>JANKKI010000253.1:0-624602 GCA_025175665.1 Cinchona pubescens | reverse complement strand
AAAAGCCATTTAAGTCACCTCCTCCAATGGATGGTCCCTAGGGCCATTTGAATATGGTGCCACGAACCACAATGAGGAAAACTGTATGAGATCCATCAAGTTGTTGAAAACCCCATCCGAGCAACTCAAAAAGAAATTAGCAAATTGACTCTCCAACTTTTGGCACTTTTGGGGGTAAAAGACTGACAATAAGTGAATTGGGATGTTGCTTTGAACATGCTTGATGAGAATCAACTAGCTTCGTAAGAGGAACCGCTGTCTTCGCAACCATGAATTTGGCCGCCACTTTTTTATATGGAAGATGTTATTCTGCTTTTGCCTTTGAATGGACACCAAATAGGTGAAAGAGAGGGATTGTGAAAATCCGCTTTTTGCTTGAATCAACTCGATGTGCTTTTTTCGATAGGTAAAAAGAGCACTTGGACTTGTTAAAGAGTCGCTGATGAGAGCTCAAACCTTGAAATAAAGTTCATGAGGTTCTTGATGGACCTATTTCTTCTTTTGTAAAGATGACAACATCTCTAAAGCTTATGAGAGATGATAGGCACTTCTTCAAGAGAGAATAGCACTATTTGGTCATTTGAAAATGATCCTTCAACTTGAGAGAACGTCTTCAAGCATTAAGATGAATAGCAAGGTGATAAGGATCATCATTAACCCTTCCTCGGACCTAAAAACCTTTGGGTGCTCCATTTATGAGAATAGAAACAACAAATTCCTCCAATATATGCCGATAAGAGAGATCCAAAGGGTCCAAATCCAAATTTTTGAAGTATTATGGGGAAGGAAGGCCAGAAGCCTCACAAAAGCCTTGGCGAGGTCAGTTTAATGATCATTCTCTCTCCTTGTTTTCCAATCTAGAATCAACCAGCTCTTGGACAAGAAGGATGTTATCTCGCAATGTCTCTTCCTTGGATGTAGGATAATGAGATTAGGCGATGGGGAAGGTATTGGCCATGATTTTAGTGCAAATTTTGTTGAAAAAGTGCACAAACTAATGGACCGAAAATCACTAAATGAGTTAGGTTGGTTACTTTTGGAATTAGTGCAATAAGGTGCTTGTGAACATACGGGCAGCTTTGCACCTTTGAGAAAATCACGCACCAAGGAAGAGATCATGTAAATAATGTCCCAAAAAGTGGAAAAGAAGGTCCTACAGCCATCAATGCCTACTTGCAACGCTTGGATTAAGAGAAAACTGCCTCCTTCTGGCCTCTTCATGGAAAGCTGGATAATAAGCTGCCGATTATCTTAACCGAGGCTTTTTGAGGTGGTCTAGCGATGGGTCTAAGGCTAGCAGAGTTGTTAGCGGTCAAGAGCCCTTATAGAAGTTAACCGGCCTCTTCAATAAGATGCGTATTTTATCCATTCTCATCTACTTTGATTCAGAGATGTGCAATCATCTTTTGGCTAGAAGGGAGATGGAAAATTTTGAGTTTTGGTCCCCTTTTAGCCATTTTATTCTGCTTTTACAAAAAAGGTCCTCTTCCAAGACACCACATATGAGTAGCTTGTGCATGGCCAAAGCTATTTGTTACTTTGGGCCGTGATCTAGTAAGAGAGCTTCTTCCTACTCTTTACTTGTTCAGCCTTGTGCACTTTTGAAGACATTACCAAACACTTATGATTCTCCAGCCTTGACGCTGAGTCCTTTAAGTTTGGAAGCAAGGATAAAATAGACTGCATCTCATTGCCAATCAAGTTAACCCATGACTGGCAAAAATCCTTGTGTTAATCCACACGTTAAGGAATTTAAATGGCTTTGGACCGGGCATTAGCCGGAATAGCTTTGAGAGCCGAGGGAGTGGTCAACACTTCTTGAGGAGATGTCGACACTAATGTTTTGGAATGCTGTATAAATCCGCATTGCATACAAATCATTCACCGCTTCAATACCATGGTACCATACTTATTCTCGCCAAGTGAATTTACAACCTTGGAAAGGTAAGTCCATCAAGCCACAATCATGAAGACAATCATTGAATTCATGCGATGCATCAGGTGCAACGAGCAAGAACCTGGTATCACCTCCAACTAGCCGAGGAGTTTGAGGTCGCATGTTCAGTGAGATCCTCCCAGAGTGCTCTTCTCTATTTTGTGCATTTTGCATATATAAAGAAGCTGCCAAAATAGTGTTTTGAGAAGAAGAAGAAATAGAAACATGTAAGAGCTGGTCCGAATCAAGTTGGGAGCTAATCCTAGCTCATATTCTAAAAATCCAAATTTTACCATTTGTATCACATTCACAACATTCAAAACCCACTTTTGTGCAAAGAAAGAAATTTTAGCTTTATCCACCATTGGTTCCAATAATGCAAGAATATTGATTCCGGCTATTTGATGAGTGATTTCAAACTACGCAACGAAGGTTTATTTGCTATCCCCTGAATATTCCATATTAAGATGCTATCCATTTAACACTGAGGGGAGGGAGGCATGTGGTAATTGTTCTAACCAACCGAGTTCGCATTGGCCTTGGCATGGAATAAATTTTTTCCTTTGGACAAAGACTTACCCATGTGTGTTGTGTAGGGGTGAGATGGCTGAATATCCTTAGTCGCTATGGTTTGCATGAGGAGAGTCATTGTCAGAAAAGTAGCATGGTAATTCTTCCATTAATTTACCGCATGACAAAGTTGGAATCATCCAATGAAAGATTATTTGAGTTTCGAGTTCAGGTGGTGCTTGGCTGAAATTCAACTTCCTTTAGGACACCCAAAACATCATGTAGCTCCTCCAAAATCGAGTAGCCCATCACCAAAGGATTCAAATTTTGATCTTCCAAGATATCCTCTTCAGGTTAGAATCTATCTCTTAATTTGAATTATTAACCTTATCCGGCCATAGAGTGATTCCATGTTTGTTGATTTGAATTTTTGAATTGCGTTGGGATAATCTCTCATCCGTGTTTGTTTGCTCCTCCATGAGTGGTGCTTCTATCCGTGGCTATTTTGGGCCTCAGCTAGCATGCATTGTATGCCATTGCATCGTGCGAAACACTGATAATGGAGCAACTGTGTACAGCTGATTGGACAACATCAAGTTAGCATGGCGATCAAATTGGCCCCTTTGTCAACAAGAGAGTTGATGTTACTTGTCGCTTCTCGATGGACCCGCCTATGATACTTTACGGTGTCCAGCTTTTGGACACTTTTTGCTGGATTTTGAATGTTTTTACTGGAGCCGTTGGTTGTTTGGTTAGCTTCACCCGCCCCATGATTCAATAGCATGACCAATTTTCTTGCATTTTGTACAAGAGGATGGTATATCTTCGTAGGTGATTCTTTGCCAAATACCCTCCTTTCCATCCCTAACCACACCCTTGAAGGAGTTTGACGGGGAGGTCAACTTACACACACTTTTGCAACGCTTGGCCGAGTAAATTGTCGGTTGCCATATCCAATTTGAGAGGGATCCTAACACTTGAACAAGGCTAAAAAAAGATGCTTATTAAAGAAGATTATAGAGAGTACCTCGAGAGTGATCGAAATAGGGACTATGGATGGTTCCTCATCTAGTAAAGAAGGTGCCACTTGAGGACTCATATAATGACCATTGATGAACCAAATATTTTTCAGCCAAAATGGAGGTCAGTTCACAGTAGGATATCTTGACTATAAACACGTCCTCATTCAATTGTCATTGGAGGAGGATTTTGATCCTGTCTCTGTGCAAACTTCTACGAAGTGTGTATAAGAGACAGCTTATTGCTTGCTCATCCCCAATTCCTTCAAACAAAGTAAAACGAAACTCCTTTAGCAAGTTGTTGAATTAGCATCATTGAAAACATCTAGAATTGGTTCTTTGTGAGATTGTCTAGATGTGTATAAGAGACAGGTGGTTGACTGGTTGAAGGGCAACGAAAAACCTTTGCACAAGGGCTTTCGGATGGCCAAAATTCAGACATTCCTATGCCACCGGTTGAAGGGCAGCTGATCGGCCATGGCGAGAAAGCAAAGGGTTTGTTAGGTCTTGGTTTTTAGAGTGAGAAAATGTAGAGAGAAGGAGGAGAAAATGTAGTTTTTCTTTTGGAGTTTATAACATAGTACCTTCTTAGGGTCCGCATGTGTTTTTGTTTAATTAGTCTAACTTTTCTTGTTGATCTTAAAGCTTCTATTAATTAATCTTTGGCACGTATTCTGGATTAAATTAATAGTTAGGTAAATTGGTTTGCGTGTTGAAAGTTAACCAACTTTAAAAGGAAATAAGAATAAACTTTGAATTGGTATTCGTTTCGTCAATTCCTTTCAAGGTTGTAAATTCACTTGGCGTGAGAATAAGTATGGTACCATGGTATTGAACTATTTTGGAACTAGCTTCCACCATCTCTGCAGCACTTAATCAGAATCTTGTACACATGATGTGTATAAGAAAACAGGTTAAAGAACATTATCATCAGCACTCATCGTTAACATTCCATTTAGCAAAAAATCTGCTTTTGTGGGATTACTCCGTACTCATCACTATTACATATTGAGAGTTGTTAATTTTGGGTGCCTATGATAGCATTACAACTCCGCATCATATTATTACATACCAAAATTTTAAGGCTGTTAATGGGAAGTTTGAATTATTTTTATTCTAGTTATTTTAGTGTATGCCCTGACCCGATTTTCTGGACAAGTTGAATTCCAATTTGATCCGAAAATATAGAGAATATTATGCATTGGGAAAAGAATTAAGAGAATGACGATTATCGGAAAGACAACTGTTTAATTTTAGCTTTGCAGGTGATACATTATCAAGGGCAGCTTAACATGGCACGACGGACTTTGAGAGAATTAGCAGCACCCACACTAAATCAACAACCTTTGATGTGTATGCATTACATATCCAGAATTAGATGCTAATATCACATTTGAATTAAAATCTGGACTAATCCATTTATTACATTTATTTCATGAATTACCAGGTGAAGATCCAAACAAGCATCTTAAGGAGTTCCTCGTCATTTGCACAAGTATGAGACCCACCGTATAAGAGACAGCTACCCCAAGGTGAAAGCATTTTTATCAAGGATGAAGCAAAGGATCAGATTGTTCGATTTACCTTTGGGTAGTATCACAACTTGGGATCAAATGAATAGACTGCTCTTGGCTAAATATTTTCCAACGTTTAATTTGTGGCATCATAAGACAATGACGAATCCTTGTATGAGTGGGAGTGTTTCAAGAAAAGTGTTTCATACACATCATCGATAAGTGATTCCTTGTTAATTCAATATTTCTATGAAGAATTGTTGCAGAATGAAAGGGAACATGGCGCGCCGCAATTGGATGGGCGTTAGACAATTTGACCATAGATGCTGCTCATGAGCTTATATCGAATATGGCCACGCATTCTCAAAGTTCAGGATATGATGCGATCAACCTCTCAAACGTGTGAATGAGGTAAATGTTTCATCATTAGAACAACAAATGGCTAGTTTGACTTCTTTTGTTTGAATATTTAGGTACCACACTGATCCGTTTACGCAATAAGAATAGAAGCTGTCTCTTATACACTTTGGCAGATATGTGTCCCATATTACAAGATGAAGGTCAAGAACACGTAAATGTAGTCGGAGGCTTCCCAAGGCAGCCACGACAAAGTTATGACACACGCATAATCCTGATGGAGGATCATCCTAACTTGAGATATGAACACGACAAAATTAGCCTGAACAAAATTGGTAGAACTTCCAACCATATAGGCCACTGTTTGCTCAAAGACAACAAGCCAATTTGAATAATCAGTCTGGTAAGTCTTTAGAGGAATGGCTGAATATTTTAACCAATAATACTATTCAATTTTAGAAAGCAAAAAAGCTGGCTTAAGATTGCAGATCAGATCACTCTCGAGGTAATCTCTATAATCTTCTTTAATACGCATGCTGTTTTTAGCCCTGTCTCTTATACACGTCTAGATGTGTATAAGAATACTAGTACAATTGTTAAGCACAAGCAGGAGGTTAAGGTGCCAACTAAAGTAGTTCCAATGAACAAGGCCAAGGAGAGAAATCAAAGTGGAAAAAGAAAGTTGTCCAGTTCAAAAGAAGAAAAAATTGGTAAGTCAATTCAGTGGACAGAATACACACCTGGCCCACAATATCCTGATTTGTTTAAGGAATTTGCGAAGGAGGACCCCAATAGAGATGTGTATGAGAACTTTTCGCAAATGTGAGGGAAATTTTAGCATAACGAGGAATTTGTTTGATAGCATCCAGCAATGGAATATTTCCCTCACATTTGTACATAAAAAGAAGCAAAAACAAAAGAAGGATGAGAAGATCATGTTCAAAAAAATGTATCACCATGTTTACACAATAAAATCTTCCAATGAAATGCAAAGATTCAAGTATGTACAATTCCGTATTCAATGTTCACTGTTTCGGGCACATATGTGCTGCCTGTTTTGGGTGCTTCTAAATGTTATGCCTTATTCAGTTTATAAATCCTTGCATCTAGGGCCTCACTTGAAACTAATACTATTATCTAGTTAACAGATAGATAAGTGGCATATCCTAAAGGTATAGTTAAGGATGTTTTAGTCCAAGTCAATTTAGTTTTTCCAACTAATTTTTATGTACTTGACATGGAGAACAACGATGAGTCTGCTCCCATTTTGTTAGGTAGACCATTTTTGAAAACATCCAAAACTAAAATAGATATAGATACTGGAATTTTGACAATGGAATTTGATGGCAAAATTTTTCAACATAATATTTATGCGAGACATGAGGTATCCAGTGTAGGATAGTTCTATTTATTTTGTTGATGTTATCCAATTCCTAGTCAAACTTATCTTTTTGAACATCTTTACTACAATTGATAATGAGCAAGCGATACACATCTAGATGTTCACCTAAATCACCGGATGAGTTTTCCCATCACCTAAAAACATCTAGATGTCCTGTCTCTTATACACATCTAAATCACTGTACAAGAACAGCACTTAAACTTCCTAAGGGAGCATAAAGCGGCAATTGGATGGACCATTGCGATTATAAATGTTGATGGGCTCTTATATGTCTCGTATACTACTCTAAGATGGATCTAAGCCTAGGTACGTCAACCACAAAGAAGGCACACACTTGAAATGGAAGTGGTTAAAAACAAAATACTCAAACTTCTTGAATTGGGGATAATTTACCTGATTTCAGGTAGTGGTTTTGTATAGATTATCGAAAGCTTAATTCTCTTACACACAAATATCACTTTCCTTTGCCTTTTATTAATCAAATGTTTGAAATGTTAGCTGGTCGTGCTTATTATTGTTTTCTTGATGGCTACTCGTGATATTTCCAAATCACTATTGCCTCGAAGATTTTGTCTCTTATACACCTCTTAGATGTGTATAAGAGACAGGCATTACACAACGAAAATAAAATACGACCCCTGTAAATTAAAATTTAGATGTGTATGGTTAGCAAAAAAGCTAATTTTTTAATAACATGAAATTCCATAAATAGCATCTAGGATGGGTTCATATTTCTGCAAATTCTTCGTGGAATGTTTGCATATGCTTGTTCTTCCTTTTCACCTGCACATGCATTTAAACTAAAATGTCTCTAAATTCTTCAATCCTTACCTTACCCCACAAAGGTTCAAGGGAGATTGTGGATGTCTCTTATACACATCTAGGATGTGTATAAAAGTTCATCAAGAACTTCTCAAAAGTATCGGTACCTTTATGCAAATTATTTAGAAAGATGTCGAATTTGAATTTGGTGATGACTACAAGGCGGCATTTGACAAATTGAAACAACTTCCATACCAATCATCCAACCACCCAATTGAAGTCTACCATTTGAGATAATGTGCAATGCAAGTGACTCTGAGTGGCGCTTTTGGGACACCGCATTGGAAGGGCACCTCATGCGATTTACTACGCCTCCATAACCCTAAATGATATGCAGAAAAATTACACTACCATTGAAATAGAGCTTTTAGCTATTGTTTTTGCTTTAGAGAAATTTCGTTCTTATCTAATTGGTACTAAAATGATTGTATATTTTGATCATGCAGCTTTACGATATTTATTGATGAAAAAGGAATCAAAACCAAGGTTGATAAGATGGATACTTCTCTTGAGCAAATTTGATTTGGAAATCAGAGACAAAAGTGGTATGGAAAATAAAGTGGTAAACCATTTAAGTCGACTACCACATGTGGAGGATGAACTAGGGATACAAGAAAGATTTCTAGATGAACAATTATGCTCAGTAAAGTCGATGCTACCCTAGTATGCAAACTAACGAATTACCCCAAGGCATTGTCTAGGGTGGCAAGGGAGAAAATCAAAAGCAATGCCAAATACTATAAGAGACAGAACTATTAGAGCATCCCGATACAATTATAAGTGACATATTTGAGATTGGGGCATTGGTTTCATGAGACCTTTCCCTGTTTCATTCGGTTATTCATATATCCTATTGGTTTGATTATGTTTCAAAATGGGTGAAAGCTAAAAGTGGCTCTGTCTCTTATACACATCTAGATGTGTATAAGCTGCAAAAGCAATATGAACACTGGTGAACTGACGGATAATTTTAGCTATAATCGAGGAGATGTTTGATACATGTTCTGGGTAATCTCCCAGAGGAAGCTTTATTAAAGAAGTCCATGTGACACACAACATTGGTGGATACCTAGTGCTCTAAACCAAGTGGACAAGCACAGTATCCAACGAGCCACATAAACGAGGAATTTGTTTGATAGCATTCCAGTCAATGGAATATTTCCCTTACTATTTGCGAAAAGTTTCATGGGCATCTCTATTGGGGTCCTCCTTCGTCTCTTATACACATCTAGATGTGTATGGCAAACATAGGAAATTACAACTGCAAGAGTTGGAGGAAATCATGATGAAGCTTACGAGAATACTCGTATATATAAAGGAAGGCAAAGGATTTTCATGATCAAATGATCATAAGGAAGAATTTTCAAGTCGGTCAAAGAGTCCTTTATCAAACACGTCTTTGTGTATTTCTTGGTAAGTTGAGATCTCGTTGGATCGGTCCATATTTAATAACTAATTTATTTCCCCATGGTGCATTGAAATTCAAAGTGTAAAACGTCCAAATTGTTCACATGATTAACGAACATCGCTCAAACCCTATTATGAAGGAGTTGCATTGGGAAATGTGTGTGATGAGAATGTGGAAGAAGCTGTATTATGATTGATTGGTAAAAGAGAAATGGACATCGAGCCAGCCTCCCATGCACACATCTTTGTTGCATATCGTTTGCTCATGTCCATTTCAATTTTCATTCCATTATTTAATATTTTGGAACTTTATTTTCGCTAATTTTAATTTAAGGGGACAGCATATTTTAATTTCGTTGTTAATTGGAAAATCGATTCCATTAAGAGGCTAAAATGATAAAATGGTCCTTTGAAGTTTATGTGTTTATATGTGAGTGATTTATCACAGAATGTTTGTTAATTTTTTTTTTAAAAGAAGTAAGTAATTTTTGTTCTGCCTTGAGCGTCTCTACACAAGAATAAGGCTCCATCAATTTTACACCCAAATTTCTTCTTCTTTAAGGGAAAATCAAATCAAGGTATGAATTTCTCTCTCTTTCTACAATTTTTCCTTATGGATTTCAATTAATTTTCAAAAATATGTTGAGCCTTTTTATGCTTTGTTTGATGAAATCTCATATGGATTGAATTTCAAACGTAACTTTGGTGTGATTATTGTTTGGATTATTGATTGAGGATGGATTGCATGTTCATAATATACACAAAATGTTCCTCTTTCTTTATGCTTGTCATGTGTCCGATAAAATGTTTCTTTGCCATGTGGCTGTTTAAACACATGTTCATTCCATTCCGAATTTATTTCCTTGACCATTGATTATGCCATGTGAATTCTTTCTAATTAGTTTTCATGCATAGGAATGTTCGTGCATTGTATATAAGCCTTATTTTTAGGCATTATTTTCTTGGATTTTCATGTGTAATCTAAGGCTTATGATTTGGGGGAATGGGCTTTTATTTAAGTGTGGGGTTTTGTATAATTGTTTGTTTGGGAGTCAAGATGTATGTTTATGTTTTATAGGAATGGAAAGAACATCAAAGAAAACAGCCACAGGCAAGGGTACGGGAGAATCCTCATCATCCGGGGCTCTACAACCAAGAGTTGGTGGCGGGTTAAGTTTTTTAACTGCGGCATTCCTATAAAACATCTGTCTCTTATACACATCTAGATGTGTATGGGATCGACTAGTGAAATTGTCATGGTTGATATGACCAAGAACAAGACTTAAGCCAAGCATGGTTTTCTTGGTTTAAATTCATTTGTGGCCTCCTTCTACCAGTTAACCATCTCACCCATGTCACTATAGAAAGAGTCAAATTGCTGTATTGTATTGCTGATTAATCTCACATCATTGAGATGTGTATAAGAGACAGTAACAAATCTGTTGCTCTACTAGTAGTAGGAACTAGGGTTATGGTTCTTAAAGGGCTCGTATAATGGACAGAGCGAGGAGAGGACCCTGCTACATTTCCTCTCTTTTAAACATATTGTGGAAGTTGTATAAGAAGACAGGAAATGTAGCTTTTATGCCTTATGTGTTGGGCCATTTTCTTTATTTGACATTCATAGGAGTTAATTTTGAGTAGCTATTTTATTAGACATTTTCGTTGGCTAGGTTTCATTTTAGTTAGTTTATTTCATATTGCATAGGTTTATTCTTGTACGGTGTTTTCGTTTATTTTTGTTATGTAGTCCCTTAAAGGAGTAAGTTTTTCTTGATTATTGTAGGATTCTTTTCTATGATATTCTTATCTAGATTATATGTCAAGAGACAGCCCTCAACCACATCTTGAAGAATTAACCCGAACAAATACCAATTCAAAGTTGATTCTTATTTCATGAAAATCCTTTGCCTTCCCTTTATATATACGCTGTCTCTTATACACATTTTGAAAATTTTGTGGATTAATTAAACATTTTTTTACAATTTTTGTAAATTTTCGCAACGTGTTTTTTTGCACTTTTGATCCCAAGTTTCGATTGAGTTGAAGCATGCATGAATGAGTAGTCGGTGTTAATATTTTTCATTCATGATTTTCAGGATTTTTTAGCACTAAGCCATACTTTTATTTGTGATTTAGGATATTTAGAGAAATTTATGTGGACTCAATTATGTTGCATCCCAAAACTTTCACCAATCAATCATAATACAGTTCTTCCACATGACCTAATTTAATTTAAAAATGAGAGTAGTGCCTTTTTTACTTTGTTAAGCCTTTCTCACCAACCATTTTAACAATTTATTTCTAAGTACCTTATTTTAGCCTTATTCTTGTGTAGAGAAACATCATTCACCTTCTTTCACATAAACTCAATTTACCTACCCTTAGTGAGCTTAATGTTCTTTTCATTTTTTTATCCTAATTTTCCCTTTAAGAGCTTATATTACATAGATACATCATATCCTGTCTCTTATACACATCTAGATGTGTGTACACACGAATTTCATGTTCTAGTTTTTATTAGCATTGAGCTCTTGGGTTCTTTGACTACTCTGATTGGTGGATTAATTATTGATTAGTTATGTGGATATTTGAAGGAATATGTTGAGTGAAATGTGCTAAGTTTAAATGTTCTAATTTTATATTTGATCGAGGACGATCAATGGCTAAGTGTGGGGTAATTTGATAAAATGATGCAGAGTTGTAATGCTATCGTAGGCACCCAAAATTAACAAGTCTCAAATATGTAGTAGCGGTGAGTACAGGTCATCCCACAGATAACAGATTATTTTCGTGCTAAATGGAAAAAAATGGGGTTTTGAATGCTTTTAAACTAAAACTAAAACAAGAAAATAATTGAAGAAAATTCGCTGTAAGAAAAGTCTTGTTCTTGGTCATATCATCCATGAAAATTTCACTAGTCGATCCTTGGAATCATGTAGATGTCCCTTATAACATCTAGATCAACCTAAGAGACAGTTGTTTAAATCTTAACTTCCCTCTTGTTCCAATTATTCTCATCTAGATAAAGTTGGTTAATTTTCAACATGCAATCCAATTAACCCTAACTATTAATTTAATCCAGACACATGCGAAAGATTAATTAATAGAAGCTTTAAGATCAACAAAAACAATCAGACTAATTAAACATAAACACACGCGGTTATGCCAATTAGATGATTAATTTCCCTAAATTCAATAACGCTAATCTAGTAATTATAAAACTTAGTGTGCTTAACGTTAAAACAATCAAGAGTAGATTAATTTCAATAACTTAATATTTTGCCGCAATAATAAGTTAAAAAGAACTATCATGAAATTAATCAGAAAAATAATTAATACTTGACATATAATAATACCTGTCTCTTATACACATCTAGATGTGTATAAGAGACAGGTCATGTCCTAGTGGTCATCGGGCTGAAAAGAGTCCGTCGGTGAATAAACCTATTGGAAATCCACTACACGTCTTCTCCCGCCTTCCCGTACAAGCTGTCTCTTATACTGCATCTTTTATGTCCACTAGGATTCCTTCATCCATCCTCCGCGCACATGCAGGACCTTAGCATGCATGTGCGCATGATCCACTTCGGGAATTTGCTTCGGACAGCGCACATGCGCTGCATAGCTGCTCAACTGCACTCCACCTTCGGATTCAATTTGTCAAATTGAAGCTTTTCAAAATTAACTAGGTGTAAAACATAAAATTGTAGAAAATTTCCTTGACTTTCCAAAGCATCTATAAATCACAAGTTTCATTGCTGTCTCTTATACACATCTAGAAATGTATAAGATTACACTACTACACTTTATACTCGTGCATGGGAAATGCTTAGTACGGGACCTGTATAAGAGACACATCTAGCATGTAGTATAAGAGACAGACTTGTATCGAAACTAAGAATATGCAAAACGAACTCAATAATAACTCAAATCTTGCTTGCATCACATAAAAACGTGGTAAATGACACATAAAATGTCACTTATTATGAACTTATCATATAGAATGGACAGCTCGGAGTAATTGGAAAAAAGTGAAATGCTCTCTCCCTAAAGGCTTGAACAGAGAGATCTACATGAACTTTTCACCTACAAAACATTCGGGAAGAAAATGGAATTAAGCATCTGTCTCTTATACACATCTAGATGTGTATAAGAGACAGAGCCGAAGGAGAATTTTACAATGAAAAATAATTGCTCATGTTATGATATGGATTGATGAAGAACCTACAAAAACCATCCTGAAAATGTTGTCTCTTGGAGTGAAAAAGTTCAAATAAGGGGTTTGTGATAGATAAAACATCATCCAGGAATACAAAAGTAGAAAATGGAAAAAACTTGTAGCTGACATAAGCAACAAAAAACCTCTTAGTAATATTACTATGGTAGATAAAAATTAGAGAGTTTGCAGTGATTCAAGAGTAAGATTAAGAGATGAAGAGGAGATGCCAGATGAACCTGAACACGCGGGAAATAAAAAAAGTTGGTGGATGATGGAGGAAGGTAAAGAGCTGATTGGTGTTAAGGTGGTGGAGTCCAACCTAGAGAAGGCTCCTAGAACCAAATGAGAGGCTCTGGTATGGAACTATAAGTGTGTGGGGAGTCCCTTTACAATTTGCTGGTTTGAGAATTTACAGAACTCCACACTCTGGACTTGATTTTTCTTTCTAAAATCAAAAACAAAACAAAAAAGAGTTTTTTGAATGCTATTAAAATGAAAAGCAATTATGATGAGTTTTTTGTTGTTGATTCCTGTGGTATAGTTCTGGTAAATTCACCTAAACCTCAAAATATCTATAAGAATCCAAACATTATTGGCCCCTTTCACCATTGAACTTCAGATTGAGGACCATATTGCTAGAACTACTTAGTGGTGTATTTGTGTTTATGGAAGCTCATAAGCCTTAAAAGGAAAGTTCAATGGGAGATTATCACTAGTAGAAAAAACAGTTATAGGGGAGTAGGTAGCCAATTATGGGAGATATGAATGATATCACCTCCACTGAGGAGAATTGGTGAGGTAGGGAAAGAAGTTAGGTAGTTTTATAGTTTTTAGGGAATTTGTTGGCCTTGTTCAGGCATATCATAGATTTTGGGTGCCTACGATCTGTATCACACAGTGTAATCCATGATGTGAATCAAGAGGGAACACATCTAGATGTGTATTAGAGACAGGTTCCATGGTATAAGTCTTATGACATGACCATGATCACCTAGCCTCTAATGACAGATCCAATGCAACCAGAGACAGGGCTGAACAAAATTTAAAAGTTTTTTCCTATTTCTGACAAGAAGTGGTTACACATTTTAGGATGTAGGAGAAATAGTCTCAAATAGGCTTTGAAGTGTAATCAGAGAGCTTTTTGGGCATTCAGAACTCATTTGAAGATTAAAAGTTGTAGAAGAGCCCTTAAGAGTTGGAGTAGGAAAGTGAACAGTAACCAGATAAAGAAGATATCTGAGTTGAAAAAAAGCTTACTTCTTCCATTCTATTGAAAGTGTCATGTTTCTCATTTTTTCTTGTTGCAAAATATTTGTCATCTTCAAAAGGTCAAAGCATAATCATTACACCTTTTTCACTTTTATCCTTTGTCTTGTTGTTTGAAGACAAATACTACCCCATTCAAAATTTAAATTTTGGAGGGTAAAATGAGAAAGATTTAAACAACTATCTCTATCAATACAATATTACTAATAAGTTGGATTCCTGAAAAATGAAAAAATTTTGGGACGAAGGTTATTAAGGATTTGAAGGATAGCAAATCTATTAATAGCAGAGAAAGACTTCAGAAACTCCATAACCAACTGGAAGAAGCCTATAAGATGAAGGAATCCTAGTGGACTATAAAAGGCAGGATGTGTATAAGAGACAGATCTTACAAGAACATCTAATTTTTCCATGCTTGTGTCATTTCACTAGTAATTGCACATGCATGCTAAGGTCCCAAAAAATAATGGCCAATGGTATAAGGAGGAGAGTAAGATGGAACATCAAATCTCTGAGTATTTTCACAAATTTTCAGTTATTCTCACCCTAAAAATTTTGAGGAAATACTCAGAGGCATCCCACAGACAATTACTAGTGAAATGAACAGTAAGCTTACCAAGCCTGTCACGGAAAGCAGGTTGAAGAGGCAGTATTCTCTATGGATCCCAACAAATCCCCTAGACCAAATAGTGACATATTATTAAAATTGATGTGGTTAAATCTATTCAAATATTTTTTTTTTGCATCTGGTCATATTTTGCATGCTTTGAATGAAACCAGTGATAACCTTAATTCCAAAAGCATGTGCGCTGTGTCACCCATCAGTCTTTGTAATGTTATTTACAAAATCGTCTTCAAAGTCATTGTCAATAGGTTCAAGATCGTTTTGCATTATTGCATTAGTCATTTTCAATCAGCTTTTGTCCCTATTAGGCAAATCTTAGATAATATAGTGATAGCTCATGAGCTTTTTCACTCTCTTAACAATAAAATATTAGGGAAATATGGTTTTGCGGGAAAAAATTTATATGTGTCTAAGGCCTATGATAGAGTTGAGTTCATTATTGTTGCTAAAGTTTATGGAAAATTTCCACGTTTTTATGAGAACCTGTCAACTTATATTACTCTTGATTCATAAGAGACTGTCTTATTGTTTTAACATTAATGGAGAGAAAAAATGTCACATTATTTCCTCTAGAGGCATTAGGCAAACTTTACCTCTTTTTAATATGTGCTGAAGGCTTAACAAGTTTGTTGAACAAGCTGAGGACCAAGGAAGGATCCTTGGCATTAGAATTTCTCAGAGTGGACCTATTATTTCACATTTACTTTTTGTAGATGACTCGCTGTTTTTTGATAAAGGAAGTAAGCGAGAAGTGGTGGAAGTTATGAAGATTTTGGAATGCTATGGGAGTGCATCAGGCCAAATTATCAACCATTAAAAATCCTTAGTATATTTTAGTAAAAATACTAGAGGAGATACAAAGGAGCAAATTCTAAGCATTCCAAACAACATGAGAATGGTGAGGCACAGCAAATATTTGGGGATTCCCTATGGCTATTGGCAAAATAATGAAACAAATCTTTGCTTTTGTGAAGGATAGGGTGAGAAACAAAATGCATGATCAATTGGAAGGGAAAACTACTGAGCCAAGCTAGGAAAGAAGTTCTTCTAAAATCTTTGATTACTGCAAACCCAACCTACACAATGTCTTGCTTCAGGGTGCCTAAATCTTGGTGTAAAGAAATCAATAGAGAAATGGCAAATTCCTGGTTGGGACGACAACAAGAAGAGAAGATGGTTCCTAAATAAGCTATTGAAAACTCACACATACCAAAAGAGATAGGGGCTAGGGTTTAGGGATATTTATGAGTTTAATATAGCTCTTTTGGCCAAACGGTTGTAGAGAATCATCATTAAACCAAATTTACTGACAAGCAAGGTGCTTAGGGGAATCTATTTTAAGGGTGGTTCTATCTGGGAAACTAAAGAAAGAGAAGGATACTCTTGGGTTTAAGAGAAGTTCTGTTAAGTGCTAGATGTTTCTTATAAGCTGTGACTAGGAAAAAGAGCAGGAGATGGAAAACATATAGATATTTTGAGAGATAGGTGGCTAGCAAATGAGAAGGAAGGTATATATTGTGTAGAATTCACTCTGCTAGACCAAACAACCACCAAATAAGTATCCAGTGAATCAGTTGATGTTGAATAGATGTGAATGGAATCAGGAATTGTTGAATAGCCTATTCTCTAACTCAGTAAAAAAAAAGGAGATTATGCAACTGCCGATCAGCCAGTCTAGTGGAAAAGATAAACTATACTGGATACACTTAGCTTCAGGGGTCTATACAGTAAAATCTGGTTATGGATTGGCTAAATTAGAACATTAGAGAGAAATAGGAAACCAATAGGAGAGTATCGGCAATACAGGAAGTGAACACTCTTCTGTCTGGAGATTTGTTTGGGGCTTGGATATGCAGCACAAATTAAAACATTTCCTATGGAAGTGTTGCCATGGTACTCTACCTAAAGATGAGGTGTCAGAACTAGAACTGGAAGATAAGACCTTCTGTACAAATGTTGTTGTGAGCAAAGTGAAACCATAGAGCATTTGTTCTTTCATTGTAGAAAAGCTGAAAATAAATGAAAAATAGGCTCCAGTAAGTTAGGATGGTTTGAGGGATTTCCAACACAACTTCTAGCTTTGGTGGGAGAGTATCATAGGAGCTGCTTCAAGAAAAAAATGGAAAGAAACACATCTGCTTTATGGTAAATCTTGATATACAATGTATGTGTATAAGCAAGAAATGATAACTCAGTTGAATAATAATTTATAATTGTAAAGAACTTGCACATGTATGTAACAAGGCAAAAGTTGAATGGAAAGAGTTTGAGGAAGAAAATCTGAGAAGTATAAATCAAGAAAGAGGTAAACAGAACAAGTTGGAGGAGTTCAGGAATTAGAAGCCACCAAATGGAAGAATGATCATGATCAACGCTAATGCTGCTCTTCATAACTCAACTGGGAAAACTGCTTGGGGCATTGTGGCAAGGGACTCTAGAGGCCATTTAATCGAGACTAGGGCCATCTCCTATCCAACATGTAAAACACCCATTATGGAGGAATCCCTTGGTATCAGAATGGCACTTAAGAAAGCTGATAAAGCAAGGATGGGATTGTATAGAGATTCAAACAGACTACAAAGCTCTTGTGGAAAAAATTAGCAAGGAGAATTAGGATGATGTACAGTTTTATGTGTCTCTTATACACATCTAGATAGCTTTAGAAACTATTTTATGAGTGTTGCTTTTCCATTATTCATAGGGAAGGAAACCATGTTACTCGCAACATAGCAAGCTTTGCCATAAACTTGTGTATGGATGTCAAGTAAAAAGACTCTTTTCCCCTCTGGCTCGAAAATTTAGCTACAGTTGATAAGGAAGGCAGTTGTCCAGCTTTGTAAATACTTTTGGTGAAATGGGAATTAACTTTTGGCAAAGAAAAAATGGAATTACTTTTGATACTGAGGCTAAATTACCCATGCTGGACTTGATTTCTTTGTTTGCAATTTTGTCAATTTTGATTTTGTTTGGGGTAATATGTTCATTTGGTGGTTGGAGCTTTTTTTTCGTCCTCTCCCTTCCTTCAGCCGACAACTACTCAAGGTCCATTTGGTTGGATGTAAAATATTTTCCTGAGGCTAATATTTTTCTTGGAAAAAAGTTTACATGCAAAGTCTATTTTCTATACAATTTTTTAGTGTTTAATTGATAAAATAAAAATATATTGAAATCTTTGAAAATATACATCCTTATTTTTATAAATATGAATTAAAAGACTTGTAACAATTGTAATGAATACTTTAGAAGTGATTTTTTTCAAAATTAAGGGATAATTCAAAAGCTTCCCTTGAAGGTTAGGCTAATATCACTTATCACCCTTAACTTTCAAATCTCATTACCTTTCCTCTCTAGCTGTAAGTAAGACCCAGGTTGGTATGAAATAGAATTGTACCCTTCGTTCTTTAGTAAAATAACGAAAGGGTAGTTTCCAAAACCTCTCCTAAGGTTTCTAATAATTTCATTTGGCACCCTTTAGTTTTTTAATAATTTTGTTGTCAACTTATTTGCAAAAATATGTGCGAGTTACTATTTAATCTTAGTTGTATTTGTTTAATTTTCTTTAATACATGTATAATTTTACAATATTTTTATAAAAATTGATATTTTGTTTGGTTAATCACAAACTCATAAACTAATAACATTGAAATATAGTTTTTGATAAAAAAAATTTTGTCGACATACTTAAAAAAGTTTAAGAGCATGTTATAAAATATAATCTTTGAGTCAATTTCAATAAAAGAAAAAAATTGAAAGATTCTTTCTCTTATACCACTAGATGCTATAATAAAAATGATTTATATTTTGTTTAGCAAATCACAAATTCGTAAAAGAAAAAAAAACATAAATGTTTTCTCTTATTTAAATTTTTTGTCAACTTGTTTATAAAAATATGTGCACATTAATTTGTATATAATCCAATTAAATAAAAATTTAAATATGTAGAAACACTCTATATACTATAATAAAATAAATGTAATTGGTATCTTTTATTTTAGAAAATCACAAGCTCATAAATTAAAAAAGTAACATATATTTTTTATGATATTAATAGAGAAAGAACATAAAATCATTGCATCCCAATTATTTTATAATAACGTCATTTAAATCCTCCAAATTTCTTTTTCCACTGTTACACCAAATTAATTTTTCATATTAGGGTTAAAAATGGAGTATAAGAGACAGCGTCTACCTAAAGTGATATTTAAACCTCTCCTAGGTTTATATATGTTACAACATATTTCAAGTTAGACAGATTTCTGACATGTATACACAGAATTTATGTACTATAAAATTTTAGCGTAAATTCACCATTCAGTTGTCTCTATTTCACTTCTTTTTTACTGAGTTATATAATGTCTAGTAAAATAAGTATAATGATAGTTATACTATTGTGGGACCTACAATGAAGAGAAAATTGAATTGACAACAATTGAAAATGAAAATATATTTAATGAATGAAGTTATAAAAGTAAGTATTCAAAATTTAATATTATTCTTGAACTACTCAAAAAATAATTTAAACTCAAAAATTTCGTAAATTATTTTCAACTAGATAGAGAAAAATTGAAAAGTATCTAGTTTACATTGAAAAAATTAGCAGGAACCTGATTGTAGAATTTGTCAATTAACTTTCTTTATGATTACAAGTCGTTGTGTAGTCTTTAATTCAATATGGTTTACTTGTATAATATTCTTGTATTTTTAATAACATGAGTAGAGGTGTTCATTCAGCTGGTGTTGGATTCTTTGATTTGTCTGACTTTCGACTCAAAAGTCTGACAATCAAAGTCAAATCATATAAATCCAAATTTAATTAAAGTCATCTCTCTTAAATTTAATTTGTTCAACCGGTCAGATCCACAAGTCGAATAAAGACAGACATTTAATCAATTCCATCCATATTCTAATTCTAATTTTTAATATATTATTCCACAAATTCTATACATTGTACAAATTCAAAATATAAATTCATAGATAATAAAAAAAATACATAACTAAACATAACTGACAGATGTAGTCGCAGTCTTGTAGAACTTATTTGATTAGGATTAGGTTTTAAACTTTCTTTCTTTTTCATTTTGTGCATTTTTTATTTTTTTGTAAAGTAGTTTTATTTTCTTATATTATATTTATGTATATCTCTATCAAGTATCTTATTTTTTAATTATTTTAATTTTCACATTATCATGTTTGTATAATGTATGTATAAAAATATAATTCATAATATATTATATATGCAAGTTTCAAATAGATTATATGTTAAATTTACACACACATATCTTTGTATGTATACTATATATACACACACATATTAGAAATTTTAATATATGAATTCGTATTAATGTACATAGTGTATATTGATACTAAAATTAATTCACAATGTCGCAAAATTTAGAACCAAGTACCAAAATCAATTCATATAGATAAAATCTTATTGAATCTTCAACCCCAATTAAGTTATATGCTATAAATATATAGGAATATATGTATGATTACTTAACTCTATCTATATCAATAGTAGATTAGTAATATATTCAATATACTTGTTTCTAATAAAAATGTTATACTAATAAGTTATGTAGTATAATTCTATATGTATATAAAATAGACGTTATGTAAAACATATTTTTATTACAATTATGAATTATAAAAATTTTAGTATATGTACATAAGAACATGTATGTGTGTGTACGCGCGCACAAGTGTGTGTATGTATGTATAGATATGTGTGTGTATATATATATATATATAGATAATAAAAGAGTCTTATTACTTGACATACACATTATCTATAGTATCTTTACAGTTTCGTAACTTCCTTTTAATACATATAGATACTAAAGTTAAGTGATTATATATACTTAAGTATTTATTAATATATATATATATATATACACACACATATCTATACATACATACCTGTCTCTTATACACATCTAGATGTGTATAAGAGACAGAGATAAGTATTTATTATCATAGTCGAACGACTTGTTGGATTGGTGTACTAGTCAATTTTTATATCAATATTCAATCGGTAGCTTGATTTGGAAGTTGAAGTCAAAGTCAAGTAGAGAAATCATTTTGTTAATTTGATTTTGAATTAAAGTCGAATTAAAAGACATCTATTCCACCTACTGATTGGAATAGCCAAAAATGTACATTTTTGGCTATTCCAATCGAGTATGGAAGTGGGCTCAAGCCAAAAGCAAATTTTTTCGATTTGTGACAACAAAATTGTTAAATTTATGAGCTTGTGATTTTCTAAAATAAAAGATACCAATTACATTTATTTTATTACATGGTTCACACCTGGTAGGTTGAATATTAATTATGCATCCTCGTTAATTTGAGAAATACATTAAAAAAAAAATATGCAAACTAAAGTATCATTTTTTTAGTATACCCCGTTGACTATATATTCAACTATACAATTAGGGGTGTGCATCAATTAAACGATTGGTTAATTGGTCACAATAGTATCTGTCTCTTGCATACACATCTAGATGTGTATAAGAGACAGGTTGAAATCCTTTACGAAAACTAAAAGAAAAAGAAATTAAAACAAAATCCAACAAATAATAAAATAGTCATAATTTCATTTCTTGTGGATAAAGCTAAAATGAAAAAAAAGAAAATTCTGCAAAAAAATTAGCACTTTTCTAGAATCACAATTATTACATAATAAATATTTAGCACAATACAACATTCAAAAGGCACAGATAAATTTTATGACCATAGAAAACTATATGTCTATAATATTATTAAAATTATATTATATTTAAATGAATGCACCGTTTTCTTAATTAACACATATATGCACATATAGTGTAATTAGTGTGAATTACACACTACATACACCTGTCTCTTAGATACACATCTAGATGTGTATAAGTACAGTAAAAGGTGAGACTAATACTGACTATATATAAATATGAGTAATATACAATCATTTTAAAACTATAAATTAATGTTTCATTTTGTATTCGTAGTTTATATAGAAAACTATAAGTCTATAATATTATTAAAACTATATTATATTTTATTTGAATGCCATATTTTCCATTATATATACATATATATATATATATATATTTGTGTGTGTTTATTGTGTGATTACACTAATTATGACTACATACACGTTAATATGTAGAAACTGATAGCTATATACATTAATACATATCAAGTGTGACTAATACTAACTGTATATAAACATGACTAATATATAATCATTTTAAAACTAAAAATTAGTGTTTCATTTTGGATTTGTAGTTTATATAGAAAACTATATGTCTATAATATTAGTAAAACTATACTATATATAAATTAATGTAATGCTTTCTTAAAATTTTATATACATAAATTCTATGGATATACATGTGTACATATATAATATTATTTGTGTGACTACATATATATTCTTAAGTAAAATTAAAGCATTAATTTGTAAGACTATATTGTATAAAAGATATATGTATTTAAAAAGAAGAAAAATAGATGCAAGTTTCAATTAATTTTTGGAGGCTGATGTCATATAGGTAAGTTTTGAAAGAGATCTAGAGTTCAGTACTATTTTTTATATTTTTGCCTGAGTTACTCTACTTATCTATTATTGCAAATTGATTGGCGAAATCAGTTAATTAGTTAACCAATATTGTTTACCGAATTCAAATTAGAATTTGGT
This sequence comes from Cinchona pubescens, assembly GCA_025175665.1. Lineage (NCBI taxonomy): Eukaryota > Viridiplantae > Streptophyta > Magnoliopsida > Gentianales > Rubiaceae > Cinchona > Cinchona pubescens. The sequence continues at coordinate 601,841 of JANKKI010000253.1, read as the reverse complement.
TAATTCGAACTAGAAAAGCCAGTTTCTTTCGTACCCATTTTGAATTCTAAAATTGGTCGGACCCATTAATCGATCGAATTCGATTAATCAATTTCGAAATTTCAATTTACAATTGAAATCGGTCGTGAATTTGGTTAACCAAATTCCTGCACACTCCTATATACAATATGATAAATTCCTTATAGATCATTCACCTGATCCTAATCAAATATATCTTAAGATATGTTTTCTTGTAGATGAATATATATAAGTACCTGTATAAGAGACAAAATATGTGTTAATAGTCTATTACATGATTTTATAGAATAAAGATAACCTACGTTCCTACTAAATCTTTTATTATCAAAAATTAAGGTGCCCATAAAAATACCTCTCGTATTTGATATACTTTTTTCAATGCCTATCATGTGATGCAAATATTGTTAATTCATAATATTGTGAATTTCAATTATCTTATCAATATTTTGGTAATGACACTTTCTAAATTCTTCAAGTTTCTCAGTCCATGAACTCTCAAGATACTAGTTAGTCGTAATATATATATTTTTTTAAGTGTCATTATTAGTTGAGTTACGAAATTTCTTTTAATGCATTCGTGATCATATTTTTGTACTTAATGAGTTAAAAAAAGCACAAAGGAGTTTTCTTTAGGTGAGGATGGATTGTTTCACAAGAAAATAAAAAGACACAACAGGTGGGGATAGATATTGCATGGCAGTTTTTTCTTTTAGGTCAAAAAACTGCATAGTTGATAAATTATTACAATGGTATATTTTGGTCACTAAATAATTTTAGAGCAAACTACAAATAAGGTAATTAAACTATTTAGAAGATTTATTTTAGTTCATCAAAATATTAATTTTGTGAGTTTGGTGATTGAATTCTAAACGAGACTGAAGGTGAATTATCTCGTCAAGTTCAACAGTTACTACAACCAAAAAGTAATTCTTGTAGAGGGTAAAACTGTCAAACACTTTAAAAAAATAAAATTAGGGCCAAAGCAGAAAGAGAAAAATATAGTTTGCAAGAATCCCATCTGACTATAGTTGGACTTCGGTAAAAAATTTTGAATCAAGTGATAATGTTAGAAATTTATGATCTAGTATGATGATTTCACACACAAAGGCATCATGGTTCCTTTTTCATTGAAGCAGTTAAGCACAGTGGATTGCAAATCTATTGTATCAAATCTGTTTCCCTTAAATTATGATTTTCCAGGAGCTAGATGTTGAAAATGGATTAAGTAGAATGCATAAAGTTGAGATTTCAAGAAATGGGGAAAAAGAAGACTATCAAGCAGTTTAGGGGTTGGAGATGTGGGTGGTGGCGGAGAAAGGGGATAAGGGAACTGGTGAGGATCCTCTGAGGCGCTGGTGGCGGTAGCTTATACACATCTAGGGATGGTATAAGGGACAGGAAGGGGATGGGGTGGGGCAGAGGGTGAGTTAGAACAGAAGATAAGTTCTCAAAATTACAATATTTTTACCAAAATTTTCCTTTTTTTTGTTTTTGTTTTGACTCTTATTTATTTTTTAAGATGCTTGACGATTTTACTCCTGAAAAAAATAATTTTTTGCAAGAATACTTTAGTACTTCACCGGAAGTTTGTTGTGGCTCCTAATACAAAGAACACAACAAAAAAAAAAAAAAAGGAACAAAATCTAAGCTTCTATTAGCAAAGAGATTATTACATCCCTCTTAATTCATACAAAGTCCTGTATAGGCTAGGAATCTAACAAGTTAGAACTACCTTCAGACTAATTACAAGTTGGAAAGTGGCAACAGAAACTTATGATCATAAAGATTATTGGAATGTCTCCTAAAATTCCAATGAATAGAATAAAAAAATAAACATGCTAACCAACACATAACCCTTTATAGCTCCACCTCCATAGTTGGTTGACTTGGTTCCTCCAGTTCTATCTTAAAAATTTCCAGTACTCCTAATATGGTTACTAATACCATAAGAGAAGTGAAAGTTATAAGCGCAAACTGCACCCTCTTTCCATCAGTTTTCATTTCTTTGAATAGGACAAACTTACAAGCATTGCAATGAACGAATTGAACGAATTGCAATGATTGTAAGTTTGTCCTATTCAAAGAAATGAAAACTGATGGAAAGAGGGTGCAGTTTGCGCTTATAACTTTCACTTCTCTGAATGATTTTATTTGTTTGTTCCAAGTTCAACCAAGTTCATTTATATAAACCTTTGCCACACCATTTGATTGCCCTCTCCCTTCACCCACTCGTCAGAAAAGCTGCCGAGAAATCGGGCATTTCTTTCTTCACGTCTTCTCTTTTTCTCCTTCACGCCTTTTGCTATACTTGCACGGCTCCCCTTTCTTCTTCTTCAGGTAATGACAACTGTGAAATTAGGGATTTGAGTTTGTCAGAGACTCAAACTCTTGTGAAGAGTGCAATTGTGGTATCTTCATCATAATGGTGTTGACAATGACATTGGTAGGAAGAAGAAGGGGCCTGCTGGCAACTGTTGAGGAAACTAAGAAGAGCGAAATTAATTGAGAATCGCCAGCAAGGTCTCGTACAAGATCATCAGTTTGGGGGTGGTGGATTGCTGGCCTTCATATCGATTTGGGTGTAATTTCAAAGTACTGTCAAGACATGGAGGTGTTATTTAAAAGATTATCTACAACTTTGAGTTCGTAGAACACTAATTAGAAAAGAAATATGAGGACCATTTCGATTTTAACAGCTATTCAAAAAAGATTTAATATTTCATAATGGCACAGAAAAAATGTTGATCTCTTAAGTTTGATAATTGTTTAGTCATTAGTGCAAATATCTTACTCTCTGGTTTTTGTAAAGGGAGAGTTGCTTTGGTCTCATAGTGTCTTCCTTCCCCCTTTCAAGACTTATCTTTCTTTTTCAGAAAACAATTCCTTTTAAAATAATAACCAAAAGTAATTCCTCATATTATGATACGAAAAATCATTTGCAATAGTAAAATAATAACCAAAAGTAATTCCTGAAACCTGATTGAAACTTAAAATTTTCTGGAACATACGATGGGGTAGAAAAATCAGAGTGTTAGGATTGAAAGCAGTTTCTTTTCTGGATGACAATCCTTTTAAAGAAAATGTCTTGACAATCTTTTACACTCCTAGATGTGTATAAGAGACAGCTTAATAAGAAGTCAATTACAATGTGTATAAAAATTGTTTTATGGATCACCATATGGATCACCTCTGCAATTGCCCCCTCCCCTCAACTCTTCAAAATTTTCAAAATAGCCTTGAAAATTTTAGAATCTTTTCAAGTTTTATTATAATCTAGATGTGTAATTTTTTTAAAAAGTATTAAATTGACCTTCTATTAAAAAATTTATTTATATTTCATTATGCTATTAACTAGGATTTCTTTTTAATATGTTATAATAGTTATAGTTGTGCATTAAATATTTATTTAAATGCAATTGATAATACAATAAATAATAGTTTAACTAAGATCTAATTTATCATATTTATTTAATTGCATTTATATTTATCATTAACATAAATTTTGCTCCTATTATTAAAGAAGTTTGTCCCCTCTAATCTTGGATCCTGAGTCCGCACCTAGTTAATTGTGAGATTATACTTTTGAAATGCATAATTTGCATAATTGACTATTTATAATAGTTTGATTTACAATAAATAATAGTTTAATTAAGATCTAATTTATCATATTTATTTAATTGCATTTATATTTATCATTAACATAAATTTTGCTCCTATTATTAAAGAAGTTTGTCCCCTCTAATCTTGGATCCTGAATCCGCACCTAGTTAATTGTGAGATTATACTTTTGAATAGCAGTGTTAATACATGCATGGACATTTGTAAGGAAGCCACTCGAGGGACTAGATCTGTATAAGAGACAGTTCCCATATTATCCAATCAAATACATTGTAGATGTGCAATCAAGATTTAAGATGTGTATAAGAAATGGACCCTTAATATCAACATTAAATATATAGTTATGGATGCATGTAGATTGCCCACTCAGAATCTAAAAAAGAAATATTTATGATCAACTCGTAACCATTAACTTAATCAAATGAAATTGAAACTAGCAATAGGTTTATGCTTTGAGTAGGAGACAATTGTATTAGTATCTTCATTCATGATTCTGTATAAATGCTTGCTTGCATGTGTTGATATTTGTTAAGATTCTTTCAAATTATCCTTATCTTTCAAATAAGATTGATGTGTTGAATAAGGGTTAAACAACCAAGATCCAGATCTGATTAATTAGAGATTCTGAGTTCAAGTATCACAAATATGAACAGAGTCCAACTCTATGTTAGAATTATTCCACTATTTGTGGATTAGCTATAATGCTATAAATCTAAATTTGTTTGCATTGATATCAGCATTGTGGGTTAATTGTAATCTTACAATAATAATAATATGTTAATTGTAATCTTACAATAATAATAATTAAAAAAGTAATCAAACTATGAAAAAACGTATTAAGTTCTCAAAATTTATTAAACAAATCAATTTGACCATTGGCATTAAGTACAAAATTAATTATCAACCAACTGTTAACCAGAATATAACTTCTAAACATAATTCTAAACCTGTTTTTTTTTTTTTTTTCTTCTTCTTTGGTAAAATAAGGTTGGCATTATTGTCAGAACAACTTATATCTTGTTAAAACAATTTTACTTATCAAGACAAAAATGCCCTTAATAGTCAAAGAGCTCTATAACTTATCGTATCCAGCAGGTACTCGTCTCCTCTGTTTCTTTTAGCGGCGAACCCATCTCTCTAGCTTCCATCAAGGCCTCCTCTTCTTTCACCACAACTACCTTTACTGTGTAAACAGTAATTGGATTTTTCCTCACTGTAGGAACCCCATCTTCCCTCCTCTTCTCTTTAGATAAGATGGCCCGTTGCTTTTGGCCCGTAGTTATCATATAGTACAAGGATACGATTTATCACTTTTTAGGAAAGACCGTACTAGTAGAGATGTGATTTACCACTTTAGGAAATACGGTACTAGTAGGGATGTGATTTATCACTTTTTACCTGTCTCTTATACACACTATATTGTCCTATAAGGATACTAATGCGTGTTGGAAAAAAAGATAATACAAATGCCCACTAAAATACAATTTGGTATTATGTTGTATATTAGTTGTTTTTAGAAAACAGCAGTTTGTAGTAATTAAATATATTAAGTAAGCAATTAGCAATACCAGTAATAGTACGGAAGGTATTTGCAGTAAAACATTAAATGCAAGCAATACAGAGGAAGTGTAATAATTCTGATTGAGATAATTAAATATACAAGATTTTTAGTTTCCATATATCACAAATAGATCAACCTATGGGAAAGGTCCCAATACAATAATCTAAAATCTTCTTTAATCAAGAATATCATCAGACATTCTCAAAAATGTTGAAACTAGCTGGGAGCACTGCAACTATGTTTACTAGGATTTTTCCTTTGTCTGCCCTGTTGAGAATCGTGTCACCACGTTTCCAGGTTACAACTGAGATCAGTATTTAGTGGACCAGTGGTTTTTCTGCTTTAATACATGTATAACATTATTAGTGAAGAAATCGTAGCTTTAGTAGAAAAGGAACTCGCGCAAATGTGATTATTGACGAGCTTGAATGGACTTAAGACAGGACAAAAACTTATCTACATTATCAAACATAAATTAGATAAACGTAACAGTGAAAAAAATGAAACATCATTAATGTGGATTTCTTGGGTGAATTTCGTAGTACTATTTTCGTTTAAGTACTCAGCTTTGAGAACTTTGATTGCCAAAAAGCTTATTATATAACGTAGCTTTGTATTTCTTAGGCATCAAGTTAATTTTGAAAAGACTTTATGCACAAATCAAACAAATCTAAATCATAAAAGAGTTCCCATTTCCCAGAAAGAACTGAAATTAAATTGCATATTGAAAAGAAGTCATACCTTGAATCAATCTGTAAGCGTTTTAGAAGCGTTCCCTATTTGATACCCCATTAGAATCTTCTGAAATGGGTATAAATATGACTTCTTGTTCAAGTTTGATAGTTATAGTAAAAAAAAAAAAGAACCGTGCGGTAATTTTACTATTGTACTATCAAACAATATCGGGATTATGTATAAAAATAGTGTATAACATATAGAAGAAGAGAAAACAAAACTCTTGAAAGAAAAGAGGAGAGAGCCCTTGGTGGTGATCCATATGTATGACAAATTATGAAAACAATTTTTACCTGGCTTTGTAACGAGATTATACATCTTATACAAGATCAAGATGAAAAGAAAAAAGTCACACAATAAAAATAGGAGCATAATTGAATAATTCACTATGGTTATTATAAAAACAAATCAATCATTAATTCCAAATTACACTAAGTTAAATCCTTAAGTATTTGAGAAGATATATTAATAAGAAAATGTTAGTGTATGCTCTAAATATTATTTATTATTGGGATAAATTAATTAAATATTTATGTATAATTTATAATATTATTTTTTGAATAATATCATATATATATATATATATCAGATATATGAAATAATAAATAGTTATGATCTAATTATATTTTTTGTGTGTATATCTCTAGTCGTATTGTATGACACTGGTAGATTAGCGCATAAGTGTATGTGGATGTTTATTGGGAATAAGTGCATCAGATCGACCTGCTAAGAGTATTCCACACGGATGTCAATGATTAATCTCTGTGATAGTAGTGTAATGATCCTTTGATTTGAGGTCATGAGTTTCATTATCAACATTTTGAATGTGAATTATTATATTTTGTCTCTATAACTCGTTACTCTTAATGAGTTGAACATACTGTAAAGTTTGAGTATAATATGAATCATGATAAGATAAAATATGATTAATGTGAGTTCACCACTCCTTATAATAGGAGAGTAGATCCCAGCTATATATTGAAATACGATTCGAAAATCTTTGCGCAAAGTGGAAACAAAATTAAGAGTGTCTTAAATTCTATTTCAAGTGAGTTGTATTTTGGAAAGAAGTAAAAATGATTAATTCGATAAGAGTTGGCATTATATATGCATTCTTGAATTAATCGGGATATAAGTTGGTGAAAGGATAATAATTACACGGTAACTAATCACGGATAGGTGATGTCGAACCACTTGACATATCTCAACACTTGGGTGGTCATGATACTTTGCTAGAATCCAATCTTGATCTATAAGTGTAAATTAATTAATTAGAGAATTAATGATAAATTAAAAGTGTTTAATTTATCAAATCCTAATTATATTTAGGATTTTAATTTATACTTATTGCCAATGTTATTGGGAACCTAAAGGGTCACACACTTAAGGATAATTAATTTGGGATTAAAATGATTTGATAAGTATGGATACTTATGGGTTAATTTATGAGATAAATTAATTTTTGAGCTTAATTGTAATAAATTATAAATGTTAGGAGCTAATATGTAATACATATTAAAAGTTCTAATGGTTTCATGCTTATTCATATGCTCTTAACCCAAACTGATTAGAATTATTGTAATTTCTTAAAGTCAATTCGATTAAGATTTTAAAATATTATATATATTATATTATATTCTATATATATATATATATCTATATATATATATATATATATAATATAAGGTGCTATATATATATATATATATATATATATAATATAGTAGTACTATTTGTAGTACTAGTACAATATATATACATATTCGGCTTTGAGAATCAAAAGCAGCAAAAGAAAAAAATTAAATCGTGAAAGTCATCTCTATTACTTACTTACAGTAGTATCAGAGTCACCCTTGATTAATTTATAATGTAGTTGTATTTAATTGTCATGAATATTGTCTCTTATACAAATTAGATGAATTTTTGAATTTTATTTATAAAATATTGGACACATAAAAAAAAAAAAGGAGCAATTCTTGATGATGTCATGTTGATGACATCATCTTGATTGCATGCATTGTCACTTTTAGTGACACTTAAGTCTCTTATACACATCTAGTATATAAGAGACAGTAATTTTAGTGACATTATTTTATATTTTCAATTTAAAGGTTTTTCTAAATTTTGATTTTAGAAATCACCTATTAATTTTTGACAATTTTTGTTTAAAATTAATTGACAAAATTTAGAAACTTTTTTTTTTAATTTGATTAAAATATAGAAAGTATTAAACCTTTGAAAATATTTATTTAATACTAATAGATTATAAATTATCTAATTTGTATAAATTTTAGAAATTTATTATTTTTGTTATAATGTCCTATTTAATAAACATTCTAAAATTATTCACAATCTAGATTAGTGTCTCTAATATAATCTTCAATAAGATTAGAGACAAGATTATTTTAATACTTTTGAGAGTTTGATTTTTAATGTATTCAAGAATTCTCCAAATAATATCATTATAAATCAAACTCAATCATATTGGTCTTAAGTCCATAATCATCCATCATACTATTAAATCTGTCTCTTATACACATCTAGATGTGTATCTTATTGTAATTAGTTTCTCATCTCAATCTCCTCGAATGTAACTCGAGATTTCTTAATTAATCATGTAATGTACATAGAGGTAGGTTAGGGATAGGATTGAATATCTAAAATTTTTATATAGAATTACATTTGTAATGTACAAGATGATGGAGACGGCGAAAAGATGTAACCACAAAGGAAATTTTCAAGAGTTGAAGATTACCCTTAGAATTTGACCACCTAGTTTTCTTTGTGACTTAAGGAAACTAATTTAGTAAAAGTCTATAATCATCCATAGTTTTATGCATGTTTTATTTATTATATGCTGATATGGTAATATTGCATACAATTTTGATGAGACCTAATAAAATAAATAAAAGAAAATCCCTCAAATTAATATTAAGTCAACAAATAAGTTGACTTCCATTATTATACCAACAAACGAGAGTTCTTCTTAGATATAACTTGTTGATAATCTACAACTTCTCTTATACACATCTAGATGTTTATAAGAGACAGGCTGGGATTATAGATTTCGAATAATAGATATGACTTAATGGATGCATATAATTTGTTGGGCACACTCAAGATTATATTCTTTGAGGCAAAGGTTAGGAGTCACATAAGATGTGTTATCAAAGAGTTGATACCTAACTATCTAGAAATTACAAAGAGTTGTAATTGGTAAGAGTTACCTACCTTTCAAAATTATTTTGGTTTGTTGGGTACACCCAAGATCAAAATAATTAGATGGGATCCTAGCCCACTAGGGGCTATGTGATAGCTCTCGAATCAATCTGTGAAGGTTATTGATTTGAATTAAAATAGTGGGAGCAAAACCAAATTAAAAGAAAGTCCATATTATATTTTGGTTTTGTTTATGCATAAATAACAAATTCTTATGCTATCTTTATTTATAAGTTGTAGAATATGAATAGCAACGTATATTACAATTTACGTCCCATTTTATATGATAACAAACTTATTAGGCCAAATTTTTTGAACTGACATCGTAATTTGAGAATTGTTCTCAAACAAGAAAAAATTGGCTATGTTCTTGATCAACCCATTCCTGATGTCCAAGTAGATGATGCTGATGAAGTAGTTCAGAATGCTTATCGTAAGCACATAGAGGACAATGATACTACCTCTTGTATCATGTGGGCCACTATGAGTTCTAAATTGTAGAAACAATATGATAATATGGATGCTTACTCTATGATTATTTATCTCAAAGAGTTGTTTGATGAAGAATCTAGAAATTAGAAGTATGAGACATTTAAAGAACTATTCCATTGTAAAATGGTAGAGGGTACTTCAGTAGCGATTCATGTACTGAAGATGATCAAACTAATTGAAAAATTAGAACGATTGGGATTTAAGCAAAATCATGAGTTAAATGTTGATTTAATTTTGCAATATCTACCTGATAGCTTTTTACAGTTCATGATGAACTATAATATGAACAAGTTATCCATTGTATCCAATGACCATGCTCTGCTGAGACGACTATTAAAAAAAGAAAGGAAACAAGTGATGGTTGTTGATTCTTCTAATAAGAAGAAAAAAAAAATCCAAGATTGGTTTTGTGAAAGCCAAGTCTGGGTTAAAACCAACACCTGTGATCAAGAAGGATAAGTCCAAGGGTACTTGTTACCATTGTGGAAACGAAGGGCACTGGAAAAGGAACTGCAAGACTTATATTGATACCTTGAATTAGACGAGGCTTAATGAGGCTTCTACTTCAGGTATGTTTATGATTGAGTCAATATTTCTACTTCTAAATCAGATTTCTGTGTATTAGATACTGGATCAACATCTCATATTTGTAAAAATATGCAGGGACTAAAGAGAAGTAGAATGTTGGCTAAGGGAGAAGTGGACCTACTTGTGGGAAATGCAGCAAATATTGCTGCATTAGCCGTAGGGACTTATTATCTTTCTTTGCTTAGTGGTCTTGTTTTAGAACTTGAAGACTGTTATTATGTTCCATCTCTTATTGGAAATATTGTTTCTATTCCGTGTTTAGACATTGATGGTTTTGTCATTATGCAAAAGAGTAAATGTTGTTATTTTTCACGTGATGGCATTGTGTATGGAACTGCTTCTTTGAATAATGGTCTTTATATTCCAGATATGGAAAATCCAGTTCTCAACATAAATCTAAAAAGGTTCAAAATTGATAATTTTAAACAATCTTTTCTTTGACATTGTAAACTTGGTCATATGAATGAGAAATGCATTTTCAAATTACACAACAATAGTTATTTGGAATCATTTGATTATGAGTCATATGATATATGTGAATATTGTTTATTTGGTAAGAAATCATCTTTTACTGGAAAAGGTGATAGATCTAGTAAGTTGTTGGAGCTAATACCTACTGAAGTCCGTAGTCCTATGTCAATTCATGCTAGAGGAGGTTTTTCATACTTCATTACTTTTATGGATGATCATGTCTATATCTAGATATGGTTATGTATACTTAATGAAGTATAAGTCTAAAGCCTTTGAAAAGTTCAAAGAATTCAGGAATACAGTTGAAAAATAACTTGGTAAAAGTATTAAAATACTTCGATCTGATCGAGGTGGGGAATACTTGAACCAAGAGTGTCAAGACTATCTTAAGGAGAATGAGATTCTACCTCAATGGACTCTTCGTTATACAACACAACTAAATGGTTACTTGAGAGATGTAATTGAACTCTATTAGATATGTTTCGATCAATGATGAGTCTTACAAACCTCTCAAAATTGTTTTGGGGCTATAATCTTATATCTGTGACTTAATATTACATTAAATTGTGTTCTATCAAAAGTTTTGATCCCACTCTATATACAGATATGGTTTGTATAAGAGAACTAAACTTTCATCCTTGAAGGTTTGGGGTTGCCTTGCTTATGTGATTAGGGCAAAATCTGAAAAAATTGAACCTAAGTCTATAATTAGTTAGGCTTATTGGTATCCAATGTTGGACGTTCCGATACTATTTCTATAATTGTTGATTGAGCAAAAGGTGTTTGTCTCAAAACATGTTGTCTTTCTAGGAAAAGAGTTTATTCCTGAAATTGCAAGTGGGAGCAAAATAGATCTTGAAGAAATTCAAGAAACACAATATGGTATTAATCAATAAGTGGAACAGGAGCTTCAATCACATGATGATGTGATAGAGGATGAAGCTAATGATACACAAGCTCTTCGTAGGACTACTAGGATACGTCGTGCTCTAAAGAAATATGAGTTTCTTGTAAGTTGACGCAATGATATATTAGTCATTACGAATGAGAAACCTACATCTTAAGAAGAAGCATTATCTGATAAGGACTCTCAGAAGTGGCCAAAAGCCGTGAAATCTGAAATAGATTCCATATATGACAATAAGGTATAGACCTTAGTCGATCCACCAGAAGGGATTAAACCTATAGGATGCGAGTGGGTCTTTAAGAGAAAGACCGACGTGGATGGTAATGTGATTAACACCTATATGGCGCGATTGGTGGCAAAAGGTTATACACAAAGACAAGTAGTTGACTCTGATGAAACATTCTCACTAGTTGCAATGCTGACAATCTATTCAGATTTTACTTGCTATAGCTGCATATTATGATTATGAGATTTGGCAAATAAATGTAAAAACTAATTTCCTTAATGGAAATTTGTAGGAAGAGGTGTAAATGATATAACCTGAAGGGTTTATATCCATAGATCCTAAAAAAGTATGCAAGTTACAAAGGTCTATTTATGGACTAAAGCAAGCTTCTACGAGTTATAACATCCGTTTTGATAAGAGACAATCAAAATAACTTGATAATATCAAAAATGTTGATGATACCTTATGTATACAGTAAGGTTAGTAGGAGTGCTATTGTTTTCTTCATACTTTATGTGGATGACATATTGTTGATAAGAAACGACATACCTATGCTTCAAAGTGTAAAGGTATTGTTGTCCAGGAATTTTTCTATGAAAGATTTGAAAAAAGCAACCTATATTCTGGGAATGAATATCTATAGAGATAGATCAAAGAGGTTGTTTAGTCTTACTCAATCAACGTACATAGATAAGATGCTAAAGAGGTTTAGTATGGATCAATCAAAGAAGGGTTACTTACTAATGTCTCATGGTGTGTACCTTTACAATCTACATGTGTCCTAAGATACAGTCGAAAGAGATAGCATGGAAACTTTATATATGCTTCAGCTATAGGTTCTGTAACCGTGGTGTTTGCTATGTACTAGACCCGACATCTCCTATGCTCTAAGTGTTATGAAGGGTATTCATATAAATCAAGTACTTAAGAATATTCTTGACTGCTATCTAATGACCACTCCTTGGGCTGTCTCTTATACACATCTATTCTTGATATATGGTGGGCAAGAATTGACAGTTCGCAGATAAACAGATGCTAGCTTTCAATCTGACAACAATGATAACAAGTCACAATCTAGATATGTATTTACTCTTAATGGTAGTGCAGTAAGTTGGAAAAGTTCCAACATTTACAAGACACCACGGTTGATTCTACAATAGAAGCCGAATACATTGCACCTTCAAAAGCAGCAAAAGAGGCAATTTGGATCAGCAAGTTGGTGGCTAAACTTGGAGTGGTTCCAAGATTAGTGATCATCTACTTTTGTATTGTGATAACTTTCTTTGGAGTATTGCACAAGCAAAGGAACCTAGGTCTCATCAGCGATCTAAACATGTATTACGACGCTATCATTTGATCAGAGAGATCATTGATAGAAATGAAGTAAAGATATAAAAGTTCCCTATGGATAACATTGTTGATCCATTCACTAAAGCGTTATCCCAGAAGAAACATGAGAGTCATGTTAACTCATTCAGTCTTAAGCACATGAATGATTAGCTTTAGTGCAAGTGGGTGTTTGTTAGTGTGTAACCTAAAGTCAATTTATTTTACGAATAAATTACACTTCTATATTTATGTATATTTTGTAATATAGCATTTTTTGAATAATATATATATATATATATATATACATATTCATATATGAAATCATAAGTAGTTATGATGTAATTATATTTTATTTGTGTATATCCCAAATCGTAGTGTATGACACTAGTAAATTAGCACATAAGTGTATGTGGATGCTTATTAGGAATAAGTGCATCGGATTGATCCACTAAGAGTATTCCACACGGATTATTATTTAAAGGACAATGGGTTAATTTCTTTGTGAAAGTAGTGTAATGATCCTTTGACTTGAGGTCATAAGTTTATCTTGACTGTGGATTATTATATTTTTCTCTATAAGTCGTTACTCTTAATGAGTCATACATACTGTAGAGTTCAGGTATAATATGAATCATGATAAGATAAGATATGACCAATAGATGATTCACCACTCCTTATAATAGGAGAGTATATCCCAGTATGGCCACTTCTTGAAATATGATTCGAAAAATTTTTGCGCAAAGTGAAAATAGAACTAAGAGTGTCTTAAATTCTATTTCAAGTGAATTGTATTTTGAAAAGAAGTAAAATAGATTTTAATTCGATAAAAGTTGGCATTATATCTTTACTCTTAAATTAATCAGGATATAAGTTGGTGAAAGGATAATAATTACATGGCAACTAATCAGGGATGGGTGATGTCGAACCACTTGATATATCTCAACACTTGGATGGTCATGATACTTTGCTAGAAGCCAATCTTGATCTATAAGTGTAAATTAATTAATTGGAGAATTAATGATAAATTAAAAGTGTTTAATTTATCTAATCGTAATTAATTTAGGATTATAATTTATACTTATTGCCAATGTGATTGGGAACCTAAAGGGTTACACACTTAAGGATAATTAATTTGGGATTAAAATGATTTGGTAAGTATGAGATACTTATGGGTTAATTTATGAGATAAATTAACTTTTAGGCTTAATTATAATAAGTTATAAATGTTAGGAGCTAATATGTGATACATATTAAAAGTCCTAATGGCTCTTAACCCAAATTGATTAGAATTATTGTAATTTCCTAAACCCAATTCGATCTATGGGATTTTAAAATATTATATATATTATATTATATTAAATATATTATATGGGTGCTATATATATATATATATATATATATATAATATAGCAGTACTATTAGTAGTACTAGTACATATTCGGCTTTGAGAATCAAAAGTCGTGAAAGAAAAAAATTAAATCGTAAAAGTCAAGGTTAGAAAAAAAGGGAAAATAACTTAGGAGTTAGCACTCTATGGTTTGGGTCAATCAATCTTGTAAAGATTTTAAATTTAATTATCTATGTGGATACCATTAGAAGACAGAAACTTGTGCAGCTTGTGGATTGACGTCCCAAACATATTAGAGATTTTACTATGATTTTAAAGTATAATCACTGTATTTTTCTCGTACTACGCATATATTAATCAAGGTGATTTGTGATAGAAAAGTAAAATTTTAAATTCCACCGCGTTACTGGTTATTTACTTTCTTGCAGAAAATACCACAACATACCAATTTCCTATAAATCAAATTAAATATTTTCATTCCCTAACATATTTTTAGTAAAAAATAGAAATCTGGACGAAGTAGTGTTGCACAACAACCAATCTCAACCCAAAGAATCTACGAAATTCAGTGTTTTTTATCATCAAAATTAGAACAGAATAAACAAAGTAAGCTTTTTTAATAGACCAATAAACTATATTAATTGCAGATCAATGCGAGAACAAAAAGGAAACATAGAAGCAGCAAATGAGACAAAGAAAAAAGCAAATGAGATAAAAAAAATACCTTATCGTCATCGTTGGAGGGCTACGAGAAAAGAGAGCAAAATTGTCTTTGTCAATAAGTTTTGGTAGGGTCTGGGAAAAGATTCTAAACAGGGAGAGAGTAGGGTGAAGTCCAAGATATAAAACAAAAGAAGAGAAAAGAAGAGAAGTGAGAGAGAAAGTGGAACGGGTTAGTAAAGAGAAGAGTTGGTAGGGTTCTATGAGATGGGAGAATGAAAAGGATTATGCGGCTTGTGTTTCATATAGAGGATAGATTAGGATTTTCAAATCTCATTAGGGTTATAATTGAAATTCACGAGAAGCGCACACAAGACGATGACAATAATTTTTTTCAAGCCAAAAAGTCCACGTAAAATGATAACCAAGAGTATCACTATAACAAAACTTTTGACAACTCCAACTTCTTCTTTGTACTATATTAATGATTAGTGCACATTCTATGCATGTGCTTTATTAGAAAAAATATATTTATTTTGAAGAGAAAAAATAATGAAAGTTATAAAACTACGAAAGAGAGGGTATATTAGAAATAACATTAAATGTATTACATCAAAATGATATTCTTACTTCATATATAACTAGTGATCGAGACATACTCAATGTGTGTGCAATTCGTTGTAAAATTATATTATTGTTTAAAAAGTGTAAGTAATTGTTAAAGAGTGTATTTAAACGTAAATGAAATTATTTTATGTGGGGTAATTTTTTCCATTATATTATAAAAGCCTTTATGTGTTACACATAAATATTTGGAATACTTAGCATATAAAATGAGCCAATGATAGGTAGAATGCGATTGACTGTCGATTATATTTATACAATGTTAGAAAATCGTAATAGCACCATTCATAAAATTTATATATTTATACAATGCGATTGACTCAATATCTACATTTTTTGTCCCTATTTTTTAAAAAGTATGATATGTTAGACTGTGATATTTTTTAAAATATACAACACGTATTATTATTAATTGTCATGTATTTGTTGTTTTATGAGTTTGGAGAGTTATAACTAACCTGTGCAAGATTATGATGATGGTTGTTTTTCTCCTTCCAAGAATACCATGCATCCATTTGTTCCGCCAAGTGATGTATAATATCTTCATTTATTGCAACTTCTACAAATTTTGTTGTTCCTGTGATTGAAAACAAAAATGAGGGCTGTTATAAAATCAATGATTTTGATTAAAATGGAATAAATTCAATATCAAATTATGTATAAACATAGAATATTTCTAGGATAAGAATTAATGAAAGAATATATAGAGTTTATTGAATAATATTCAATTATGTTGTTTCTAGTAGAAGAACTTGTTTGTACACAATATTCTTTGTGTAGGCTCCATTTTTGCATTTTAATTTCCCATTCTTGACCAAAAACCTTTGTAGTACTTTGAGACAGACCTCTAGAAAGGGCTACATATAACTGACAATGACTAAAGACATGATTTCGAAAGAAAATTTTGACATTCAGAATTGTTTGTCCTTGAGCTTTGTTAATTGTTAGTGCAAAACTTAAACGAATTGAAAATTGTTTCCTTTTTAATAAAAAAGGAAGTCTGCTATCTTCTATACTATTCAATGGTATTCAGTGTAAAAAAAACACTAGTACCTGCACAATGACTAGTTGCAACAACAACATCTGTAAATGTTGTTCTCAAATCAAAGCATATTAGCCAAGTTCCATTGCAAAGACCAAGTTCAGGATTAAGATTTCTCAAGAGCATTATTGGGCATCCAAGTTTCGGGACTAACTTGTGTGGAGGCATACCACTTGGGCAAAAGGAATATTCAAGAACTCCTGTTGATAAAGGTTATGGATATCACCCCCAATTGAATCCCAAGATGTATATTCAACTTCTTCTCTAGGAAAAGAGTGTATAACAATTTCATTGATAGTATCAACATTAGTATTTTTTGGAGTGATTATTCCTCTTCTAATTTTAAAAGTTGGATCATTTGCACCAATTGTGAAGGCAACTTTATGAAATCTCCATTGAGAGTAGGTTCTATGCCATTACCAACATTCAACAAAAAGTTGGAGAATTGCAGATCATTCAATATTATCATATTTTGCTTTAATCTTAAGAATTGAACATCACTCCAAAATGAGGATTTTGGCACACTTGTTGAAATTTGTTGTGCTCTAAATCCTTTTTTAACCACCGGTAGAACTTGTCTGAAGTCACTCCCTAAATTAATAACCTGTCCTCCAAAAGGTAACTGAGAATCTAAAATGTCCCTCAACGTCTTGTCTAAAACTTCAAATGTATACCGATTACTCATTGGAGCTTCAGTATGTGTCTCTTATCCATATTATAACAGCAGTACACCTCAATAATTTTGCAAGATCGCACTGCTTACTTATCCCACACATACCCGTAGCATCAGAGGTAAGAGGTATTTAAAATCTTAAGTGTACAGTTCTTCTACCAGGTAAAAGAGTTGTTGCGATCCCTGATGTTCCTGTAGCAATAACAATATGACCTCTTTTCCTTAAGTATGCCAAAAAGGCACGATATAAGAATGTTTTACCTGTGCCTCCAGGACCATCAATGAAGAATATTTTGCTTTCCTTCTATTCAATGTTGAAGTAAACAATTGAAATGTGTTATTCTAGTTAGAGTTCAAATGTTCTATTGATCTAATATCCTCATTAGGTATCTCGACTAAGAGTTCATCTTCAATAACTCTTCGAAGAGTTGAGTTGTTGCCACACTCTTTAGGGATGGAAAGTAAATCAAATTCTTTAATATCCATATTGTACTTTTACATCAATTTGCACAATTTACATTGCAGCCTGGTGACTGCAAGGACGTTGTTCAATTGATGGGATGAATATGAACGGTCAAGCATGTAAAAAAAGAATTCATCCCAAAGACCACGCACTCCAGTTGGTTCACAATGAATTAAAATAGATATAAATAAATTTCGAAACGAAGATGTCATTCGTATTGAACTTGCCTCAAGTAAGCATTGTCTAATGTAATTATCACTCTCCAAAAGCCCTCGCCTATCTGCTGCTTCTTTGAAAGTGATGGAAGTGGTCCCATTAACCGTTAATAGATCTTCAAATGATGTGGGACTTTTGACATGGTTTAGCAAGATCAGAAGATAGAATCTTTCTCTTTTAGAAGGATGTACAATGTAAATCCTTCCAATAACCTTGTTACGTGATACTCTTTCAGTCCACATTTTAGTGTTTTGATGCCAAACAAAATGTTTAGGAAAATCACTTTATAAGTAAGTATTTGGTACCTAAATTTTCTATTCATCTCTACAGCTTTTAACTCCCGGTTCTTTGTGAAGAATTCGGTAAGCATTGACTTTGAGTTTTGTTCATCGTTCAAGATATTTTCAACTCTTTGTTGTGGCCTAAATCTTATGCCTAGCAGATGAATCTGTAATCTGATGACTGATGGATACATGCGAGTCATTTCAAATTCATAAATTTTCCATAGTACTTCTGGTGCAGATATCCATCTACTATCAATAAATTGTTGTACTTCATCATAATTCAGACCAGTCGCACCTCCAGCTCTACTCGATTAGGGCCTTTAAATACATATTTGTACAAATATTTCACACATATCACAGTACTTGTGATCTCTACTTGATGTGACAGTCATATTTTAGAAGTAGCCAAGGATTGTACCCGATGACCCAACCATTGTCTACCCAAATTTGAGAATCGCTATCATGTTGTACTGAAGCCGCATTGCACCTTCTATATATTGGAAATGAATCATCTGATATTCGAGTGTTTGAGGAGAAGGCCTTAGGAAAATGTCTCTTGCATTTACCATCTTTCATATGCAAGATTTCTTATTTTGTCTCCACACGGATCATGTATCATATGCTTGAGAACAGCTTCACACGATTGAGGCTCATACTCTTTAGATGGTATTTCTGCTCTTACGACCCTGTCAAAATCTTCAGGTGTCCTCCTTTCTACCTATGACAAGGCTTGCAATTCTCCACAATACCTAGAAAATTGAACAATAATCATCAAGAAATATCTCTTATATTCAAATATCATTAGCCGTTTTGCTCACGTGTTGCTTAAGGGTGCCCGAAATTTTTGTTGCTATGAGAATGTTATAGAAATTGATAGAGAATTAGTGAAGTTCTGGTGTATGTTTTTTGAAAGTCTAAGTATATTTACAGTATCTTTTGCATTGAAGCAAATACTGATGTACATTTTTTGGTCCAATCCTAAGAAAAGAAAGATGTTATCTTCCGTAAGTAGAAAGAAAAGTAGGATCATTGGACCGTAACGCAAAATAGTAGCTAATACTGTTAGGTAGCCCAATGCTAGCAAGCATTGCTGAAAATACAGATTCTTAAAGATATATATATATATATATATGTGTGTGTGTGTGTGTACATTTTTTGGTCAATCCTAACAAAAGAAAAATGTTATCTTCCGTAAGTAGAAAGATAAGTAGGATCATTGGACCATAATGCAAAATAGCAGCTAATACTATTAGGTAGCCCAATGCTAGCAGCATTGCTGAAAATACAGACTTACGATACATACATACATATATATATATATATATATATATATTGAATGGCGTGATAGTAGGTTGATAATCTAGTCTACTTTGTAGTACTTGTGCTGAGTGTGAGCTTTAGCAGTTATGCTCCTCTTTCCAGCTGACTTGCTAGGATCTTGGGCAATGGCTTTTTGCAGAATAAGTTGGTGAATCTTTTTTCTTGGAAGAGTAGGCAAGGAAGGTATTGAGCTAGGCATCATAAGTGCATCCACTAGATCGGTGCCTTGGCTGAATGTTTCTCTAGATGTTTCTATGTACTTGTGGAAGTCAGTGAATAAAGTTAAAATGCTCAATCATAATAGACATCAAGAATGGATTTTTGTGGTCCTTCTATCCAATGTATAAAAGCACTTCTGGTCAAAGTAAGCTGATGTGGTGATGTGTCAAACTGGAATTTTTGGTGAGTAATTTTTGTGACAAATATGTTTCCAATGTAGTAGATGGTGCCAAACTGTAAGCTGCAACGTCTTTTGTGCAGGTTACTGCCTGGATTGTGCTTTCCTAAATATGCATTCTAGAAATTGAATAAGGCAAACTCTCAACAATCAGAAATTGCAACAACTACTTAGTGTAAATGGTTCACAGGAAAAATGCATATCAAAGAACATTCATACTTACTACAGGATTGGCAAATTAGAATCTTAGATAATATGTTGTGCCATCTTTGCTTGTCTCGATTTCTGGAATAGGTGTTTTGTTTCTCAGCAAGATCAGAAATTGGGATGCATCTAGCACCCATTTTTTTGCAAGTAATCATATGTATCTTTGTTTGAAAGAGCATATATAACTTTTCTGAAAGTAAGCAAGCAATGGGAAACTGTCTAATAGGCTATGCAAAACTTTAGATCAGCTCAAAACCTAAAAATAGAAACCTAAAATTAACATTCCCAAAAAGATTAGCAATGTAAGATTGCAACAGCTAGCACATATAGTTAACATGTTATGGCAAAATGTAAAACAATCATATCAAATACTACAGAAACTACTTATTCTTGTACTATGTGATAGCTTCATATCATAAAACGTACATAAATAAATAGTATATTTCTAAAGAAGAGGACTTATTGGCCATGACTAATGAGAGGACGTCATCATATACTATATATTTTGTCATATTTAAGTTTCGTGAATCTATACATAAAATTCTAACTAAAACTCTGACATTGGCAAAGGTTTTTACTGTTGATAAGGATACATAAAGCTAGCCATGTGAGAAAAGTGACTCTTTGAGATAAAGTCCAATATAATCCAGAGTCTGTCCTTGAGATTTTTTTTGGTCGTAGCAGAACACAAACTTATAGGAAACTTTAAAATATGAAGAACGGAGTGAAGTTCATCTTGTGGAGACTGTAAAGGAATCCTTGGAATGAATACTGATTTTCCTACAAATAAGTCAAAGGCAATTTCCACACGAATGACATTGTTTGAGAAATTTTTTCAAATCATTCTTGTTCCATTTGATAAGCCCTAAGGTGGAATGATATTTCTCATAAGCATAATTGGGCAGTTCTCTTTAAACACCAACTGATAAGAAGCTATGCTTTAGGTATCAATATATGAAATAGATCCCGATTTTCTAATTGTCTTGAAGATTCTACTACTTCATCATGGCTAAAATAGTTTCTTTTATTGCCTGGGAATTTTTTATTACAATGTCATTGATATCATGTATAAAATCATTCAATGTCATCAAAACTGCTATTCATCATACAACAATATCTAGTTGCATTTTGCTTAAGTTTGGAAAAATGTTATCTAGAAGTTGTCTCAATGAATGCTTATCATCGATAGAATTTATGTTTAAATGATCAGGTATGACAATTAGCTAATGCTACTCTTGCACATTAGCTAGTTCATGACTATCACCAATTCTGAAAGGAAACTTGAAAATTCAGGATCCAATCGAACTCTCATATTTTTCTATAGGTCAGATTTTTTTCAAGTTTAAACCAGATGGGAGACATAATGAAGCTAGAATTTATTATGTTAGATATTTTTCCTTTTATGATATTTAAATGTCTGTCAAAAGTCTCCACCAAATACAATAACTTTGCCACCAAACAAAATAGGATTTCCCAGAATATACAGTAACATTTCACTCAAAGTTTCAACTAACTTTCTTTTTGCCATTGTTGCTTCATCCCATATAATAATTTTAGCTTCCCGAATAAGCTCTTCTATTGCACTTTGTTTGCTAATGTTGCAATTTTTTGAATCATCATTATTGATAGGAAGTTTAAATCTTGAATGAACTATTCTCCCACTAGGAAATAGATTTTGCAACTCCAGATGAAGTTGTTACCAAAACAATATGCTTTCTTAATCTTATAGTTACGAGTTACAGTTTAGAGCTTTCTATATGAAGGTTTTGTCTTACAACCTTGACGAACAATAAAGAAGGAACATGGTTGATTGTTATCCAGAAAACCTAATATTCTCTTATAAGTAGCTTTCTGATTTTGATTTAGCCATTGTACTATAGCAAATCTTCTCTAGATACTATTACACTTTTTTAGCTTCAATCTCTTTTGCATTTTTATCTACTTCAAGTAAATGAAATGGAATATTTGTAGATCCAAGTCAGCTAATTGTTTCCCTATTGATTGCAAATAATTGTCAATAATCTTCAGAGTTCTTAGCTGAACATTGTCTTTAGAAAGTGACTTATCTTGATTAATATCCTATGAAACATAGTCTTGAAATTGAAGCCATAGCTATTTTGGATTCTTTGGATTGCAATTAACTGAAACAGTTTTGAAGAGTTGTCAAAGAGTACTTCGCATACCGTATAACACAACTTTACTTAAACACTATTCAATATTGTTTACATTATGCAGTAGTTCAAGTTTTTCAGTTGCTTCTCTAAATGATAAAGCAAGGTATCCATCAACAGTTTTAAGATGTTGAAAAGAAGTTGGACTTTTAACATGTATAGATAATATCTTTTGCCTTCTAAAGGATAAACACCTACAATTCTTTCAATAAATTCTCTTTACTACCTAAGATTCCACTTTCTGAGCTTCTTACCCAAGACAAAATGTTCCAATTCTCAACATATAAACATTTCAAACACTGATCTAGTGTGTTGGAGGTGTTCAAGTTAAAAAACTCTGTAAACATTATTTTTAGTGTGAACACTTTCTGAACAATGTTTTGGAGTTTCTATTTTCTAGAAAAAGAAATAAATTGATGGTTTTCAAGATGGATCGGCAAATTGATAACAGAAGGACGAGTGTCATTCAAGTCAAAGCTAAAACTCTCCACATAGCTTCGGGGCTAATACATATCTTGATCTTTGGAAGTTTTTTGTCTTGTCAATGACCGCATCTGCTTTAGATTTAGTCAACTGATATATATATATAGAGCTTTTCATGCCCTTTGTGTGTGTGTGTGTCTATATATATATATATATATATGCATCAAACTTCAATATTCATATGACAATTAAAACTTGACAACAAACATGGATCATATGGAACAACCCATCTTTTGTCCAACTCATGCTGTTGAATCTTGAGTTCTGTTATCTTTCCTACAGCGATATAGAGGATAAGAGTTTGGTGAATGTATGGTAGCTTCAACAAATTGTTTGGAATGATTATACTTGCAGTCATTTTATTTTCTTCAGGCAAGCACAATGAGGTGTGTGTAATCATTGTTGTTGGTGAAATCAATTTTCCTAACATTTTAATTAATATGATCTCATTCTATGTATTTTAGTTTGACTTGTAGTGTTTACTTGGTAATTAGAGTACTATTTGCTTACTTTCCAACATAGCTGAGAACATTAGCTGGGATAATCTTTATCTATAATCATTTCTATGGGAACTGTTAGGAAGTGTCCCAAGAAATTGACAAAAGTTGCGAGACCAATCCGAAACAAACGATGACAAAATAATAGATAGAGAAAATAAAAGAGACACCAAATTTACGTGATTCGATCGAAAGACCTACGTCCACAAGCGAAGGCGAGCAAAATTTTACTATATGAGAAGAATACAAAAGCTTTAGGAGAGTGCTCCTAAGCCCACAAAACCACTAGTACAAAAACACAAGGAAACCCAAAATAAAGACAAAAGGCTTAATGACCAATAAGGTCCAATAGCCCACTAAGCTCTCTTATGTTTAGTGCTTGGTACATAAAGCCCAAAGCCTAAGGTCTCTATTTATAAGACCAAGGCTACATAACTCTCCTTAAAATAATCAATGTGGGACAAAAGCCACATAACAAATCTCCACCTTGGCGTGTGCTCACATCCACAAAATAGTAAAATAGCAAACTTGCTCCACCTTCTCCACAAAAGCCTCAATAGGCTTAATCAACAATAACGAATGCCAACCAAGTCCAAGCGTTGCTTGAACTTTGATGCAGTTGCGTAAACTAGAAGAGGTTTTGTAAACATGTCCGCAGGATTATCTTTGGTACTGATCTTTTGAACAAGAACTTTCCCCCAGCAATAGTATCCCGAACGAAGTGAAATTTCACATCAATGTGCTCAGTCCTCTCATGATACATCTGATCTTTAGTCAAGTGAATTGCACTTTGACTATCGCAATAAACTGTAGTAACATCGTGATGCAGACTCAACTCGCCAAACAAAACTCTCAACCACAAGGCTTCTTTGATTGCCTTGGTCACGACCATATATTCTGCTTCCGCAGTAGACAATGCCACAATAGGTTGTAAAGTAGCTTTCCAACTGACTGCACAATCGCCAACGCAAAATACATAACCAGTAAGTGATCTTCTTTTGTCAAGATCCCCGACGTAATCAGAATCCACAAAACCAATCAAAGTGTCACTATTTTTCCCAAACTCCAAACAAGTATTTGAAGTCCTTTCAAGTATCAGAGAATCTATTTCACAGCCTGCCAATGTTCTTTTCTTGGACAAGACATATACCTGCTAACCACTAACTGATTGTGAAATGTCTGGACGTGTACAAACCATCGCATACATGATACTGCCGACTGCACTAGAATATGGAACTCGTGCAAGAGGGGTACTCACAGGTTTAGCATTTTTCATGCTAAATTTCTCCAAAACTTTCTCAAGGTAATGCTTTTGGGTCAGGAACAATTTCATAGCTCCTCGATCTCTCTTGATTTCCATGCCAAGAATCTTCTTAGCTGCTTCCAAATCTTTCATCTCAAATTCACTACTCAACTGTGCTTTCAAAGTGTGAATTTCTATAGAATTCTTGACAGCAATGAGCATGTCATCAACATAAAGTAACAAATAAATGAAAGAATCATCATTTAATTTTCAGAAATAGACACAATTGTCATACATGCTCCTTGAATAACCATGACCTAACATAAAGGAATCAAACCTTTTATACCACTATCTTAGAGATTGCTTCAATCAGTACAAGGATTTCTTCCGTAGCAAGCAAACATGGTCTTCTTTTCTTTCAACTTCAAATCCCTGAGGTTGTCTCATATAAATTTGTTCTTCAAGTTCACCATGTAGGAAAGCTGTCTTGACATCAAGTTGCTCCAATTCCAAATCATACATGGCAACTAAGGCAAGCAAAACACGGATAGAACTATGTTTAACAACAGGTGAAAATACATCATTGAAATGAATACCGTGTACCTGACTATAGCCCTTTGCAACCAATCATACTTTATACCTTGTATCTTCAACCCCTTCCTTCTTCTTAAAGACCTATTTGCAATCAACAATTTTCTTACCTAAAGGCGGCTTCACAAGAACCCAAGTTTTATTTTTATAGAGAGACTCAATTTCTTCATTCATACGACCAACCACTTAGCTGAATTATCACAAGAAACTGCTTCAAAGTAGGTGGAAGGGTCACTAACTCCATCCGTTTCTTCAGCGACTGACAAAGCATATGCAACTAAATTTGCATATCGCTGCGGTGGTCGAGCTAAAATCTCCTTCCTTGATCTATTCTTGGCAATAGAATGCTCTTCCTCCTTTGGTTCTTCTTCAATAGACTCTAATTCATCTACTAAATTTTTCTGACTGGAAGAGACTAACTGAGAAGGATCAGAACTACCAAACTCTAGCTCCATCTGCTTCTGCGTATTATCATCTGTATCTGAATCACAAGAACTAGAGAGCTCCTTTTTCAAAGATAACATAGAAAGTTCATCAAATGTAACATCTCTACTAATTACAAATTTTGGGGACTTGGGATCAAGACACCATAATCTGTAGCCTTTCACCCTAGAAGCATAACCAAGAAAAATGCACTTTTTAGCTCTAGGCTCTAATTTTCCATCATTTACGTGCATATATGCTGAACACCCAAAAAATTTTAAATCAGAGTAATTAGTAGGAGTACCTGACCAAACTTCTTCAGGAGTCTTGAAATCAATAGCTACAGAAGGAGCTCGGTTGATAATATGACAAGCTGTAGAGATCGCCTCTGCCCAAAAGTCCTCTTGTCAACCCTGCATTAGAGATCAACAAAGGGCTCTCTCCAAAAGAGTTCTGCTCATACGTTTGGCCACACCATTTTGCTGAGGTGTCATCCTAACTGTATGATGTCGAACAATTCCTTCATTTTCGCAAAATTCATCGAATTCGCCTTCACAAAATTCCATGCCATTATCTATTCTAAGCCGCTTGATCTGTTTACCTGTCTGTTTCTCAATGAAAACTTTCCATTGCTTGAAAGTTAGGTAAACATCATTTTTATGTTTCAAAAAGTAAACCCAAACTTTTCTTGAATAATCATCAATGAAAGTTAACATATATCCGGCACCACCCTTATATGGAACACGAGCTGGCCCCCAAAGATCAGAATGGATATAATTTAAAGTACCTTTTGTCTAATGGATTGCTGGTGAACTGAATCTGACTCTTTTCTACTTTCCAAAGACACAACGTTCACAAAAATCCATCTCCCCGGTACTCTGCCCACAAAGAAGTCCTTTTTTGCTTAACATAGTCACAAGCCTTTCTCGCTCATGTGCCCCAAACGCATATGCCATAATTTGGTGATGTCAGAATCAGACAAAGATGATGAAAAGACTGCTGCAGAACCTGTGACAGTAGAACCCTGCAAAATATACAAAGTACTAGACCTACAAGCTTTCATAATAACAAGAGCATCCTTACAGACTTTCTTAACTCCACCTTCAGCTGCATATTTGCACCCAAGAGATTCTAAGATGCCTAAAGAGATGAGATTCTTTTTCAAATCAGGAACTTGTCTAACATTAGTGAGTGTCCTCACAATACCATCATGCATTTTAATTCGAAATGTACCCTTACCAACAACATCAAAAATGGCATTATTGCCCATCAAAACAATTCCACCATTACAAGATTCATAAGTGAAAAATAAATCCCTATTGGGACACATGTGATAAAAGCACCCCGAATCTAAAATCCACTCATTTTTAGACCTTGTTATACACATCAGTGATAAAGAAAATATTTTCATCACTCTCATCAGCTGGTACAACGCTAGCTTCGGCAGTATCAATGTTTTTCTGGTTAGATTTCTCCACATGCTTATCTTTATTTTTCAACCTGAAGCATTCGGATTTAATTTGCCCCTTTTTACGACAATAATTGCATACCATATTTCTATGTCTGGATTTAGATCTAGATTTTGATTTACTACTGTCAAAGTCTCTCCTTTCAGATCTATCCCTGGCAACCAAGCCTTCAGCTTGATTTTCACCAATTTCCCCAGTTATATCCCTATCAATTTGCTCTTTAGATTTTAAAGCAGATTTAATTTCATGAAACGAGATTGTTTCTTTACCATAAATCATAGTATCATGAAAATGTTTTAATGATAGAGGAAGGGAACATAACAACAAAAGGGCTTGATCCTCATCATCAATTTTCACATCTATATTCCCCAAATCCATAACAATGGAATCAAATTTATCAAGATGTGAGAGTATAGATGTACCTTCAGTCATCCAAAGCATGTAAAGGGTTTATTTTAAATAGAGTCGATTCTATCAATTGTCTTCTTCATATACAAAGTTTTCAGTTTATCCCACATACCTTTGGCTGTCGTCTCAGTAGCGACCTCCCTCAAAACCTCATCAGAGAGATTTAGGATAATACCTGATCTGACCTTTTTATCAAGGTCCTCATAATCCTCCATCGACATCTTCTCTGGCATTTTCTCCACTCCATGAACTGCTATGTCCACACCATCTTAGATCAGGATAGCCTCCATCTTGAGCTGCCACATCTCGAAGTTGACACTCCGGTCAAATTTCTCTACATGGGTCTTTGTTATCGTCATAATGTCTCAAAACTTTCCTGGAAGCTCTGATACCAGTTTGTTAGGAAGTGTCCCAAGAAATTGACAAAATTTCGAGACCAATCCGAAACAAACGATAACAAAATAATAGATAGAAAAAATAAAAGAGACACCAGATTTACGTGGTTTGGTCGAAAGACCTGAAGAACCCCAGTTATGTTAATCATGTTTTGATGATAACCAAATCATACTAATAGTTTGATAAGCACAAGTGTGCAGAAAAATAGGCAGGTTCGGACGCAAATGTTCGTCCGAACAAAACAACCATGACAGAGCTTATACACGATGATAATGTCCGACAGAAACAAGGTGAAGCAAGCCTCGGACGAAGAACAGCGTCCGATCATATTCCAGTAGACTTTGCTTCGATCGGACGCATGTTCGGACGCATCCTCGGACGTCCGAACGAATACCCTCAGAGAACGGACGCAGTGTCGGACGCACTCCTGATGCATCGGCCGTCTGAAAGGTCCAATGGCTAGTTTTCCAGTAAACTGAAAATAGCCGTTGTGAAGTTGTTGGAAGCAGATATTCAGCAACTATAAATACCCCTAGGTCTGATTTAATGAGAACAAGACTTCTACATTGATTACAAACAATTCTTGAGCTATTTGGGAGAAATAGTTGGTACAAGTGTTGTAATCGTGTAGGTAGTGAGAAAAGAGCTTAGAAGTGTAAGAGTTCTTCAAGTGTAAGAGTGGAGAGATAACAATTTCTAAGCTTTGTAACAAAGGGAGGTTGTGAGTGTAAAACTCTTGGCTCAACTAAAGGAAATTAGTGTGAGCAAGAGTGATCCTCATTTGTGTACAAGAGGTTATTGTCTCACCTACTTTGAAGAGACTTTTAGTGGCTGAACTTCAAGTTGTAAACTTGGTAGTTGCCTTGTAAGAAGCTCTTTGTAATTGAAAGCTCCAAGCTTGAGAAGCTAGGGAGTTTGGTTTGATTCTCTTAATCTCAATATTCTTATTTGTTCTTTAAGCTTAAATTGTTGAATATCTATTGTATTCATTTGTGCTTAAGTTTTCATTTGGTGCACAAAGTTTGAATTTCTATTAAGCACATAAAAAGGTTTGTTTTTAGAGACAACCTAATTCACCCCCCCTCTTAGGTTGCTTTTGGGGCCAACAAGACCTACATCCACGGACGAAGGCGAGCAAAATTTTACTATATGAGAAGAATACAAAAGCTGTAGGAGAGTGCTCCTAAGCCCACAAAAGCACTAGTACATAAGGAAAAACACAACGAAAGCCAAAATAAAGACAAAAGGCTTAATGACCAATAAGGTCCAATAGCCCACTAAGCTCTCTTATGTTTAGTGCTTGGTACATAAAGCCCAAAGCCTAAGTTCTCTATTTATAAGACCAACGCTACATAACTCTCCTTAAAATAATCAATGTGAGACAAAAGCCACATAACAGGAATGATACTCTTAACCAAAACCACTTTATTACTAGAGTTATTAGTGGACTTGAAAGAGTAATTAGCATGCATCGTTAATGCAATATAAAAAAAGATCCACATTCAATCACCGAAAGCATATTTTTTAGATTTAGAGTTGCCGAAACTTCCAAGTTTGAGAATATTTTTAGTATTGTCCAAATTCTAAAACTTCTACACTTTTAGATATGAATTTCATTTTTTAACAATAATATTAGATCTAGGTTACTTGTATTTCTGTTTCATATCATAGACGTTT
Source organism: Cinchona pubescens (assembly GCA_025175665.1). Taxonomy (NCBI): domain Eukaryota; kingdom Viridiplantae; phylum Streptophyta; class Magnoliopsida; order Gentianales; family Rubiaceae; genus Cinchona; species Cinchona pubescens. The sequence continues at coordinate 572,085 of JANKKI010000253.1, read as the reverse complement.
CCAAATTTTCATTTATGAATGAAAGGAATTTGGTGTGAATGTTGAGGCAAGTTTATTACTTTCTTTATTTTTTTTTTCTTTTAACCAAATAATTGGTGGCAGTTTTTCAAAATATTGTTATTTGCCTTAGATTAAGGTCCCTGCATAATAAATCATAAAGCTAAACTTTATACTAATTATAATTCTACCAACATCATATAATATGTAAGGATGATGGGGTGGTTTTCTCCTAAAGGATTTATAGAGAGAAATTTCTTTTTAAGATAATGGAGTCAAATAAAATTACGTCATAATAACTTTTGGTTAAGGGATATTCAAGAACAAACGAGTAAGGATAAAAGAATTTTATCAGGATATTGGTATTCTAATTTTTATTGAACACATTTATATCAAATCCTATAATAAGGGAAAAATGGTAAATTACAATGAACCCCATATGATTTGTCTAACGTTCACATTACTCCTTAAGATTTTCAAACTTATATCCACACCCTTGTGGTTTTGGGTTTTTTTTTTTTGTAAAATGGATGGAAAGATAAATAATTTAACAAATTAACGCTTTGTACAAAAAAGTCCAAAATACCCCTTAGCCTAATACCCCTCTACTTCCCAAAAAATCCCTCTTCCAAAAGGAAGGGGTTGTATTTTATATTAAAATACATAACTAATCTTGATTGGAGGCTTTGAATAACTAAAATAACCCTTTAAATAAAAATTTTCAGCTTCCTAACAATTTCTTAATGAAATATTTAATGGTTTCATCATAACCCAAACCACACAGAGGTAGATTATAGGTTTAAAAACTATAAGAGAGTAACGTGAGAATTAGCCAAACCACAAGAGGGTTTGTTATAATTTACCCCAGAAAAACAAATGAGTCACTGGTAACGTGAAAGTCTCTAGTACCCAAAAACAATTGGGCTTGCTTCAAGAAAGAAAATGGTACAGGCCACATTATTTAGAGAAACCTTGGTGTGTACACTTAGACAAAAGGCGTAGACAAGATACTTAGACTATTAGGGCTATGTCAGTAGACATTTTTACCAGAAATTAGTTTCTTTTTACATAGTCCCTTATCCTTGTTGCCTGCTAAGGGAAATTCTTAGGTAGATTTTATTTACGCTTCATTTAGAGACCTTGTAATTATTAAAAAAGTCACATGAATCATATGATGTCAGATGTCATCACTTATGTAAGGTATGCTAATGTCATCCGACAACACTTAGCTCATGAAATTTGTTTAATAGCTACTTGGCTCATGTGACTTGTTTAATAGTCACGATGTCTACAAGTGGGATAGTAGACCAAAAACCTACCTAAATATTTTTCAATTAATGAAAGTGTTTTCTTTTATCAATAAAAGAAAAAAGAGAGCAAGCAGAATCTAAGAATGAGAGAAATCAATCTTGAAAGTTATTTGTTGATGTTCAAGAAAAGGTTCAAATACGATATTAGGAAAGTAGAGACTAATGTATTAAATTTGGTTTGTATTAATTTGCGTACGTAATAATTCCAATCATTAAGTGGTACTAGGGCTGGATCCCTATGCCTTGCCCTATCTGTTAGTAATTTGCCACACATCCTTGACTTAATGAGCTTGTACATGTGATAATTACCTATTGATGAATTTGTGTAGCATTAGTAGTCCATTCAACTTGGTTTCATGGTGCTATTTTGAGATTAAGCCAAACTTCTGACCTAAGGGCTTTAATAACTCTTTGTAGTGCAAGCCCCAATCTTTGCTATCTTTAGGCCGAGCTGATCCCATACGTCTTCTAAGCCGAAGGCCTTTGGTAGCCCTTCAGAATTTGATGGATCTTTTGGTAGCCCCGTAGAATCCAAGATGTCCTTAGTAACTCTAGCCTCAAACTACATGCTTGCACTTTTTCATCCATTTGGCTTTTGTTTTTCTCGTGGAAATGCAACCATTACCATTTGATATCCTGTATTTTTCTTTTCCACCAAAATACCAAAAATTGTTTCATGTTCAAATCTTTCGTACCCAACTATTTTCCCTTTCAAACACCCTTTTACAATTTACACCAATTTTTCAAGAACATTGCCTTTATACAAAGCAACTATCCAAAGCCCTCTTTATGCAAAAATCTTCCAACTTTCTCTTGAAAACTATATTTTATTAAAAATCAATCGAGAAATGACATCATAAAGCCTATCCAGTACTCATTTTAGCGCCTCCGGCAACTTTGACTAGGCTGGGCAACCCTTATCTAAGTTTTCTGCCTTTTCTTCTTATCGTTACCAATCGGTTGCCAGGTCAATACATTTTTTGAGCAATCATCACCTATTGGATCAACTTCTAACCTCTTCGCTCTAGAAGCAAGTGAAGACCTTGAATTGACCTTCTTCATAGAAGAGGAAACCACAAAAATTAAACCTTTCTGCATCCCAAGATTCCAAAAGATCTATAGCATTCCCGAGTCAGTCTCCTTCATATGCCCAGCTCAGTTGGTCAAGCTTATCAACCCCCTAATGGGAATTTTTTAGTTTATGACGAGCAACTAATTGCTAGCCTTTGACTTCCTGTTCCTCCTTTCTTTACCAACCAAGCAAATAACTGGCACATCAGCCTATCACAATTGAATACAGAATATGACTCAAACGCTATTAGACTGGCAGTAGGATATTGCATCCTGTTTAAAATTCTTGACATCCAACCGATCTATAGAGGTTTTAGGTCTTCTACACATTAACCATCAATTGAAAACTAGGTTTTTATTACTTCCTTACCCTCATGATAATCAAGAAATGGTTTAGATACGAGATTAGGAAATTTGAGAGAGAAAATAAAGACTAATGTACTAAATTGGGTTTGTATTGATATGAGTTCATAAAAGTTACAATCTTTTAGGGGTGAAATATTATATATAGATGCAAAATAGGGGAATGGGGGGTTAAATCTCTCCGTCTTGCCCTGTCTTTTACTAATTTACTCTTAATAAGCATGTACATATGGCATCTGCCTAGTCGTGAATCTATGTATCATCAACCTATTTCCCTTAAACTTACTAAAACTAGCCATCTTTTTTCTTCTTTGGATATTCTATCTCATTCTGTTGTGGTATTTACTATCTCAAAATTTTTATATCGACTATGTCCGATAAATTTATATTTTATGTTTTATAGTTATTCAGAGTTCATCCATTGACATGCGTTTTTTTTTTGGGCAATTAGTATGGAGCTCCAATCCGTACTATTTCATATAATTTTAGAAATTCTTTGTATACACCAAAAGTTAAAAAAAGAAATCAAATTCATATGCACTAAACCTGTAGATGTTAAAGAAGCAGGGAATTAATTTATCATAGAGCTTACAAAACAAAAAATTTATCAAAGTAGAAACCAATCGTAGAAACATGTGCATGATTTATGGTAGTCACAGTTCTTGTAAAAATTTCATATCTATTGTGAAGATAATTCAAGTACATTTTTCATGTGAATGAAAAAAAAATGTAAAACTCAATGATCTTTACTCAAACAAAAAAATGACAAAAAAATATTTTTCCTAAAAAAAAAATATTATAATACATCTCTATTACGCATGTCATGTCCTCCCTATGACTAGGTGGCATGGTAGAAATGGTTGTCCGGTCATGCTCTATAAGAAGAAAAATAAAAAGTTTTATGTATTAATAAGAATTCTATTAAGTATATTCAAGGATTGATGAAGTACTTTCTAAGAAGTGTCACATTTGGAATCAAAATTTGACATCAAGTGTTTGATCTAGTTTCAAAACTTAAATAATAATATTGATGATTGAATATCCTAATACATCAATATGGACAATTACAAGGACTCATGAGTTGAGCCATATAAAAGATATAACATTTATATCTCTTTTTCTATTTAACCTATTTTGGATATACTTCTATATTGGAATAAGAATAAATAGATCGTATTGAAAATTATTACTTGACATCCCTTTTTTCATAATATCTCTAAATGATGGAATGCAGACAATATTTTGTATACCAAGGGAACAATTTTTCAACTCCATTTCTTTTGAAGATTTGGACTGCGAAGGTGTCTTTAGATTCTGGAATGAAAACCAATGTATCCTTCAACTGTATGAAATGTTCTTCAATGAATGTATCCTAGTTGTCGGTAATTGTATTTCTAGACTATACATACCAATTTCTATCATTTTTTTTTCTAGTTTGTAGAGTTATAACTGGTGTCTTGTCACCGTTTAAGAAAAGATCTACAAATGTCACCATTAATCTCAATGGAACTTAAAGAGAAAACAACATTCTTGAAATTTCAGATTTATTAGCGGATAGTTAGACAAATCTACGCTTTCATGATGTTCCATTGAGATTAATAACTAAAAACTATAAATATTGTGTTATAGTAGTGGTAGTATTGAATAAGTTATAATGTTTACAACCTATTTTAGAGCAGTAGTAGTAGTGAATAAGTTTAAAACTTGTAGAACCTAGAGTTTTGGATAGGTAATTTAACTGGGGTCGAAGTATTTATAGCCTATTTTGCTTTCAATGTGTTGTTTGGTATGGCAACTATGTAGAGAGTAAATGTCTTCGTAAACTGATTCAACTTTTTATATTTATTAGAGTTTCTATTGCAAAAATTGATTAGAAAAGATAGCTGAGTTGATAGATATTGTGATTATCCTATAAATATTCAGCTTTATATAAGTACTATTGTTATAGTTTGACTTGTTAAAGATCTTTTATTTAGTTTAGTTATATGAACAGATGTTTTAGTAAAAGGATTAAATTTGTTTCTTAATCATTTGCTTGTATTTTAGAAATCATTAAATGTGGATGGATGCACTTTCATATTTGGATAATATTGAGAAAGAATAGTTACAATGTATAAAAATAAGTTTTTTCTCCGTTTGTCGTAAAAGGTAAGCTGCTAAAATCATTATATTGTTTCAGTAAATAGATGCCACTATTGGATTTCAATTGTGTACTAACTATTTGAGAATATATTTTGCCAAATGATTCAAAACATGCAAGCATAATAGTTTAGTCTGCCATAGCATAATACAATAATACACTATTGATACGTTTTCAGTTTTAATTAAGCAAAAGATTGCAGTACTACCACAAACACATCTATAGCTATGGTAAATTCTTTAACAAAATGATCAGTAGATCACATAAACTTCCAAACGATATATTGCTGAATAGCTGCAAATAGTTTGGTCTAGTTAAAGTTGAAATAAAATTAGTGACAGGTACACATCAAAGTGTCTTTTGTTTTCTGATCTCAGAAACTTCACTGAATCTTTGGATTCTTCACTGGGTTCATAGTAGCTATAGATACATGCTGTTACCTCTTCAAATATCTTTTTAGTCACCAATTTAGACTTAAGCACTTCTAGTTTTTCTCTAAAAACTCTGGATAGCAAATCTGGTCTGTCTTGAAGTTCTTCCTTGTACTTTAGATTGTTCTGTATTTCTTTCCATGTTGGATTACATGTCATTGTAAGGAATATATTTGGTTTTCTATATTTCTGGACTACGGCCATTGCATCAATGTATCTCCTCCTCATATTTCTTGGACCACCAATAAATAAGGTAGGCAAAAAAAATCTTCCGTCCAACTTTAGCTCATTTAGTTTCACCAATCGATACACTATCTAAAACTCCATGGATATTTCTGTCCGGATTTTATTTTGAATCTTTTTCTGTGGAAATCTAGCCTTGCTGTTTCACTTTTTATGTTAACATCAACTATATATTGTTGTAATAATCTAAGAGCATGTATCAACATTGACTAATCTTTTTTGAGAATCATGAGTTTATAACAGTAGCATTCTCTTACAAAAATAGTACTTTTCTTTTTTTTCCTATATGCAGTAGTTGTTAAAGGATAGTAAAACAAAAAGAGGATAAATGTGAAAAAATAACGAAATAAACATAAGGTATGTATCTGAGTTTAAAGAGGTGTACTTGCCTCTTGTTTCGAAGTTTATTAGCTGCAAAGTAGTTTGAACTAAAGAAGGATTTATATCTGGATTTTTTTCAAAAGTAGCAGATCCTTTTCTCTTTATGTTACTAACCGAGGAACATTGGATTTCATAGTGCCATCCACTCTCACCATGAGGAAATAACAAAAGATACTATATAGGATCATAACAAGCAAAAAATATGAAGGATTCTATAACTTGTATTGGAGTGCGTGTGATACAGACTTGAATATGAGTTCTCTTATCAATACATTGATCATCTGACTTGATCCGTATAGCTGCAACTTGTGAGATGGATGGTAGATTACATAACCATTGATACAATCTCGGATTACAGTTAAGTACAATATTATGATGATGGATATCTGGGACTTCTCGAAAATCATTAAAGAACTTATTACAAGGATTATCATGGAGAATACATACAAGAAGTTTTGGAGTAGTCTTGCATAAGTTAGGTGAACCTTCTAGCCTTTTCTATATCTCTTCATCAGTATCAAAGAAATAAAGTTGAATACTATATGCTTTATCCCTTGAAGACCTCAAATCTTCAAAAAAGTGATAAAACTGGCCCCGAACATTAAACGTATAGACTCTTTTGGTATTCTTCATGAGTTCATGATCATATTTTACACCAAGCAATGTGAAACCTAAATGTTATTATAAGTTCAAATTACCTTTCTAAAATTCACTCTTTTCATCATCACCAATGAATAACCTCTGAGTTAGAACATAAGACATGGGAGGAATCACAACATATACTTCTCCTCCAAAACAACAAAAACCAGGACGTTCTAAGTAGAAGTTCTTAGCTCCAAAATATTGACAATCAGGGACATTTGAAAGAATATAGGATTTGTCCAGGATGTCTTTTATTCGATACGAGGCTGTCTTTGTAGTTCATTTCCTCTTTCCTAAAACATAAGCATAATAATTCTGTCCTTATACAAAGCTAAATGAAATAGCAGAATCAATATTAGGTATGTTAGGAAAAAAAAGGATTCTATTGATTCTCTTTGAAAGGGAATCAAATTGTTAAAGAATAACGATGGTTAACTTGCGTTATTATATCATTTCTGAGTTGGTGCACGACGAGAGTTTCTGTACTTTGATTTCCAAAGCCAGAAGAATTCACAAAAGCTAGAGCATTCTCCGTTGGAGATGCATCTACCTTTACATGTTTTCTTTTTTTCTTTTCCTTATAATGTAGTGGTATTATATATACACATCATAAACTAGAATGCTAGTAAAGAAGGAGAGTTAATTAAGTAAAATAAGGTACTTCTTTCTGCTGAAAGAATAGAAAACTAGTTAAACAAAAATGGTGTTACGTACAACAAGTTCCTCTCCTCCCTCCCAAATGACACGTGTCTAATAGGCCTACAAGTCAATGATACAGACCAACCAGAATCCTCAAAGTTGAAATCACTATCTAGAGTTCTAGTCTCATCAACAATCACAATATCTAGAGGAGTCAACACCAATGATACGTGTCAAGTAGTCCTGGGAATTGGTGGTCCAGACTAGCCAGAAGACATAGAGTTGAAAGCACTATCTAGAGGTCTAGTCTCACCAACACATGCAGGATTTAGAGAGGCCAACATGTTCCCCAATAAACATAAGATGTTAAGAAAATAGGTTCATATAGAGAGACATGAAAAATAAGTATGCAACTGAAGATGATCGAGATTAGTAGTGAAAACACAAGGTAGAGGATCAATGAATAATTTGGTTGTGAAAGAAAGAAGGCTGCTGAAATATGATAATCAGAAAGCAAATAGGATGAATTACATTGCCAATTATAAACTCAGTTTAAACATTAAGTGTGTGAAAAGTTCAATATGCTGAAAAAATGAGAAAAATAGAGAGGTAAATAATATTGTATAGGTATAGTAGAAGCATAACACCTGCATATTAAGTGGATGTAAACAGAAATATGGAATAGTTACAAAAGGAATGGTTGAGTTATAAAAAATGGTTCAAACTTAATGAGAGTAAAAAATGAAGAATGTGAAACATCAAGAAGGCTGACATCATATTCATCACATCATGAAAGCAGGATTAGAAAAGTGTAATTTCTTGAATAATAATTAAGGAGAATAATGGATAGAGTAGAATGAGCACAAGTCAATGTAAATTTGAAAGTACTGTGAGTTTTAGAGCAAAGCAACGATAACACATGATTTGTCATGCATGAGAAATAAAGATAAGTATGACAAGAAAATAATTTAACAATGAAGAGTATGGTAGCGAAATTATTTATCATTGACAAATAAGAAATAGAACTCTGAGCAATCAATTAAGATTAATGAAGGAGAATGAAGTATAAAAGAAATAATAGTTAAACCTTTAGTATTAAGAGGTGGTGCAGCAACTGAAGAGGAAAAAGAAGGATGTTTCTGTTCACTAAACTTATCTCTTGTACAAGAATTGGCTAAATAGTTTTCACCACTCTCTAATATAGTATCTAACACATAAAAGTAGCCTTAAGGATTTTAAAAATAATAATAATAACAAGAAGTAAACAAATACAATTTTAAGGGAAAAAAATTATAATAGTAAATTAAAAATTATAAACAAATGGCCTTTAGGATAAAAAATTGTAACAGCAAATAGGCATAAACAAGCAACATTAAGTATAAAAAGCTATAATAGAAAGTAAACAAGTATAAACAAAAAACACAAAGGATAACAACTATAATAGCAAATAAAAGTATGAGAAAATAAAAGAAAGAAGCGTGATGCTAACCTTACGGCATATATAGATTGTCAACGGTAAAGATCTTCAAAGTAAGTAATTCACAACGAGTAGCAAGAGTGAACCTTTATTTTTTTTAACAAGATATGAAAAAAAAGGTTGAATTAGCTTTAAAATGGGTAATTGAAACAAATTGAAGGTAGGCATTAATGGAAGTCTACCAGTAAGAAAAGAGGAATAAAAAACATAATACCATAGACATACCAGGAAAAAACCAAAACACAAGCTATCAGATCAAAAAACTGATACTACAAGCAGCATGAATAAGAGTTAATTAGAGTGTGTAGCAAAATGTTAAAGGTCTAAAGCATAATAATGAGTAAAAACAAGTAAATAATAAAAAAAGAAGAAGTTTAAACTAGGTGTTGAAGAACAACTAACCATGAACAAATAGAAGGATTATTTTTCATAAACAAAGCAATGTAACAGTCAAAGGGAAGCAAAACGAAAGAGATAAAAATAGAAGAAGACAAGAGTTCAGAATCTAGAGAAAGAAAGGAAAAGAGAAGAATAAGAATGGAAATAGTAAAGGTAGAAGGCTAATAACATAAACGTTTTGAGAGTTACTAGTGTTATCCAATGGAGAAAAAGGAAAAAAAGAACATCTATTCTTTTATCATAGAGTTACAACGTGTCGAGAAAAAAACAAAAGGGCTTGTAAAAATGTCAGGAAGTAAGAGTGACGGTAGTGGGGATTTACAAGTTCAGCCTTTGTACTATTTTTTGTGTCCAAAAATATTGAATAAGAATAGGATATTTTAGTAATTTCAAATGACGTAGACACAAGGCAATTGGCTAAAGTTTAATAACCCAACCTACGTCAATCAGAGCCACAAACCCCAAAAGGAAAATGTTAACTTTCAATTTTTAAACTTTTTTTTAATTGACATGCTTCTCCGGGATATTGGAGGAGGATAACCAAAACTATTGACAAATCTCCTTTCCACTTTGTTTATTATGTAACAAAACTTGTAGTCTTTTCTCCACAATCGGAACAATGCCTAGAAAACAGGACAATAATCACATTAAAGAAATAGCTCGCATATTGAAATATTATTGTATCATTTTCATATTAATTTAAAAATAATATCTCTATTAATATGATTATTTTTATATGGTCCTGTATGTACTTAATTATCAAATGTTAGTTGATGATAATATAAAATTTAATATCACAAAGATAAGTAGAAAGTCAAACTAAAATTTAATCATGAATACAACCCAAGTTTGTTTAATAATACAATGGAATCAAATAAAATGATCTCATGTTCACATGAAAAATAAATGAGTGTTTAGGATTTGTAAGAAAGAAGAATTATAACTAAGACAATACTTTAGGATGTTAGCAATTGCCAAATTCTAAATTATCCATTTTTGCGAAAATTCTTTGTTAGTCACACTATTGGATTATCCATAAAGTAGTGAACCTTTTACTTTTATGAGTCCCCCTATTTATAAACAATCGAACAACTGTACTAGTCATTCTACGTACAGAGAACTCCTCCCATCTTTTGTTCCTCCTTTTTCTTTCTTAAAATAAAATATGAATTTTTTTGACAGAAAATACAATTTAGGTGGTAAGACGCTTCTCTTATGATTTATTGGTTATGGGTTCAAGTCACTACGGAATAGTGAGAAGACTAATCGATTACTCCCCTTTTACTTTACTTTAGTTTTCTTAAAAATACTTCTGGATACAACTTTTATTCTTCTAAATGTTATTCAACACCAAATATAAATAAATTAATCACAATTAGCATCTCAAAATATTTTAAACTCCAGAACAACAAAATGATCTTACCTCAATTTTCATATAACATGAAAAAATTTAATACTGTTTGATACAATTCAACTATTGTGACATGATATGAGATGAGGCAAGAATTAATAGCTATCAAGAAATACGGTAGGGTTGAAAGACATATTCGCTCTCTTTAATACAATTCACGCCCTTACAGATTTTTAACTCTATACTAAAGGTTACAACATGTCGCCTCTAGGGTACAATAACTTAACTCAAGGTTATTACATCTTTTGTATGATCTGCAAAACCAGGAGAAGTAGAAACTTCCTAGTTTCACACACCTCAATTTGTCCACAAAATTATAGTTGTACACAATACCATATTTTTTACCCATATTGAAGTAGATAGAAGTATAGAGAGTTAGAAAGATATCTAGAAAGAATATATATATTTTTTGTAGTTTAGAAGCCCTCTTTTTATAGGTTAAAATAAAAGTAAAGCTACAAGTGTGGAATTACAACATCTTTTTTTCGGCTACAAATCACATTGTCTATATATAATGTATAATCGTCAAAATATATATTAAAATATGGTCATTATAATCAGTGCATAAGTTACATCTATAATTATACTATATATTAAAGTAAAACCCCCTTTAGTGAGAAGTTATGAAAGATGCCAAGTGTCATCTATTCTTTTGTTCTTTATTTATGTCGATCACTAGATTCATAAAATTCAAGTCATAACAAACCCAATAAGTTGTGAATATTTAAAAACTTGATTTTATCTACACTAGCCATCATTCACTAATGATCTTTGATTAGTAAAATTGATGCAAACTAATTACTAAATATAACTGATATCTTTTAATTATTGTATTTGTTTCATCATTTATATCGACTAAATTAAGTTCATTATTTTTCTAGAAAAAGTTCATTTTATATACTATGAGCATAGCACATAAAATTTATATCTATACTATATAGTCTAGCAAAATCTCTATTTTGTGAGAGTCAATTAGAAAATTTCATGTCTAATTGTACCATCTTTTATTTATATCCATCACTAATCTATATTATATATTAAAGTAAAACCCCCTTTAGTGAGAAGTTATGAGAAAATACCAAGCGTCATCTATTTTTTAGATCTTTATATAACTCAATCACTATATTCACAAAATTCAAGTCATAACAAACCCAATAAGTTATGAGTATATAAAAACTTGATTTTATCTACATTAACCATAAAGTAATGATCTTTGATTAGTAAATATAAATGCAAACTAAGTGCAAACAATATCTCTTAACTTGTTGTATTTATTTCATCATTTATATAGTTCATCACTTTTCCAAGAAAAATTCATTTTATACACTATGAGCATGGCATATAAAATTTACATCCATACTATATAGTATAGTAAAATCTCCACTTTGTTAGAGTCAAATAGAAAATTTTACATGTAATTTTGTCATCTTTTATTTATATCCATCACTAATTTACTAAAAAATAAATAAATACTATTTACCACAAAATGAACTAGATAAGTCTTGATTGTTCAAAAACTTGATTTACTACAACAAACTGGAGTAGAAATATTGCTAATTTTTGATATATTCTTTTTGCATGCATGAACTTTTGGCTAAATAGTAGCTATTTTAGTGTCTGACAGATTAGAAAAGGTTATATAACAATTTTTTGAGATTGGTTACAACTGATTTTATATAAGAGGTGTAAGTGTTAGTATTATGAATTATTTCAGATTTTTTTCTCCTAACCCCGTATTGATAGGATATTGTTTGCATTTGTTTTACTGTGAAGATTAACTATGAGTTAAGTTTGTACAAAAGTTTGTGAAACGAGATATTTCTCTGTCACTTTAACACAATCTTGATTAACCCTTCTCCTTGAAACTAGTTTATCATTCTTCCTTTATGCCTATTAGAATTTGTACTAGTTTCAAATTCTCTACTCTAACGCAGTATTTTGCTAGTCTTTTCAGACATTTTACAACACTTTTGCTTTCTTAACCACTTTTTTCATGTGATGAAATTGGATTGTAATGAGGTTCCTTTGATCTTTCGATAGATTCGGTTAAGCATTAACATCATATGGTTTGTTTTGTACCTTTTTTTTATAAATAGGTATTCAAGTAATCAACTACTATATAACTTTTGTGTTCCAGTAGTACAAATTTTGTTCTGTTAGCTTAAACATGAGCATTCTTTGTTTGATAATTTCGAAGTAAGAATAAAAAATTAATTTTTAAGTAAGAATATATTTTTTAGAAAATGTAAGTGTAAAAGAAATGATTATTTGTTAGATGTCTATTATCATTTGCTCTCTTTTTCTACTATAATTTACAACCACTACTAGTATGCTAAATAAAAGAATTTGGCAAGTAGAATGATGATCCTTGTACTATTTTAAGTACAATATTAAATTAAATAGACTATTTTTTGTTGCCAAATTAAATTACAATGATTGGTTTTTAATCCCAAATGTAGTATTTATGGGATAAAAAACCTAATATAATCCATTCATTATATCCTTAATTTATGATATTTTTCCATCTTCTTTTATTTGTATTTTCTTGAGTCTTTACACATTTTTTATTCGCTAATCAATGAAAGGTTGTTTTGCAAATATATTATTCACTTTTTTCTTTTTACTGATAGTGCAAATGCAACTTAGGTGATAAGATACTTCTCTTGTATCTTATTGATTATGGGTTTGAGTCACTAAGTAAGGGTTGGGAAGAGGTGGTATTTTAAAAAAAATTAACATTCATTTTTTATAGCATTATATTCTTTAATGTAGGTTAAATTTCAAGTTACTTCAGATTTTTTAAGCCTTTCATTACATTGAAATTGGTTAATTTTAATGAGTGTATCATTGGCCATTTAAGGATTTAGTATATATAATAGGATATGTGAATAAGAAAACGTAAAATAAGGGGAACATCTCACTTTAACCCTTTTCAACAAATGGGAGCAAAATTAATTTACTAACATTAATACTTATTTTTGTCTGCCTTTATTTAAATTTATAAATTAAATATAATTATCTTCTCGTATATAGCACGGTTTTCCAACTAGTATATATTTATGTAAAAACCATTGCATATATTTTTATATTTACGGAGTAGAATAGTAATAAAAATGATTTAAAAGAATTGTAATCCTCATTATTTAAATTCAAATTATCTCATAATATTTATAGTCACTTTAATTTTATTAAAATACTCCAGCTCTAAAAGAAAGCCTAAAAGGTGGAAGAGAAAAAAGATATTCTTTTTGAAAACTTATAAGGCCCTATTTGGAGTTGTAGTGCTTGATAAGTTTTCTTGCTAAAAGATACTTTTAAACTGTAAAAGAACTTTTCAAGTATTTGATAAATATTATCCCCAAATTTAGGGGTAAAACTTTTGATCTCAAAAACACTTTTAGCGCAAGATAAAAATTGGTGCTTTTGGATTAGCATTCTTTTTAAAATGATTAAAGATAAATTTAGCCCTTTTACCATAAATTTATAATTGAATAAAGATGAAATATTTTTGAAATTCAAAATCCTACATTACCAAATATGAAAAAAAATAAAATTTGTATGTTTACACCCAAACTGCAAAATTAAGCAGTTATTAAGCACTTTTTTAAAACTCCATTAAATAAAGTATTTTGTGATAAGCCACTACAACTCGAAACTATACCTAAGCTGAAATTATCTGAAGAGCTCCAATTTATGTATACCTATAACGAAGTTTGATTGAAAAATGTTGCTAGGACTTGGATTTTTTAATGCTTTGTCTTGTGCTATACTACTATAGAAGACATTTCGCAGCCCAATACCAAACCAAAATTGTGGTCCGGCGTCAAAGCTCATCAGTCCAATAGGTGTTTGGAATCTGTTTGCATATAAAGCTAGTATTTGAGGATCCAATTATGAAGCTAAAGAACCACGTTCACAATCATTTCTAAATGTTTATCCATCCAATCAGTAGTACTCTAAACCAACACAATATTTGCTTTATTGGGTGTTATCTATAGGAAATTCTACAGTTCTTTTTAGGGAATCATTCTTTTGGCTTTAAAAACTTGTACAGTATAAGCTTTTAAAGCACATGGTGTTGTACTTTACAAGTATTTAAAGCAAAAGGGAATGGTTCCCTAAAAGGGACCGTAGAATTTTTCGTTTATTTCTTATCTCAGATATTTAAGATTAGGCCATGATTTTTAAAATTGGAATTCTACCTCGCAAATTTGGCGATCACAGATCAGTTTACAGAATCATATGATCCTACTAAATGTGCAAAACACAACTTTTTATATGTTTTTAACCAAATAATTCATGAAAACTTCTATGCAAAGAAATGTAAAAAATTCACTATTATTCCGAAAACTAAGTTTTCTAAACAAAAGATTAGAGTATAAAATGATCTGATTTTATTAGTACTTTTTATTTTGTGATTGACGATTTTTTATATATAGAAACTAGTATTACTAATTAATTTTGTATTGTTTAACTAAATACAAATGCATTGTGTAATTGCCCCCTTCCCAAAGCAATAATCCTGTGTCTATCCATAGTTGAAGTGGTTTGGCATAATTCTACTCCTAACTTTTTTCCAAAGAAACATGAGATGTAAAATAATTTTACTACTTATGTATCCATCTCTTTGTCACTTAAAAGAGATAAAATTACAAAAGGAATAATCACCCTAAAATATTTTCTCCTAAACTAATATAAAAATATAATGAATGTAATTACCTTTAATATTATCCATTTATTAATCTTTTTTAATTAATATATAAATATTAACATATACATCTCTATGATATGGTAAAATTTAATTAGAATACTACTCCCAAGACTATAATATAAGAATTTCAGTTAGAGAAGAATTTCCATTGCCTACAATTATAAAGATATAATGTTGTATCTTACACAATGTTCTGTAATATACATCATTCAAGTAAAAAAAGTTAAAATTTTTATCTTAATTAACCTATAAAATGTTGAATAACGAAAATCTCATACAGAATATATATTATAGAATACAATTGTTCCATTTCATTAAGAAAATCATAAATCTATATTTAAAAATTAAGTGTTTTTTGTTATAAAACTTAAAGAAAATACATAAAGTTGGGAGAGAAAAAAGAGAGAAGAAATATGAAAGATTAGATTGTCTATTATTTTATTTGTCATGTAGTGCATACATTTATAAGGGTACAATAACCCATAAGTTAAGTAATGTAATTAACGTAACTTGTATTTACACTTGTCAGATATTTGGATATAGAAAGACTTACATTATAACTTTTCAAATTCAAATACATAGGTAGACATCTATTAGATATATAATTTGTAAAACAATCCCCCTTGGATGTCTATTAAGTATAACATGTGCCTCGTTAAAACCTTACTATAAAAAACCCTCTGAGACAAAAATTTAGTGAAATGAAAAGAGTACACAATATTTGTAGTACATCTATACATGCTACCTTACTAAAAACCTTGGTTGAAAAATCCATTGAGACAAAACCATAGTCAAGGAAAAAAGAGTACTGTGTGTGCTATTACTCTCTCTCATGAAAACATCACTTGATATCTTTGAGAGGAAGCATTCTAATGATATTGGTAGCGCATTTGTGAATAAATCAACTAGATTATCACATGAGCAAATTTATTGGATATCAATATCACTATTCTTTTGAAGATCATGAATGTAGAAATTTTTTGAAGAAATATGTTTCGTTCTTTCTCCTTTGATACAACTTCGCTTTAATTGGGCTATCCATGCTGCGTTGTTTTCATATAAGATTGTCTATAGCTTTTCTTCTATTTTAAACCACATATCTTTTGGATATGTGGGGTAATTCTAATGACCTTAACCAAATATATTTTCTACTTATCTCATGTATTGTAGTTAATTCGACATAATTGGAAGAAATAGCAGCTTACATTTATTTTGTTGAACATTATGATATAGTTGTATCTCCACATATGAATAAATAACCTGTTTGAGATCAAATTTTATATGGGTCAGATAAATATTCGACATCTGCAGATCCAATTAATTATAATTTATTTTCACTTGAATAAAATAAACCCATAATAATAGTCTCTTGGAATATCTAAATATATGCTTAATAGCATTCTAGTATCTTTGTGTTGGAAAAGAACTAAATCTTGCCAACAAACTTAGAGTAAGAACTATATCAGGTCATGTACTATTAGTAAGATACATTAATGCTCCTATAACACTAAGATATGGTAATTCAGGTCCAAAAAGTTCTTCATTATCCTCCCAAGGACGGAAATGATTCTTTTTCACATTAACCGATTTTACAACCATTGGGGTACTCGACAGATGTGCTTTATCCTTATATAAAATCACTATAATACCATTTTTGTATAAGTTGATTGACGAATGAAAATTCTTTGCATTAAGTGCTCAAATTGTAGACCTACACAAAATTTCGTTTTTCCTTGGTCTTTCATCTCAAATTCTTTCTTTAAACAATTCATTGTATTTTGAAACTCTTCACGAGTTCCAATAATATTTATTTTATATCATCAACATATATAGTAATTATCACAAATTTTAATCTAGTTCTTTTTATAAAAACATTTGGGCAAATTAGATCATTTCTGTAACCCCATTCAAGAGATACTCACTAAGGCAATTATACCATATACAACCAGAGTGCTTTAATCCCTACAATAATTTACGTAATTTTATTGAATAATTTTTTTGAGAAACTTTACATTCTTGGGGCATGTTAAAATTTTTAGGAATTTTCATATTGATTTCTGTATCGAGTGAGCTATATAAATAGGGTGTCATAACATCCATTAGACTTTTTAAGTTTCTCATGAACTACAAAACTAATAAGATATCTAAAAGTGATTGCATCTACCACAGGAGAATATGTCTCTTCGTAATCAATGACGGGTCATTGCGAAAATCCTTGTTCAATAAGGTGTGTTTTATATCTCACATAGATTCATTTTTTTCCTTTCGTTTTTCACATAAATATCCATTTATACCCTACCGCCTTTACACCTTTCGCGTTTGAACTACAGGTCTAAAAATTTCACATTTCAAATGTGAATTTAGTAATTCTTAACTTGCTCTTTCTATTTTGGCCAATTATTTCTATGTCAATACTTTTCGATAGATTTAGATTCCAGATTCTCATTTTTTATTTAAAACATTAGTTGGTATATTATATACAAAAATATTATCGATAATAATATCTTTTTGGTTTCATCTTTTTCAAGTAAGACATAACTTAGCTAGACCTTTTTATTTTCATTATATTCAGGTACTTGATCAACTTCTGGGGTTTTATGATTAGTTATGTCTAGGGTCATTTCAAGAGCACCCGTCTCCATATTTTATGACCATCTTGAATATTTCCTCATTTTCTCTCGTAGGAATCCTTATCTTTGGAACAGATTGGTCAACCACGCCTTATGCATGGCTAACTATCATTTTTATTGATAGGTTGTTCTACTGGGACACCAATTCTAATTGGAGCATTTAAACTAGTATATGAGAGTTTATAATTTATTTTAGGTCAATAAATGAATTTCACAGTTAATTTACAATGAATTATCTTTTGAACTTGTAATTCACATTACTATGTACGAGGATCAAAATATAGTAATGATAATTCATCCCATTTAATTTTCTATCCAGTTGCTTATCTCTCCCGCTAATATTGGAAAAATATTTTTTTCATCAAAATGACAATCGGCAAATCATACCGTAGATGAGTCCTTATTAATATTTCAAGATATTTATTATAGAGGGTGACTCATATCCAAGATATATTCCCAACTTTGTTCTAAGGACCCATCTTTATGCGTTATGATGGAACAATTATGAAAACAGACACAGCCAAAAATTCTTAGATGGAAAAAATTAGGCTCTAGATCACAAGCCAATTATAATGGGGAGAACATAAAAATAAGTGCTACAACATTGCATGTCCTGATATATAAGTAGGTAATTTTGCTCTCGTAAGTAATTGTCTAACTATTAATTAAATGTGTTTTATTAACAATTATGCTAGACCGCTTTAGGTATCAACATACGTTTCAAGATATTCAATAATTATACTAATTTGACATACATATATCATCAAATGTCTTAGAATAAATTCACCAGCATTATCGAGACAAATTTTCATGATTATATAATTTGAAAACCGTGTTTCTAATCGAATTATTTGAACTAGCAACTTTGCAAACTATAGGTTTCAATTCGATAACAAACATTTATGTAACAATCTAGTAGATACATCTATTAAAATCATAAATATCTAGATGATCCATAACGAAGGTGATTGGGGCCAAATATATATATATATATAAATATATATATATATATATTAATATATATATATGAACCTTGAATTTGTTCTAGAAATACAGGAGATTCAATCCCTATTTTAATTGGTGATGATCTAATAATTAATTTTTTTCGCAAACAAGCAGTACAAAAGAATTCATGCAATTTTCAGTGATTTAATGTATCATAATTGACTCGGAATAGTCTAACTGATCATGCCAAATAATAAAAATATTTGAATCAGTAAACTTCTGGTTTACTATAATATATTTCAATTGTAGTAATATTTGTATAGTACAAATTGGAAGAAATGTATAAAACACATTATTGATATTATTTTTGTGATATAAAAATACTGAATATATTTTTTTTACCTACTCAATATGATACCCATTTCGGCGGATGTCTTTGAAATTCAATAGATTTCTTTAATACTCTCCTGGTAATAATACGATGGCTCTTCCTAAACCATCAATCAATTTAGTACTACCGGATTAGAAAAAAAATTCTCATTTCTAATTTATTTTAATATCATATGTGCTTTTGCCTTTTATTGTTAGTAAGACATATATCCTCATATCTCAGATATATTTAGATGTATATTCATATGTTTCCCATTAAACAAGATAAATATAATAACAAAGCAATATAAATTAATATAAAAGAATAAGACATATAGAATTTTAAAACTATAATAAAGACATGGGAATAAAATATCACAATATTTTCTTTCTTAGATATTTTCACTACCAACCAAACAGTCAATATTTCCTTCAGGGACGAAATCATCAATACTATGACTATGGCTAAAATCATCAATACCATAATTATTTTTAGAATTTTTATACAAATGCATTCACTTCAGAAAATGAAATTGACCCAGCCATGATAGCATTCACATTAGGGAATGGAGCATATCTAGACATGATTGCATTCACTTCAGGGAATAGAACAAATATACTGTTCATGATTCATTATTTAACTCAACTATAAGAATACATGAAATTAATTCTTAAAAACCTTTTAAAGTTTGCTACTACAATAGCATATTTCAGACCATGAAAAGTATAGAATATATATTTTTTTCTCTAACATATTTCATTAATGATCATTTAAATTTCTCCATAAATCTGGTGGATAATTTACACGAACAAAGGAAAACCTTATATTTTGCCTTTTCCTAATTGGATGCAATATTTTCCTTTTTGATGTTGTCTTCAAGACTCATATAATATTTTCCTTATTGACGGTTTACTCAAAACTCATAGATTCCAAATGTATTTCGATATCCAAATTTTGCATTATACGTTAGTACTATAAATTCGAATTTGGTGAGATATGATCCAAACTAATTTAAATAATAATCACAATGATATTGAAGTAGTACAATTAAATTAAAGGTATATAAAAATCAAAATTTAATGACAGAGAATATCCAAGATCAAATCATACCTTGGTTGTAATGATTTAAATTTCTACCGTCGTTGTGTTATTCTAATAGTTATACGTCAATTGATTAGTATCTCGTACTACCTGTTGTACGTCAGTTGATTAATATTTCAATTCAATGCTGATAACATGTTATAAAATTTAAACAAACTATATAAAGTTGGAAAAGGAAAAAATAGAAGAAATATAGAAGGTTAGATTATCCATTATTTTATTTTTCATCAATGCATGTATTTATACGAGTACAATGACCCAGTTACGTTATGTAAATAATATAACTTGTATCTATACTTAGGGAGTGTTTGTTAATGCTGAATGCTGAATTCTGAAATCTGAATTATAAAATCTGAAAGTATTAATTGCTGAATTAATAAATTTATTTCTGTTTGATAATCAACTGAATTCAATCTCTGAATTAAATATGTCACTTCATACATATATTAATTTATTATAAATAATTGAATATATGCGTAGAAAAGAAAATGAATAATTAAGGATAATATAAATATATATGAAAGAGAATGTGTGTGATAGGGTATGTATGTGTGTGAGAGAGAATTTGTGTGTGATAGAGTGTGTGTATGTGAGTGAGAGAGAATATGCATGTGTGTGAGTGTGTGTGAATAAAAGTATATATTCAGAAAAAGTACAAGAGAGAATGTGTGTGAGAGATTAAATGTGTATGTGTGTGAGAGAGAGACAATGTATATATGTGAGGAAGTGTGTGTTTTTGTGTGTGAGAGAGTATATGTTTGTGTGAGAGTGTGTGTGCAAGTGAGAGAAAGTGTGTGAATTTGTGTGAAAGAGAGTATGTGTGTGTTAGACTATGTGTCTGTATATTTATTTAAAATTCATCAGATTAAAAAAAATATTTTCACTTAAAATTTTGAATACAAATTAAGCAGTGCTTAATGTATTAAGTGATAAGAGAATTCTGTTATCAAACATGCTGAATTAAAAAATCTCTTAACCAATTAATTTTTAGCATTAAGTTGAGTTATCAAACAGGCCCTTATAAGATATTTGGATATAAATAGACTTTCATTACAACTTATCAAATTCAAATACAAAACTAGACATTCACTAGATAGAGAATTTGTAACATTTTAAAGATTATTATATATGTATGTATGCGTATGTGTTAACATATTAGACACACATACATACATATACACTATTATTTGTTTGCATGTATATAAATCAATCTTTAATTGTATATGTGTGCGCATGTGCATACATTTATACTATTGCTTTACTTTAGCCGAGTTTAGATCCAGCTGAATTTATCAAAGGAATAACTCGGATGACTACAAAATTCGACCGAACTTAGCAAAGGCAAAGCCAGGATGACAACAAAATTAGATCCAAATTTTAAACCCAACCTCAATCTGGCTTCGCATATTAAGTTCAAATCTAATATTAGTGGGTTTGGTGTCTCAAAACCGTCTTTCTTTTAATTTTATATGTCGGTGAGAACTATAAAGCTGATAGTAAAAAGATAAAGAAAAGGTAGTAATGATTATCAAGTAAGAACAATAAATTTAATTTAAATCGACTTAATGTTAATATATATTTCAACCAGATTATTAGCTCTCAAACAAATGGGAGGAACACCATTATTACAGAGATACAATTATAATAGATATTTGAATAACTTGACATATGAAGTAACTGCTGCAAGTCGTCTGATAAATCCTACTGAAATGTTAAAGGGTGATAGTTTATCCAAGCAATCAGTGAAGTTATTCCGACCATATTGGATATACTCTATGGTGTCTTCTTTTCTTTGCTCTCTCCAACATCTGAGTGAGGCTGCAAAGTGTGCCGCTGCCGCATCAACTTTTTCCACACAAAAATTCATTGCCTCTTGAAACTTACCAGTAGAATTTTTTGATATGCCACCATAATCTAAATCTGAACTTGATGGTTAATACTACTATTTTTTGAAAATTCTAGAACTGATTTCTCGACCACTAAAGCTGAATCTGTAGTGCAATTTATTGATATGCCACCATAATCTAAATCGTTGTTCTGGTGCTTTTCGAAGCAATCAATGCAATAATAATAATAATCACCTGTCTTATTGCAAACTTCTTTGTATGATGACTCATCGCCCTGAACACCTAAGCTCCCAAGCAAAAGGCCAGCTAACAAGTACAAAGACTCCACCAAAATAAGCCATGTAAAAATTGCTGCATTCAAGATAAAATTTAGACAATCGTTAGTTTTAAATAAAGGAACAAATGTTAAAAACAAAGAAATTCTAATACTATAACTTGTTAAGGGTATGGATTCGAGAATATGCTTTAGAACTCATTAAAAATGTCTAAAATTTGATGCAAGAAACCAATTTATAATTGAATTGAAGTTTTTGTTTTAGAATATGTATTGTATGTTTTACCAAAAAATCATTAAAAAATTAAACAAGATTTAACATGCCAAATAGTTAATAAAAGACCTATTTATATGCACCATTTTGAATGCAAATGAGTGAAACTATACGTATTTTTAAAAATCTAGCAATAATTATATTCAAGAAAATCTGGGGAAATTTATCAAACCTAATAGGTGAACTAAGAATTACAACCAAGTTGTTCATATGGAATGAATACTCCATTTTTTCTTTTTAATAGAAGACTGAAGATTCTAGAATTATACAATTACATTATTATTACGATCGAGTAGATTGAGGGAATATAGAAGGGACAAAATTAAGTAAATGACTTGCTTAAATAAAAAGGTGGGACTAGGCTTTTATGGCAAAATTTATTGTGGTTATTCAGCAACTATTTGATATTATATTAGTTGCTTAAAAATCAATGAAAGGTTTTCATTTGGACAAAACATAGCCCCCCAATTTGTAATAAAGTGGACTATCTTGTACAAATAATTTCCTCCCATTAGTTATTGAGCAACTATTAAGATGACACTAGTTACTCAATAACCATCATAAACCTTTTCAGGTTTTACAACCATTTTACAAATTCAAAATTTTTCTAAATTGGGACTTTGCTTTTATTGTACTTATCCTTTTTCTTATCCTTCTAACACGTGTCACACGTTATTGAATGCAATATATGACATATTTGTATAATTAAAGCAAGAGTTAATGCCATTGTTACCTTCCAAATTAAGTAAAAAATTTGTGGCCCCACAAAATAAAAAAGTCTCAATTTACTATTGACCGTCCAAATCTATAAATATTTCAGTGTGACCCTCTAAACTTATACATATTCTAATATGACTCTTAAATGAAAAGAGTCTCAATTTAGTCCTATAAACTAAAATAAAAATTTAATTTGGTCCTTCAAATTGAAAATTTGTTCTAATTTGGCCCTCTAAACTAAAAATTTGAAAAAACAAATTTTGAATAAATATAAAATATATATTTTTGATATATTATTCATTTTTTTCCTTTCTAAGAATCAATTATTCTTAAAATACAAAAGGGCTGGCACAAAAACTGAAATAAAGGGCTACAATGAAAATTCTTTTTTATTTTTTTTTATTTTTATTTTTTTATGCTTGGAGAGCTGAAGTAAGACTCTTCATTATAGAGGGCTAAAACTAAACACTTGATTTAGTTTGGAGGGCCAAAATAAGAACTTTTCAATTTAGAAGACTATATATATATATATATATATAGACCAAGTTTAGACTTTTTACTTAGTTTCGAGGTTAAAATGACACCTTAAGGGTCTGTTTGA
Source organism: Cinchona pubescens (assembly GCA_025175665.1). NCBI lineage: Eukaryota > Viridiplantae > Streptophyta > Magnoliopsida > Gentianales > Rubiaceae > Cinchona > Cinchona pubescens. The sequence goes on along the minus strand of JANKKI010000253.1, from coordinate 548,111 downwards.
TAACTCAATTTAACGCTGAAAATTAATTAGTTAAGAGATTTTTAAATTCAGCATATTTGATAACAGAATTCTCTTATTACTTCATACATTAAGCACTACTTAATTTGTATTCAAAATTTTAAGTGAAAACATTTTCACTTAATCTGCTGAATTTTAAATAAATGTCCAAACACATAGTCTAACACACACAGACTCTCTCTCACACATATTCACACACACTTTCTCTCACTTGCACAAAAACACTCTCACACAAACACATACTCTCTCACACACAAAAATACACACTCCTCACGTATATACATTATCTCTCTCTCACACACATACATACTTAGTCTCTTACACACATTCTCTCTTATATTTTTTCATAGTTATATTCACACACTCACACACACGCATTTTCTCTCTCACTCACATACACACACAGTTCTCTCTCATACACATTTATACCATCCTTAATTATTCATTTCTTTTCTACGCATATATGACAATTATTTATAATAAATTAGTGCATGTATGAAGTGACATATTTAATTTAGAAATTGAATTCAATTGATTATCAAACAAAAATAAATTTATTAATTCAGCAATTAATACTTTCAAAATTTACAATTCATACTTCAGAATTTAGAATTCAGTACTCAACATTAACAAACACCCCTAACCCTCAAATCAAAGGGTAATTATATTTACGTGGGCAATTGTATTTACCTCGGGTAAGTTTTAGTCAAATTGTCAATCCAGCCATGACAATTAGCCAATTAATAGATGCTCCACTAGAACTTCCAAACGGAATAAGGAAACAGAGAAACGCTCCGAAAGCAAACAAGTACCAAATCCTTTAACACATAGCACCCTAGATATATTATACACACCACACAACCACAAACACACCCAAATCAAACATACAAAAAGCAAAGCCATGGGTAGAACTCATTAATTGTCGGATAGGGTATTGAACAACTTGATCCCATTTTATAATTTAAAGATGCGTTAAGAGACAGATTTTATAAAAACCATTTTCCCCTTTTAACTCTTTTGATTCACTACATTGCATGCCAAACTATTTTTTTTTATCACTTTTCACCTTAATATTTTTGTTTCTTGCCACTTTAGGATAATTTACCAGATGTTAGAGAAGTAACGGTATCTTGGCAAGTTTGCTACAAGCGTCATTAGAGCCAAGATTTGTTACTTCTCTTATTTCCATTAAATTTTGATCTAAAAAGGCAAGAAAAAAAACTTTAGGGTGCAAAATGAGCAAAAATATAGTTTGGGTGAAATGTGGCAAATTATGAAAAGTTAAGAGGCAACTGGATTGAACCCTATTGTTGCCTCGGCCTTCACTTTATAAATGGAATGGCAATTTTTTTTTTCCGCAGCCTAACCACGCGTGAAGCATATTTGCCAAGGTTTCATCACTTATCTAACTTCAAGAAAAAAAAGTGGCTTGAAATAACAAGAAATAAAAAAGTTTGGAGTACAACTGAGAAAAAAGTAATTTGGTATATTCTCAAACTGAGAAGAAAAGTAATTTGGTATTATGGTAAATCGAGAAAAATTAAAGGGGCAAAATGAATTTAACACTTAAAGATTGAGTCCATAATATTGCTCAACTGGGTGGCCGTATTTCAAGGATAAAATTAAGTAAATGAGTTGTTATATAAAAAGATGAGAAATGGTTTTCACATCCATTTTACAAATCCAAAATTTTTTAAAAATGGGACTTGGCTTTTGTTGCACCCATAAATAATACCCTTCCTTGCTGAAAATGGGTTTCTTCTCGTCATTGGTTGCATCTTTTTCTAAGGAAATTAGGCTTCTATCGTTATTGATTCAAAAATACAAAAATACCCTTCCTTGTTGGAAATAGTCAAATTGTTACCCATTGATTGTGCATTTTGGTGTGAATAGTTCATGTTCTCGACCTTGATACTGAATGACCAAAATACCCTATCTCATTGTAAATGGCCGTCTCCTTCCTAAATAATTTCAATAATGACCATCCATCTTGTTTATTCAATTATACTTAAATAATGCTCCAATGAGGATTTCTTTCCTCTTTTATTATACAAATAATTCTTTCCAAAATTTGAAGTAGCCAAGAATGGTTCTCGCTAAATCAAATTGAGTTTGTTGACTATAAATTTGAAGCTGCAAGGAAAGCCAACTTTCCGTTCTTTCCTCACCAATTTTCTCTGAATAGTTACAAGACATTCTCTATGAATAGGTCATGAAAATGGTATTAATTTGATACATCAACGAAGAAATTATAATTCTTAAAGTGCCATGCATCAGTGAACAATTATCCTTTGTAATTGAATAAAATGACGAGTAACTAATTGTTCCAACTATCTACTTATAGTACAAGAAAATAGGTACAAGCTTCCTAAACATAAATATGCACACTATCAAACTTAAGATACATTGAACGAAGCAAAATGAATACTAATGCATTACTAATTGAACCATGTTTGAATATCAAGTAATACTTGACAATTCTGAATCACAATGCCTTGTATGACTAGCTGTAGAATGAGCAAGAACTTCATTTTCTATCCAAGAATAGATTTTGTTAAAGTTTTTCTTGAAGTACATGTTGACCTAAAATCATAACATGAAGACATTGAACAATTAATAAGTGAGTTACGCTTTTTGGATAAATAGCTGAAATACATAAAATAGACATAATGTAATTATAAAGTTGTTAACTAATTTCTATCTATTTTTCTAATTTAAAAAGTGATAATATGAAAAAAAAAAAAAAATTCTTAATCTCAACCCTCTCATTATTTTTCTCTTATTTCAACCAAAAGAAATAAACATCAACTAATGAGAAATTAAAAATTGGCAATCCACTTTTTATATCTTTAATAGAGAGATAAAACATTTACAAAAAGAAAAAAGAAGCCCGTTTTGGGATCACAATGCACATAGTCCCACATCTATACTTCTACAGATGAGATAACACCACGTAGAATCATCCTTTATCATTGAAAAAATAGGAAAATAAATAGTTCTATATTGGAAATAAATATTGATCTTTTTATCTAATTAATAAAGCTAAGAAAATCAACAAACAAAACTCCATCAGAAGCTACTTAACTTATCTATCCTAGAAATCTTGCATATCAGAAAAGCTAATCTATTACAGAAAAAAAATGAACAAAAATATCAGAAAAAATGATACTTTAAGAGAATATCAAATCTAAAGTAAAAATATACCTTCATGGATAAAGAATAAAGGGAATAGATTATGATCCCAATTCACTTGAGCAATCTAAAAAGAAAAAAAAAACACACACACACGAAATTGATATTTTAGGAGAATGTCAAACTAAAAATAAAAATTACATGATGAAGAATAAAGGAAGCAGATCACGATTCTGTAAAATCATGATTCTGGAAGAACTCTTTACTACAAAACGGTAAACTCATTTAATATTTACTCAATAAGTCAGGAAAAATATGAAAGAGAGAAGAAAATGGGTAGGATAAGAGAATTTATTCTTTGATGGAAAACCTTTTGAATTTGAAAAAAGATAGATGGATAAGTGGATGGATGTGAGAGATGGATTGAATTTTTTATTTTTTTGAATGTTAAATTATTATCTAGTTTGTTGTATATTAAAATTTATTAATTTATTAATTAATTAGTTAGATGATGGGTAAAAATAATTGTCGATAGATAAGTATTGTGTAAAAAAAGGAGTAAATTACATGATATGATAAGCTAGACAATAGTAATTGTTGTTTTAAAAAGATTTAAAGTTATCGATAAATAATTATTGTTTGAATGAAAAAAGAATTAGTTGTAAGATATAATTAATAAGTTCAACATTAGTTAAATGTTATTTTGGAAAAAAAAAATAGTTGTTTGCTATGATTAATGTAGATAAAAATGTTGTTTTAAGTGGAATTTGTTTAAGATAGAGTAAACTAAATTAAGGTCTTTTTTTGAAAAATATAGCCGCAACATTAATTTCTTTAAAAAAAAGTTATTAATAATGATTAGTATTAGTAATTTAATAACGATAGGGTACGTAAATGGTTGAAATTGGTTAAAATAATTTTTGAGTAAAAGTTCATATGTTTTTTAATAGTATTGCATTATTTTATAGACATTATCTACATAATAGAATTGATATTGTATTTTGTTATAAAAAAGGTAGTAGAAAAATGAGAGCATGACAAATTCCGTGAAGAAAGGTAGATGTAGTTTTTTTTTTTTTTTTTTACATTAATACAAGTGTATAATTTATTAATATGATACTTTTTTTTTCAATAAACCTTTTAACATATTTAGATACTAGATTTAATTAATTATATATACTTTAGTATTTATTGAAATATCTATTTATAGAATTTGTAGAATGATTTACTAAATTTTGGAATTAAAATATCATGAAAATAGATTTATATTCGACTTATTCGATTTAATCAACTTACCGGTCGAATAAGTGGAATTTAAATTACTCGACTTTAATTGACTTTGTATTTAGATGACTTGACTCTAACTTCTATATTTTCAAGTCGAAAGTCAAACAAATTCAAAAGTCGAATACTGATCGAATGAACACTTGTGGAAAGTTCACCATAGCTATAAAGTAGAAAAAAAAAAACAATTTTTAACATTGCCTTCGAAAGGTTCAAATTTCTTAGTTATTTTTTTAAGCGAAGATTTTATTAAATGAATGGTAAGTACATCATATCAGGATTTTACTCTCCTAATCGAAGGAACTTGGAGCTCATCTTAACGCAATAGTCCTAACAATGAATGAGGGATACAAGCGGGATCAAATTCAAGATCTAAATCATGTGTACTACTCCCTAATTTAGCCAAAAAATCAGCAATGTGTTAGCCTCGTGAAAGACATGCTGAATAGAGTGATGAACTTGTTGGAGGAGGTGGCGGATATGCCTGATTATAGCATCAATGGTCCATGGAATTGCAACTTCATTAATCACAATTTTCTTAAGAATTCCCGAGTCTGTCCCAATGCGGAGTAGATGGTACCCTCGTGTCTGCCAAATCAGCAATCCATGCAATAATGCTATTGCCTCCGCTTCTAAGTTAGTGTTGGCAGCCTTGGATTTTGAGACAAATCCAGTGATAATATGACCTGAAGAATCACGTACAGCACCTCCTATTCCTGCACTACCCAAGCCATTGCTCATTGAACCGTCCACGTTAAGCTTGAAACTAGATAATGGCTTGCACCACGAAACAGCCACTAGACTTCTCCTTGATGCGGGATGCTTGTGTACAGAAATTTGTGGTAAAGGATCGATTGAGTCTGAATCAACCATGGAAGGCTTCCTAAAGCTTATAGAAGATAACATATCTTGAACATTATAAACTGCCCATCTTGGATGCATGATATATCCCTCACAAAATTGCTTATTGCAAGCCACTAAACCTGCCAATAAATTAATGAAGGAGAATGCACAGCTGACCATGTAAACTTGATGAAGAATGCATCCACCATAACTATAATTGGTGCAAATTTCTTAGTTATATGGTGTAATTGGTTAATTGGTTCAAATTTCTTAGTTATATGTACTTGTGTTGTAGTGGGTATTACTTAACTTCTTTTGTTTAATGTATGCATAATCACATGTAAAATGATAGAATTTGAAATCGAAGGGGAAAGTAAGATTCTTAGTTAAATTATTCAAGCTTTGAGGCAATGGCACAACAATCAAGTTTTACATGAATGCTATAAGTGGTATGAAGCAGCTAGAATTAGATTCTAGGAGGAGAGAGAAAGTGGAAGAGCTGAATGTCAAGAGTGTATTTGATTATCTGAGTTTTGGTCCTTTTTTAATAGCACCCAAGCCCCTTATTTATAGAATTACATAAGGAGGTATAATGCTATCTCTATGCTAGCCCAGCTGAAGCTGAATTACATAATTGCCCTTAATGAGGCTGCCACGTAAGCACTTCTAGAACAATCTAGGTAATATGCTATGTGTCACTAATCCACATCATCAATAGTCCCCTCGGCTTGGTGCCGAGCCTCACGGATAGGGGTCGAGCCGAAAATGACTGTTCGCACTCCTCAATCGATGACAACCAAGACTTCTATACCGATATGAGGTGCAGAACTTCGCAGCACTTTATATTCGTAGCCCCACTTGCCGACCCGAGGTCGTAACGACCCTTGGGATCCTCGGCGGGGCGTAACTGCAGAGGGTGACACTTTCGCTGAGTCTCCATGCACTGAATTTTCATTTATTGCACTGCATTATTTGCTCCGATTTTGCTGCAAAATACCTCATTTTACGCCCCGTAATTCCCGCACCACGTCCCGTGTATCACGCTATAACGCCTCACTTTTCAGGTCATAACGCCTTGCTTTTCCCGCCTAAATGCCTTTTTTCAGCTCGAAACCGTCAGTTTTTCCCCCCAGAACCATTGAACATTTTAGAAGAAAACCTCCTATTTATACCCCCATTCACCCCCAAATCATTTTTCTTTGCCCTACTCACTTTACTTCATTTCCCCCAACCTATTTTTCTTTCCCTTACTTACTTTACTCCATTACTCCCCCAGAGACTCGCACACTTTCCCCCCTTCACTCTCATCCTCAAGTCCCCTTTCTTCCATTCTACAGTTGCCGATTTCCGACCACTGCTCTACGCCACCACCGGACACCACTAGGAGTTCCCCCAAAAATTCCCACACGCCCTCAAAACAGAAGACCATGGCCGGTACGTTCACTCCCACTTCTCTTATTAGCACGCCGGTTCCCCCTTCCCCTGTAAACGCCGTTGACAGGATGTTAAATCCTTTCGACGAAGCCCTTCTACATGGCAGTGTTAAATTTTCCTCCCGATCCTCTCTTTACCAAACCTCCACAAAACGACCACCCTAACCTCCAAACACAAAACGTATCAAACTCCCTCGACCCCTAGGATATCAAAATCCTTAGGGATAGATGCCGTTTTCCCAAGAACGTGCACATCAAACTCCCGACCCCCGAGGACCAAGGACCGAGGCCACCTGCCACCACCTGGTTACTTAACAGTCTACCAGGAACAACTCGAGGTAGGGCTGAGGCTCCCAATAGCGCCTATCCTCGTCAACCAATCCAACCACTGGGATATCAAAATATCCCAGCTGACCCCAGACGCACTTCGGGTCATTGTGCCGGCTTTACCTTTTCATGTAGATTACATGACATCCCCTTCTCCTTAGACACCTTTAGGATGATCCTGAAATTATACCTACAAAGGGATTTTTTTACATCTCTCCCCGAACTGCGGGCAAACAGCTCACTTTGGTTAACCCCTCATCTATTCACGACTGGAAAAAGTCATTTTTCTTCATCCGGTACCTCGACCCTCCAATGTCCCGAGGTCAGTGGAACCTCATAAAAAAGAACCTAAAAACCAAAAACGCCTCTCCCGGACTCCATCCATGCCCGGAGGCTCGTCGAATCCAACCTCCGAATAAACTTTAACAACCAACCAGCCATCCTATCAAACAACATTCTTGCCTGGGCAGGACTGTTTCCTACCCACGACATCCTCTCGAGCTACGACCCTCAACAAGGTCATCATCATCATTTCTCACTTGTTTTTTTTTTTTATACATCATTATTTTTTCCTGACCTTTCATCTTATGCAGAGCTCGGAGCATTCGTTAGGGGATTGGTTAATAGTCCACTACACCTGCCACCGGTGCCGGCAGTTCAAACTAGCCCTCTTCGTCAACAAGCGGATCCTCATCCGCTACCACCAACACGCCATCAGGGAGTACCGAGGCTACACTGTCAACCTCCGCGCCCCTGAATCAAACTAAGGCAGTCAGTCCACCGGAGAGACCAGCCGGGGAGCTAACTCTGGCTCTTTGGCTCACCGAATTCGGGCTGACTCGGGTTTCAAGGAAAAGGAGTAGGGAGGCTGCTGGCCTCAGGAAGGGTCCTTATTCAGCCATGACCCTCTCCTCCACGTCACCACCCCCAAGGTCCTTCGTTCCAGTAGCGAGGGTTCGGACCCCAGGGACAAGCTCTGGAAACGTCCATCTATCCAAATAACTTATCACTTCATATGGTAAGGACCGCTGAACCTCATTCGTTCCCACTCTTTATTCCTTCTTCACTGTCCGAAGCTAACACTTTATTTTTTTCAAGTGATAGAAAATACACTCCTGAGGAGGAAAGGAAATCTGCAGGGTCATAGGGACATGTGCCCTGGGGTCGGTTGTCTGTCGACCCTCTTCCAGTGCCTCCCACCTCTGGGAGCTCTGATCTCTGACCCACCCCACTGCTCGACTTAAACGATCTGGCTCAATTCCCGAGGATGGTAGCATTGCCTCGGGATGTAGCCTATGTCAAAAGGCTCACCCCTCAACAGAGGCTGGACGAGCTTCACATCAGCCTGATGAACGTAAGTCTAACCCTTTGTGAAATTCTAACTTTTTTGCACCTCGTACCTCAATTTATACATCTAATCACTTTGCCTTTTTTGCAGGCCATCACAATTTTACCTGCCATGGCAGATCAGGAGGCCTCCTTCAATTCTGCTTTTAACTCTATGAAGCAAGAGTTAGCTCACGCAAAATCCAGCATGGATTAGGCAGTGAAGAAGGCTGTCAACTCCAACGAGATGAAATGCAATATCTAGGCGGGCATAAAATATGACGAGTGGAAGGCCGAACTGACCGAGGTGAGGGACAAGCTTCGACAATCCGAGCTGACGAAAAGAAGACCCTTGAAGTGGATGTTGGCGATCGAGACAAGAAGGTCGCAGATCTGGAGCAAAGGGTTCTTCAACTTCAAGAAAAAACTCAGCTGGCCGAGGCAAAGTTCTCTTCTCGGGAGATGGAGCTGCGGATCAAAGACAGGAATCAATTCGTGGCCTCGGTTGAAGCGGATGAGATGTTGAAGGAGTTTACAAAAAAGGTCTTCTCCATGGGGCTCACACTGGCCTGTGACCGCTTGGTGAAGAAACCTGATTTGTACGAAGGGCTGCCATACGATGCTTCCGTCACCGATGAGGTCATTAATGGCCTACAAGCTCAATTCAAAGCCCCCGCTCCGCTTCTCGGAACTTCTGGAATGACTCTGCTGATCCAGGGCCCTAATCCTAAAGCCGAGTCCGAGCCTACGAACCAAGCTTCCACCTCCATTGCCGAGCCTTCCACTTTCGGTGCTCAGGCTGATGTAATTTTGTTGTAATAGTTAGGAAGTCCTTTTATAATAGATAGTATTAGGATCTTTTAATGAAATTCCTAAGGTTTGATAACTTTGTCCCCTGGATAAGAGCCTAGGCTTTCTTTGCTTCTGGCCTTTTACCTGCTTTTCAATTTCTTTATTTCCAACATTTAAAGAATAAAGGGAATAGATTATGATCCCAATTCACTTGAGCAATCTAGAAAAAAAAAAAAAAACACACGTGCACACACACACACACACAAAAAGAAATTGATATCTTAGGAGAATGCCAAACTAAAAATAAAAATTACATGATGAAGAAAAAAGGAAGCAGATCACGATTCTACAAAATCATGATTTTGTAAGAACTCTTTATTACAAAACCACAAACTCATTTAATATTTACTCAATAAGTCAGGAAAAATATGAATGAATGAAAAAAATGGGAGGGTTAAGAGAATTTAATCTTTGATGGAAAACCTTTTGAATTTGAAAAAGAAAATAGATGGATAAGTGGATTGAGAGATGGAATGAGTTTTTTATTTTTTTTGAATGTTAAAAATTATCAATATCTAGTTTGTTGTATATTAAAAAGTATTAATTTATTAATTATTTAGTTAGATGATAGGTAAATATAATTGTAGATAGAAAAGTATTGTGTAAAAAAAAAAAAAAGAGTAAATTATATGATATGATATGCTAGACAATAGTAATTGTTGTTTTAAAAAGATTTAAAGTTATCAATAAATAATTATTGTTTTAAATAAAACAAAGAATTAGTTGGAAGATATAATTAATAAGTTAGACATTAGTTAAATGTTATTTTGAAAAAAAAAATAGTTGTTTGATATGATTAATGTAGATAACGATAGGGTACGTTAATGGTTGATAATGATAGGGTATGTTAATGATTGAAATTGGTTAAAATAATTTTTTTAAAAGTTCAAATATTTTTTAATAGTATTGCATTATTTTATAGACATTATCTAAATAATAGAATTGATATTTTATTTTGTTATAAAAAAGGTAGTAGAAAAATGAGAGCATGACAAATGCCATGAAGAAAGGTAGATATAGTATTTTTTTTTTTTTTTGAAAAGGGACTAAATTTTTTTCTGAATATAAATGGTCTGACAAAATAAAATTAAAAATTATCTTTTAGAATGCCTAATTAGTTTGTTTTCATTTTTCCTAATAACACTACTTGATAGGTGTTAATTATGCATTAAAAATATTTATTTTATGATCAAAAACTCATTTTGTTTTTTTTCTTGAAAATAAGCTAATATTTACGGATATAAAAAGCCAAACTATATAGAAATTAGAATTATTTGCTATAGTTTATAATTAATTTGTATTCATTTGTTCTAAGAATAACTACTTAATATGTATGAAGTTAAAGTAAAGATTTTGAATATTTAAGCCTATATTAATTTTTTTAGTTAATTAGTGATAGAAAATAAGTAATATATATATATATATATATTCTTTTGGTAAGTAAAAAATAAAATAAAATAAAATAAAACTAAATAAAATTGTTAATATTATGTAACTATAAAGTAAAGAGAAAAATAAATGATTACCTAATGATCAGTATTTAGTATCAACTTAAAATTTTTTAATATCCAAAATTTATTAAGCTTTTAAGAGCAAAATGATTATAATTTTTGAATCAATTATTAATAATTAATTAGTCATAATATATTAGATAGGAAAGGATGTGTGTCATCCCCTCATCACTTGTGGTGAAAAGAGGTTTTGCTATATATATATATATGGAGAGAGAGTGTGTGTGTGGTTCCACTTTCATACTTTTAGGGTGTGTTCGTTTGGATTGAAAATATTTTTAGGAAAATATTTTTTAAAATTTTTTTTGGTGCCTTTCCGGTGTAAAATATTTTCTAATTTTCCTTCCTCTGGCTGAAAATAACTTACGGAATTTTTGAGCGTAAGTTATTTTCCGAATAATTCAAGAGTGACATTAAATTTGAAATACCTACTTTTAGAATTTTGTTTGCTAAACTTATTTTCGTTTTTAATTCTTTTTCATTCTTTTTTCTCTCAATTATGGGTTCCACACTAATATAACTATCATTACTACATATTTTACTACTATACTGTACTATCATTTAATTTTGAACAAAATTAATTTTTTATTAATCACAATTACATGTAAGGTATTTATTACTATTGTTATAAGTTTTTTTTAACTTGTATCTATAAAATTAAATATAAAACCATAAAAAATTTATTTCAAAATATTTTCATTTTGTCAACCGAACACCGAAAAATTGTATGAAAAATGGATTTTTTCATATAAAATATTTTCTAAGGAAAACATTTTTCTTAAGAAAATATTTTCAATCCAAACGAACACACCCTTAGTATATTCTTAAGTCACCTCGGGAATGAGATTTCATGTTCATACGTTCAGTAGAATTAGTACATTCTTACTTCACCTGAAGGATGAAGCAAACAAAATAAGAACGGAACAAAAAAGATAGGCTAGCGGTAAAAGAAAATGGACCACATGAAAAAAGTAGAATGAAAGGCTAATCAAAAAACATTTTGCCCAACTAGACAGACCATAGGTTCAGATGTCTGCCTTTCATCTTCATACAAGGATATCAAAATGATTCTTATTACAGTTACTCTATGGTCTATAAATACCTTGCAAACAATGTTCTTAAACAATTCATATTTCAACCACAAAGGGGAGAACGTATCTTGCAGTTTGTAACATAGTTGTTTCCCAGCTACCATTTCCTTTAAATACATGATTTTGGGACATAAAGGGCTCAGCACCTAGTTACATCTAACCCAAGAAAAATTCTAAAAAAAAAAGACCTGAAACATTCAAAGAAAAATATCATCAAATGGTGTAAAATTAAAATGCAACAACAGAAACAAATAAGAGTGGTGAAGAAGTTAGAATGTGATTCTAGGAGGGGAGAGAAAGTGAAAGTGCTGACTGTCAGAAGTGTGTTTGGTTATCTGAATTCTGATCCCTTTTTAATAGCACCCCAACCCCTTATTTATAGAATTACATAAGAAGGCATAAGGCTATCTCTTCACTAGTTCAGCTGAAGCAGAAGTACATAATTGCCCTTAATGAGGTGGCCACGTAGGCACCAATTTCTAGAACAATCTAGGTAATTACGCTGTGTGTCATTATTCCACATCATCAGTAGTCCCCTCGGCTTGGGTGCCGAGCCTCACGGTTAGGGGCCGAGCTGACAACGACTGTTCACAATCCCCAATGGATTACAACCAAAACTATCATACCGAGCCGAGGTGAAGACTTCGGAGCACTTTCGTAACCTTTGTCGACCCGAGGTTGTAATTTCCCTTGGATGCTCGGTGGGTCGTAACCATAGCATTAACTCTCAAGGGTGACGTTTTTGTAGAGTCCCCATGCACTGAATTTGCATTTATTACTCTGTATTATTCTCCCCGATTTTGCTGCAAAACGTCTCGTTTTATGCGCCGTAACGTAGGCACCACGTCTCGATTTTTACGCCATATCCCTTTTATCACGCTATAACGCCTCGATTTTCATGCCATAACGCCTCACCTTTCCCTCCTAAACGCCTTTTTACATTTCGAAACCGTCGATTTTTCCCCCCAAAAACACAGAACATTCTGGAATGGAAACTCACCTATTTATACCCCCATTCACCCCCAAGTCTTTTTTCTTCTTCTTATTTATCTTTACCCTATTTTCCCAAAAACTTACACTCCCTCTTTTTCTTTACTCTCATCCCCCAGAGTACATAGCCTTTCTTCCTTTCGCCCTCTGCCGTTTTACCGTTGCCGATTTTTGACCGTCGCTCTACGCCACCACCGGACACCACTAGGAGCTTACTCTAAAAACTCCCACACGCCCTCAAAACAGAAGATCATGGCCGGTACGTTCACTCCCACTTCTCTTATTAGCATAACGGTTCCTCCTTCCCCGGTAAACGCCGTCGATAGGATGTTAAATCCTTTCGACGAAGCACTTCTGGCAGCAGTGCCATTAAACTTTCCTCCCGATCCGCTCTTTTCTGAACCTCCACAAAACGACCACCCCAACCTTCGAACCCAAAGTATCTCAAACTCTCTTTACCCCGAGGATATCAAAATCCTTAGGGATCGGTGCCGTTTTCCCAAGAACGAGATTTCCCTGCACATCAAACTCCCGACCCTCAAGGACCGAGGCCATTTGCCCCCACCTGGTTACCTAACAGACTACCAGGAACAACTCGAGGCAGGGCTGAGGCTCCCCATAGCCCCTCTCCTATTCAACCTATCAAACCACTGGGATATTAGCATATCCCAGCTGACCCCAAACGCACTTCAGGTCATCGCTGGTTTCACTTTCTTATGTAAGTTACACGACATCCCCTTCTCCTTAGACACATTTAGGATGATGCTAAAATTATCCCCCACAAAGGGATTTTTTTACATCTCCCCCAGAACTGCGGGCAAATTGCTCACTTCGGGTAACCCATCATCAATCCATGATTGGAAAAAGTCATTTTTCTTTGTCCAGTACCTTGACCCTCCAATGCCCCGGGGTCCATGGAACCTTATAAAAGAAAACTTAAAAACTAAGAATGCCTCTCCCCCGACCTCCCTTCCTGCCTGTAGGCTCGTCGAATCCAACCTTTGGATAAACTTCAATAACCAACCTGCCATCCTATCGAAACAATATTTTGGCCTGGGCAGGACTATTTCCTACCAACGATATCCACCCGAGGTACGATCCTCAACAAGGTCACTATCACCATTTCCTGCTTATCTCCTACTTTTCTCTCTATCTTTTTTTTTTTTTAATATTGTTATATTTTTTTATATTGTTTTTCTGACCTTTCACTTTCTGTAGAGCTCGGAGCATTCCTCAGGGGACTGGTGTCCACCACACCTGCCACCGGTGCGGGCACTTTAGGCCAGCCCTCTTCATCAGCAAGCGGATCCTCATCCGCCACCATCAACACCCCATCAGGGAGTGCCGAGGCTGTACCTTCAACCTCTGCACCCATGAATCAAATTGAGGTGGCCAGTTCACCGGGGAGGCAAGCCGGGAAAGTTACTCTGGCTCTTCGGCCCACCGAACCCGAGCCAACTCGGGTTACAAGGAAGAGGACTAGGGAGGCTGCTGGCATCAGGGAGGGTCCTTCTTCCGCCATGACCCTCTCTTCCACGTCATCGCCCCCGAGGTCCATGGAGATTCCAGTAGCGAGGGTTCGGACCCCGGGGACTGGCTCGGGCAATGTTCCCCTATTTAAACAACTTATCACTTCTTATGGTAAGTACAGTCCGACCTCAGTTGTTCCCATTCCTTAATCTTTCTTCAGTGTCCTGAATTAACACTTAAATTTTTCAGGTGATAAAAAATACACTCCCGAGGAGGAGAGAAAGTCTGCAGGGTCGCAGGATGTGCCCTGGGGTCGGCAGACTCTTAAGAGACAGTATAAGAGACACCATTTAAGACACTCTGGTACTCACAATTTTACCCGCCTTGGCAGATCGGGAGGCCTCCTTCAACTCAGTCTTTAACTCTGTGAAGCAAGAGTTGGCCCATGCGAAGTCCAGCGTGGACTAGGCAGTTAAGGAGGCTGTTAAAGCCAACGAGCTGAAATGCAATATCGATGCGGGCAAAAAATATGATGAGTAGAAGGCCGAGCTGACCAAGGTCAGGGACAAGCTTAGGTTATCCGAGATGGAGAAGAAGACCCTTGAAGTGGATATTGGTGATCGAGAGAAGAAGATTGCAGATCTAGAGCAAAGGGTTCTTCATCTTCAAGAAGAGGCTCTGATGTCCGAGGCAAAGTTTGCCTCTCGGGAGGTGGAGTTGCGGATCGAGGGCAGGAATCAATTTGTGGCATCGGCTGAAGCAGATGAAATGCTTAAGGAATTTAAGAAGAAGGTCTTCTCCATGGGGTTCACACTAGCTTGTGACCACTTGGTGAAGAACCCTGACTTGTACGAGGGGCTGCCGTACGATGCTTCCGTCACCGAGCAGGTCATCAACGACCTACAAGCTCAATTCAAAGCCCCTGTATCGGTTCCCAAAACTTCTGGAGCGACTCTACTGATCCAGGGTCCGAACCCCGAGGCTGAGTCCGAGCCCGCAAACCAGGCTTCCATCTCTACTGTCGAGCCTTCCACTTCTGGCGCTCAAGCTGATGTGATTTTGCTGTAATAATTAGGAACTCCTTTTTGTAAATACTTAGGAACTTCTTTTGTAATAGTTAGGTCTTGGTAATGAAATTGCTAAATTTTGGTAGCTTTTGTCTTTTTAATATGAGCTTCGGCTTCCTTACTTCTGGCCGTTTACTTGCTTTTCAATTTCTTTATTTCCTCTATTTAAAACACAAGTTTTATGATATAAGTAGGTAACAAACTTTCAACACTTAAGAATTCCAACATAAACAATCGTCTAAGGTTCCTTTTCATTTTGCACTTAGGCCCTGTTTGGACCCTTCCGAGCTGAGGCAAAAGGATCAAGTTTGGCTCCTTATGTACAAACTTGCCTTAGCCATTTTAATTTGATTCAGACTTTGCAAAGTCCAAGAAATAATATTTCTTTTAAGTAGGGCACTTAAGCCTCTTTGAGGGTCAAAACTTCTTGAATTTCATCATTCTTAGAGGGGGCTGCTTAGTTTCTACCCTTGAGGGGAAACTGCTAGGCATCGGTTCCCAATGTTTGCTTTTTGTATTGAACTGGATCCGAACCTCTGAAGGCTGGAACAGCTCTATTTTTGTTTTGTTCTTGAACCGAACCTCGGAGGGTTGGTGCACTTTTGTTTTTTTGCTTGGGGGGCAACTAAGCCTCGGCCCTTGAAGGGGGACTGCTAAGCTTCGGCCCTCAATCATTTGCTTTTTTGTTCAACTGGATCCTAAACTCTTAGAGTTGGAGCAGTCTGAACATCTGACGGTGCCTTGTCCGAACCTCTGAGGGTTGGCGCGGTTTTGTTTTTGCTTGGGGAGGCTACTAAGCCTCGGCCCTTGTGGGCGGACTGCTAAGCCTCGGCCCTCAATCTCAGCCATTTGCTATTTTGTTCAACTGGATCCGAAACTCTTAGGGTTGGAGCAGTCCGAACATCTGACGATGCCTTGTCCGAACCTCTGAGGGTTGGCGCGGCTTTGTTTTTTCTTGGGTGGGCTACTAAGCCTCGGCCCTTGAAGGGGGACTGCTAAGCCTCGGCCCTCAATCATTTGATTTATTGTTCAACTGGATCCGAAACTCTTAGAGTTGGAGCAGTCCGAACATCTGACAATTACAAAAGGGGCCTTCATTATATTCCTCGATAATATTTCTTCAAATTTACAATGTTCCACATTCTAGGAACAAGATCCCCTCTCATATCAACCAACTTGTAATAGCCCGAGGTATGAGCTTCTATTACACGATAGGGTCCTTCTACAGGTCTCATCTAACTTCTTAGTCCCCTCTACATGGTTTGCTTCATTTTTCCGAAGCACCAAGTCTCCGGGCCGCAGATACCGATGCTTGACCCTGGCGTTGTAGTGTTTAGCCATGACTTGCTTTAAGTACTTGTCTTCCCGGATGGATGCATCTAATCTTTTCTCCTCAAGTAAATCTAAGTTAGCTCGCAGGGCCTCATGATTGGATTCCAAATCATACAAGGATACTCGAGCCGAAGGTAGCCCAATCTCGGCAGGGATAACAGCCTCAGACCCGTAGGCCAAACTAAATGGAGTGTTTCCATTAGCCGTTCGAGGTGTGGTCCTGTATGCCCATAGGACACTGGGTAATTCCTCAATCCAAGTGCCCTTGGCCCTTTCAAGTAGGGTCTTGAGTCCTCTCAGAAGGGTTCGGTTGCACACTTCAGTCTGTCCACTTGCCTGTGAATGGGCGACCGAGATGAAATGTTGTTTAATTCTGAGGTTAGCGCAGAAGCTCTTGAAAGGTTCTCCTTTGAACTGCTTCCCATTATCAGAAACGAGCACAGTAGGGATACCGAAATGACAAACAATGCTTTTCCAAAAGAACTTTTCTATCGCCTTTCCCGAGATTGTATCCAGAAGTTCGGTCTCAATCCATTTGGTGAAATAGTCAATAGCTACTACTATGAACTCAAGCTTGCCAACTCCTCTAGGAAGTGGGCCTAAGATGTCGATTCCCCATTGAGCAAATGGCCATGGGCTTTGAATAGGGACCATATCCGAGCCAGGTCTTCCGGGTATTGGCTCGTGTATCTGACACTGATTACACCCCTGCACTAAAGTGTTTGCATCGGAATGTAAAGTTGGCCAGTAGTATCCTGTCAACAAGACTTTGCGAGCTAAACTCCGAGGACCGATGTGGCTTCTTCATATGTCCTCGTGTACCTCTCGCAAAACATAGTTAGCTTCAGATAGTGTGAGTCATCTTAGCAGGGGGCACAAGTATGCTTTTTTACACAAGATTCCGTCAATAAGGGCATACTTGGCGGCTCTATATTTGATCTTTCTACCCTCAGTAGGATCCTCGGGAAGCATCTCGTTATTCAAGTAATTTATTATGGGTTCCATCCAACCGAGGTTTGTTTGAACACATGAGACTTTTCTAGACAGAACTACCTCGGATAAAGGTAGAAGTCAACAGACCTGCATTCTCGCAGTTCTACCAAAATCTCTTTTGTTAAATGCGAGTATATTGCCGAGGCTAGTTTTGATAGGGCATCGGCATGTGTGTTTCTGGTTCAAGCAATCTTAACGATGTCCAGTTTTTTGAACTTTCCAATCTAGTTTTTGACCTCGGTTAGATATCTTTTCAAAATCACTCCTCGACTAGCTGAGAATCTGAATGTATTTTTAAGGTTCGGGCACCCATTTGGTGTGCCATTTCCATCCCACAGATAAGGGCCTCATACTCAGCTTCGTTGTTGGTTGTCTTGAATTCGAATCTAAGGGCATAAGTGAGATAGTCCCCTTCTGGAGATCGGATTATTATACCAACCCCGGCTCCGGACTCACACGAAGCTCCGTCAACATGAAGTTCCCATGGAAAATCTTCTCTCATTTCTCGTTCCCTTACCGGATCAGTCACCGTGATGAGGTCAATCTTTTCGATGCCACAGTTTTTTGCAATGAAATCTGCCAATTTCATAGCCTAAGCTTTGATTGCGGTTCGAGGCTTGAATTCTGTGTCAAACTCAAACAGCTCTATAGCCCATTTCAGCATTCGGCCTGAAGCATCTGCTTTGTTCAAGATATTTTTCAAAGGAAGGTTGGTCAAAATTATTATTTTGTGACCATGAAAATAAGGCCTCAGCTTCCGGGCCCACACCACCAACGAGAAGGCTGCCTTTTCAATGGGGGAGTAGTTCTTCTCTGGACCTTGAAGCACTTTGCTTACGAAATACACAGGGCATTGGTTACCTTGTTCATCTTGCCTCAGGAGGACCGAGCTGACTACTGGTTCGGCAATTGAGATATACAGGTATAGCAGTTCTCCTTTTTGGGCAGAAGCGAACTTCGGTAAGGTGCCCAAGTATTCTTTAAGCTCTTCAAAGGCCTTGGAAGCTTCTTCGGTCCATTCAAAGCCCTCAGTCTTCTTTATGACTCGGAAGAATGGCAGGCCCCTTTCTGCTGATTTGGATAAGAATCGATTTAGGGCTACTTCAGATTATACCATTCTACCATTAGTCTTTGAACCTCCTTCACCGAGGTGGGAGTTTTCATATTGATTATGGCTTGGACCTTTTCAGGGTTCGCCTCGATTCTCCAGCGAGAGACAATGAATCCCAACAATTTTCCGGAGGGGACCCCAAACGTACATTTTTTGGGATTCAGCCTCATTTGGATGGATCTTAATGTCTCAAATGTCTCCCTTAGATCGTCCAAGGTTTCTTCATAGGTTCGGCTCTTAACCACCATGTCGTCAATATATACCTCCATATTTTGTCCTATTTGGGACTTGACGATTTTATTGACATGACGTTGATATGTGGCTCCAGCGTTTTTGAGTCTGAAGGGCATGTACTATAGCAGTACGTGCTTTGGTCAGTGATGAAAGAGGTTTTATCTTCATCTTCTTTGGCCATATATATTTGGTGGTAGCCCTTGAATGCATCTAAAAAGTGTAGAATGTAAAATCCAACAAGTGAATCTACGACTGTGTTGATCCGGCGGTACGGATCAACTGTCTTTTGGACAGGCGTTATTAAGGTCAGTAAAATTTTGGCACATTCGCCAAGAAGAATCTGGTTTTGTTACAAGGACTGGATTACATAGCCAGGTGGGATACAATACTTCTCTAATTAATCTGACAATTAAGAGCTTGTCCACCTCAGCCTCTATTATCAAACTACGCTCCGGACCAAAGAGACGCTTCCTTTGCTTCACTGGTTTACATGCTGGATCCTCTCCGAGTTTATGCTCAATAATTTCTCGAGGGATGCATGGCATATCCTCAACGGTCCAGGCTAATATGTCCTTGTATTCGGTTAACAGCTTGAAGAGAAGGCCTTTAAACTCTGCTGGGAGGGTAGCACAGATCTTGATATTTCGATCAGGGAGGCTCAGATCTAGTGACACCTCTTCTATTTGAATCTCGTCCTGGGGTTCAATTTTTGCTTTGCCCTTGCTTTTGGGCTCTAGAAGTTCGGGGATTTCAGTAGCTACGAGCCGCGGCTGCACCTTTTCTTCTTCCTTCCCCTCTGGCTTGTCAAAGGTTCTTCCAAGCCATCCCAGCTGGATGAGGCATCGAAAGTTTTCAAGAAAGCCTTGTCTGCAATGGACATCGTTTGCGATTGGGACCGCAAGGACATCATATAACAGGCTCGGGCCTCCTGTTGGCTGCCAATAACTGTTCCCTCAGATCCATCCCTCAGCATGAACTTTATCCCAATATGGAATACAGAGGGAAGGATCATGTAGGTGTATTGCGTGGTTCGGCCCAGAATCATATTGTAAGAGCTGTCCCTTTTGACGACGACGAAGTTCGTCATCTCAATTCTATGCTTCAGGGGTGCTCCAAGACACAATGAGAGCATTATCTACCCCTCGGGTACTATCGAGTCTCCGGTAAAGCCAACCAATGGGGTCTTGAAGGGTTTTATTAAAGAATTTTCCATATGCATTTTAACCCAAGCATCCTAAAAGATTATGTCCACCGAACTTCCAGTGTCGACGAACACACGGTGCATTTCGTATCCAGCCACATTGGAAGTACGTGAATTACCACAGGATCATTATGTGGCATTCGGCTAGGAACGGGGTCTTCAGAGGTGTATCCGAGGGACATAAATGGCTTCAGTCGCTTTTCCTGATCCTCGCCCAAGGGAATGTTTCGGGCGTATTTTTTCGGGCATTGTTTAAGTCCCCGGTAGCCGGGCTTCCGGCAATTGTATTTATCACCCCTACGACTCTGATCTGTTCATCTTGGTTTGCCTGGGGATTGTTCCTGTTTTGATTGCCTCGGTGCTGTTGACGAGGCGGCTGGCGAGGCTGCCTTGGATTCCTTTGATTGGCCGTGCTCCTCTGGAACTCTGTAGCAGTTCGGAGATGAACTGCTGTAAATGTCCTTCCTGGATGGCTTTCTCGATTTACACTTTTAGATGGTTGCATGCTTCGGTATCATGGCCGTGTTGACCATGAAAAGCACAGTATTTTGCCCGGTCTCTTGTGTCTGGGGCCGACACCATTCGAGGGGGTAGTTCTAAGAGGCCCAGATGTTGTACTTGGAATAAAATGTTCCCTCGTTGTTGCATTGAGAGGTCTGAAGTCGGCATCAGGATGGCTCCTTGTTCGCGGGGGTCGATTCCCGACATTGTTGCCCGGGAAGACCACCCGGTTAGCCAAAGGTATGGCCCAGGGATAGGTCAGCCTATCAGCGACCCTCAGCTTTTTTGTCCTGTTCGACTCTTCACCCCGTATGAACTCCGATGCTTTTTCAAGAAGTTCAGAATAAGAGCTCGGTACCCTTTTAGCCAGTTCGGCTTTGAAGTTGCCTGGTTTGATACCACTACAGAAAGCAGCCACCAAAATCCTTTCATCTACGTTTTTGATTTGGACCATCTCATCCTTGAAGCGGTCCAAAAATTTACTAAGTGAAAGAGCTGAATGTCAGAAGTGTGTTTGGTTATCTGAATTATGATCCCTTTTTAATAGCACCCCAGCCCCTTATTTATAGAATTACATAAGGAGGCATAAGGCTATCTCTTCACTAGTTCAGCTGAAGGTGAAGTACATAATAGCCCTTAATAAGGTGGGTGGGTCATACTGGTCCACGTAGGCACTTCTAGAACAATCTAGGTAATTACACTGTGTGTCATTATTCCACATCATCAGTAGGCCCCTCGGCTTGGGTGCCGAGCCTCACGGTTAGGGGCCGAGCCGACAACGAGTGTTCACAGTCCCCAATGGATTACAACCAAAACTATCATAAAGAAGCTAGAATGTGATTTTAGGAGGGGAGAGAAAGTGGAAGAGTTGAATGTCAGAAGTGTGTTTGGTTATCTGAATTCTGATCCCTTTTTAATAGCACTCCAACCCCTTATTTATAGAATTATATAAGGAGGTATAAGGCTATCTCTTCACTAGTTCAGTTGAAGCTGAAGTATATAATTGCCTTTAATGAGGTGGCCACGTAGGCACTTCTAGAACAATCTAGGTAATTACGCTGTGTGTCATTATTCCACATCATCAAGTGGTGAAAAAGAAACATTTTTATTATTTGCGTTGTCTCTTCCACGAACTGTTTCGTACTCGCCATCCTTAGAAATAAAAGGACAAAATGGTCTCTACCATGTGAAACTACTGCAAGGCAGATATCTGTATCGTTAGTTAAACAATGTGGAATAATGTAGCGTAATTAAAAAAATAATGCATGAGATAAAAATTAGCCCACTGGGACGGGAAGTCGAATCTAACAACCTGTCTAAGCTAATGTCATTTCATGTTAACACAGAAAGGGTTAAGAAGGGACTTTGTATTATACTGGAAACTTGAAAATGCAAATAACCACTTAACCACTTTCAATATTCTTGTTTTTCATCATGTGGTGGATACGTATTATTTTTTTTGCATATTTAAACCGCCTAAGTTTTTGTACCACTTATAGCATTCATGTAAAACTTGATTGTTGTGCCATTGCCTCGAAGCTTGAATAATTCAACTAAAAATCTTACCTTCCCCTTCGATTTCAAATTCATCATTTTACATGTAATTAAACAAAAAGAAGTTAAGTAATACCCATTACAACACAAGTACATGTAACTGAGAAATTTGAATCAATTAACCAATTACAGCCATATAACTAAGAAATTTGCACCAATTATAGTTATGGTGGATGCATTCTTCATCAAGTTTACATGGTCAGCTATGCATTCTCCTTCATTAATTTATTGGCAGGTTTAGTGGCTTGCAATAAGCAATTTTATGAGGGATATATCATGCATCCAAGATGGGCAGTTTATAATGTTCAAGATACGTTATCTTCTATAAGCTTTAGGAAGCCTTTCATGGTTGATTCAGACTCAATCGATCCTTTACCACAAATTTCTAAGCATCCCGCATCAAGGAGAAGTCTAGTGGCTGTTTCGTGGTGCAAGCCATTATCTAGTTTCAAGCTTAACGTGGACAGTTCAATGAGCAATGGCTTGGGTAGTGCAGGAATAGGAGGTGTTGTATGTGATTCTTCAGGTCATATTATCACTGGATTTTCAAAATCCAAGGCTGCCAACACCAACTTAGAAGCGGAGGCATTAGCATTATTGCATGGATTGGTGATTTGGCAGACACGAGGGTACCAAAAAAACTCTACTCCGCATTGAGACAGACTCGGGAACTCTTAACAAAATTGTGATTGATCAAAGTGGTTGATTGGATGAACGAGTATCCGGCATAAACTACAACAAAATAAAACCAAAGATCAAATATTGAAGACAAAATCCAAACAAACTCGAGAGAATAAGAAATAATTGTAAAAAAATAACAAAAGAAATAAAAAGTCTAATCGAGTAAAACTCACTGTACCTAATATTGTTACCAACAAAAAAATAGTTCCCGCAACGGCGCCAAAAACTTATTAGGTAGAATATTGATTAGGTTTTGAAGACAATGAACAAGTAATAATAAAAGAAATCTTAATTATCTTAATCAATTCCCACACACTCGTAAGTATATGAGGTGAGTTTGTATACAGGATATGTAAGGATCTTTCCCACCAGGACTATTGGAACAATTACTAGGTTCACAAGCCTATTTACTAATAAAGGGCTTTTGACTAAATTTAAACTAAAATTAATCACGTGAAATTGAACGCCATAAAGATGTAAAATTCTAACCCTACGAAAAGTAATTAAAGATAATTAACTAAAAACCCTAATTCAATCTATCCTATTTACAAGAATTTAATCATAACCAAGGTGTTAAATTAATCTACTATATGAAAGCAATCAAAAGCAATAAAATAAAACCCTAACTACAAAACTTATGGAAGCAATTAAGAATTTAAAAGCAATAAAATAAGAACGATAATTAAAGAACAAGGAAGCAATAAGAATGTAAATTAAATTGCATAAAAATAAATCAAACTCAGTACTTGTAACGAAAATAAATTTTGATAATCATAAAAGCTTGAATCCTTGACAAGAAAATGGAATTCTAACTTGAACAATTAAAAAAAAAAAAGCTACCCTACTACAAAATTATTGACCTAACTATTGAAAACCTAAAAAAGCTAATGATGGCTGACGATGATTGATCGTTCCTCCACATCTCTTGGTGTATTTATAGATTTTTTTAGGGTTTTGGGGCTCCGGGATGATATAACTACACACTTTTCCACGTAACCGGGCACACGGGAGGACTTTTCTTGCAAAATAAGTCATCTTACACGACCTGTCCATCGACTGGCGCCTTGGCGCTGCACTTTTACAGTGCCTGGGTGCTGTTTCCAGTGACCATAAGTATCATTACCGGACTTGGTGCCAGGGAGCTGGGTCCAGTAATTTCCTTCATTTCATCATCAATTTTCTCTATGATGAAGGAAAAATTTGGGAAAACTCAAAACATAAAAGTTGTAGCTCTATGTCTTAGATTTCCAAAACATCTTGAATCACCTCAATTAGACCTCAAACAAGAATGTTATATTCAATCTACCAAACTGTATCAGAATCGCTCCTCACCAGTGCATATTTTCCAACTTTGCAGTTTTGAATGAGATGCCTATAGAATCCTAGAAAACTCAAAATAAAAGTTGTAGAAATCTTTCTTAGCTTTCAGAATCATCCAAAATCGCATCAATCGGAGCTCGAACATGAGAGTTATGTTTTGGAGTTCATGAAATCTTCCAAACTATATTTGATTTGCTCCACGCTAGTGAACGTTTTCCTCCAATATTGTGCTCCATTTTAACTCATTCTTTACTCAAACCCTAAAAAACTTAAAATAAATTATTTTAGCTCTTAATTCCTGAATTCTTGCTCAAATTACATTAAAACGGAGGTAAACGACACACAAAATATACTATATTTACAAGTTTATCAATAGACTAGGAGTAATCAAAGACACAAAATTTAACCTCATTTTCTTTTTCTTTTTTCCCATCCTTTTTTTTCCTTTCCTATCTCTCATTTGTTTTCTCCTTTTTTTCATTTTTCTTTCTTTTTGGTACAAAATTTCCTCCTTAGTGTAACATGTGAATCTTAAAATTTGACGATGAAGGAAACAAGAATTATTTGGATAGACTCATCCTTCACTGAGTTACACGGGAATAAGAAATCCCTTGAAACGAATTCCAAAAGTGGATTAAAATGACTATCTTGACAATATGATGTCCTTGCGTAGAAACAAAAATATTTACCTTAATATAGTGTATTGGCATAATAACCTATTTTTTTTGCCCCAAATGTAGAATACTAAACCTAAAAAATAAGTTATAAAAATGAGAACATAAAAAAAAAAAAATTGTGTTTAGATAGTAGAAACGATGTCCACCGAATAAAAAACTGCCCCGATGGTGGTTATGGTCATGATAGGTTTAAGGAACAAAATTACTCATTCTTCATTCTTTTCTTTTCCTAAGGCTTGACTAGATAGGAAGGAATAAGTTGTGTTTGGATAGTAGAAACGATATCCACTTATCTTCCCTTCATTTTTTCCAAACATTTAAATCTTGAGAAGCCTTATCCTATATTGTGAAAAGTCTCGACTTTGAACTTGATACATTTATGGGATTAAAGCTTGAGAGTTTGATTTTCTTTAATATTTTTTTATAATTTTCATGAAAAATCAGTGAAAAATATTTACAATTCTTCAAGTTCATTAGTTGTAGAAATATTCATTGACTATCTTTAAGACCAAGAACGAGCGATTCTAGGCAGCTACTTACTGAAACATGAATAAGTTGAAACATACAAATCTAAATGTTTTGAATACAAATTTGGAAGGAACTAAACTAAGTAGACTATGTGTGGTCCAAAAATCACAACAAGAGATTATGCATAGCTCTCGAAGTTAGAGTTAGAATTTACAGGCACATAACAAAATCCTTTTTGCTTCTTGGATAGCGTTGTATTAAAACATCATAACTTGAAACCTAAAGATCTAAATACTATGAAATAAAACAAAAATAAAATAGAATAATATTTTAAGATATGTTCAGTTGAAGAAAACTTCAAAATCAGATGCTAAGCAACTACAAAATGAACTCTAAAGAGCAACCATATGTTAACTCGTTCAGTAAAGGTAGAAATTTTGATCAACTAGGACCAATTTCAATGACTTGTTTCTCTTCAAATATAAATCATAAAGAGACATGTGATATGTACATGGAACCATAATTTGAGTATTTTCATATAAAATTTTAAAAAAAAAAAATACATAGATTAATGGAAAATTTTCAAGATTTAAGTTCTATTAGGATGAGTTTCTGGTTGTGGCAGTTTGGTTTCTCTTAAGAATAGCTTTCCTGCACCAATTCCCCTCATTTTTCTTCTACTTGTGTGTGTAATTAAATAGTTTTAATTACATATTTGGTGTTTCATGAGTGTTTGTAGAATGGAAAAACTAGCACATGAAGATTATTTTGAGAGCTTTTGAGTTGTGCGTTGTGAATTGAGACGAAGAATAAAATTGAGATTGTGTTTGAATGACAGAATTTGTGAATGACAGCTGAAAATATGTTGTTTATTGTGTGTTGTTGATGAGGTTAAGAAAAAGAAATGTCTAAGTGTTGTGTGAGAAAATAGGTATGGATGAGTATGGTGAGGAATGGCGAGGTATGGTGGTGGTTGATTGAGATTTTGGAGAAAGAGGGATAGACGAGGTTTGAAGATGGATGAAGATTGAGTGGGGAGTAAACAGTTTCTTGTCAAGTGTCGACAAGATTGAAACTTTGAATTTTGATTATTTTTTGCCATTGCGATTTTGTACTGACTTCACACACAAAAAAATGTAAATTTTACTACGAGGCTTTAAAAATTACCAAAAATTCATAGAAATAAAATATATTCTTTGGTCCTCATTCGAAAATTCTCATTTGAAAATAAAACCCAAAAAGCTACTTTTGGAAAGGCACACTTGTAAAAAAACCCCGAAAATTAGAACTGCATATAATGGATTCTAAAGGTTAAAAAGAATTTGTAGGGTGCCTAAAAAATTACAATTAATTTTTCTAAATTTGAAAGACTAGAAAATTATGCCCAGGGCACAGCCTTAAAAAATGTGTCACCGGTGCCAAAAAGTACTAAAACTAAAATTACCTCAAATAGATACAACGAATTAGAACTCATATACGGAATGACGGTGACTTGTTACCTAATTTTACATATGTTTCAGAATATGAAGAAAAGATTTAATCACTGAAAAATTTGCAAAATGACATTTAGAGCGTCAAAATGTCCATTTTGCCCTTATATTTATCAGAAGTAAAACTAAAACATTTCATTCAATCGAAAATTCTTTAAAATTTGCAATCAAGCTTATGAATTAATAAATTAAATTTAGGGACCTAAAACAAAATTTCTGGGCTTAACATGAATTTTTCATGAAAACTTTTCTTCTTAAAATGCAAAATTTGCAAAAAAATTGCCCTAATTTTAAAATTAATCTCAAAAGTTGCATTAGAGTTTGGTATATATAGGTGACATTACATATGAAGGTTTGTCAACCAGGTTATATTTTTTGCCTAAAGCCAAGGGTAGCAGCAAATAGCCTCCAAATTTGATTCTCATCAGACAAGAAGCATATCTACCTACAATAATGTTTTGAATTACAACTTATATCATTTGAAAAGCTAAAATTTGTGCCATTGAAAAGCAATATGAGATATTTTTCTTAGACGATTCAAAGTTTGTCAAGACAAAGAAAGTACGTGTATGAATTACAAAGTCATTTATACTGATCAATTAAATAAGACATAGGTTTAAGAATATTTTCACGAAACTTGATCCTTTACTTTTTCTAGTTTTCCAGTCAAAGTATACCTTTTGCAAAAGAAAAATGCATCTTGGGAGAAAATTTTTTTAAGATACATTAATTGTCAGACATAAAATAAGGACTTATTCACTTTGTACTTATACTATTAAATTATTGAATTTTGTAGTGGTTTGCAATACAACTGTTCGGTCTAATTATTGATTGTATAATTCAATTCACAAACAAATAATAAATAAACCTTATTAACCCTAATTAATATTTACATACACTCGCAAGGATACGAGAGATGTTTGTAGATGGGTGAGTAAGGATCGTTCCCATGAGAACTATTGGTCAAGTACTAGGGTTCACAAACCTACGAACTAGTTAGACAAATCAATTATGGGAGTTTGTTCTACAGAACTAAATGAATTTTAATCACTAAGAAAATAAGAACAATTACCAAACCCAATTAAAACTATAAAGAAAGCAATAACAATTACCGTTAAAAACTTAAACTAATGAAATAGAAATTAAATAGTAGGAAAATTAAATTAGAACTATGGAATTGAAATAAAAAATTAAATTAAATTAAATTAAATTTGAATCAAGAAATCAAATTTAGTAATGTAGTTGGAATGAAAAGTTGATGGAACTTGTAGTCTTGAACAAGAAGAATGAAACCCTAGCCCTAATCCAATGAATTTCTATTCTAATATATAATCTAACTAATGGCTGCTACGTTTTGTTCAATTCCTCTTATAATGGGATATTTATAAGGGATACATCAGGATTTAGGCCCCCAAGATGATGAAAATACATTAAAACCCAATATGGAGTCCAAAACTACATAAACAAGTAATTTACATCAAAAGGTGCACAATTTCTAGAGGCGAAAATCTTTTTTTCTCGGCCTACACACATATGCAAATGGCAGTTTGCCAGCTTCAAATTCTACCTTGATTTCGACCTTGATGCTGATGGAATTATGGTATTGGAAACACTCAGAACATGAATGTTGTAGCTCTACCTCTTATCTTTTCTAATCATCTTGAATCACCTCAATTGAAACTTGGACAAGAAAGTTATGCTCAAAATGCCGAACAATATCCAAATTCACTCCCTGCCGGTACACGTTTTGCATCCTTTTGATTTTTCTCCAACTTTTTGATCTTTTTGGCTCCTTTTTCATTCCAAACCTACACAAAAAAATAATAAAACAATTAAGCTCATAATTAACTCAATTATTACTCAAATTACATAAAAATTGATGTAAACAACACATAAAATACACAGCATTTATGAGCTTATCAAATATCGTACACTTAGCTTTCGGTCGTCCTCGAGCAAAAACAAAATTTAAATAGATAAGTTCATAGCAAACGCACCCACAGATCTCAATAATTGTCAACATGAATAGTGGAAAACCTGCCACTATTAGAAGTAATACAAGAATTCAAAAGGTCAAATCTAATAAAACACTACACATGAAATCCGTTTTTTAATTAGTTGGCTATGTGTTTGAATATAGCCATTCAATTAAAACTCCGTCTTCAAGACACTCGATCTAATCATACAAACTCTTAGAATTTTTTTTAAATACCCCATAACTCACTTTTCTTACACATGTCCACTAGTATAGACAACTAACTCAATTTAAATTAGGTAGGACTTTTTAGCTTGTAACCACAACTAAGATATTGGCTAATCAAGGAAGGGAGATGGATATCTCAAGACAAAGAAAGAGTAGTAAATCAATGCTGGCCACATATCAAAATAAAACTGCTTCTCTAACACATGAAACCACATATCCTTACAAATATAGAATCACACATTTAATAAACAAACCACTATAAAAATTTCATACCGTAAACAAAAGTCTTCCTTCTTTAATTTCAACCTAACATGTCAGCCTTTTTTTAGGGACATTTATCTATCATTTTTTTTATGTCCACTCCTAGTACGGGTACTAGTGATAGGAACTACCTAAAAATATAGGCACTAATGATAGGCACTAGATGTGTATACCTGTATGACAACAAAACAGATACCAGTAATAGGCACTACTTGTACTTGTCAAAGGTTTTCTTCTCAATTAAAAAAAAAAATTTCCTCAGTATCCCCCTCTTTGCCCCATAAATGAACACCACTCACTTCTATAATTTTGTCTCTCATTTAACTACCCTTCACTCTTATATCCCAATGAAGCTCTTAAGAGACATTTAGGTTAGAAAAATCAAAGAAATTATTAAGATCATTAAGGTAGGTAAAATGAGTTTTAATGAAAGAAAGTGAATGATATTTCTCTCCATTCATTACATATCAAGGCTCAAATAGAGTACTAGGGATAAAATTCAATAAAGGCTAGCTTGAAAGGCTGAAACGTCCAAAGAAATGCTATACCCTTATCTTTAAACCAAATTAAGCTGTCTATAATTTCGCTTTAAAAATGTAAGCAAGCAAGTTTTGGGATGCAATGTAAGTGAATTTGCATAATTATCTCTAAGTGTCAAAAATAAAAATAATTTATGGGCAGCTATTAATGCTAAAAAATTCTCAAAAATAATACAAGGAAATTATTAACACCAACTACCCACACATGATGATTCAGTTAAAAAAATTATCACACAGAAAATCAAATAGACATACTAAGCAATTGTAAATTTTTTGAAAATTTCAAAGAATCTCAAGTATTTCGCACAAAAATTTTCAAAAATCTTAAAAAACTCTCAGATCAGAAGGAAGTTAAAATATTTAAGAAAAAATTGAGCTAACTACACCAAACAAACTTGAATCCACATAATTCCTCAACGCACACTGAGAAATAAACATTGTCCCCAATGTGAGAGGAAATAAAAGCACCAAAAAAGGAAGAGAAAGCTTCTTTGGCATTTTCGAAAGGTTGATGTAGAATATCCCATCATAAATATCTATAAGGCGAATTGAAATTTGTCATAGCACTAAAATAGGAACAAAATATTACACCCAATAAAACATTAAAAGAATAAGAAAATCCGCAATAGGAGGAAAATTAATCCCTTATAATTTGGCATACACAATTATCAACAGAAAAAATTTAAAAAGAAAATAACAAAAAATATGAAATCATCCTAAAATAAGCTAAAAGCAAAAAAAATGAAACTCAATAAGGCTATCTCCAAGAACAAATCCCAAAGTGGCATCTACACAATAAGAAAGAAATCAGGATTCATCATTAGAGAAAGTTATCTCTTGTAGAAAAGCGAAAAAAGGTGGGAAGGTATAAGAATCCTCCCCACGTTCTCGGGCTAACTGTTGAGCCACCATCGTATTTTGCCACTCATGCTGATAATGAACAAAAATATTAAAATGGTGTCGTAGGTGCTTTTGCTCAGCTACAATCTTTTGAAGCATCTCTTCTTGACTAAGCCTTGTCAGTGGTTCACTAGTCGGTACGGAAGCTTGAGTAGGCGTACTACGAACTGGAGTTCTGGTACCACCATCCAGTGTTATAAGCTTACCAAGTTTCAACTTTTCTTCAGTCAGGTCCATCACAATGCCATCATCAAGACATATTAGATGTGTATGTACATAATAATTAGATGTGGGAACCACAAGCCAGCAGGCTTGACCACTGTGGTACACTGAATTTACTGGCTGATTAAGTGGTCCACATCCAGCTATCAACCAGAACCAATGGCGTATAATAATTTGGCTCACTCCAAAGTTACATGGGTTAGATGACTTAAGAAAAGAAGACAAGCACAAATAAATTTAAACTAGACAAACCAAAACGGCTAAAGCTTATCGACTTTGAAATATCGGGCAACTCCTCCAGCACCTTGTCCATTCCACATCAATGGTGTAGATAAGATTCGTGATGTCATTCAGCTCCATACTAGTACGATGAATCATTGGCCATTCATCATTGCAAACTCAGTTTACTCGCAACACACGATTAATCGTTTTATCAGAGATATCCACTGATGTTCCCCTAACAAAGACTTTATCCTCCTTGTAGTGATGCATATTGGCATAGAACTCACATTCTACCTGGTGCACTACGTCCTTTGGGGTAGAGATGAAGTAATTCCAGCCTGACGAGCCAGTACAACATTGTGAATTGTACGGGCTCCAGTGGTAGGAATTTGTATACCCCTCTCTTTAATTGCCACTTTTCTTACAATCTCGGACTCATATTGTTAGTAGGCCACTGCATGTTGAAACTGAACTGGAACATGTTCCTCTTTCTACTCAGGATGTTCTTGTTATGGTGTTGCTGAGGAAGAGGCTCCAGCGGTTTGATAGCCTTGCGCGTCACGCCTAAAAAAAATAATATTAGATATAACACACACAACTAACACATCACCTTACACTTATTCAACTGTATACCCTCAAACTAAAAATTAAACTTAATATTCACAAAAATAAATAAAACATGATAATGCCAATACTAAGTTATGCATATATTGAACCAAGACGCTTCTAAATCCTTGGTAATTATAAAAATTGAATAGGGAATAATCATATGACATAAGGGAAGTCCAAAGAAATAATTCGTCAACAAATACCAAATGTTTTAACAATTTTCCTCATTGAGAGGCATTTTATCAAACATTTAGCGTCCATGACCAAATAGTGAATTTTTCAATGTATAAAAGACATAAAATTACTCCCAATTAAACTAACCAAGTAAAAAAAATTCATATACCAACATCCAAGAATGTAATCCAACAAAAATAAACACAACACAAGTATGAAAAATAAAAACTTTCCTTCAACGCAATTTATTAACCCAATAAGAAAATTTTGGAGGAATTTAATGAATGTCATACCTCAATGATGTTTATGCTTGCAAAATTGAAAAAATCTTGAGTGGAATGATGAGAAAAAGAAGTGGTTTGAGGGTTGAAAATTTTGGGGGTCAGAGGAATTATAAATAAATGTGTTGAAAAGTGTTTTTCGGTTTGAATAGAAAAATGAACAGTTCGGTCCCTTATTATTGGCTTGTGTACATGCATGAGCAAAATGTAAGAGCATGAAATTACAGCAGACGGTTTTGTATTTGCGCACATGCGCAAGATAAAACTCACGCATGTGCGCAAGTCAGGTCTATAACTTCCGCACATGCACAAGCTAAAGCTCGTGCATGTGCGTGAGTCCAAAAATAAAATTTCCACTTTCTAGAATTTGCATTGGTGTGCATGTCTATAAATTAAGACCTACGAACCTACAAAAATGGTTCCTAACTACTCAAACAAGTAATAAAGCTATGAAAACACATTTTAGTCCGTTTAATATGCATTTTAGGATGATATGCGCATGAATAATAGGTATATGAAATAAAACCAAACATGCATAAAGTAAAACAAAATTATAAAAAGAAATGGGTTGCCTTCAATGCATTATCCTTGATTATAGTCTTAGGCTCGACTTTGGCGTGTAAGATCAAGCATAGATGAGGTGAATGATTTCCCATTCCCCTTGGATAATTCCTCCATAGTAGCGCTTTACCTGGTTGCTATTCACTTTGAAGTTTCCTTGGCTCCCTTTAAGTTCTACTGAACCATATGGGAATGCCTGCGCCACTTCAAATAGTCCGCACCATCTGGTTGACTTCAATTTTTTGGGGAAAAGTTTTAGTCTTTAATTGTACAATAAAACCATGTCCCCAATTTTGAATCCTTTCCCAGAAATACGCTTGTCATGCCAATCCTTCGTTTTCTTCTTGTAAACTTTTATACTTTCATAGGCTTATCTTTTAAATTCATTCAATTCGTTTAACTCTAGAAACCTTTTCTACCCAACTTCCTTCAAATCATAATTTATACTTTTGGTTGCCCAATATGCCTTGTGCTCAATTTCTATCGGAAGATGACAAGCCATACCGTAAACCATTCAATAAAGAGACATTCCTATTGGAGTCTTGAAAGCTATCCTATGTGCCATAGTGCGTCATCAAACTTTTTGGACTAGTCCTTCCTCAAAGAATTTACGGTTTTCTAAAGAATGCACTTCAACTCCCAATTAGACACTTCCATTGGCCTAGAAATTTGCAGATGATATGCTAGGGCTATCTTGTGGGTGACACCATATTCAGATAAGACGACTCAAATTAAAGAAATTTTGACGTGTGAACCTCTATCACTTATAATAGCTCACGGAACACCAAACCTAGAGAAAAATATGATTTCTCACAAAATTTACTACCACTTTAGCATCATTGGTTGTAGTGCCGCTGCTTCCACCCACTTTGACACATAATCCATCGCTACAAGTACGAATCTATTGTTGTGCGAAGGTGGAAAAAGGCCCATGAAATCAACATCCCGAACATCAAAAACCTCACAACCCAAGATAATATTCAATGACATTTCATATATTGTAGACAAGTTACTAGCACGTTGATATTCATTACATTGTACCACAAATTCTCCTGTGTCTCGGAATAATTTATTCTAATAAAGTCCACTCTGAAGGATCTTCGCCACCGTCCTTTGAGTGCCATGGTGCTCTCCTATCCATGAAGAATGACAATGATATAAGACACTTTTTATTTCATTTTCCGGAATACATCTCCGGATCACTTGGTCTTT
The DNA here is from genome assembly GCA_025175665.1 of Cinchona pubescens. Classification (NCBI taxonomy): domain Eukaryota; kingdom Viridiplantae; phylum Streptophyta; class Magnoliopsida; order Gentianales; family Rubiaceae; genus Cinchona; species Cinchona pubescens. Next base: position 514,021 of record JANKKI010000253.1, on the reverse strand, counting down.
GCATCAGAGGTATAGATAAAGGAGAGATGGTCATTCCAAATACAATATCTGATCTTTGAAAGGAAATTTTTTCTGCTGATTTGAGTCCATAGCAGATGGGATTACCTTGGTCACATGAAATTAACAATATCTGCATACCAAAGTGCACTACTATCCACTCGCATCAAGTGGTCTTCTAGAGTAGTCTCATTGATTGGCACCTCTTCACCTAATTCCGTCTTTGACTGCTTTAATCTCGATAGGTGGTCTGCCACTATGTTCTTGGCTTCTTTCTTATCTGCTACCTCTCAATCAAATTCCTAGAATAGTAAAATCCATCTGATTAGTCTAGTTTTTGCATCATTTTTTGTCAATAAGTATTGAAGGACTGTATGATTTGTATGAACAATCACCATATTATCTATAAAATATGACCTAAACCTGTCAAATGCAAACACTATCGCTAGCAACTCTTTTTTCTTAGTAGAATAATACATTTGATCTTCATTAAGGATATGGCTAGAATAGTAAATCACATGAAAAAATCTATCTTTATATTTTGACACAAAGCCACCCCATGGCATAGTTGCTTGCATCACACGTTAATTCAGAAGGCAAATTCCAATTCGAAGTTACAATGACTGGTGTGGTAATCAAAGCTTTTTACAATTTCTCAAAAGTAGACAAACATTCATTATTAGAAACAAAAGGCATAGCTTTTTGCAACAAAGTACATATAGGGTAAGAAATCAAAGAAATTTTTTTTATGAAACATTGGTAAAAACTAGCGTGACCTAAAAAGCTCCTTATTCCTTTCATGTTAATATGAGGAAGCAACTTTTCAATGAATTCTATTTAGACTTATCGCCTTCAATGCCCTTAGTAGGAATTCGATGGCCTAACAAAATTCCTTCTTTAACCACAAAAATGACACTTTTCCCAGTTTAGTGCCAAGTTGGTAGACTCACATCTTTCCAAAACAAAGGCAAGATTATCTAAACAAGAGTCAAAAGAATCACTAAAAACACTAAAATTGTACATGAAATTCCAATAAATTTCTCAATCACATATGTCATGGAAAATAGCAAACATGCATCGTTGGAAGGTGCTAGGATCATTGCACTACCCGAAAGTCATACGCCAGTAAGCAAAAGTTCCATATGGATAAGTGAAAGTGGTTTCTTAATCTTTAGGGGAAATGGCTAGTTGAAAATACCCTGAATAACTATCGAGAAAGCAATAAAATACTTGTCTAGATAAACGTTCAAGCACTTGATCAATGAACATCAAAGGAAAATGATCTTTCCTAGTCCCTTCATTAAGTTTCCTGTAGTCAATTCACATCTTCCACCCCGTCACTAACCTAGAGGGAATTAGTTCATTTTCTCATTTAAAACTACCATAATCGCCCTCTTTCTTTGGGACTACTTGAGTTGGACTTACCCATTCACTATTACTTATGAGATAAATGATCCCGGCATCTGGCAATTTCAAAACCTTCTTTTAGCTACCTCTTTTAAAGTTGGATTAAACCTTTTTGAGATTGTCTAATTGGCTTGTAGTTATCATTAATCTAAAAGTATTTTGTGCAGGCATATTGAAGCGCTTATTCCTTTTAGGTTCTCAATGCTTTATGAAATTACCCCGCGATGCTTTTTAAGAACAAAAATTAATTAATATAATTCAATATTTGAAAGTGAAGCACTCACAATGACAGCATATGTATCACGTTCTCGAAGAAAAACATACTTGAGATGAGAAGGAAGTGGTTTAACTTGAACCTTGGGGGGTTTGTTGGTCAGAGACCCCTCTTTTACCTTTATCCTCCAATTTATCCTTTTTTGTAACTTTCTCTATATCCTCCTTTGGAGTGCTTTCTTGTTCACTAGATTCTATTACATCTTCATTGAGCTCTTTCATATTTTGGGTGTCATCCTCCACAGTTTTCCTATAAAATATATGACTTAATCATCAATAATATCAATACTCATTATATCATCATATTTAGACAGAAATTATAAAAAAAATGATAAGTTCATAATTGTGTATATTTTATGTGTCAATTATCACGTTTTTACGTGTTGCGTAAGCAAGATTTGAGTTATCATTGAGCTTAATTTGGTTATTCTTAGTTTTTGTAGGGTTAAAGTGAAAAATTGCTGAAAAAGATGGAAAAGATGAAAGAAAATGCTAAGGGCGGAACATGCACGAGTATGAAGCCATTTTGGATGCTGTTTTGTATTTCAAGCATAAACTTTCGAGTCCAAACTCCGATTGAGATAATTTTGGATGATTTCAAAAGCTATTGAATAGTTATACAACTTTTGTGTTTTGAGTTTTCCAGTAAGCATCTTGTTCAAAATTGCAAAGTTGGAAAATGTTCACCGGCGAGGAGCGATTCTGACACAATTTTGTAAATTGAGCATAACTTTCTTATCTGAGCTCCAATTGAGATAATTCAAATTTTTTGGAAAAATAAGACATAAAGCTACAACTTTCATGTTTTGAATTTTCTCAAATTCCAAACGAATCAAGGTCAAAATTGAAGCCAAAAGTGGAGTCCAGCGCACATGCCCTGGGTTTGAGCAATGCAACTGTGTGCGCTGGGAACTTTTTAGCACTGCCTAGGGCCCTCATGAGCCCAAAATAGGCAGTGCATGTGTGCCCGAAACAGAAGAATTGCATATTTTTTAGTTTTTGACAGATTTCTTTGCCCGGTTGGACTCTTTTTCATCCGATTTCACGTTCTTATCTGTAGACCTTAATTGTAACCCTAAATACTCATTATAAATACCCCATTTAGGGTGAGAGAAAGGGAGATTGACACTTTTATTTTCTTTTGGCTAGGGTTTTAGCAGTAGAAATTGTTCTTTATTCTTTCATGGCACTTAGTTCCTAAACCCTTTTTTTGGTCAAGGGATTTGAAGCCATGGTCAATTCTACAAAGTTGTGAGACTTCTTGTGCTTGAATTATTCAATTATATGTCAAGTATTGATTATTTTTCTGCAATTAATTTTATGATTGTTCTTTTTAACTTGTTATTGCTGTAGAATAATTAAGTTATTAGAATTAATCTACTGCTAGATTGTTTTAACCGCTTGTGCACTAATTTAATCTGTGAAGCAATTGAATTTGATAATTACTCGATTAGTGTTATTGAATTTAGGGAAATTAATTAACTGATTGGCATAACCGTGTATGTTTATGTTTAATTAGCCTAATTGTTCTTGTTGACTTTAAAGCTTCTATTAAATTAATCTTTGGCGCGTGTCTGGGTTAAATTAATAGTTAGGGTTAATTGGATCGCGTGTTGAAAATTAACCAACTTTAGAAAGAAATAAGAATCAACTTTGAATTGGTATTCGTTCAGGTTAATTCTTCAATTAGTGCTTCATATAAAATTGAATTATCTTGTGTGCCAAGGATTGACTAGTGAAATTGCCATGATGGATATGACCAAAACCAAGACTTTTCTTACATTGAATTTTCTTCAATTATTTTCTTGTGTTTAGTTTTAGTTTGAAATCATTCAAACCCCCCCCCTTCCATTTGGCACAAGAATAAACTCCTTATGTGTATAACGAGACAGGTCACCACTACTACAGTATATATTATTGAGAGTTGTTAATTTTGGATGCCTACGACAGCATTGCAACTCGGAATTATTATTTCACACCAAAATTTTGGCACCGTTGTCGTGGAACGGTTTGATTTATTTTTGTGCTTGAATTTTTTTTTTTTTAATTTAGTAGTGTAGACTTATTACTTGATCTCTTTTTGATCTCTATCATGGTTACCAATTCGCATGAGATTTATTGTTTCGATTTCATTATTGAGCAATTACCACCACAACCTTGGTATGACCCCTACACGTATAAGTACGATCAAGGATGGATAGATTATCCTGAGTTGGGTTATCCATCACAACATCTTCTATCTATACATCCAGTTTTGCCACAACAACTTTACACCCAAACTAGTAAGTCTTTGGAAGAATTAATTTATTCTCTTGCTACTAATACTTTGCAATTTCAATAGGAAACAAGAGCCAGTCTACAAGGTTTGGAGTATCAACTAAGTCAACTAAAATCTTCCATAAGTAGACTAGAATCTCAAAGTGTGACTGAGGGTAGAGAAGATGAAGAAAAGAAGTAGGAACTAGAGATGGAATTAATAGATGTGAAGCCTATTATGATAGCTCTAGTTCTTTGCCTCTGATTTCAGTACCTCAAGATCTTCCACAGCATGAGCCAATCAGGGTTCTAGACTTAGCTATGGATGAAACACAAGAGATTCTAACCACTGTGAAGGATCACCACTTGGCTATTGATAGGGATTTTATTGTGGTGCCATTATACCCCACATTCTCTTATGGATCGATATTAAAAGTTAAAGACTATGAAGGGGCTTGTAAAGAGTTCAATATCTTCGAGTCTCCCAAGGACCATGAGGAAGGGATTAAGTTGGTTTACATAAATGACAATGGGGTCAGAATTCAGTTTATAATTGATGGAGTCAAGAATGAGATTGAGGATAAGTATATGGAAAACAATTACAAGGAGAGCACCTATGCACGATCGCTAACAATTATTGAGCTCTCTTTCCTTTGATATAGAGATGTATAGAGAACGTTATTCCATCCATCTTGTTCAAAGTTGAGCCAATGACAGTAAACAAAGGCACTGCATGGGAGGCAACCTATGTTCATTTACATTTTATTACGTTTATTTCTTTTTGAAGTTTTACTTTTGTGTATTTTATTTTTAGGGTTAGCTTAGTTTTATTGTGTTCGTTAGTGCAGGAAATCGATTTAATTGATAGGTTAAGTTGATAAAATGGTCCTTTAAAAAGGAAACGAGGAGAGGACCCATCGACATTTCTGCCTTATCCTCCTTTTCCGCAGGATTTGGGGCCCCATGCTCCTTGAGTTTTTATACCCTATGTGTTGGGCCCTTTTCTTTATTTGATATTCATGGCAGTTGATTTCCTAGACAAATTGAGTAGTTATTTTATTAGACATTCATTCTTGTTAGCTAGGTTTCATTTTAGTTAGTTAATTTCCTTTTAATTAGGTTTTATTTTCGTAATGGTATTTTCGTAATCAATAATTTTGTCGTGTATTCTCTTAAGGGAGTAACTATAAGAGACAGGTGTTTTTTCTTGATTATTGTAGGATTAAACTTCTACAATTTTCTTGTTTTACTTATTGTCTCAAGGGAATTATTTGTTTTGTTTAGTGTCTACTCCAGCTTTCATTCATGACAAGGGGATATTTATAACGGATACTGCTCCAAACGCGAATTAAATCCAGAGAAGCTTTTCTTTTCCCATTTTATGCTTTTGTTTTTGCATTGAGGACAATGCTTCATTTTAAGTGTGGAGTGGGAAAGTTATTTGGATTTTTAAGTTGTTTGGTGTATTTTACTCGATTTTGCTGCAATATTTTAACTTTTCCTTTGATCTGATAGCTGGTTGAAATTTTTGAAAATTTTGTGGATTAATTGACCATTATATTTTAAAAATTTTTGCTTAACGTATTTTTCCCATTTTTCTGCATGATAAATCATTAATTGAACCATGCATGAATGAGTAGTTGGTGTTAATATTTTCCATTCATGATTTTCAAGATTTTTGTGCACTAAGCCATACTTTAATTTTGTTTTATTTGGGTTATTTAGAGAAATTTATGTAGACTCAATTATGTTGCATCCCAAAAACTCACTTTATTACATTTTCGAAACTAATTCTTAGACGACCCGATTTAGTTCAAAAATGAGGGTAGTGCTTTTTCGTTTGTGATGTTTTCCAAACCTTATTTTGATGATGACATAAACACTTAACTATGTAAAACAAGCTTTTGCAGGAACAGATCTTTTCGGACGCACAGGACCGTCCGAACCAGGACAAAATTTCTCGGACGCAGTGCATCGTCCGAACAAAGTGACAGAAAGAATGGGATCCTACTGCCTTTCTTTCGGACGCTCAGGACCGTCCGAAAGCTCTGTCGGACGAAGGACCGGACGCATGCTCGGACGTCCGAACGTAGCCTCTCAACAACACTGCAAGACGATCGGACGCTTCCTCGGACGCACTCAATCCGTCTCGGACGTCCGAAACCCCAACGGCTATTTTTTGTGCATTTATTACTTAGCCGTTAGGAAGTGGTTCAAATGCATATTGAAACCACTATTTATTGCTCTTATAAATAGGGGCTTTAATAACCTGAAAAAATCATCTAATACATTGTATACAAGCCTAAGAAAAGAGTAATTTGAGTGCAAATTGACTATAGTGCTTTATTGTATTAGTGTGAAGTTGTGAGTGCAAATTCAACTTTGAGTGGAGTGATAATTCTGTACAAGAGTGTGGTTGTAAGTAAGATTCTTGGCTCAACTAAAAGAGTTTTAGTGTGAGCAAGAACTTCCCAACTTTGTAAAGATTATTGGCTCACCAAGTGTGTGAAGCATTCAAGAAATTTGATACTTCAAGCTTGCTAGCTTGGAAGTATTGTTTGTTCAATTTCTCTCTCTTTAATTTACTGTTTTATTAAATTTATTATTTCTGCATTTAAATTTAAAAACACTCACTGCTTTGTGAAAGCATAATTTTTAGAACCCTAATTCACCCCCCCTCTTAGGTTGCTTTGGGACCAACAGTTTGTTGAGCCTTTCAAGCCAACTATGTGTTTTAACAATTTATTCTAAGTACCTTATTTGAGCCTTATTCATGTGAAGAGAAACATCATTCACCTTCTTTCACATAAACTTAGTTTACCTACCCTTATTGAGCTTAATGTTCTATTCATTGTTTTATCCTAAATTTTCCCTTTAAGAGATTATAGTGCACATTATTTGTTAAGGGCATATAAAGGTGGAAGTTTGTGAGAAATGAGTGATGTACATTTTTGGAGCAAAATGGGGTATTGGGAAAAAATTGTTGAAAAAAAATTAATATGGAAGCTTTGTATTTGCAAGTAGTGCCCATCACTGGTACCAACATGTTTTTGACATTTGCAGGTAGTGCCTATTACTGGTACCTATATTTGCAGGTAGTGCCCATCTTTGGTACCTGCGTGTTTATATGTTACGGGTAGTGCCTACCACCGGTACCCGTACTGTGAGCGGATATAGAAAATTAAAATGATTATGTGATGTATATATGTCCGAGAGAGGTTGGCATGTTTGGTTGTTCATCTAAGAATTCTTCATGGGTGTTTGTTACTCAAGTGTGGGGTTGTGGATGTTTTATATTTCGCATGTGAAGAAAAGTTTTATTTTAATGTGTGGCCACCATTATTATAAAGCTCTTGTTCTTATTTGCTATATCCTTTCCCTTCTTTGGCTAACCAATATCCTAACCTATAGTACGAGCTAAAAGTCATACCTAAATTTGAATTGAATCGATTGTCTAGATTAGTAAAAGGTTGTTAGAAGAGTGAGCTATGGGGTGTTTAGATAAAATTTTGAGGGTCTTCATGATGTAATCTAAATATTTTCAAATCTAAATTTTTGAATGGCTATACACACATACACACGAATTTCATGTATTGATTTTTATTAGCAAAAAATCAAAAACATTAAATGACACAATATCATCATTGACTATGAATTGTAAATTTCCGTCTTGAACATCTATGATGGCTCATTTGGTAGGCAAAAAAGGTCTTCTAAGAATTAAAAGGGTCACCACATCTTCCTCCGACTTCATAGTTCTTCGTCAAGAACTATGAAGTCTGCTAGTAAGAATACTTTGCCTACTTTGACGATGAGGTCCTCAACTACTCCTTCCGGTTGCCTCACACATCGATCTGCCAATAGAAGAGTGACGTTGGTTTGAGTCCTCCTCTATTCAAGTTCTTGTAAGTGGAATGAGGCATAACAATGATGAAGGTGCCCAAATCACAAAGGGTTCTTTGAAATGTCACTCCTCCTATCTTGTCTGAGATGGACAACGAGCCAGGATCCTTAAACTTAGGGGAAATATTCTTTTGAATAATAGCACTACATCCTTCGTTTAGGCAAAAAATCTCGTCCCCCATCAGCTTTCTTTTGCTTGGTAAAATCTGTTTCAAGAACTTGGCATAGCCAAGAATGTTTTTAATGGCTTCAATAAAAGGAATGTTAATTTCAATCTTTTTAAAAATCACCAAAAATTTCTTGAATTTTTTGAATTTCTCATCCTTATTCATCCTTTGAGGGAAAAGAATACGTACCTGCTTACCTAATTCTGCAACAATAGAGAAGTCATTCTTGTTACCCTATTGGTCAAGACCTTTAGAAGGTGGTTCTTGATAATATTGCTCTTGGATACCTCTCCCTTTTCCTCTACCTCACTCTTATCCATGGTCCTTGCATCATCCTCACTGCTTGCACTTGCTCCCTTCCATGGTATTATCCCTTGGGTTAGGAATAGTATGGCTTGGAAATGCTCCCGTACGTCTTTCGTTGTTTTGCCGCTCAAATTTTCCCATTTGCATTTCAAAGTTCCTCGTGGTAGCTCGTAGATTCTCATATTCCCTCTGCATGTTTTTGAAATCTCTCCTTAAATTATCCTCATTGGACTGGTCATGGTTTACATATGGAGGATAATTAGGATAAGTGGAGGTCATGGTGGTAGAGGTTGGTATGGGTTATTCGACTGAGGCGAGAAGTTTTGGAAATTCCTTTGATGAGGTGGTTGATATGGTTGAAAAGATGAAGTTTGATTGGAAAAGTTAGATTGTGGCTGTATGAGTTCAAAATTCTATACTGTTGATTGAAAGAATGGATTTTGAACATTATTTTGATTTGTCCAAGAAAAATTTGGATGGTTGCGTCAAGATGGATTATATGTATTACCATAGGAATTAAACGGATTTCTTGACCTTGAATTCTGATTGGCAATGAATTGAACTTGCTTACCTTGTGGCATGGGTGTCTTACAAAGGCCATTTTGATGATTTCTTCCAAAAAAATCACAAGTTAAGATTCCTTGATATGGTGAATCTATGGAGTTCACTGGACTTCTCTCCAAATTCTCTACGGCCTCATCAGATTGGTTATCATATTCAACATCATACCTTGTTGAGCTAAGAAAGCATCATTAAGATTAATTGTACTACCTTGTTGAGCACTAACATGTTAGACTTGTAGTTGTTGACTAACCAAGGGAGTGATTGTGTCATGATAGTAACACATTGATGTCATCATCTCCAGCGGCTCTTGTGCCTCTTCCGGAGTTTTAAGAGAAAAAGCATCTTCTACGCTTACATATTGTGACAATTAATCTTGTCTCTAGAAACAACCCATTATAAAATGTTTGTACCTATAACCACAATGGAATGGTATGATATGGACACTTCCTAAGAAACTCCTTGACACGCTCCCATGCTTTACTTAGACTCTCCCGGGTTATTTGTCAAAATGATGTAATGTCATTGTGGAGCTTTGGGGATCTTGACAGTGGAAAATACTTGGCAAAAAATTCTTGAGTTAGCTGATTCCACGTCGTGAAAGTACCTTGCTTGAATGATTGCAACCAAACCTTTGCCCTATCTCGCAAACAAAACCAAAAAGATCTCATTTGAATACAATTGGAATGTACCTTTTGTATTTAAATGTGTCAAAAAGATCTCATTTGAATACAATTGGAATGTACCTTATTGTATTTAAATGTGTCAATGTCTTCTTCAAAGATCATTAGATAAACATAGGGATCTTCGTTTGGCCCACCTCCAAACATAGTATGGGATTGGAGCATTTGGTTTAAGGCTGGATTTTGATTTTGAAGATGTTAACCTGTACTGGTATTCGGGTAATGCTAGAAGTCGCCCCTTCAAAATTTGGTACGGTAAAACACTGACGAGTCGGGGATTAACATTATCTGCATTGCAATGATTACCCCCAACTTTTTCTTGATCCCCAATATTACGATTTGGATTCTCCATTAAATTCTCCCCTTGGCGTGTTTCTTGTGGTTTTTGGTCAAAGTTTGTTCAATTTCCAAATCACCTAAAAGTAATGGTTGGTTGGAAGAACGAGTATTTACCATAAACTACAAGAAAAAAGGACCAAAGTTCGAATATTAAAGCAAAAATCCAAAAGAACAAATAAAAACAAAAACAAAAAACAATTGTAAGTAAAGAAAATAAAAAATCTTATCTAGTAAGGTTTGCTAAACCTAACATTGGGCCAAAAAAAGTCCCTGACAATGGCACCAAAAACTGTTTCATTGTAATTATTGATTGGGTAATTCAATTCACAAATAAATAATACATAAGCCTTAATAAACTCTAATCAATACGTACTCACGCTCATAGGGATACAATGTATGTCTGTAGATTGGATGAGTAAAGATCATTCCCACAAAAACTATTGGTCAAATATTAGGGTTCACAAACCTACAAACTAGTTAGACAAATCAATTTTAAGAGTTTGCTCTGCCTAACTAAATGAATTTTAATCACTAAGAAAATAAGAACAATCACCAAACCCAATTAAAACTAAAGAAAGCAATAAAATTTACCATAGGCAAACTTAAACAAATGAAATAGAAATGTAAATACCAGGAAAATTAAATTAGAACTATAGAATTGAAATAAGAACTGAAATTAAATTAAATTTAAATCAAGAAGTCAAAGTCAGTAACGTGGCCGGAATAAAAATTTGATGGAACTTGTGGTCTTGAACAAGAAGAATGAAATCGTGGACCTAATCTAATGAATTTCTATTCTAATGCTAATGTAACTAATGGTTGCTATGTTCTGTTTAACTCCCCTCATAATGAGTTATTTATTGTGTAGGGGATACATTAGGGTTTAGGCCCCCAAGATGATAAAAATACATTAAAACCCTATGAGGAGTTCAACCGGGTAGAGAAAAGTTCAAAACAAGTAATTTATGTCAACTACTACTCAAAGTGCGCACATGCGTGGCTTATTCTTGTGCGTGTACACAATTTCCAGAGGTGAAAAATCTTTTTTCTCGGAATCAGCACATGCGCAAGCTTTTCCTCTTGCACGCGCGCAAATGACAGCTTGCTAGCTTCAACTTCCACCTCAATTTCAACCTTGATGCTGATAGAATTTGGAAAAACTTGAAACATGAAAGTTATAGCACTTCCTCTTAGTTTTCCAAAACATATTGAATCACCTCAATTGGAGATTGGAAAAGAATGTTGTGATCAAAATGCCAAACAGTATCCAAATTCCCTCCCTGCAGGTACACGTTTTGCATCCTTTTAGTTTTTCTCCAACCTTTTGATTTTTTTGACTCCTTTTTCCTTCCAAACCTACAAAAACTAAAAACTAGTTAAACAATTTGGCTCGTAATTAACTCAATTATTGCTCAAATTACATAAAAACTGAGGTAAACAACAAATAAAATACACAACATCTATGAGCTTATCAACAACCTCTAATATTTTCTTCTATATTATTTTTTTATTTGAGCCAATTTGTGAAAAATAATCAATATTTGTATAAACTTATAGCACCTCATAAATAATTAAGAAAAATTTATGCTTCTTGAATTTTTGTTAATACAATTTCATATATCTCATGTACTAATCGAGAAAATTCTCATAAAATTATATGATACAACGATAAATGTTGTATCTTACACTATTTTCCATAGTACACATCATTAATGTAAAAGGATTTAATTTTTAATTTAATTGACAATATTTAGTTAAATAATGAAAATCTCATACAACATATAAATTATAGAATACAATTGTTCCATTTAATTAAGAAAATCATATATATATTTTAAAATAAGTGTTTCTAAGGTTATTATACGTGTGTGTGTGTACTGTCAACATGTATGTATGCGGGGTATGTGTAAACATAGACACACACGCATCCACATGCATAATATCTATTTGTATGTGTATATGAATCAATTTTTATTGTATGTATGTGTGCATGTGTGCATACATATATGATATTGTCTTATTTTGGCCGAGTTTAGATTTGACTGAACTTAGCAATGGTAAATCTCGGATGACTACAAAATAAGGCTTAAATATTAAGCCCAATCTCAATCTTGCCTCTCATATTAAACTCAAAAATAATATTAATGGGTTTTTTGTCCAACTAACCGTCTTTCTTTTAATTTAGTGCAAGTAGTTGAGATAAAACTATGAAGCTAATAGTAGAAAGATAAAAAATAAAAATAAAAAAGTACTAATGGTTATCAAGTAAAAACATTGAAATTATTTTAAGTCAACTTAATATTAACATGTACTCCAGCCTCATTATTAGATCTCAAACAGTGAGATGAACACCTATTATCATAGAGATACAATTGTAACAGACATGCCACCTCAATACATACCCTAACTATTGTAAATTCTATGATAAATTCGATTGAAAGGTTGAAGCCTGATAACTTTTTGGTACAAGTATGAAGTTTGACCAACCAAAGTTAATAAAGTCTATGGTGTCTTTTTTTCACTGCCCTCTCCAAGATCTGAGTGCAACCGCAAAGTGTTCCGCTGCCAAGTCAAGTTTTAGCACACAAAACTTCGTCACATCCTGAAAATTTTCAGTAAGATTGTTTGAATATTCTAAAGCTATTTTCTAGGCAATTGAAGTTGAATATCTAATGCATGTTAAAGATATGCCACCATAATCGAAATCGTTCTTCTGGTGATCTTCAAAGCAATCAATGCAAAAATAATAATTATCGCCTGTCTTGTTGCACACATCTTTGTATGATGACTCATCAACGTGAACAACCAAGACCCCAAACGAAGGGAAAGATAAGAAGAACAAGCTTAACCAAAAGAAGCCATGCCCAAAATTGCTGCAGTAAAGATCGAAAATTCGAATGACCATCAGTTTTTCTTGATTAAAGGAGCAAATGTTAAAAATAAAGAAAATCTAATAATATAACATGTTAAGCGTATTGATTATAGAATATTCTTTAGAGTTTTAGGAAGAAAATTTTCTTAATTAACCTCTTTTTTCCCCTAAGCAAGTAGTTGTATTATTCAAGTACTTAAATATTGCAACACCGACTAGTTATATGACTCATTGACAATGTCTAAAATTTGATGCAATAAATTAAATTAATTTATGTATACCAAACAATTATACAAAAAACGACAAAATTTAGTAAGCTAAAGAGTTAAAAAAGACTAATTTATTTGCATCACTTTAATTGCATATGATAAAGCTACATTTTTTTAAAAGTGTAGAAATAATAGGGAAAGAAGTGATATATTCAAGAAAATTTGGAGAAATTTATCAAAAACGATGAATTGTTACCAAGTTGTTCCTAAAGAATGAATACCCCATTCATCATTTAAATAGAAGTCTGAAGTATTCTAGAATGATGTAATTACAATCACGACTCTATTATAAAAATATACAACGGACAAAATTAAGTCAACGACTAGGTTAAATAAACATGGGACTTGACTTTTATTGCACTCCTCTTTTTTCTTATCTTATGACAGACGTCACGTATTTTTCAATGAATGACATATTTTGATAATAAGATCAAAAGGTATTTACCTCCCATGAATTTTAGTCAAACTACCAATCCATCCCACAAAAGAAGACGGAATAATCAATAGTGTGTTTTAGGTGTTAAAAAGATAATGTTTTTATTGTAGAGTCAACATTAGTTCTAAGGTTATTATTATGGAAAATACTTAGATTTATCAATTCTTGTGAATAGAATTAAATCTTATGAAATTTTGTTTACATTAGTTGAAGTCATTTATTCTATAAGATTTCATCCACATCACAAGGTTTACAAACGGGACTGATTCTCTAGAAAACTAGAATTATATGTACCCTAAACTTGATGGTTTTATTACTAAAATAATTTTGAGCATTTTTAGTGTTTTAATGTGTGTTTTCATCTATTTTTACTTTAATGTGTTAGAATGTGTTGGTGTATGTTTATTAAGTGTTTTATTACTTGTCTAGGTGTTAATTATCATATTTTACTAGGTTCTTGTCTTTATAGTTCCATGTCTTTAACCTAATACCGCTGGAAATTAGGTTTTCATTTATCTCTGTATGTTTTTCATTTTTGGTCTATTTTGTGAGTATTCTATTCAAATGTTCAGGAGTTGTTTTAAGTATTTATTATAGCTAATAATGTTCTCCTATGTGTTTGGATTCGGTTGGAGAAAACGAGGCATCAATCGAACGTCGGAAGAATATTTTTGGAGCAAAATAGTGAAGTGCTTCAGTCCAAACCATAGTTTCAAAGTGAGCTTCTTGGGGATTTTTCTTTTTTCACCGAGGCCAAACAATAGTTTTGACATTTAGCACAAATTCCAAACCACGATTTGGATGGTGGTATTGGTGAAAAAGTTTTTCATTTTGCAGTTCAGGCTGACTTTTGTTGCATCATTCCCCCACCAGCATAGTACTATATATACCCGTTTTAAGTCTCATTTGAGGCATAACTAAACTAGCAGGAGTAGGGTGGAGTAGAAATTAGTTCTCTTCCTTTTTCCTCCCCATCTTGGGCGTGTTTTCTTAGATTATGATTTTTCGTTCTTGTAGATTTAAATTACAAGTTAAAGATTGAAAGTTTTTAATTGTAAGTTCTTTATTTATATTCAAACCTCTTTAGTTAAAATTTAATTTCATGTTTTCTTTAGTTAATTAGTTTAATTATTCTCATCTAATTGCTTTCTTTACATGATTTCTTAGTATAGTTGTTAGATTAGTTCACGGGTTTTCTTTAAAAATGCTTTCTTAGTAGTAATTTCTAGTTTAGATTAGTTAATTAGGGTAGATTAGTGTATGGACTTTTCATATAATTGCTTCCTTTAATTACTTACTTAGTTTAATGGGTAGATTAGTTAAAGGATTTCCCTTATGACTTATGCATACTTAGTGTTAATTTGTAGTTTAGGCGTGTTAATTGCTTTCTAAAAAAGCATTCTTATGATAGTTTGTGGGTTTTCTTTGATTGTGCTTGCTTAGTGTTAACGAGCAGTTAAATTAGTTAATTGCTTCTTAAAATATGCTTTCCTTTTAACTTTCTTTCTATAATTATTTTCTTAAAAAATACTTTCTTTAGTGTTAATGCTTACTTTATTGCTTTACTAGCCTTTGAATTGCTTTCTTAGTCTCCTAATTCTAGTTTTAGTTATTTCTCCTATTTTTATCAATTACTTCAACTAGTAATCAAACTAATTAATCGGTAATCATCAGCTAATCCTTGTGGCACGATCCCTACTTCAGTTTACTACTTGTTGATAATTGTATACTTGTGGGATGCCATCTAGTTAGTAATGGATTTAAGTGTTTTATAAATGACATAACTAGGTGTTTTCAAAATGAATCAAGTTTATTCCACTTTTACCAGGGATTGGTTTTTGGTGAATATCGACATAATTTGGTTGGAAGACTAGATCAAATTATTTGTTTTTTTTTTATAGTTGTCTCATCTATTGAAAAAACAAAATGTTTGGTTTTTCGTTTATAGTATTTTTTTCTATTTGAAGAAATAAAAAGATTTTCATTATGTATTTATGCTTCTTATTTTACTGAAGCATACATCTCTTAAGGAGACTTACCGAGCGATGCTAGGATAAAGAAAATGATTTATATATGATTTTTATTGATCTTGAAAAGCCATACGATAGAGTCTCTAGAGAAGTTATGTGAAGAATTTTAGAAAAAAAAGGAGTTAGAGTAGCATATATAGAATCGATAAAGGAGATGTATAGGGGTGTGGTTACAAGTGTGAGAACACCAAAAAAATTGACATGAGAGTTTCCTATAAATATAGGTTTACACCAAGGTTCAACTCTAAGTCTTATCTATTTGCGTTGGTCATATATGAATTTACAAGGCACATATAAGAGGAAATAACATGGAGTATGTTATTGACTTGCAGATGATATTGTGTTAGTAGATGAAACAAAAGATGGGGTTAATAGTGAACTCGAGGTTTGGAAAGAGACACTTGAGGCAAAAGGGTTTAAAATTAATAGATCAAAAATAGAATATATAGAATTTAAGTTTAGCAAGGGTACATGTAGGAAAGGAATAGGGGTTAGTATAGGAGATCTAGAGATACCCATAAGTGAAAATATTAAATATTTATGATCAGTTATTCAGAATAATGGTATAAATATCGAGATGTTATACATCGGATACAAGCAAAATGGACTAAATAGAGAATGGAATTGGTAATATTATGTGACAACAGAATTTCTTTACAACTTAAGAGTTAATTTTATAGAACAGCAATTAGGCCAGCGATACTCTATGGGTCTGAGTGTTGGGCTGTGAATCACACACATGAGCAAAAGATAGAGTAGTAGAAATGCAAATGTTAAGATGGATGTGTGGGTACAATAGGATGGGCAAGATATGGAATGAGCATATCTCGTGAGAAGATTGGAGTAGCACCTATTGATGAGAAGATGAGAGAAACACGCTTAAGGTGGTTAGGTCATGTGTTAAGATGACCAGTAGAAGCGCCTATCAGGCGAGTAGATTTTAGAGATAATAGTCAAGATAAGAGGGATAGAGAAAGACCGAAAAAGACTTGGTGGGTAACTTGTAGGAAAGATATAGCCCATCTAGGAATTGAGAAGGATATGGTCTATGACAGAGCACAATGGCATAACAGGATTCATGCAGCCGACCCTACTTAGTGGGATTAAGGCTTGGTTTGTTTGTTTATTTAGTTATGTTTCTTATTTTGAAAAATACATAAAGATTTTCTTTGTGATGGGTGGTGTAGACTAGTTAGTAGTCTAAACTTTTCTAATTTTCTTGTTTTTGTTGTTTTAGTTCTTTTTCTTGTTTTTTATTGTGTTTTTTATTGATTCAAAAACATGCAATGAACTAATTGGAACTATTCATACTAACAAAATTATCATTCTAAAAATTTGGTAATAGAGGTATGCCCAATGAGTATGATTTTTGTTAGGATTATTCTCCCTATCCCTTAGATTATTATATCCTTATGAGAGGTACATAAAAATTCATATTCTTTCCCTTCACCAAAAGTGCCTTCATATAAACCAATGGAGTCCCATTTCCTTCAAACCAAAAAGTTGATGAGGCAAGATCAATGGACATGTGGATGCAACTTTAAGAAATCCAAGAACAACTAGACCAACTCTGAGAAGAATGAGCCAAAATCCATGAAAAACACGCTCAATTCCTTAGGGAAAAAGCTCAATTTCTGAGAAGAGATAGTTAGATGGAAAAAGCTCAACTTCGAGAAGAGATAGTTAGATTCTTTGAAGACCAAGACATATCTACCAAGAGGTTACATGACCAACTTGCCAAAGTTCAATGACTGATAAATGGTAAAGAAGGAGGAAGTCCAATATTCCCACTATTAACTCTCTAAAAGAGAGTACTTTTATATACTTTTAGCTTGGATTATAATTGTTCAGAATTTGAGGGTTGTAGTTAATAAGCAGGGGTATTTTTGTAATTTTGTACCCCGAGTCCATGAATTCAGTTTTTATTGTTTTCATGTCAAAAACATATATTTACGCCCTTAAAAAATATTTTTGTAGGTTTTATTTGCCATGGAATTCAAACGAGGTGAAAATGGAGCAAAACAGGTCAAAATGGAGCAAGATCAAGCATTCTGGGCACTAGACATACCCAGCAGGCTAGTAGAATGCTCAGCCCTCTACACTAGCAATTTTTGACCGGTTTTTATTGTTTGACCATACTTTTGGATATTTTGACCTATTTTCTTATAAACCCTAGTAAGCATTATATAAGGGTTATGGTAGGTCAATAATTAGCATGTAACTAGGGAGAAAAAGAGTGTAGTAGTCGATAGAAAACATTAAACAACACAAATGAGGTTCTTGTATTCATTATTTTCATTCTCCTTATTTTCTTGTATTCAATATGCTATTCACAATTTAGTTGATTCATGACTGTTATGTCAATAGATCTGATGATGCACTAAACCTTGATTCTAGGGTTTTATTCATAACTTGCCGTGAATCTCAATTGATTTGACTTGTTTCATTCATCGTGGTCTTATACTTGATTTGCTTAATTATAACTTTCTAGAGGGTACGAGAGAGGTACAACCTTTTTATGCCAAAGTGCAACAAAAGCTTCAGGACATTGGATGCACTAAACAATAGAACAAATTCACCAAGGATTACAATGTCCTTGAAAAGCCTCCATGGTGTTGAGGGAGTATTTCTTTCCCTTTTCTTTATTTATGCTTTCTTGTAGTTTACTTGCTTTATTTATAGAACCCGATGGATAATGATGGCTTGTAGCTGGACAAGTGGCGGCCTTTACCAAAAAGCTAGAAGTGATGGATATTCAACCAAAATAGGTCCAATGTCTTGTAGCAGCTTGTGAAATATACCATGAAGGATACCCCACTAAGCAGTTTTTGGTTAGTTTAAAGGAAGTCAATTACATGTTCGGCTATTTCAACCCACAAAAGAATCCATATTCTAACACCTACCGCTTTGGTTGGAGAAACCACCCTAACTTCTATTGGAACAACAACAAATAGGGTGGCACCACCAGTTCAACGAGTCCACCAATGCCACCTAGTTTCCAAGTGCATAATAGGCAAACCCAGGAAATCCCTAAAAAATAGGACAGCAAGAAGGACCTTTTGTGGTAGTATATGGCCAAAACTAATGAAATGCTTCAAAATCAGAATGCCATTCTCCAAAGCCATACAGCATCGATAAGAAACTAAGAGACCCAATGGAACAACTTTCTAGTTCCATAAATAATAGGCCTTCGAGTTCTTTACCAAGAGACATGAAGGTTAACTCATTGAATAGTGGTAAGAAGCAATGAAAAATGGTTACTGTCCATAGCGGCAAATAATTGGTGGCCAAGAACCAACCAGTGAAAGCAAAGGAATATGACAAACAGGTAATAGTTGAAGAAGAAAAACATGGGGAGAATAAGAGATCCCTAGAAAGTACTGTCAAGTCACCTTTCTTTCCAGTACCTTACCGCAATGGCTCAAACAATATAGGTCCAATGGTTAGTTTCGTAAATTTTTAGAAAATTTTTAAAATTGCATATTAACATTCCTTTTACAGAGGCATCTGAACAAATGCCTTGTTATGTCAAGTTTATGAAGGAATTGTCATCTAGAAAAAAAAGGATCACATATTTTGAAACGATATCTTTGACGAAGGAGTGTAATGTAGTTTTCCAGCAAAAGTTACTACCCAAACTTAAGGATACTAGGAGCTTCACCATCCTATGCAGGATTAGTACATAATTTATAGGTAAGGCTTTGTGTGATTCATGAGGAAGTATTTATTTAATTCTCTTTTCTATTTTCATAAGACTTGGGAGAGCATAAGCAAAATCGACTAGTGTGACCCTCCAATTGGCTGATAGGACTTTGACTCATCCACGAGGCATCATTGTGGATGTCTTCGTAAAGGTTTATAAGTTTATTTTTCTTTTATTTGACTTTATAATTCTTGATTATGAAGAAGATATAAACATTCCTATCATTCTTGGTAGACCTTTTCTAGCTACAGGTAGGACTCTAATTGATGTGTAAAATGTCAAACTTACCATGACAGTCCAAGACAAAATAGTAACATTTTAGTATTTAAAATATTGGCTGTCCCTAACCTAGTTGAGAATGTTATGTGTTGAACCTAGTCATAAGAAAAGTGAAAACTCAGGATGATAAGCCAAAAGTAAAGTTAAACCCTACAAAACAAAAGCAAGGAGTCTTAGCTCCAGCATGGAAGGAAAAGATAAAAAGGAGGTTTTTAGATGGATTGAAAAAAGCATCATAAACTCACTTCCCGATGGCAACTAGGTGCAACTGATCAGTTGTAAGCAGACAAAAGGCAAAATAAACTTGGAAGACAGGGAAAGAAATGAGCAGATACCTTGGAGAGAAATTGAAGGATGGACCTTTTACATTGATGATCAAAAGATTCTTCCTAACGTATCCATCAAGATTATGTTCCTCTTTCCCGTTTTGATGAATTGCTTGAGTCATCTAAAATAGGACCTTTTGCAATTACTTAGATGGTGCTAGAAGAAAGGAGAAAATCCTTGAAGCATGGTATCATCAAGAAGAAACAAATGAGTATGTCAAGATGCAATCGTTTCTATAGCAAAAGGAGAAAGAAGAAATGCTAAAACTTCCAAACTTTTGCTACAAACAACTCATATGAATACTACCTAAAAAGATGAAAAATCCATGGAGTTTCACTTACTTTGTGTTATTGGTGATATTTTTGTTGTTATTGCTTTAAGTGATTTAGGAACAGGTATGAATTTAATGCCTTTACCATTTTGCAAAAGAATAGGGCTGACCAACTTCAAAGAAAGAAACCATTTTATTCAAATGGCAGATAAGAGAATGGGAGACCGAATTAAAGAATTACAAAATATACTTGTCAAAGTAGGGAAACTCAACTTTCCAATTGATTTCATTGTCCTAGATATTGTATATGAAGAATGTGAGAAAGACATCTCAATCATATTTGGAAGGCCGTTCCTTGCCATGACAAAAGTTTAATTGATGTGGAGGACCAAGAACAAGTCATTCTAAGAGGCAAAAAATGACTCAATTATATTCAATGTAATAGAAGTAGGAGCATTTCCATATGGGCATTTTGAATGTGCAAAACTTGATAGCATCTGAAACAGAAATTAAAGAATTTCAATCATGTGAACTATTAGTAACTTCTAGCTAAATATGTTAAACAAGGGCTTAATGGAAAAGGTAACTCATATTTTTTACTCTAAATTTTATTTTTTGTACTTAAATTCCAATTTTTAACATATTTTGTTTTTAGACTAACTTAAGTTAATTTGATGTTTTAGGTCTTAAACAATGCTTGCAGGTAGTTTATGAAGAAAAATTTGGGCTACACATGAAAATTGGTCCAAAATTGGGGTGAAATGGCAAAACAGCATGCTGAGCCGCACCTAGCCATCGTTGGCCAGCCCATTATAGTCCTGGGAGGCACGCTTGGGCCTTGGCCATAGGCATAAGTAGGGCTCCAATTATGTAGCCTACTCAAATCCCACACCTCCATAAACCTTCAAAATACACCTAAAACACCTATGAACCTTCCCCATCCTTCTCCACACAAAAGCCACTTCAATTACACCTAATGTTTTGAATCTAAACATCAAAAAGTGACTAAATTACTGCAAATTTTTAGATTTAAGGAAGATGACAAAAGGTGGAAAGAAGGAACTCCATCAAGAAGATCTTTTGGGAATGTTGCTAAGAAACCAGGATCAAGCAAGAAGTCTTTCAAAATTTTGTGTTCTTATTGAAAAATTTTACGATGCATTCTAAGGATAAAAATTTGGCTAAGGAGTCCAGCTTTAAGAGGAAGTTTTATATAATTTCATCTCTCAAAAAGCTTCACAAATTTATGAAGACGGAGAAAATAACAAAAAGCGAATATGTGAAAGGGAGTTTAAATGGGACTTAGATTGGGCTCACGTAATTTTCCAAGGGCCAAGGTAGAGGAAAACATTTGTAATTAGAATTGGGATAGATTTTGCACACATTCAAAATTTTCTATAGAGGTATTTAGAAAGTTTTACACTAATTTCATAACACATGACAATAGAATTATTTTTGTGCGAGGAGTTAAAGTTCTATGCACTCATGAATCTTTAAATTCTTCCTTTAGCATTCCAAACATAGATGCTGATGGTTTATACCATTACCAACATCAATTTATATTAGATTTGGACTTGATGGATAAAACTATATGCAATGGTGTTGATGTGACCTGGAAGAGTGCGCAAAATTCTTCAAGCACAAAAATTTTGTTTCCAAATAGTTCTTTTGAGTCCTACTGCAAAAATTTAGTTTAACTTCATTAAAACGAACTTAATTCTAGCCAATCATGCCACACACATCACTGTTGATAGAGTTTTTCTACAATTTTGTCTTCTTGAAGGATAATTAATTGATGTTGGCGTTGTTATTCATTACTCCCAAATTTTGCGTATAGCTAAAACCAAAAGTAAGGGATTACGGTTTTTGTTGGCCCCAAAGTAACCTAAGAAGGGGGGGTGAATTAGGTTTCTTAAAAATTACTTTGCAAAATAATCACCAATAAAATCTTTTAAACTATCAAATGGATAGATAAATATAAAGACAATAAAGCTTATGGAATATAAAAAAGGTAAAGAGAGAAATTAAACAAGCAACACTTCCAAGCTACCAAGCTTGAAGTGTTAATCCACTAGAATGCTTCACAAAATTAGTGAGTCAATAATCTTCTAATGTACACAAAGTAGGACAATCCTTGCTCACTCTAATTCACTTTAGTTGAGCCAAGGATTTTACTCTTAACCTCACTTTAGTACAAGATTATCACTCCACTCAATATTTTTGAATTGCACTTCAATGTACACACTAATACAATATTGCTCAATTGCTAATTTACACTCAAATTGCTTTTCTACTAGCTTGTATTCAATGTGTTGAAGTCTATCTTACAATATCAATAGAGTTGGTATTTATAGGAGCAATAAATTTGGTTGTAATAACTTCCCAATGGCTCAATAATAAATGTATAAAACTAGCCGTTATGAGTTTCGGACGTCTGATATTATAATTATGCGTCCGACCCAGCGTCTGATCTCAATTAAGTGGGTGTGGTGATGCCGTTCGAATGGCCGAGTATGCCTCCGTTCCATCATCTAAACTAGATGTATGTGAGAGTTTCACACTTCGGATGGTATATTTCGTTCGAGTGGTTTTAATGCTATATTAGGGAATAACTATTTCGGACAGTCTTGTTCGTCCGAAGCAGATTTCGTTCGGATAGTTGTATGCGTCGTTTGAGGAGCCTGAAAAATTTCTTCTCTGCCTATCCGTTCGGACGATGAAATACGTCCATTGAAACCTTTATCGGACGCTCCTATTCGTCCGAGAAATGTAGTACAGTTCGGACGGTTACTGCGTCCAAATGCCCTGTTTCCAGCAAACAAAATAGCTGAGCACCTGCACAGCTTGATTTCAGAGTTTAGTACATATGTCATCATCAAACTAAGGTTTGAGAATCATCAATCTCCCCTTTTTTGATGATGATAACCTATGATTAAACAGATACAACCAATTTCTATTGAAATTAACAGATATGATCAATTAACAGATAAATCCAATCCTACTCCCCCTTTTGACATCATCAAAATAAGCTCCCCCTGAGAAGGTGCACTGTTAATAGTTCCGAAAGCAAATCATCAAAAGTTTCGTAATCAGATCAACAACAGTTTCATAATCCCAATAGTAAATTAATGAGAATAATATAAATAATTACACACAAGTGTCAATCTATTAGAAAAATGCAAACGAGATATCCAAAGAAGAATAGAAAATCTAAATGGGGTCATTTTTTTCTTGGAAAGTTTATCGAGCTTGCGCTTTTTTGTGGGTGCAGCGTCATCAGTAGCTTCACTATTAGGATGACCCGAATTGCGTCGTTGCATGATAAGTTGAATGTGTCATCAACGTAACGTTTCCTCGTCTTGGTCATCATCAGTGCCTTGAGTGGTAGTTTTGTCAACATCACCTTGAGTTGTAGTGTCCTCATGATCAGCCTCCTCACCATCATTGTCATTTGTTTCATTGGCATCACTGTCGGAGGATGATTCAAGAGTGTACTGTGACTGGATGTTGGCAAATTGAACTTGAGCGGAAGCATACATGCCCAAGCTAAGTGTCTCTTGCAAGATAGTCTGACAAGTTTCAAGACGCTTCAACTTGCGAGTAGTGCGACGTTGAAAGGAGCTCACTTGATCGCTCAAAGAAGTAAGAAGGCTACAAATATGTGAAAGAGAGGGTTCAGAAAAAGAAGGACGGGGATCATGGGATGGTGGAGGTGTTTGAGGAGGAGGGGAATGATTAAGTGCAAGTCCTGAGGAAGAGGCTTGAGTTTTAGACCGTTCAATCTCATATGCAGATTTTGTAAACCATTGGTCATTAAAAGATCTCAATCCCTTTCGCTCAATATATGCTTTGTTGATCCTCCTCCTTAAAGTAGGGAGGGAATGGGTTTTTTCAGTGAATGGGATGTCAAGATAATCAAAAACTCTTGTAAGGAATTTGTCAAAGGGAATGTTTCGGCGAATGTCGGTTAGAAAGAATTCCCACAGAGAACAGAAGAGATAACCAAAATCAAGTGGGATTCCCTTGAAAACACAGTAAAATAATTAAAGCTGCACCATTCTGGGCTCAATGCAATACCCGTCTGTTGGTAATAGCAAATTTGTGACCAAAGAGTACAAAATGTTCAGTTTAGGAGTAAGTAAAGTAGTTTTGGCTTCCGAAACCTGTTTGAAATTGACATTGAAAATTGCTCGGGCCTTGTCAATGTCAAAACGTGTATCCAAGGCAGGCCATTTATCTAGTGAGAAAAAATAAGAAAAATCATTGGGTGAAGGAACCTCACATTCAAAAATGGTGTTTATGACAATTGATGAAATTTCAAGATTTTTGTTGTTCACTCGAAATATTAATGTGTGAACAGTGGAACCATTCCTAAGATTAGCTATGAATTGGAGTACCATGTCATGATATACAGGTAGATCAATATGTACTAGGTGACCCTAGTTTTATTTTTCAAAGCAAGATTTGACAATTCGCAGATTAAACTCATCAAAAAGACCTTGGGAAACTGGTCTTTGAACAATGATGGATTTACTAAGAAGAGATGTGTACCATTCGGATGCCTTGGCATCAATAAATTTTGGAAGATGAGGACTTGTGGATGCTTCCCCTTGCATCGAAGCCTTCCCTTTTGATTTTCGTCCCCGGGTTGCTGTGAAAACCTGCCACGAGATTGAACCATTGTTATTTTGAAACTTGAGAGAAGAAGAAAAAAGTAGCTTTTAGGAAAGTTGGTGGAAATTCGAAGAAGTTTGATGATAAAGAGGTGAAATGGAGTACAATAGAGATGATTAACAATTTGGGAATGAAAATTCCTCAATCAATTTTGCAGGAAGGGGGAAGAAGATGAAAGAATTTTGAAGAGGAAAATTTTCGCCAGAGTAGACTGCACCTATGACGTTGGTTAGGTGGGTTGAGTAAGTCTGAGAGAGGGAAAATGAACAGTTTTAAATGAGCAGAGTAATCTTTCAGACCGAGAGAGGGAAAATGAACAGTTTTAAACGAACAGAGTAATCGTTCAAATATCCGAACGATGTGTATGCGTCGGACCTTGCGTCCGAACCATGATGAACGGACGGCCGAACCTCTGTGCCAGTGAGTCCAAGAATGTCTCGAACGATGAAGAGCGTTCGTTAGGAATTCTGGAGAGTTGAGAAGAAAAGGGTTAGAGTACAGACAATTAAAAGCGTCCGAGACAGAGAGGAGGGTTTCGGACGTGTAAGAGCGTCCGACAGAGTACGTGGTTCGGACGATCATGTATGTCCGAACACAAAATTTATACAAATGTGAAGTTAACAGATATGATCAATTAATAGATAAATCCAATCCTACTCCCCCTTTTGACATCATCAAAATAAGCTCCCCCTGAGAAGGTGCACTGTTAATAGTTCCGAAAGCAAATCATCAAAAGATTTTTCGTAATCAGATCAACAACAGTTTCATAATCCCAATAGTAAATTAATGAGAATAATATAAATAATTACACACAAGTGTCAATCTATTAGAAAAATGCAAACGAGATATCCAAAGAAGAATAGAAAATCTAAATGGGGTCATTTTTTTCTTGGAAAGTTTATCGAGCTTGCGCTTTTTTGTGGGTGCAGCGTCATCAGTAGCTTCACTATTAGGATGACCCGAATTGCGTCGTTGCATGATAAGTTGAATGTGTCATCAACGTCCTCGTCTTGGTCATCATCAGTGCCTTGAGTGGTAGTTTTGTCAACATCACCTTGAGTTGTAGTGTCCTCATGACAGCCTCCTCACCATCATTGTCATTTGTTTCATTGGCATCACTCAAGGCAGCGAGTAGTGCGACGTTGAAAGGAGCTCACTTGATCGCTCAAAGAAGTAAGAAGGCTACAAATATGTGAAAGAGGGGGTTCAGAAAAAGAAGGACGGGGATCATGGGATGGTGGAGGTGTTTGAGGAGGAGGGGAATGATTAAGTCTTTTTCTGAGGACCCTCTCTTTCACATATTTGTAGCCTTCTTACTTCTTTGAGCGATCAAGTGAGCTCCTTTCAAGATCAATCTGTCTCTTATCACATATCTAGATTTGTTAAAGAGACAGTTTCTCATGGGTTTTTTCAGTGAATGGGATGTCAAGATAATCAAAAACTCTTGTAAGGAATTTGTCAAAGGGATGTTTCGGCGAATGTCGGTTAGAAAGAATTCCCACAGAGAACAGAAGAGATAACCAAAATCAAGTGGGATTCCCTTGAAAACACAGTAAAATAATTGAAGCTGCAACTTTTTCTGGGCTCAATGCAATACCCGTCTGTTGGTAATAGCAAATTTGTGACCAAAGAGTACAACAAAATGTTCAGTTTAGGAGTAAGTAAAGTAGTTTTGGCTTCCGAAACCTGTTTGAAATTGACATTGAAAATTGCTCGGGCCTTGTCAATGTCAAAACGTGTATCCAAGGCAGGCCATTTATCTAGTGAGAAAAAATAAGAAAAATCATTGGGTGAAGGAACCTCACATTCAAAAATGGTGTTTATGACAATTGATGAAATTTCAAGATTTTTGTTGTTCACTCGAAATATTAATGTGTGAACAGTGGAACCATTCCTAAGATTAGCTATGAATTTGACATACCAAGGTCTTCTTATTGCTTTGAATTCTTCCCTTTTGATTTTCGTCCCCGGGTTGTGAAAAGCCACGAGCTACTTTTTTCTTCTTCTCTCAAGTTTCAAAATAACAATGGTTCAATCTCTGTCTCTTATACACATCTAGATTACAAAAGAATGTAGCCAACATAACAAATACACCTGTCTCTTATACACATCTAGATGTGTATATGAAAATTCCTCAATCAATTTTGGAAGGGAAGAAGATGAAAGAATTTTGAAGAGGAAAATTTTCGCGAGTAGGGTTAGGTGGGTTGAGTAAGTCGAGAGAGGAAAATGAACAGTTTTAAATGAGCGAGTAATCTTTCAGACCGAGAGAGGGAAAATGAACAGTTTTAAACGAACAGAGTAATCATTCAAATATCCGAACGATGTGTATGCGTCGGACCTTGCGTGGAACCATGATGAACGGCCGTCCGAACATCATGCCAGTCGGACCAAGAATGTCTATAACGATGAAGAGTGTATAAGAGACAGATTCTGGTGATGTTGACAAAACTAACCCTTTTACTCAACTCCAGAAACAAGCTGTTCATTTCGGACATACATGATCGTCCGAACCACGTACTCTGTCGGACGCTCTTACACAGACTAAATGTGTCCTCAGCATGTAGAAGACGCAAGAATTGTCTACAATGTCTCTTATACACATCTTATGTGTATAAGAGACACCTTGTAGCCTGACACCATCATTCTCAGTTCGGACATACATGATCGCCGTTAATAGTTCCAAAGCAAATCATCAAAAGTTTCGTAATCGATCAACAACGGTTTCATAATCCCAATAGTAAATTAATGAGAATAATATAAATAATTACACACAAGTGTCAATCTATTAGAAAAATGCAAACGAGATATCCAAAGAAGAATAGAAAATCTAAATGGGGTCATTTTTTTCTTGGAAAGTTTATCTAGCTTGCGCTTTTTTGTGGGTGCGCGTCATCGTAGCTTCACTATTAGGATGACCGAATTGCGTCGTTGCATGATAAGTTGAATGTGTCATCAACGTCCTCGTCTTGGTCATCATCAGTGCCTTGAGTGGTAGTTTTGTCAACATCACCTTGAGTTGTAGTGTCCTCATGATCAGCCTCCTCACCATCATTGTCATTTGTTTCATTTGATATATTGAGCGAAAGGAGGATGATTCAAGGGTCTTTGCTATGTTGGCAAATTGAACTTGAGCGGAAGCATACATGCCCAAGCTAAGTGTCTCTTGCAAGATAGTCTGACAAGTTTCAAGACGCTTCAACTTGCGAGTAGTGCGACGTTGAAAGGAGCTCACTTGATCGCTCAAAGAAGTAAGAAGGCTACAAATATGTGACTGAGGGGGTTAAGAAAAGAAGGACGGGGATCATGGGATGGTGGAGGTGTTTGAGGAGGAGGGGAATGATTAAGTGCAAGTCCTGAGGAAGAGGCTTGAGTTTTAGACCGTTCAATCTCATATGCAGATTTTGTAAACCATTGGTCATTAAAAGATCTCAATCCCTTTCGCTCAATATATGCTTTGTTAAAGTAGGGATTGAATGGGAATGGGTTTTTTCAGTGAATGGGATGTCAAGATAATCAAAAACTCTTGTAAGGAATTTGTCAAAGGGAATGTTTCGGCGAATGTCGGTTAGAAAGAATTCCCACAGAGAACAGAAGAGATAACCAAAATCAAGTGGGATTCCCTTGAAAACACAGTAAAATAATTAAAGCACATTTTATCTGGGTATGAATTGGAGTACCATGTCATGATATACAGGTAGATCAATATGTACTAGGTGACCCTAGTTTTATTTTTCAAAGCAAGATTTGACAATTCGCAGATTAAACTCATCAAAAAGACCTTGGGAAACTGGTCTTTGAACAATGATGGATTTACACATCTAGAGATGTGTACAAGGGTCATCGGATGCCTTGGCATCAATAAATTTTGGAAGATGAGGACTTGTGGATGCTTCCCCTTGCATCGAAGCCTTCCCTTTTGATTTTCGTCCCCGGGTTGCTGTGAAAACCTGCCACGAGATTGAACCATTGTTATTTTGAAACTTGAGAGAAGAAGAAAAAAGTAGCTTTTAGGAAAGTTGGTGGAAATTCGAAGAAGTTTGATGATAAAGAGGTGAAATGGAGTACAATAGAGATGATTAACAATTTGGGAATGAAAATTCCTCAATCAATTTTGCAGGAAGGGGGAAGAAGATGAAAGAATTTTGAAGAGGAAAATTTTCGCCAGAGTAGGGTTTCTGATTCTAATAGGTGGGTTGAGTAAGTCTGAGAGAGGGAAAATGAACAGTTTTAAATGAGCGAGTAATCTTCGACGAGAGAGGGAAAATGAACAGTTTTAACGAAGAGTAATCGTTCAAATATCCGAACGATGTGTATGTCGGACCTTGCGTCCGAACCATACTTCTGTCGGCTTATACACTGTGCTAGATGTGTCCAAGAGACAGTCTCGAATCGATATAAGAGCGTTTGTTAGGAATTCTGGAGAGTTGAGAAGAAAAGGGTTAGAGTACAGACAATTAAAAGCGTCCGAGACAGAGGGAGGGTTTCGGACGTGTAAGAGCGTCCGACAGAGTACGTGGTTCGGACGATCATGTATGTCCGAACACAAAATTTATACAAATGTGAAGTTAACAGATATGATCAATTAATAGATAAATCCAATCCTACTCCCCCTTTTGACATCATCAAAATAAGCTCCCCCTGAGAAGGTGCACTGTTAATAGTTCCTTAGCAAATCATCAAAAGTTTCGTAATCAGATCAACAACAGTTTCATAATCCCAATAGTAAATTAATGAGAATAATATAAATAATTACACACAAGTGTCAATCTATTAGAAAAATGCAAACGAGATATCCAAAGAAGAATAGAAAATCTAAATGGGGTCATTTTTTTCTTGGAAAGTTTATCGAGCTTGCGCTTTTTTGTGGGTGCCGCGTCATCGTAGCTTCACTATTAGGATGACCCAATTGCGTCGTTGCATGATAAGTTGAATGTGTCATCAACGTCCTCGTCTTGGTCATCATCAGTGCCTTGAGTGGTAGTTTTGTCAACATCACCTTGAGTTGTAGTGTCCTCATGATCAGCCTCCTCACCATCATTGTCATTTGTTTCATTGGCATCACTGTCGGAGGATGATTCAAGAGTGTACTGTGACTGGATGTTGGCAAATTGAACTTGAGCGGAGCATACATGCCCAAGCTAAGTGTCTCTTGCAAGATAGTCGACAAGTTTCAAGACGCTTCAACTTGCGAGTAGTGCGGACGTTGAAAGGAGCTCACTTGATCGCTCAAAGAAGTAAGAAGGCTACAAATATGTGAAAGAGGGGTTCGAAAAGAAGGACGGGGATCATGGGATGGTGGAGGTGTTTGAGGAGGAGGGGAATGATTAAGTGCAAGTCCTGAGGAAGAGGCTTGAGTTTTAGACCGTTCAATCTCATATGCAGATTTTGTAAACCATTGGTCATTAAAAGATCTCAATCCCTTTCGCTCAATATATGCTTTGTTAAAGTAGGGAGGGAATGGGTTTTTTCAGTGAATGGGATGTCAAGATAATCAAAAACTCTTGTAAGGAATTTGTCAAAGGGAATGTTTCGGCGAATGTCGGTTAGAAAGAATTCCCACAGAGAACAGAAGAGATAACCAAAATCAAGTGGGATTCCCTTGAAAACACAGTAAAATAATTAAAGCTGCATTTTTCTGGGCTCAATGCAATACCCGTCTGTTGGTAATAGCAAATTTGTGACCAAAGAGTACAAAATGTTCAGTTTGCCTTCTTTCCTAGGAGTAAGTAAAGTAGTTTTGGCTTCCGAAACCTGTTTGAAATTGACATTGAAAATTGCTCGGGCCTTGTCAATGTCAAAACGTGTATCCAAGGCAGGCCATTTATCTAGTGAGAAAAAATAAGAAAAATCATTGGGTGAAGGAACCTCACATTCAAAAATGGTGTTTATGACAATTGATGAAATTTCAAGATTTTTGTTGTTCACTCGAAATATTAATGTGTGAACAGTGGAACCATTCCTAAGATTAGCTATGAATTGGAGTACCACAGTATCATGATATGACAATGTAGATCAATATGTACTAGGTGACCCTAGTTTTATTTTTCAAAGCAAGATTTGACAATTCGCAGATTAAACTCATCAAAAAGACCTTGGGAAACTGGTCTTTGAACAATGATGGATTTACTAAGAAGAGATGTGTACCATTCGGATGCCTTGGCATCAATAAATTTTGGAAGATGAGGACTTGTGGATGCTTCCCCTTGCATCAAAAGCCTTCCCTTTTGAGAAATTTTGTGAAATTATTTTCCAAAATTCAAAACGAGATTGAACCATTGTTATTTTGAAACTTGAGAGAAGAAGAAAAAGTAGCTTTTAGGAAAGTTGGTGGAAATTCAAGAAGTTAATCATCTCTAGGTGAAATGGAGTACAATAGAGATGATTAACAATTTGGGAATGATAATTCCTAGATGTGTATAAGAGACAGGGGGAAGAAGATGAAAGAATTTTGAAGAGGAAAATTTTCGCCAGAGTAGGGTAAGGTAGGTTGAGTAAGTACAGATCTGTCTCTTATACACATTTAAATGTGTATAAGAGACTTTCGGACCGAGAGAGGAAAAGGTTCCTTCACCCTGTCTCTTATACACATCTAGATGTGTATAAGAGACAGCAACCCCCACCTTGCGTCCGAACCATGATGAACGGACGGCCGAACCTCTGTGCCAGTGAGTCCAAGAATGTCTCGAACGATGAAGAGCGTTCGTTAGGAATTCTGGAGAGTTGAGAAGAAAAGGGTTTAGAGTACAGACAATTAAAAGGATATCTCGAGAGAGAGGAGGGTTTCGGACGTGTAAGAGCGTCCGACAGAGTACGTGGTTCGGACGATCATCTATGTCCGTATAAGAGACAGTAGATACTGTGTAAGAATGAGATATGATCAATTAATAGATAAATCCAATCCTACTCCCCTTTGACATCATCAAAATAAGCTCCCCGAGAAGGTGCAATTAATAGTTCCGAAAGCAAATCATCAAAAGTTTCGTAATCAGATCAACAACAGTTTCATAATCCCAATAGTAAATTAATGAGAATAATATAAATAATTACACACAAGTGTCAATCTATTAGAAAAATGCAAACGAGATATCCAAAGAAGAATAGAAAATCTAAATGGGGTCATTTTTTTCTTGGAAAGTTTATCGAGCTTGCGCTTTTTTGTGGGTGCAGCGTCATCAGTAGCTTCACTATTAGGATGACCCTAAAAATGAAGCTACTAATTGTATACTTGGTCATCATCAGTGCCTTGAGTGGTAGTTTTGTCAACATCACCTTGAGTTGTAGTGTCCTCATGATCAGCCTCCTCACCATCATTGTCATTTGTTTCATTGGCATCACTGTCGGAGGATGATTCAAGAGTGTACTGTGACTGGATGTTGGCAAATTGAACTTGAGCGGAAGCATACATGCCCAAGCTAAGTGTCTCTTGCAAGATAGTCTGACAAGTTTCAAGACGCTTCAACTTGCGAGTATCTGCGACGTTGAAAGGAGCTCACTCTGATCTCTTTACACATCTAGATGTGTATAAGAGACAGACAGGCTACGGGAATATACACATCTAGATGTGAATGGGAAGACAAGATAATCAAAAACTCTTGTAAGGAATTTGTCAAAGGGAATGTTTCGGCGAATGTCGGTTAGAAAGAATTCCCACAGAGAACAGAAGAGATAACCAAAATCAAGTGGGATTCCCTTGAAAACACAGTAAAATAATTAAAGCTGCATTTTCGGCTCAATGCAATACCCGTCTGTTGGTAATAGCAAACGGGTGACCAAAGCGTACAAAATGTTCAGTTTAGGAGTAAGTAAAGTAGTTTTGGCTTCCGAAACCTGTTTGAAATTGACATTGAAAATTGCTCGGGCCTTGTCAATGTCAAAACGTGTATAAGAGACAGGCCCTACAATTGGAGTACCATGTCATGATATACGAGTAGATCAATATGTATACACATCTAGATGTGTATAAGAGACAGCCCACAAAACAATTCGCAGATTAAACTCATCAAAAAGACCTTGGGAAACTGGTCTTTGAACAATGATGGATTTACTAAGAAGAGATGTGTACCATTCGGATGCCTTGGCATCAATAAATTTTGGAAGATGAGGACTTGTGGATGCTTCCCCTTGCATCGAAGCCTTCCTGTTGATTTTCGTCCCGGGTTCTTTGTGAAAACCTGCCACGAGATTGAACCATTGTTATTTTGAAACTTGAGAGAAGAAGAAAAAAGTAGCTTTTAGGAAAGTTGGTGGAAATTCGAAGAAGTTTGATGATAAAGAGGTGAAATGGAGTACATATAGAGATGATTATACACATGGTTAATGAAAATTCCTCAATCAATTTTGCAGGAAGGGGGAAGAAGATGAAAGAATTTTGAAGAGGAAAATTTTCGCCAGAGTAGGGTTAGGTGGGTTTATAAGAGTAAGTCTGAGAGAGGGAAAATGAACAGTTTTAAATGAGCAGAGTAATCTTTCAGACCGAGAGAGGGAAAATGAACAGTTTTAACCGAACAGAGTAATCGTTCAAATATCCGAACGATGTGTATGCGTCGGACCTTGCGTCCGAACCATGATGAACGGACGGCCGAACCTCTGTGCCAGTGAGTCCAAGAATGTCTCGAACGATGAAGAGCGTTCGTTAGGAATTCTGGAGAGTTGAGAAGAAAAGGGTTAGAGTACAGACAATTAAAAGCGTCCGAGACAGAGAGGAGGGTTTCGGACGTGTAAGAGCGTCCGACAGAGTACGTGGTTCGGACGATCATGTATGTCCGAACACAAAATTTATACAAATGTGAAGTTAACAGATATGATCAATTAATAGATAAATCCAATCCTACTCCCCCTTTTGACATCATCAAAATAAGCTCCCCCTGAGAAGGTGCACTGTTAATAGTTCCGAAAGCAAATCATCAAAAGTTTCGTAATCAGATCAACAACACGTTTCATAATCCCAATAGTAAATTAATGAGAATAATATAAATAATTACACACAAGTGTCAATCTATTAGAAAAATGCAAACGAGATATCCAAAGAAGAATAGAAAATCTAAATGGGGTCATTTTTTTCTTGGAAAGTTTATCGAGCTTGCGCTTTTTTGTGGGTGCAGCGTCATCAGTAGCTTCACTATTAGGATGACCCGAATTGCGTCGTTGCATGATAAGTTGAATGTGTCATCAACGTCCTCGTCTTGGTCATCATCAGTGCCTTGAGTGGTAGTTTTGTCAACATCACCTTGAGTTGTAGTGTCCTCATGATCAGCCTCCTCACCATCATTGTCATTTGTTTCATTGGCATCACTGTCGGAGGATGATTCAAGAGTGTACTGTGACTGGATGTTGGCAAATTGAACTTGAGCGGAAGCATACATGCCCAAGCTAAGTGTCTCTTGCACATAGTCTGACAAGTTTCAAGACGCTTCAACTTGCGAGTAGTGCGACGTTGAAAGAACTGGAGCTCACTTGATCGCTCAAAGAAGTAAGAAGGCTACAAATATGTGAAAGAGGGGTTCGTAAAAGAAGGACGGGGATCATGGGATGGTGGAGGTGTTTGAGGAGGAGGGAATGATTAAGTGCAAGTCCCGAGGAAGAGGCTGATCATGAGGACAGATGTGACACTTAGCTCTGTCTCTTATACACATCTAGATGTGTATAAGAGACAGTCTTTTAATGACCAAAAGGACACTACAAAAGTAGGGAGGAATGGGTTTTTTCAAGTGAATGGGATGTCAAGATAATCAAAAACTCTTGTAAGGAATTTGTCAAAGGGAATGTTTCGGCGAATGTCGGTTAGAAAGAATTCCCACAGAGAACAGAAGAGATAACCAAAATCAAGTGGGATTCCCTTGAAAACACAAGTAAAATAATTAAAGCTGCATTTTTCGGCTCAATGCAATACCCGTCTGTTGGTAATAGCAAATTTGTGACCAAAGAGTACAAAATGTTCAGTTTAGGAGTAAAAGTAAAGTAGTTTTGGCTTCCGAAACCTGTTTGAAATTGACATTGAAAATTGCTCGGGCCTCGTCAATGTCAAAACGTTTATCCAAGGCAAGCCATTTATCTAGTGAGAAAAAATAAGAATAGATCATTGGGTGAAGGAACCTCACATTCAAAAATGGTGTTTATGACAATTGATGAAATTTCAAGATTTTTGTTGTTCTGTCTCTTATACATATCACAGTACACTCTTGAATCTGTCTCTTATACACATCTGTATATCATGACATGGTACTCCAATTCATAGTAGATCAATATGTACTAGGTGACCCTAGTTTTATTTTTCAAAGCAAGATTTGACAATTGGCAGATTAAACTCATCAAAAAGACCTTGGGAAACTACTCTTTGAACAATGATGGATTTACTAAGAAGAGATGTGTACCATTCGGATGCCTTGGCATCAATAAATTTTGGAAGATGAGGACTTGTGGATGCTTCCCCTTGCATCGAAGCCTTCCCTTTTGATTTTCGTCTCAAAACCCGGGTTGCTGTGAAAACCTGCCACGAGATTGAACCATTGTTATTTTGAAACTTGAGAGAAGAAGAAAAAAGTAGCTTTTAGGAAAGTTGGTGGAAATTCGAAGAAGTTTGATGATAAAGAGGTGAAATGGAGTACAATAGAGATGATTAACAATTTGGGAATGAAAATTCCTCAATCAATTTTGCAGGAAGGGGGAAGAAGATGAAAGAATTTTGAAGAGGAAAATTTTCGCCAGAGTAGGGTTAGGTGGGTTGAGTAAGTCTGAGAGAGGGAAAATGAACAGTTTTAAATGAGCAGAGTAATCTTTCAGACCGGGAGAGGGAAAATGAACAGTTTTAAACGAACAGAGTAATCATTCAAATATCCGAACGATGTGTATGCTTCGGTGATGAAAGACTAGACAATTAAAAGCGTCCGAGACAGAGAGGAGGGTTTCGGACGTGTAAGAGCGTCCGACAGAGTACGTGGTTCGGACGATCATGTATGTCCGAACACAAAATTTATACAAATGTGAAATTAATGATGCCCAAACTAGTTCTGAGAGATTCAAAGCAACCTAAAGCCAAAGGTTTAGTAAAAATACCAGCAAGTTGATCATTTAAACACACAAATTTAACACAAATTTGCTTTTTGCATACAAGATCTCTAACAAAATGGTACTTGACATCTTTGTGTTTGGTTCTAGAATGCATGACAGAATTTTTTGTGAGATTTGCGCTAGTGTTATAACATTTTATAGGCACACAATAAAAAATAACACCAAAGTCTTTTAATGTATATTTCATCCATAGAAGTTGAGCACAACAGTTTCCAACAGCAATATATTCGGCTTCTGCCGTAGAAAGTGAAATAGAATTTTGCTTTTTGCTAAACCAAGACACTAGACAGTTACCCAAGAAATGACACGTACGACATTAGTACTTTTTCTATCAATTTTACAACCACCAAAATCAGCATCAGAATAACTAATTAAATCAAAAGTGGAGGATTTTGGGTACCAAAAACCAAAATTCATTGTACCTTTTAGGTATCTGAAAATTCTTTTTACAGCAATTAAGTGTGACTCTTTAGGATAAGATTGAAATCTAGCACATAGACAAACAGTAACACATAATATCCGGTATGCTAGCTGTTTAGCAAAGTAGGCTTCCGATCATACCTCTAAAATGTTTTTATCAACACTATTACCTTCTTCATCTTTGTCAAGTTTAGTTGAGGTGCATATTGGTGTCCCGACCTGTTTGCAATCTTCCATTCCAAATCACTTGAGTAGCTCCTTTGTGTATTTGATTTGAGTAATGAACGTTCCTTCCTTTGTTTGGTGAACTTGGAGTCTGAGAAAAAATTGTAATTCTCCCATCATACTCATTTCAAATTCTTTTTGCATCAAGTACGAGAATTCCTTGCACAAGCTTTCACATTAGTTGCTCCAAAGATAATGTCATCAACATAAATTTGAACAATTAACAAACCATTAAAATCAGTTTTGGTGAAGAGAGTGGTATCAACTACACCTCTTTTGAAACCATTTTCAATCAAAAAATCACTTAACCTTGCATACCAAGCTCTAGGACCTTGTTTCAAACCATACAAAGCTTTGGAAAGTTTGAAAACATGATTTGGAAAACTTTTTTTTTTAAAAGCAAGAGGTTGTTCAACGAAAACTTCTTGATCAATAAAACCATTTACAAATGCACTTTTAGCATCCATTTGGAATAATTTAAATTTTTTAAAACATGCATATGCAAGAAACATGCGAATAGATTATAAACGAGCAACGGGTGGAAAGGTTTCATCAAAATCAATATCTTCTTCTTGAGCATAACCTTTTGCAACAAGTCTAGCTTTGTTCCTAATAATTTCACCTTTATCAGTTAATTTATTTCTAAATACCCATTTTGTTCCGATTACGGGTTGAGCTGATCATGCATTAAGGTCTTTCAACCAAAGTCCATACATTGTTTTTCTCAAATTGGATAAGTTCATCTTGCATAGCAAAGACCCGAGATTCATCATTTAATGCATCATCAACATATCTAGGTTCAATATGAGAAATTAATGCACAATTACTATTCAAAAGTTTATGAGATCGAGTTTTTACCCCATCGGACGGATCACCTATGATCAAATCTTGAGGGTGACTAGAAACAAATCTCCATGCTTTAGGAAGGTCTTTTGGAGTATCTGCGTCCTTTTCTCCTTCTTTACCCAAGTGATTTGTATTGCCCACACTGTTTGGAGAGATCCCTTGATATTCATCATGAATAGTGAACTTTCCAAGCTCCTTTTAAATACCTACATCTTCATCTTCTCACATATTTTTTGAAATAATATCATTAGTTTCATCGAATGTAACATGCACAACTTCTTCAATCAAAAGTGTTCTTCTATTGTATACTAGGTATGCTTTCTTGTCGCTAGAATATCCAAGAAAAAATCTTCCTTCATCCAATTTTTTGTCAAATTTTCCCAGATTTTCTCTGATTTTTAAAATAAAACATTTACAACCAAAAACTTTGAAATTGCTCACAAGGTGTTTTTTACAAAATAAAAGTTCATAAGGTGTTTTATTTAAAATAGGTCTTACCAAAACTCGATTCAAAACGTAACAAGCCGTATTAACAGCTTCGGCCAAAAAAATATTTTGGTAAGTCACATTCACTAATCATAGTTCTAGCAGCCTCTTGAAATGTTCTATTTTTTGTTTCAACAACACCATTTTGGTGAGGCACGCGAACAACTAAAAATTCATGTGAAATACAGTTGTGATCGTAAAACTTGGGAAAACCTCCGAATTTAAATTCGGCTCCATTGTCACTTCTCAACCAGATGATTTTTAAATTCAATAAATTTTGAATTTTGGAAAATAATTTCACAAAATTTTCAAAAGCTTCATTTTTGTGAACAAGAAATAGTACCCAAGTATACCTAGAATAATCATATCAACAATCACAAATGCATACTTACTACCACCAAGACTAGCATATTGAGTTGGATCGAACAAGTATAGATGCAATAATTCAAGGGGTTTAGAAGTAGACACATGATTTTTCGATTTAAAAGACACTTTAAATTGTTTCCCAAATTGACATGCATCACATATTTTAATTTTTGAAGACTCCAATTTTGGAAAGCCTCTTACCAATTCCTTCTTGGCAAGTTTTTCAATTAAATCCATGTTAAAATGACAAAGCCTGCTTGCCAAAGCCAAAGATCGTCTATGGAGGCGGTTAGACATTTTACATTGTACTACTAATATTGTCTAGATAGATAACATAAACATCATTGTGCCTAGTACCTTTAAACAAAACAACAAAATTTTTATCAAGAGTTAGACATTCATGTTGGGTAGAAAACACATATAGATTTTTATCACATAGTTGACTTGCACTTAATAGATTGTAATTTAGATTATCAACAAAAAGCACATTTTTAATCAAGGTCATGTCACCATTTTTACCTATATCACCAATGCCTATTGATTTTGCTTTCATGTTATCCCCAAATGTTACTTTTTCACTGTTTTTGGATTTGAGGTTTGTGAAGATAGATGCATCACCGGTCATATGTCTTGAGCACCCACTATCTATGAACCATTTTGCATCCTTGGTGATATTCATTTCCTACACAAGAAATTAATTGATAACTTTTGGTGCCCACATTTTTCTTGGGTCCATAAGAGTTAGAAAAATGACTACAAATCCATATGGTATTCATACCAAGTTTTTCATTTCTCTTGACATAGCAATTATTTTTCACATGACCATGTTGTTGACAATAATTGCAAATAACATTTTTATTTCCATATAAGGATATTTTGATTTCACAAAGCATAAACCATTCTTTCTAAAGGTGACAAAATTATTGTTG
Source organism: Cinchona pubescens (assembly GCA_025175665.1). Classification (NCBI taxonomy): domain Eukaryota; kingdom Viridiplantae; phylum Streptophyta; class Magnoliopsida; order Gentianales; family Rubiaceae; genus Cinchona; species Cinchona pubescens. Next base: position 474,926 of record JANKKI010000253.1, on the reverse strand, counting down.
ACCACTACATTTCTATTCCTTTTCAAATCAACAATATTTTCCTTTTTTCTATGCAAAAGAATATTCAAGTCATCCAATAATATTTTCTTCAAGGAGGCTTGATCTTCTTTGATCCCTGTTTTCACATGCATTCTTTTCTTCAAATCACTGTTTTCTTGTGATAACCTATTATTTTCATTCACAAGTTTTGAGTTAGCATTTAATAGAGCATTTGATTTCTTAACTAAATCCTTATTTCTAGCATATGACTCCTTCAAGCTATCATGAAAATTTTAAAATGAATGCTTCAAGATCATTGTCATCACTAGAATGATAATTAGAAGTTACCTCATCATCACCAATGGCCATAAATGCCATTTGTGCCGCCTCCATTTCTTCTTCAACTTCTCCTTCGGAATTGCAATCATCCCATGTGATTTGGAAATTGTTGAAGCTGGACTTTCTTCCTTCCTTTTTCTACTTAGAAGGACATTCATTTGCAAAGTTACCGGGTTGACACATTCAAAGCACTTTTCATTTTGCTTTTTTATTTCTAGCTTGGTCTTTCCTTTGAAGTTATTTAAGTTGATTGCTCCACCACTTTTTTCTCATTCTCCGTTTGTTGATTTGAGAAATCCTTTGGTGATGAGTACAAGATCTCCTTCATCAAGATCTTCATCTTCTAAGTTGATAGAAGCATTTTCATCTTTTTCTTGTGAAGTCTTTAATGCAATGCTCCTTTTTGGTCTTGCTTCTTCATCATCCACCACTTTAGCCTTTAGCTTCAATTCATAGGATGTATGAAAGTTAACTAGAGATTCAATAGGCATGGAATTTAAATTCTTAGCCTCCTCTATAGTGATTGTTTTGGCCTCCCATTCTTTGGATAGAGCATTCAAGATTTTTCTATTCTTTTAGCCCAAAGAATACTCCTTACCCAAGCCTTCAAGATCCTTAATGATGCCATTGAACCTACAATACATTTTGTCAATATTTTCAAGTGGTTCCATCTTAAAGGACTCATACTTGGCAACAAGTAAGGATTTCTTTTGCTCTCAAACATCATCGCTCCCTTCATGGATTTCCTTCAATTTAACTCAAATTTCTAACCTTAGCAGAAATGCATCCCTTGACACGAGTTGATTCGTTAGCATCCAAGACATTGTATAGCACATCCATAGCTTTTGCATTTAAAGTCAAGTTTGCCTTGTCTTGTGGATTGAGCTCATCCCTTGTCTTTTCTCTTCTTCTATTTGTATGATCATCAATAATGGAAGCCTCAAAGGGACCTTCATTTACAACATACCATAAGTCAATATCAATAGATTACAAAAATATTTTCATTCTATCTCTCCAACTAATAAAATTTTCCCCATTAAACATAAGGGGTCTTGTTATAGATTGACCCTCAAAAAATAATGCATTATTGGTTGCCATGATCTTTTCTCAAAAGCTAGTTAAGCTCAAGATAAGAGACCAAGCTCTAATATACATATAAGATTGTTGGCCCCAAAGCAACCTAAGAGGGGGGGTGAATTAGGTTTCTTAAAATTACTTTGCAAAATAATCACCAATAAAATCTTTTAAACTATAAAATGGATAAATAGATATAAAGACAATAAAGTGTATGCTTATGGAATATAAAAAGGGTAAAGAGAGAAATTAAACAAGCAACACTTCCAAGCTACCAAGCTTGAAGTGTTAATCCACTAGAATGCTTCACAAAATTGGTGAGTCAATAATCTTTTAATGTACACAAAGTAGGACAATCCTTGTTCATACTAATTCACTTTAGTTGAGCAAAGTATTTTGCTCTGAACCTCACTTTAGTACAAGATTATCACTCCACTCAATATTTTTGAATTGCACTTCAATGTACACACTAATACAATATTGCTCAATTGCTAATTTGCACTCAAATTGCTTTTCTACTAGCTTGTATTCAATGTGTTGAAGTCTATTTACAATATCAATAAAGTTGGTATTTATAGGAGCAATAAATTTGGTTGTAACTACTTCCCAACGTCTCAATAATAAATGTACAAAAACTAGCCGTTATGAGTTTCGGACATCCGATATTATAATTGTACGTCCGACCCAGTGTCGATCTCAATTAAGTTTGTGTGGTGAATTTATGCCGTTCAGACAGCTAAGTATGCCTCCGTTCCATCGTTCGAAATAGATGTATGTGAGAGTTTCACACTTCGGACGGTATATTAATTCTGAGTGATTTTAATGCTATATCAGGTAATAATTGTTTCGGACAGTCTTGTTAGTCCGAAGCAGACTTCGTTCGGACAGTTGTATGCGTCCATTGAGGAGTCTGAAAAAATTCTTCTTTGCCTATCCATTTGAACAATGAAATGCGTACGTTGAAACCTTTATCGGACGCTCCTGTTCGTCCGAGAAATGTATTCGGACGATGTACTGTGTCCAAAAGCCCTATTTCCGGCAAACAAAATAGCAGACCTGCACAGCTTGATTTCAGAGTTAGTACATATGTTATCATCAAAATAAGCTTTGGGCATCATCGGTTCCCTTGTTTAATTACCCAATTATATACCCGTGTAGGTATAAAATGGAATGAAGCTATGGATATGAAAGTCTTGCTGATATCACCCATTGATGGACAAACCTTAATAAGAAGCTTGTGTAATGCTTTAAAAGGAAGAAAGAACCCCAAAAATAGTAGGCAAGCTCTAGTCATTCAATGGGTATGATTTGCGTCATGGATGATAGGTTGTCAAGGTTGAAGGGACTATTGCAGCATCAATAACACTACATGAAGGCCATGGGTAGGTTGATTACCTATATTGGCAACACCTCTAGGATTGATATGAACGACACCTATATTTCGATGAGAGTGATGAAGAAGAAAATGATGATATGGTGATAAAGAGGAGGAAGAAGATTTTATGAGTAAAGATGATGAAGAGGAAGAAGAGGACGATTGATGAAACTGCAACCCAAATTAGGGAAGTGTTTCTTTTGTTATTTCTCTTCATTATTTTTATTTTTATTAAGTTGGGGGTGTTGTGTGTCTGTATTTTTGATGGTGTGATTGTAAGTATCTGTTATGGGTTGGGATTGATTGTTTTATTTTTGTTTATTTTTGGTGCTGTAATTGTTTTAGAATTAGTTTTTCTTTTCAAAATTTAACATTCAAAAATCCAAAAAGATTTTCTATTTTTAGAAATTTTTTTATTGGTTTTGAGGATTGATTGTATAAAAGACTCCCTACCTACCGAATGGAAGCCTTCAGGAATTCTATGCCTTTCTTTGCCTGAATCATTGCACAGGGCTAAACCAAAAATAGTTTCCTTTTTAGTGTATTGTTTGAGTTCAATAATTTTTGAAATATGTTGCATGGGTTTAAAAATGTTTCAGTGTGGAACTTATCTTGTTAGGGTTTATGACTGAAGAATTATATAAGTTTTCTATTGCCATTTGAATCCTTTGAGTTGTGAACTATTATCACTATACACTTAAATATATTCCCCTGAGTAAGGAGTGAAAGTGAGGTGATTTTTAATGAGTGTTAATCATGATTTCGTTGTGATATTTGTTTAGCTTGTGACATTCCTTGAAATTGTGTGTGATTTTATCCTTGGTATCCCCTTTTGAGCTTTAGAAGCCTTAATTCGGGGTTTAACCATACTGTTTTAGTGTGCCATAAACTCGTAAATGTCGTATATTTCATATATCGTTTACTTCCTTTTTTAATGTAATTTGAGAAAAAAATTGAAAATTATAAGCAAAAATGATTTATTTTCTATTTTCCAGGTTTTGAGTGAAGAAAGAGTCCAAATTGATCGCAAAAGTGGAGAAAAATTATAAAATTGAAATTTTGTACACCAACAAGGAGTGATCTAACACAGTTTGATAGATTGAGTATAACTTTCTTGTTCAAGCTTCAATTGTGGTGATTCAAGAAGTTTTGAAAGTTAAGACATAAAGCTACAACTTTTATGCTTTTGAGTTTTCCCAATTTCAGTATGCATCATGGTCAAAATCAAAAAGAAAGTTGAAGCTGGTGGTGCCTGTTGTGCCTAGGTGCTCGAAATTGCAACTCTCGGGCGCCGAAGCTAGTGTGATCCTACCAATCACGCCCAGGTACGGATCGATGGGTGGGCTACGAAACTTGACTTATTTTGCAAGAAACATCCTCCCGTGTGCCTGATTGCTGGCGAAATCGAGTACTTATCATCTCGGAGCTTAAAAACCCTAAAAATATCTATAAATACACCAAGAAAAGGGTAAGAAATCATCATTAATCATCAACCATCATTATTTTTTAGGTTTTCAATAGTTAGGTCAATAATTTAGCCGTAGGGTAGATTTTCTCAATTGTTCGAGCTAGAATTTCATTCTCTTGTCAACAATTCAAGATTCGACGAACATCAACACTCATTTTTGCTACAATTATTGAGTTTGACTTATTTTTGTGCAATTTAATTATGTTCTTATTGCTTTCTTATTCTTTAATTATTGTTCTTATTTTATTGGTTTTAAATTCTTAATTGTTTTCGTAAGCTTAGTAGTTAAGGTTTTATTTATTACTTTTGATCGCTTTCATAGAGTAGATTAATTTAAATCCTTGATTTTGATTAAATTCTTGCAAATAGGATTGATTAAATAAGGGTTTTAGTTAATTATATTCAATTGCTTTCCGTAGGGTTTATAGAATTTTACATTCATGTCTTTATTTTAATTCTTGAAATTAAATTTTAGTCAAAAATCCTGATTATTTTGTCTAACTAGTAAATAGGCTTGCGAACATAGTAATTGTTCCAATAGTCCTCGTGCGAACGATCTTTACTCATCCTATATATAAACTCACCTTGTATACTTGAGAGCGTATGGGAGTTGATTAGGATAATTAGGATTTTTTACCTTGTTCATTGTTTTGAAAAACCTAATCAACATTCTACGTATTAAGTTTTTGGCGTCGTTACCGGGGATTGGGTCTTTGACAATATCGGTATAATTTAATAAGAATACTACTTTGAAGTGTAAATTAGTTTTATTTGTTTTAATTTCATTATGTGTTTTCAATATTTGGGAAAAAAAACCAGAAAGATTTTCTCTTCTTGTGTTTTGTGTAACTTTTATTAAAAAAATCCAAAAGATTTTCTCTTCTAGTGGATAGTTTTGGCTAGCTACTAGTCGAAATTTTCCCATTTTTCTTGCAAGTGTTTGTGTGCTGTTGTGTTAGTACTTGTTTTTGTATTTTGTTTTTGTATCGGTCTTGTAAGAATATGCAAGGAATGAATTGGAATAACTCATACCAAGAATATTATCATCCTTATGACTATGGATGCATGACCAATGAGCATGTTTCTTATGATTATCCTCCCTACTCTTAAGATTATGAAAAGGGATGGTCAAACTGTCCAAATTCTTTCTCAAGTTACCAATATTATCCTATTCTTTTCCTAAATCCACAAAGCCTTTATATGAATCAATAGAGCCCCAATTCTTTCACCCATCAATACAAGAGTATGATGAGGCAGGATCAATGGACTTCTGGATTGGAATTCAAAAACTTCTAGAAGAGAGTGCTAAACTCTGAGAAGAACAAGCTCAACATCAAGAAAAGATATATAGATTCTGTTAAGGGCAAGCCGCATCTAACAGTTGGTAGTGGTACATAGTGAAGAACATTGGACTTCAACCTTTCTACCTATGGGTGAAGAAAAAATTCCAATTCAAGAAGAACAAATCAAAAATATCTTGCAAGAAACTAGTTCCCAAGAGTCTCATGAATTTGAAGTTACAACAACCGAGACACTCAATGCTTATGTAGAGGAATGACCAATTTTACATGAGTGTAGTTTGTCCCAGGTACACCAAAGGAGGTTCTACTTGGGGTGTTCATGGAAAAAGAGTTGGTTTTAGAAGGAGTGAAAGAAAAATGATACATTCTAGAGAAGTTTGGGGTGATACAATCTACTTGTGCAGAAGTTCATTTCCTTAGGGACTTCGAATGTGCTAGGCAGTGGAGCATATTTACTAAGGATTACAACATCCTGAGCAAGCCTCCTTGACTTTACTAGGGGAGTATTTCTTTTAATTCTGCTTTATTTATTTATGCTTTAATTTATTATGTGGTTTAGTTTAAGAATCCGATGGGTTAATAAAGGTTTTTGGCCTCGTAATTAGTTAAGTTTATGTATTTTAGATTGTGAATTACTTGTAGTTATACTTGAATGTGTAGCTGATGATAGTGATGGTAGATTAATCAAGTGTACATATAAGTAGTTTACAAGTTTCAACTCGCCTCATAGATATTTATAATGGGATACTCTTCACCAATCCTTCTTCATTGCCAGAGAAGCTTTCCCTTTCCCTCTTTATGATTTTATTTTGTATAAAATTGGGGACAATATTCATTTCTATGTGTAGGGTAGGAACTTTTCTTAATGTCTATTTGTTTGGTTGTTTTTTGTTCATTTTTTTCAATTTTTTCTTTTATATTCGCAACTTCGTTTTTGATTTGAGAGTTTTGTCAAATTTCTAAAACTTTTGTTCCCAAATTGCTTGGCATGTTTCTTTGATTTTCTACTTTATAATTTTTTAACTAAGTTGTCATGAGTAGGGCAATAGACGCTAATATTTTCTTAGCATGAATTGTAATTTTTGAGCACTAATAATCCTATAATGTTTTAGCTTTTTGGCACTAATAGGTAATTGTATAGATTCACTTATATTGCACACTCCAGACACTTGCTTTATTACTTTCTCAAGGCAAAATTTTATATAGTTTGATTTGATTTAAAGATGAGGGTAGGCATTTCTTTGGACGTTTGAGCCTTTCAAGCCAACCATTATAGTAAAATTTATTCCTAGAACCCTATTCGTGCCATAATGTGATTTGTTTTGAATGGATAGAAGCACCATTTGATTTTTTTCTAACTCATTTTTTATCTACCGTTTTGAGTTATCCTAAATGTCCCTTAGGAGTTTTAATGCCGCATTAATTAAAAAATGGGATATAAGGATGGGAGGTAGTTGTATGAGAGTGTTAGAATGAGTGGTGTGCAATTTAAGGTAAATGGGTGTTAGAAAAATTTTTGTGACCATTGTACGTAGTGCCCATCACTGGCACCTGCATTGGAGTATTTGCAGGTAGTACCTATTACTGGTACTTGCGTAGGTATTTTTTTGCATGTAGTGCCTACCACTGGTACACATTTTGGAGAAAAGAAAAAGAAGAAAAAAAACATCAAAAGGAGATACTTTTACACGGTGATGGTGAGTAAGGTTGAACTTGAAAAAGAATGATTTTATTTTGCTTGTTGCACAAAATTTTTAGGAGTGTTTGGAAAATTAAGTATGGGGTTACTCCTTTGAAGGATGGGTGTTTTAATATTCAAAAAGAAGTTTCATGTTGATGTGTGGCCAGCATTAATTTAAAGATCTTTTTCTTATTTGTTTATCCTTTTTCCCTTCTTTGTTAGCCAATACCCTAGCCTTACGTTAGAAACCAAAAGTACTACCCAATTTAAGCCAAAAATTAAGTATGGGGTTCCTCCTTTGAAGGATGGGTGTTTTAATATTCAAAAAGAAGTTTCATGTTGATGTGTGGCCAGCATTAATTTAAAGATCTTTTTCTTATTTGTTTATCCTTTTTCCCTTCTTTGTTAGCCAATACCCTAGCCTTACGTTAGAAGCCAAAAGTACTACCCAATTTAAGTCGAGTCAATTGTCTGCATTTGTGGAGAAATGTGTAAGAAGAGTAAAGTATGGAATTTTCTGAAAATTTTGAAGGGTTTGCATGATTTGATCTTTGTGTTTTAAAAGTTACTTTTTTGTATTGCTATATACACACCTACACTTGAATTCATATACAGAGGTTTATCATTATTTGACTATTTTCCTTGCGATGGTTTGGTTCTTGGTTATTTATATGGAATATTGATGAGATGTGTTGAGTATGCTTGTGATTTATTTCTATATTTTGCTCAAGGACGATCAAAAAGTATGTGTGGGGAAGTTGATAAGCTCGTAAATGTTATATATTTCATGTATCGTTTACATCCATTTTTAATGTAATTTGAGCAAAAATTGAATAATTATGTGATAAAATTGTTAATTTTATTTTTTGTAGAGTTTGAGTGAAGAAAGAGTCCAAATTGATCGCAAAAGTGGAGGAAAATTGCAAAATTGAAATCTTGCATTGGCGAGGAGTGACCTGACATAGTTTGGTAGATTGAGCATAAATTTCTCATACAGAAATTTATAAGCTTCAATTGAGGTGATTCATGGTGTTTTGGAAATATAAGATATAAAGCTACAACTTTCATGTTTTGAATTTTCCCAAATTCAGCATGCATCATGGTCAAAATCAAGGAGAAAGTTGAAGCCAGTACTGCCAGTGGCGCCTCAAAAATTGCAGCGCTCAGGCGCCGAAGCCAATGTGATTTTGCCAATCACACTTTGCAGCATCCATGCGCCAATCTATGGGTTGACTACGAAACTTGACTTATTTTGCAAGAAACATGCCCCCCGTGGGCCCGGTTGCAGGGGAAATCATGTACTTATCATTCCAGAGCCTCAAAATCCTAAAAATATCTATAAATACACCAAGAGAATGGGAGAAACTCAGCAATCAGCAATCACCATCAACCATCAATAGTTTTTAGCTTTTCAATAGTTAGGTCAACAATTTAGCCGTAGGGTAGATTTTCTCCATTGTTCGGGCAAGAATTTCATTCTCTTGTCAAGAATTCAAGATTCGACGATCATCAAATATTCGTTTTTGCTACAATTACTGAGTTTGATTTATATTTATGCAATTTAATTTTTCCTTATAGCTTTCTTGTTCATTAATTATCATTCTTGTTTTATTGCTTTTAAACTCTTAATTGCTTTCGTAAGTTTAGCAGCTAGGTTTTATTTTATTGCTTTTGATCGCTTTCATAGAGTAGATTAATTTAAATCCTTTGTTTTGATTAAATTTTCGCAAGTAGGATAGATTAAATTAGGGTTTTAGTTAATTATATTCAATTGCATTTCATAGGATTAGAATTTTAAATTCTTGTCTTTATTTTAATTTCTTACGATTAAATTTAGCTTAATTTTAGGCAAAAATCCCTGATTATTTCATTTAACAGTGAATAGGCTTGTGAACCTAGTAATTGTTCCAATAGTTCTCGGGAGAACGATCCTTACTCATCTTGTATACAAACTCACCTTGTATACTTGCAAGTGTGTGGAAGTTAATTAGGATAATTAAGGTTTTTTACTACTGTGTTCATAGTTTTCAAAATCCTAATCAATATTCTACGTATCATTTAGCCAATTTACTTCTTTTTGTTTCATCATTCTTTCTACCCATCACCTTAGGATTTATTGTTGGTGGTGTATAATATCAATATTATCTGCACATTGTTATGGATGGTCGGGAAGAATATGAGCCTTGTTTATTGGGGCAAAAGTTAAAGTTATGCATGTTGTGAGATGCAAACCCCCTATATGTTGAAAAGTAGAAAAAAAGAAAAAGGAAAAAAAAAACATGAAAGAAAAAAAAGAAAAGAAAAAAAAAAAAGAAAAAATTTCAAAAGAAAAGAAAAAAAAAAAAAACCAATTCCTTCTATGTTTATTTTGAGTGTTAGAAATAAAGAATGACAATTCTTTCTAAATTGTAATAAAGAATGTGCATCTTGCCATTAAAACTGTAGTTGGTTATATGCTATGGTTAGTGGATTATGTTCTAAAGAATTACTGTTCGAAGTTAATAATGTGTCTAAGGTGATTTCTACTTAAATCCAAATATATCCTACATTACGAGCTTTAAAGAATTACTTGATCCTTGGTTTGAGTTCATTTGTATTAGTGAGTGTTTTGTGTGCTTTAAAATTTCTTCTAACATGTTTGTCCCCTGATAAACTTGTGTTCAATTGGTTTCTCATTGTTTATTGAGTGAGTGATATCTGCTTTCATGAGTGAAGAGTAGCAATTTCTTGATGACGATTTGGGGTTGATTGGCAATGTTCTTTTATATCCATATTGCATCTATATATTGAGCTTGAATGTATTTTTGTATTTATGCCTTTTATTTTACTCGGGACGAGTAAAAAATCTAGTTAAGGGGTATTTTAACTCACTAAAAGAGAGTATTTTCATTTACTTTTAGTTTGGCTTTTATTCAAAATTAAGGGTTTTAGTTTAACACGTAGGGGTATTTTTCTAATTTTACACCTTGAGTCCATAAATTAGGTTTTTTTTATTGTTATTATGTTAAAAATATATATTTATGCCCTTAGAATGATGGCCATGTTTTTGTATGTTTTTATTTGCAATAAAGGCCAAACGAGGCAAAAATAGAACAAAAAAGGTTAAAACAGAGCAAGACCGATACCCCAAGCTGGAGCCAAATGCAACCAATGCCCAGAGCCTTGGGAAAGACACCTAAATTCTAGTCCTTGGGCGTGTTCTTAGTATGGGCGCCCAGCCCCATCTAGCGATTTTTGATAGGTTTTTATGGTTTGACTTGGGTTTTGGACATTTTTGACCCATTTTTTTGTCAACCCTAATAAGCACTATATAAAGGTTATGTTAGGTAATTAATTACCAGATAATTTGGGAGAACAAAAGCATAGTAGTCGACAAAAAACATTAGACAACACAAATGAGAGAATCAACTCAAGATCATCAGTAGTGAAGAGAGCAAAGGAGAAAAAGAGAAGACTCGGCTTGACAACACTAGTTTTTTATTTTCTTACTTATTTTTGTGTATTCATTATGCTATTCACAATTTTAATTAATTCTTGTGTTGTATTACAAGTGATTTGATGATTCACTAAGACCTAATGAGTTTCATTCATAACTTGCCCTGACTCTCAATTGATAGAATTTATTTCCTTCATGGTTATGAGCTTATGCTTGATTTTTAATTGAATGGTATTAAATGCATTTATAAGTGTAATCAACTAATAAATTGATTTGTAGCCCTGATTCAAAAATCAAAAAAGGAGCTTTAGGGTTAGGAATTAGTCTAATTAAGCTTTGTTCAAAAGTTCTATAAGGAAGGATGGACATTTAGTGAACATGGATTGAAAGATACTCATTCATTTTAGGTAGTCCTATATAGTGGTCATCTATGATTAGATTAAGGTCGAATTTACATAGAAATATAGTGAGTTGGTCGGGTTTAGTAGATTTATGATGGAAGTCAAAAGATAACTTACAATTACATATGTCTCTGGACTAGTAAACTAAATAAGTGAATCAAGAATTGATAGAATGAAGAAATAGATCAATTGAGGAGATTGGTAAGGGACGACAGTAGATAATTCAACTATTGATTTTCTCCACTCTTTACTTGTATTAATGCGTTCTTTTTTATTTTGTGTTTCTATTATTTACCACTCCATTATTTCTTAGTTTAGATAGAATCAAAAGTGGGACGTTTAGGCATTTAATAGGGTGTGAATGTTGTCTCTGTGGAATGATACTCTACTAATCGTTATATTACTTGTTCAATAAATATATTTGCAAAATTCAAGAGCCGTGTGTAGTACAATTACAGCACAAACCATGAAGACCTATAAATGGATAACGAACTAGGCCAAGAAGAAGAAAATAAGGAATATATGTCGAAGGAAATTGGTTCCCATGTACCCCCTGAACTTGAAGTTACAACTACCAGGTCACTCAACAATTATGTAAAAGTACCACCGCCTCAATTTGTGAATGAGTTTGAGTTTGCTCTGGTGACTACAAAAAAGGTTTTGATTGTTTGTGGAAAAAGATGCTGTTCTAGGAATGGTAGAAGAAGGGTAGTTTCAAAGCGTCGAGGGCCAGGAAGGTACAACCTATTTATGTCAAAGTTGACAAAATCTTGAGGACTTAGGATGTGCTCAACAATGGGACAAATTTACCAAGGATTAAAATATCGTCTAAATGTCTCCTTAGTTTTGAGAGAGTATTTCTTGCCCTTTTCTTTATTTATGCTTTCTTTAGTTTACTTGGTTTATGTGAAGAACCTAGTGGGTAACGAATGCTTGTAGTCTTGTGTTTAGTTTAGTTATGTTTGTTAATTGGCAAATGAATTTTAATTTGGTTGGATGAATTTTGTTGTTAATGGCAATGTTGATGGCAATAAAGGACTTTGTGGTGATTTGTGATTGACATATTCTTTATGAAAGGAACTTGGACTTTGTCTTTATCATTTGATTCTGGAGATTCTATGATACACTTTTTTTTCTATGTCCGTTGAGATTATTTTGAGCAAATCATAATGGTTGATATGTATTAGGAGTAGTCTTTGTTGATTGAATGTCTTATATAAACCAATTGTGTGTGAAGCTAAGTTTGGGGAAATGAGTGGGGCAATTAGATAACCCTTTGTGTTGTATTAAACCCCATTACCCTTATGTGTTTTTTTTTCTTTAATTGTCTAAACCTCATGAAGCCTCAATGACACTTTCTCAGTGTAGCCATGATTGAAAGTTGAACAAAATTCAATTTCTAAGACTCATAAGCTTAATTGATTTGCATTTATATGGTCTACCTGAAATTTCTCATTGCTTATCCTTGATTAATGTTGTGCTATTGATGGTGAAGTCCATGATAAAGGGTAAAACTCTTGTTTCAAGGTTCAGTTTGAGCTTAATTTGTTGCATTCGCATTCACTTGCTTACTATATTGCCATCTTCTATGTTAGCTTTTTGATTGTCCATTGTGATATTGTCTGAATATGTTTTTATGCTCTATATTGGTTTGATTGACCCAGTGTAGTATGTTTATTTCTTGTGATATAGATGAGTGGTAGGATGAGTTGTATACATTACTGAATCAATAATATGAAAAGTGTGGTGGTATGCTTTTTAGTCTTATTATGTTTGGGGAATATTTTTATTTATGATTAAAAGTTTTGGTGATTATTGGATAGAAAAAAATTGACAATGGTAATCAGCGATTATAATTGACTTGCAATGATATATGGTTGTTATATTTGAATTAGACATTTCAAATTTTTGGTGTGTGTTGTGTTTGTTCTCTTATGAGCAAAGTTTTCAAACACTACTTATTGTTAATTTCAAAAGAAAGGGCATTGTGCTTTTAAAAGTATTCATTTGAAACACTTTTTATTCATTCTCACATGTGTTCTTTGTTGATAAACTTGTTTTTAGGAAATAAAAATTTCAAGTGATTGGAAATGAGTTAGACCATTTATATGGTTATTGCATAGAGTGTTATTCTATCTTGTGAATGTTTAGGTCTTGATATGATTTTGGGTGCATTTTGTCCCATTGCTTGGTTTAGAACCATCAAAATTCAAAATATTTTACTCTTAGAAATAATAAGGTTTACGTGAGGGCCTATAAAATACTGTAGAGTTACTATAAAATAGGTAGTCCTAATTGATAGAACTTTTATATTGATAGGGACACTAGGTAGTCCTTACAATATTTTTTCTCATAACATTGTTTATGTGAGGGCCTGGAATCAAGCACTTCTAATTGAAAAGAAAGGAATAAAGATTTTCTCGTAGAGACCAAGAGGAAAAAAGTAGCCAACCACTCTTTAGTGCTTTATTTGATCAAGTCATGACATAGTCAAGCTAATGGCTATAAAAGAGCACTTTTTGGGAGATAACGCAAGCTTTAAATTCCTTGTTTTATTTAATTTTGATGTTATTTTATGTTTAATTGTCATTTTGTGTGATTTTATTTGTTTTAGTTTAGTTTAGGTATGAAAGTTGCACTTTAGATTTGAATAAATTGTTCTAAGGAATGAAGTGAAATGAACTTCTAATATTTGTGTTCTTAATGTTTGTAGGTGGTGAGAAGACTTGGATTGAAGTAAGAAATAAGAAGGAAAAATTGGCTAAGTATGGGAAATGAACTTTGTAGAAGTTTAGTTTGATGTCGTGACATCAAATTTCGTGTCGCAACACTAAACTCAAACCTCAGGTTAGGCAAAAAATTGCCCTTATTTCAATGTCATGACACCGAGAGTTGGCATCGTGACATCAACCATGTGAGAGGCACATATGGCTGTTGAAGTCACGACACCAAAATAGGCAGGATAGATTTTTAGTCGAGTTTCTCTTCATCTTCTTCACTCAAACCCCCTAATTTCCAAACCCCAACCAAAACCATTCTAAATCCCTCTTCTGTAATCCTTCCTTTTCATCCATAAATCTTCCTTAAACTTCAAAAATCAAGACCCCCATCACATTTGGAAGAAGATTTTGCCAACTTTTGAAGACTGAAATAAGGGTTTTTGAGGCTTTTAAGAGGCAATTTTTACAAGTTTCAAAGGATTTCAAGACTACGAATTAGTCTTCAATTTTTGGGTAATATTCTTCCTTTATACTTAAGCCCCTAAGTATTAAAGAATTATTCCTAATTTCTGAGATTTTAGACATTTTCTTGAAACTATTCTGGACAAAATTACCCTTGAACCTTTGGGTTATTGATTGGTGAATTGAAGAAGTAATTTTGGTTCTAAATTTTTTACTGGTTTGGGTTGAATTATGTTGGGTTATTTTTATTGACTTTGAAATTGTGGAAATTGTTGTAAATATTGTTGAATTTTGGTTTAATTGACATTTAATTATCAAGTTGATATTGATTGTGGTAATTCTTGTTGAATTGTTGTTTGGATTGAAAATATACTTGAGGAGTATATGGTAGTGGAAGAAGAGGTAAGCGTAGGGATAGAGGTGAAACTTCAAAGAAGAGGAAAATGGGGGAAGGAACTAGTAGGGAAGGAGCAAGTAGTGAACTAGTGGAGCTAAATGAACCTGTTGTGGAACCCCAATTTGCTAGTGACTGTCGTGATCTATTTCATGCTAATAAAAAGCACGAGGCATCATTAAGGAAAGAGCATTTGACTTGTCTATGCATTGGGAGGACTACTAGGGAGTCAGGAAGGAATTAGAAGTACAACTTAAGGAGAGGCAATGGGAAGGTTTTGATAGAGTAGTTCCACCGAGGTATACAAATTTGGTGAAAGAGCTTCCTTGCAATAATTGTGAACTCGAAGAGGTAAAAGTGAGAGTTAGAGGTGTTTTGATTGACTTCAGTGCTGAAAAAATTAATGCCTATTTTAATACTCCTTCTACTGACAGTATGGAATATAGGGAGTTCATATATGTCAAAGATAAGGATATAATAACTGTCAAAGATGCTTTGTGCACCACTAATGTTAACTGGGTTATGAATGCGACTGGAAAAATAGAGCTTAAATTTCCTCGCAGTGGTTTATCATTAAGTGTTAAATTGTGGCTGCATTTTATATGTTGTAGAATTTGGAGGTAAAAAACAGTGAGTTCTATTCTACGAGATATGGCATGTCTTGTTTACGTCATTCTTCACCGCAGGGATGCCCTTGAATGTTGGTAACCAAAAGATCTAGGAGACCCATATTTTATACACCAAGTTTAGTAAATCACCTATGTATCAATGCAGGATGTCTCATCATTCCCGACGAACCTCAGACATATCTAAGAGGTCAAATCAACAAAGATTATGTGTACAAGATGGTTAGCGAATTTGAGAGGCATCATCAAGTTGAATGAGCTCCTATACTACCACCACTTCACCCACGAGCATTGCAGATTCCCATGTTGACAGATTTTGTATTCAATGCACCAAGCACAGATGAGGCATGCAATGAGCTTCAGAGATATTAGACGTACAACTTGCTTGTCCTCCACAACCATTTGACAATTATCGGTGAAGCTCTTAGGGTCACATCGCTTAACACTTGGACTCAACCAAGACCATTTCCAGTGTGGTATTATGGTCCATCTCGAGGTTATGCTTGTTACACCATCCAAGGAACCATCGCTTCAAGGAAAATCACAAGAAGTGGGAATTCCTGGAGGAGACATTGTGGGGTCCAAGATAAAGATTTTGATGAAAGCATGCACAGTGGTGTTGAAGATGGACAAGAAGAGATGGAGCGAGACATCAATCCAGTAGAGGATGAAGAATGGTCAATTTGAAGGTACTCGAGAAGATACCATTCTGTAACAGTGCTCATCACCTTACTTTATTTTATGAATATAGAGGGATTTGAAGACTGCTTTTACTTTAATTTCTTTAGTCACTTTAGTACCTTATTATGTTTGCTCATTGATTTTAGATATTTTGGTTTGAAAATTTTCTTCTGACTAGATTGGCTAAGGGCCATAAGTTGATGCCAAGTGACATATTATTGATGCTTGAATTAGATTTGGTCACTTTGAATTTTAATTATGAATGCTGGGTTTTTGAGCTTTTATTGCCTCTAGTGGTTTACTTAATTCAGTTGTGAGAATGGCTAAGGGTTGTAGACTAATGCCAAGTATATTATTCTTGATGCTTAAGTGATTAGATTGACTATCGTTGAGCTTACATAGATACCAACTTGGTTTTTAGCTTAATTTTGCTCTTAGTGACTTCTTTTGATTACATTTTATTTAGATTATGTTATTATGGCTTTAAGTTTAATCGTATGGTGGTACTTGTTTGTTGACTTTTGGGTGAGTGGATGGATGAGTTTTACTCATCAATTGAATAAAAGTGTCAAGTTTGGGGGTGTTTGTTGTTTGTGTCGAGAATGGTTTCCTTTTTAGGGAATGTACATATGTGTTTGTTTGACGAAATATTGGATAGAAAATTGATCATTTCAGTACTCGATGTTGACATTTGAGTTTCTATATCATACGAGTGAATTATTTCAACTCAACATTCTATGAATTTGAATGCGTGTGTAGTAGTTCTTATGCAATTTGAGAAATTCAAAGACTTTGTATTATTATTTTCAAAATGAGGAACATATGTTTTTGGCTAAACTCATTTGAAACATGACATTTTATCAAATCACTTGTATTATTTTGTTGGTCAGTTCTCTCATCTTTTGGAAAAAGTAGTTTAATTGGGATAGAAGTAAATTGGGACATTTTGTATGTTTTCATAAGGATTATTATTCTAACTTGTGAGTGATTGGTCGTGAATATTATACATTTCACTCCTCTTCCTTTGTTTAGTACCCATGTTTTTCATATATATATATATATATATATTTGCATATTTTGCTGTTAAGAACAAGACGAGTATAGGATTCAGGCATGTACCCATGTTGTTTTTTCGAAATGGCCATTAGGATTGTTTGTGCATTTTAGAATACCAACAAGTCGAGGAGGAAATGCTTTTAATATCCATTATGAATATTATACTACTCAATCCTTGGTAGATTAATAATCCCAAATTCGTGTGACATGCATATAGGTAAATTCGTAATGATCTTCCATATAAAGTTGTTGAGATGATTGAACAACTTTGTAATCCTTCGAGATTTGAACAAAAATGTTTTAAATGCTTCGAACTTGCTTTTCTAAAACCTTTTGAGAAATGTACAATGAATACTTGGTGATTTGAAATATTGTGTGGCATTTGAACTTGTAATCTTTTCGTGCATTGAAAACTTGGAATGTTTAATTGAAATAATTCAACTGTCATATGGTATTTGAGGTTCCGTGAGAGATTTCCGAATTGGTCAAATTACATCCATTAGTCATCTTGTGTATGTCTAATTTGGTAGTATACTTAATTGGTTATTTAGTATAGTTCTTTTTATTTCTTGTTTCACTTGGGACTAGCAAAACGATAAGATTGGGGGTGTGATAACTCTAGTAAACTAGAGTTATTTTACTATTACACTCTAGCTTTTGTAAGTTATGTCCCAATTTTGGCATCTAATTAAGTGTTTTAGCTTAATTATTTGCATTATGTAGTTGCATTTGCATTTCTTGTAAATATCATGAGTTTTTATTTAATTTTAGTTATTTTAGTTACTATTGAGTTAAGTGTTTTGTAGAGTCAAAATAACAAAAGTCCAACGGCTGAAGTGCAACTGAATATGGAGAGTTGAAAACTAGAGGTGAAAGAGGCTTGATGTCGTGACATGAGTTATTCGGTGTCACGACATGAGTTATTTAGTGTCACTACATTGAGGCGGGATTTGATATTGTATTTTCAGCACGATGTCACGACGACACCAAATAGTCCATGTCGCGACATCGAAGTGCAAACAACTTTTGTGCACAGTTTTTTAATTTTAGCTTGCAGAATTGTCTTGTAATTCAAACACTTGAAGAGTGACAGAAAAAAATTGTAAACATATTGGTAGTATAGTTAGTTTTTAGATTAGTCTAGTTATAGTCTTGACTTAGAACTCAAGATTCTTTTTAATTAAAGTTTTCTTTTAATTTCTATTGAATCTTGCTTTAAACTCCTTGAAAGTTTTAATTTTGATTAGATAATCTTAGTGGGTTAATCATTAGTTTCAAGTAAATATAATTTTCACTTGCTTTCTAGTTAAATTTCTTGAAAAACTAGTAACTTCCTTTTAAAGCTTTCTTCTGTAGGATTCTTGATAATTTAGTGATTTTCTAGCTAAAATCTCCTTTTCCTTGCTTTAAATTCTAGTAATTTTTTTAGTGGGCTTTCCTTTATTAAATAAAAAATCCACAAATATTTAGTTTAAATTATTTCTCGTTTCAAATGTCATTGGTTTTAATTTAGTGGAAAAATGGAAATTATGTTTTGTTTTCATGCTTTCTTATTGCTTTCGTTAGCCAATATTGGATTACTTGCCCTTATATTCTTTTTTTACTTTAGTTAATTTAGTTGATTTAGAAGTAATTTACCTACTTTCATTAGAATTGATTAGTTAGTACTTTAATTAGTTGTTTTCCTGCTTAATTAGAGCAGAAATTACATGATTAATTTCCTTGTTCTTAGCAGTTAAAACAGTTCTTTAGTCTACTTGTTTGATTGAGTTTGTCTAACTTAGTCTATCTTATTGGTTATACAATGGCTTTTAATTCTTAGTATTTATCAACAAGCAATCCTTGAGGGTATGATAAACAAGACACCCACTCATCCTATGCTGCTACTTACTCCGTATACTTGCTGGAGAGAGGGTAGAGTATAAGGAATTTGTTGGGTCTATTTATAACTTGTTTTGTTTTGATTGAACTCTACCTTTAGCATGAACAAGTTTTTAACGCCGTTGCCAGGGATTGTCCTTGGTATTTTCACAATGTTGAGCACTTTAAGGGTCGTGTAGATTAGGTACTTTTCAAGTTTTAGTAGTTAATCTTAGTTCTTGATTGGTAGTTTTTACTTTTTATGTTGGTAAGCCTTGCCTGTGAATTGAAGTGACACTTGTGACTTATTAGTTAAATTTGCTTCTTGTAGTGTATGGTTAGAAGAGACAAAGGAATATTGATTTTCTTGGATGACGAAAGAGAGAAGGAATTAAAGAAAATTCAAAAAGCAAAAAGATTGAAACAAGAGTTGGAGAAAATTCAAATGCAGAATCTTCAACAAACTTCTAGAATGTTGAATGAGAATTTGGGTAATAATGGTGATGATGATAGCTACAAGTTAAGGGGATTGGAAATTATGGAATAGGAGCTAACTTCAATGGGAGACTTGGGAATAATGGTAATAGAGTTCATGAAAATGGTCATCCTCTTAGAGACTATGCAATTCCCAATTTCGGTGTACCTACTTCTAGCATTGCACGGATGCCGCTAGAAGCAAATAACTTTGAAATTAAATCTGCTTTTATATAAATGTTGCAAGCCATGAAACGTTTGGAGGTGGTTCTCATAAGGATCCATACACGTACTTGATGAATTTTGAAGAAGAGTTGAATACATTTAAATTCAATAGGATCTACCCCGATTGATTGCGCAAGAGGGTTTTCCTTTCTCATTGAGGGATATAGCAAAGGTTTGGTTGCAATCACATGCTCGAGGAATGTTTACGACCTGGAATCATTTAGCTCAAGAATTCTTGGCCAAATATTTTCTTCCTTCTAGAACCGCCAAATTCGAAATGAGATCACATTATTCAAGCAAGACATGGGCGAAGGTCCAAGTGAGGCTTGGGAAAGATTCAAGGAGTTGTTGACAAAATACCCACATCACGCTATTCCTCTTTGGTTGCAAATCCAAACTTTTTATAATGGTTTGACTCGAGAGACCAAATCAATTGTTGATGCATCCGCAGATTGTTCAATATTTTACAAAACAGTGAAGGGGGTTCAAGCACTACTTAATAAGATGGCATTTATCTATTACACTCATGGTCCTATTGCTCCAGATGTCAATCAAGCCAATGTACAACATGGAGGTGTTTTGAATTTGAATTTTAATGATGCCCTACTTTCTCAACAAGGCATATTTACGAATGTTATGAATAACATCACAAGAGCTTTGGAGAATTTTGGGAGATCAAATACCGTGAACACCATGGCTTCTTCATTTCAGATGCCTTTTGTTTATGATTTTTGTGGTGTGGACAACAAAATGGGCAATGTAAGGATCCTTTTGGTTCAAGTGTGAAAATTAATTACGTATCCAATGAAAATTCATCTCTCAAGGAATCGTCCTGGAGTTCATGGAAATACTTACCATCCATAATGGAGGAATCACCGAAACTTTTCTTCGTGCCATCCCAAAACCAACAGAATCCGCCTTATCAACACAATTCTAAACCACAAAACTCTCAAAGTTGAGTCTCAACTTCTTCCTCTAGGCCTCATCAATCCCTCCACCAAAGAAATTTCCAAGCCAACCCCTATCCATCTCAATCAAATCCCATTTATCCCAAGAACCAACCAAGACCTCAATTTCAACCACATAACCCACCCCCTATGAATTACAATCAAAATTTTCATAGAGAAGTTGATGATCTCCAAATGCAATTTGAAAATTTGATAAGAGAAAATGAGAATCAAAGGAGAGAAATTGAGAACCAAATGAGGGAATATGGAAATTTGAGAGTCAGTACAAGGAATTTGGAGATTCAATTGGGGCAAATAGCAAGATAACGAAATGAGAGACCTTTGGGAGCTTTGCCTAGCGATAAATTCCCAAATCCAAGAGAGCAAAATGGAAGAGAGCAATGCATTGCTATAACTTTAAGAAGTGGAAAGGAGTTGATGGTGAAGAATCACAATCTTGAAGTTGGTGATGAAAGTGAGAAAAAAAAAAAAGGTTGTTGAAGCTCAAGGTGAAATTAATTGTGATGAATCGAAGAAGAGGATGAGGAGGAAATCAAAGTGCCAAAGAAGAAAGGGAGCAAAAGTAAGCAAATTAAGGAACCCTTGAGTCTATACAATTTGGGAAAGGTACCATTCCCCAACAGACGGTTGACCCAAGGAAATAAGAAAAAGAAAACAATTCAATGAATTCCTTAAGGTGTTCAAAAAGCTCCAAATTTACATTTCCTTGCTTGAAGCACTCACAAAGATACTCCGCTATGCTCGATTCATGAGACAGATTCTAGCTGGGAAGAGAAATTGGAAGGGTGATGAAAAGGTGTGCTTAAATGCCAAATGTAGTGCAATCATGTGAAGGAGATTGCCACCCAAGTTCAAGTCATCCCAATAGTTTCGAAATACCAGTGAACATCCGGGGGGTCCTAAATTGCATTTTTCACTCTATGATTTAACGGCAAGTAAAGCCATTTACGACAAGTTGGGGATTACAAGTGCCAAACCTACTCAAATCACACTCCAATTTCCAGATTTATTCGAGAGGAAACCTTTCAGATTATTGGCAGATGTGTTCATTCATGTTGACAAATTGGTTTTTCTGGTTGACTTCCTAATGCTAGACACTAGTGAAGATGTTGAGATTCCATTGATATTACGAAGGCCTTTCTTGTCAATTGCACATGCATTGTTTGATGTTAACAAAGAGAAGTTAATCTTACAATTCAAAAATGAATCAGTTAAATTTGATGTTTTTTATTATAATGATAATGTTCCAAATATTTAGGATGATTGGGCCAACCATTCACTCGATTCTTTTATTGTTAGGTCAAATGAAGAGGGAATCAAAGTTGAAGATGGCAATTCAATCAAAGAGGTGTATGAAGCAAAGAACTGGAAGTGAAAATAATTTGGAGGAAAAGCCGCCCGATGGTGGTTGTGATGTGGAAAGGACTCAAAAGATTATTACAAAAGATCGGGAGAGTATTATTGAAAAAATAGCCAAAATATGCCAAAAGAAGATAAGGTGATTTGAGAATCAAATTGGTGTGATAATTGGTCCATTAACACTTGCAAAGGTTTGGAAAAAAGGAAATCTTTACGTGAGGACCGGGAATTAAGCTCTTTTAATTGAAAAGAAAGGAATTAAGCTTATCCCTAAAGACCAAAAGGAAAAGGGTGGCCAACCACTCTTAAGTGCTTTATTTGATCAAGTCAGGACATAGTTAAGCTAACAACTATAAAAGACTGTTTCTTGTCAAGCAACCCAAGATTTAAATTCTTTTTTATTAAATTTTGATGTCATTTTAAATTTAATTGTGATTTAGTGTGATTTGTTTTGTTTTAGTTTAGTTTAGGTTGGAAATTTGTGCTTTTGATTTGAATAAATTGTGCTAATAAATTGGAATGAAGTGAAATGGACTTCTAATATTTATGTTTTTAATATTTGTAGGTGGTGAGAAGAGCAAGATTGGCGTGAGGAAGAAGGAGAAAAAAATGGCTAAGTATATAAGAAATGAACTTTGTAGAAGTTCAGTTTGATGTTACGATATCAAATTTGGTGTTGTGATACCAAACTCAAACTTCTGGGTAGGAAAAAATTCATCCCTGTTTCAATGTCGCAACTCCGAAAGTTGGCTTTGCAACACTAAACACGTGAGGGGCACTTGTGGCAGTTGATGTCGCAACATCAATTATTTGATGTCGCGACACCGAGACATGCGTGGATAGCACATGATGGCCGACATTGTGACATCATCTAGTACCCATGTAAAAGGACTAAGTATCAAATAATTTTCTCTTGACCCATTAAAATCGGGTTGGGTCACCTATAGGACATATAGACCTAAAGTCCTATTCATGAAAACACCTATATTTCAACATGACATCATATGATGTAGGATCATAAATGTCAGCTTATTAGGAGTAAATTAGTTAAAATTTTTGTTATCCCCTCTAAGAGTCATCCCATAATAATTTATATCACCTCCTCTATGATATTATTTTATTCTTTCCACAAGGGTTCAAATTGATAAGTTGGGATAAGAATCCCATGTTAAGAAATTTAATCAAACACAGAATGGCATGAGAGTAATTTTCCAATCTCACATCATCTCAAGAACCAAACGGATCTTGAAAGAAATGTAGAATCTCACATGGGATGGTATAAAGACCCATGAATTTTGCACAAAAAAAATATAGACCCCACGAACTATCTTGAAATCAAGCCGGTTTTTGCTCAATTACAAGACCAGATTGGCAAAGAGCTGGTATTTTTTTGGAGGAATCAATGAGGCTAGGGAAGAAAAAGGCTTTGATGTGGAAAACTAAAAATTGGTGGCAAAAATGAAAACTAAGAAATGTTTGGCAAAATTACAAGTATGGGATTTGAATCCACTTTCTTCAATGTCAGAAACCAAGTATACATTACACTTTAGGAAATAGAATTGAATTAGGCACGATATCGTATTTCATAAATAGATGCTTTAATGTGGGTTATTTTCAAATTTTTTCTAATGATAGAATATATTAGAGCTTGAAAAATATTAGTCAAATAACTTGCATCAACTTGTGTTTCATGTTGAAACCACAAAGGGAAGGAGTCCTTCCACTACAAAGACCCAAAGTAAAAGTAGCCAATTTATGATTAACATTATTGCTAGATCATTTAACAAAATTAAAAGGCCAAGAATAACAATATTTGGCAAGGCTTAAAATATCTAGACGAAGAATACACAAGTCTCTATCATCTGTTCTACCTTGATTCAGCAATCAAATCACTATAGCAGCCAGATTGCACTTCAATGGCAGCAAACAAACATTTATGAGCTTGAACCAAAGAAATAATAAAGGATAACAGATAATTAATGTCATGCATATTGGAAAGGTTGATCAAAGCCTAACACCAATGCCAAAACTGGTTTCAAGAATGTTGCAGATTAGGCCAATAAACTGGTAAAATTTTCCATACAGTTTTGGAAAAAGTACAATCCAAAAATAAATGCTCCGAAGATTCTTTAGTCGAACCTTATCTAGGACAAAGAGAACCCTGCACGTGATATCTACAAGATAGAGTACCTCTAACAGTCATAGCTCTAGATAAACATTTAAAAATAAAATGTTTGATTTTCTCTTTAACAGGAAGATGCCAAATAGAATTGCAAACTTTTTGCTGTTGAAGCACAAAACTAGAATGAGAATAATCTGTGACTTTTTCATTTCTGTTCAAACAAGTATTATTAGTAAGGAAATAGCTAGAGTTAACAGAATATGAATCGAATTAAGAATAATGCCAAACCCACTTATCAGAACAAGTAGTAATAGAAAGGGATCTGAAGAGTAACAGATGCATCTTCTTTTCTAAAAGTACTATTAACCATAAGAGTGATTCCAATTAGTAACAGATAGAGGACAACCAGTAGGTTTACTAGTTTGGGGCTAAAAGTAAAAGGGGTAGAAGCCAAGAGTCTTCCCAAATTTTATTTGTGTCACCAATACCAACTAGAAATCTAGACGAACTAGCAACCATATTTTGAGCGTAAATAACACTTTTTCCAAAGATATGATGAGGAAGATGATGCAGAGGAATTCAAAGTAGTTGAATTAGAAAAATACTTTGATTTTAGGACTCTGTTAACTAGCAATTTATGTTTTGTGAAAATTCTCCAAAACTATTTGCCATTTAAAGCAGTATTGAAACATGTAAATGCTCTAAATCCAAGACCACCTGAACAAAAAAAAATACAAAGACCACTTAAGCTCTAAACTTGAGTTAATTGTTTCCAATTAATCTCATTAGAACCCCAGACACATTTCCTTCCTGCCAAAATTTAGAAACCAAACTAGATAAGTGCTTACACACACCCACAGGAAGCTTGAAATAAAATATACCGAAAAACAACTCGAGCCAGAAATAATCAGTACCTCTCTTCTAGCAGTAGACAAGAAACTTTTCCTTCTAGCCAGAAACTTTAGAAGAAATCCTATCCTTAACATAAGAAAAGACCTGCTTTTTTGTCCTATCAATGGAATTAGGGAAATCCAGATATTTAATAGTAACATTTTCCTATATTCCCCCAAAGGCATGATAGATTTGATTTTTCAACTAAAGAGGAACATTTTTACTAAAACAAATGGCAGATTTTTCCAAATTAACCACTTGACCAGAACAAGACACATATTTCATCAATAAGGAAAAGATATTCTAACTCTCTTGAAGGTTAGCTTTACAAAATAAGAGGGTGTCATTATCAAACAACAAATGAGAAACACGAAGACCACCCCTACTAATTTTCACATCGGTCATGTCTCCATTAATACTAGCTTGAGCCAACAAACTATTTAGACCTTCAGTTAAAATAAATAAATAAATAAATAAATCAACAAAAATAACAACAACAACAAAGGTACAAGGGTTCCCTTTCCCTAATGCCTCTATAAGGCTTCATTAAACCAGAAACTTGATAATTAAATTGAAAGGAATGTGTGACAAAAGAAACATATTTCATAACCTAAGAGATCTATTTATCAGAAAAACTCATTTATAATCTTTGAAAGAAAATGTCTCATTTTACCCTATAACTTAGACATGTCAAGTTTAATAGCCATGAACCCATTATTTCCCTTATGCTTACCATTTAGATAATGCATATATTCATGAGCTAACATAACATTATTTAAGATTTGCCTTTCTGGAATGAAAGCAAACTGAGACCTACGGATGAAATGAGACAAGAGGGGTTTCAGTATATTTACTACAATTTTTGACACAATTTTATAAAGAGTGTTATATAAATAATAGGCCTATAATCAGAAAATAAGGTTGGATTTTAGATCTTAAGAAAAAGGGAAATGATAAAAAATACATACATCGTTAATGACATCTACACTAGTAATGTCCCAAAATTTTTGGAAAATGCAGGGAGTCATTCCATCAAAACCAATTGACTTATTTATGACATTTTAAGCATTTATTGTGGGATTTCCAACAAGTCTCTCCATCTCATCTCGATAGAACTTGCTCAGATCATGCACCTATGCTCCTTACTTGAAACAAACTACACTTGATGGACCTAAACTCTTTAGCTTTTAAATGTATTGGGGAATCTTAGCAATTTCCTACAGACTCTGCAAAATAGTTAGGTTTAGTTTTGTCAAGGGATAGTTTTACAAAAATATTCAAATAAACTGAAGAGACTCAAATTTGGCCTAAAGGCTTGGAATAAAATTGTGGTTGGGATTATCTTCCAAAGGTAAAGGAATGCAAAAATGGCAGTAACTTAATCAGAAAAGGTGTTCTAATAGATGCATCAGATGAAAATGAAATTAAACTTTCACAGCAACAAGCATGTTAGCTAAAGCTTTGGCAGATGATGAGAACTTCTAGAAACAAAAGACAAATGCCAAATGGTTGAAGGTGGGTAACCACAACTTAAAGTTCTTCACTCTCAATTTCTAGTCAAGAGGAATATATCTTTGCACAAGGAGACCTGAAGATTTCGAGAGAAATTGAATTGATGATCCTTCTTTGTTTCAAGAAAATATAGATAAGTTCTTTGAAAGCTTACTCTCTGATGATGGTGTCAGGGATGATGATTAGGTGAAGGAAGTCATTCCTAAAATCTTGTTAGATGAGGACAATAGAAAGTTGATTGAAGCTCCCGTCTTTGAGGAATTGAAAGAGATGATTTTCTATTTGGATTCTAACAATACACCTGGTATAGATGGCTTCAATGGTCATTTCTACAATATATGTTGGAATATCATCTCAAAAGATCTGTTGCTAGTTCTAAGGAGGTGTTTCAAGAATTATCACTGCCTAAAGCTGTGACAAGCACCCTGATATGCCTTATTCCCAAGGTAGAGAATCCTTCCACTTTTACAGATTTTAGGCCTATTAGTTTATGCATAGTATCTACTAAGGTCTTCACTAAGCCACTGGCCAATAGCTGAAAAGGTTACTTCTAGCGTCCAACGCTAATTTTTTAGGAATAAAATGGTTTTGCTCATGCTAGAAATATATCAGGAACTTGTGGAGTGTGCGGATAAACTTGTCTGAGGTAGGAATATGATTCTTAACCTTGATATGACAAAAGTTTTTGATAGGGTTTCTTGGAGGTTTTTATATGCTGTCTTGAGGAGATTTGGTTTTTCAGATGCTTTCATTTCTATTGTTGCAATTTATGTTGAATCATCATGGTTTTTTATTTTGTTCAATGGGAAACCAACTAGATTTTCAAATGAACAAGAGGAGTAAGGCAAGGGGGTACTATCGCCGCTTATCTGTTAATATTTGTTGCGAAGTTTTCTCTAGGGGCTTAAATAAGTGCTTTGAAAGTGGAATGATTTGGCGTTTCTTAATTGCTAGAATTTGCATCTCAATATCTCATTTCTCTTATGCAGATGAGATAATTGTCTTTCTTAATGGGCAAAAAAAGTCTACCAAGAACCTTGATGCTTTTATTCAAATGTATGAAGTTCTCAGTATGGTCAAAAGATTAATAGAAGCAAAAGCAATTTCTATGTTTCTTCAAAGGTGAGCTCAACAAGGGTCAGACTAATTTCAAGGATTTCTGGATTTAGAAGAAGGAGTTCCTTTTCACTTATCTTGGAACTCTACTTAAAAAAGGTAGAAAGGTTCACTCTACATTCTAGCCGCTGATAGGTAAGATTACTCTCAAAATAGCTGGAGGGAAGACAAAAATACTCTTAGCAGAAGAAAGATTGTTGCTCACTAAGCATGT
Organism: Cinchona pubescens; assembly: GCA_025175665.1. Taxonomy (NCBI): domain Eukaryota; kingdom Viridiplantae; phylum Streptophyta; class Magnoliopsida; order Gentianales; family Rubiaceae; genus Cinchona; species Cinchona pubescens. The sequence continues at coordinate 447,192 of JANKKI010000253.1, read as the reverse complement.
GTTAAGCTCCATTCCAATTTATCTCTTGTCCGTGCTGTCTCTTCCAAAATCTATTATTAAGGAGAAGGTAAACCTGCAGATTTTTTGTGGGGAGACACTGAATGGGGTAAAAAGTTGCATTGGAGATCCTGGACTAGGATGGACTGTTCATGAAAATGGACCAAGTATTCAAAGGCCTTCGGACATTATTGAAAGAATGTCAATGAAACTTTGGCAATTATTCATAACCAAATCTTCATTAGGGTCCTTTTTCATAAAATTTCTTTGCATCCTAAATACTTGAACAATGTTATTCAAACTAGCTATGCATCAATGCCTAGAACTTGTTCTCCTGTCTAGAAGAGTTTGATTGTTGTGAAAGATTTGGTAGAGCTTTTGATTGGAGTAAGGACAGTTGCTCTTTTTGGTTTCATGGTTGGGATGGGGATGTTTGCCACCTTCTGATGTCACTCCACATAATGATATGAAGTTGAACCAAGTGTGGAATAAAGGGAGATGGATGAGGAGGTGATAACACATTCTTTCCCTTCTTTTAATTTTAGTTGGTTGCATCACAATGAGCTATTTTTCTCAGCTGGAAAGGATGATTATGTCTGAAAGTTTCTCCCTCGGCAAAATTCTTAGCGACTTCTTGGGATAATGAAGCAAGAAATGACAATCCTATCTTATTTTCAAGGAAGATGATCTGGTATACTAGAATACTTTTAAAGATATCTGTATTTACATGGAGATTACTCAATCCTTTGTTGCCTATTGATGATAACTGTTCGAAAATTAGAGAATTCTAACTCCCTTCCAAATGCCAATTCTATCAAGATGAGGAGACTCTAGATCACATATTTTATTCTTATAAAATAGCATTTAGATTGTGGTAGCATTTTGAGAAAGTTGTTCAAATCAGAATTAAGAGTAGAAACTTTTATCAATATTTGAACGCGTGGTTGGTGAATGAATAATTCATTCTACATTAAGTCTTAAGAAACTTCCAAGTTATAGAATGGGTCAATGGAAAAATAGGTTAAATGGACATTATCAATATGATTTACCCCAAATTAGATGGTCTAAATTAATATCTGAAGCCTTAGTTGTCGGTATATTAAGTAGGTTGATTCCTAATTTTGTCTGTTAGGAATTATAGAAAGTTAGGAATAAGGCTTTCTTGATACCATAGCTACTTCTTCAACTTCAATTTGGATGACAATTGGGGACTTATTGCATTAAACCTCATTAGCTTTCCCTTTCTAGAATAAGTCTTCAACTGTAACTGAGTAGCCTCAATTTGGAGATGGATTCATACTTGGCCAACTGGCAGCTTGAGAGTTATACTAGTAAGGTGGACTAGTCCAACTATTGGTTGTTTTAAGCTTAATACAGATGGGGCTTGCAAAGGCAGTCACGGGCCTACTTCTGGTGGTGGAATGCTGAAGGATTCAGAAGGTACAATTCATGCAGCTTTCTCCTCATATTACTCTGACCAGGGTGACAGCATCATGGCAAAAGCACTAGCTTTATTACATGGAATTTAGCTTTGCAGGATTGGAGGAGTTTTGAACCTCATCATTGAACTAGACTCATAGATTGTTATCAAGGTTTTCTCAGGTCAAACACAAGTACCATGGAAAGTGGATAACATCATTCAGCAATGTTACTTTCATCTCAAGAGCATAAGCCCTACTTTTGTGCATGAGCATAGGAAATATAATGCAGTTGCTGATTGTTTAGCAAATTTAGGGTTTTAGTCTCGTTGTACTGTCATTTATTGCTTGCACAATGTCCTATCTTCTTATGCCAAGGCTCTGTCTCATTTAGATAGAATTGGATGTGCTAGTTTAAGAATACTTCTGTTAGAGGTTTTGGTTGATATCCCCTCCTTGTATTTTCAAATTATCAATAAAATGGGTGATCAAGCCAACACCAATGGACTAGTGGATTTAACCAAAAAAATCAGAGAAAGCTTCACACTTACTACCATTTGCTCGCTCCAAATCAAAGGAATTAACCTTTCTTCAATGAACATCAGATGCATGAAAGTACTTTGTGCTTTTATTTCCATCTTTTAACCATTGAATTCTAAATTTCTACGTCTAAAACACTTCCTCCTCATGATATGCAACTCTTAGCTCCTTCTTCAAATCTCTCTATTTTCCTATTGAAAAATCAATACTGTGCTATAAATTTTGAATGTCAGACCTCAAATGCTGAATCTTCCATTTAGAATTACTACAAGAGGATTTCCTCCAATCTAATCAAATTGCCATACAAGACTTGAGAGATGTTTGGTTTATGGGTATGAGGAAAAGGAATGGGAATCAAGATTAATGATATCAATGGATGTTGTTTGGTATGAAAAGGAATTTCGTGTGAATGATGCAAATTTATTACTTTGTGTATTATTTTCTTTTACCCAAATTATTAGCGGCACTTTTTTCCTAAATAATAACATATACCATAGATCTATGTTCTTGCAAAATAAATCACACAATTAAACTTTACACTAATTTTAATTCTACAATATCTTCTATGAGGACAATGGCATGGTTGTCACCTAAGTCCCAAAAGATGTGCTGAGAGAAATTTCTTTTTAAGATAACATAGTGAAATAAAATATGTCATAATACCTTTTTCGTAAGGGGATGTTTAAGAAAAAACACATAAGGATGAAAATAAATATATTAGGATATTGGTATTCTAATTTTTACAAAAACACAAATTTATATCAAATCTTGAAATAAGGAAAAAAAACAAATCAAATCACTGGTAAACTAAAAGTCTCTAGTAACCAAAAACAAATTATCTAGCCTATCTCAAAAAATAAAATGCTAATGGCCACATTATTTAGAGAAACAAAAGGCTATATACTTAGATAGAAAATGTAGATAGGATACTCAGACAAAGGACTAGGGCTATGTTGGCAAATGTTTTTCTAGGAAATTAGGAAGATTCTTAGGTAGGATAGGTTTATGACCCTATTCGTTGACCTTATGGCCAATAAAACAAGCCACATGCATCATACGATACGAAGGCTCACCCAGTTGAAGGAAGGAGCTTTGGAAGCTTACCTTATTATTAAAAAAGGAAAAGGGCAACCTATCTTACTAATAATAAGAAAGGGGGTGAGATAGGCAAGAGGTAGCTTGCTTCCAAGGTTGGGATTGAAAACTATACCATGTCGTAGCTCGTCCTCGGAAATCAATGACTTTTTCAACACCCGAAGGTAGCCGCACAAGTTGATTCGGTAAGCTACGTGTCCGGTGTACGGAGAACAGTCTTCTATCTTCCTGACATCATTTGTATAAGTGCTATATGCCGATGTCATCTAATATCACTTGGCTTATGTGGCTTGTTTAATACTTAATTGGCTCTTGAGACTCGTTTAATGGTCACAAGTTACGAGTGGGATAATAAACTAAGCCTATCTAAATATTTTCTAATTATGAAATTGTTTTGTTTTATCAATAAAAGAAAAAAGTGAAAAGGAAAGTAAGTAGAAGCAAAGAATGAGAGGAAACAATCTTGAATAGTGTATTGATAATCAAGAAAGGGTTTGGCTACGAGATTAGGAAAGTAAAGAGAGAAAGTAGAGACTGATGTATTAAATTGGTTATATCTTGATATGAGTGTGCAATAATTACAATAATCAATGGGTGAGCCCATATTTATAGATATAGACCAAGGGTACATGGGGGTGAACCCTCTATCCTGCCTTGCCATTTACTAATTTACCCTTAATGATCAGGTACACGTGGTATCTTCCTATTGGTGAATCCTATAGCATCAGTGGCCCCTTCAACTTAGTTTTAGAATCTAGAGAGTTGATTTGAGATCAAGAACTTCTTATCTAAAGGCCTTCAATAGCAAGCGCAATCTCCTATCTTTACAGGCCTTCAATAACAAGCACAACCTCCTATCTTTACTATCTTTAGGCGGAGTCGACCCCATAGGTCCTCCGAGCCTGAAGGCCTTTGGCAGCCCCTTAGAATCTGATGGATTTTTGGTAGCCTTTAGAATCCGAAAGGTCCTTATTAACTCTAGCCTTTTACTTTGTGCTTCTACATGTTTATCCCTCTAACTTGTCTTTGCCATGTGACAAAGTAATTGTTACCTTTTGACACATTTGATATCCTACCTTTTCATTTTCCACCAAAATAACAAAAACCATTTCATATTGCCAATTTTTTATGCCTACTCTTCTTCATTTTCAAAAACACTTTTATGCTTTACCAATTCTTCAAAAACATTGCCCATATACAAATAAAAACCTAAAGCCTCTATGTGAAAAAATTTTCCAGTTTTCACTTGAAACTCATCCTTTAATCAAACTGCAATTAATTTAAAAATTGGCATCAGAAAGTCACTCCAGCAATCAATCCAGTGCCTCCAGCAACTCCGGTTAGGTTGGGTAAGCCCACATAGGTTTTCTACCTTTTTTTCTTATCTTAACCTAGTTAATCATCTGGTTGATACCTTTTTTGAGCAGGCAACGACTATTACATCGATTTCTGACCCTTTTGATTGGAAGAAAGGGAATACCCTGAATTCACCTTCTTCATGCAAGAGGAAACCAGAAAAATTAAGGTTTCCATTCTCCCAAGAATTCAAAGAATGTATTACATCCCCGAGTCAGTCTCTCTCGTATGTCCTATCTTGATTCGTCGAGCTCATCAACCCCTCAGTGAGTATTTTTTAGTTTATAACAAGCAACTAATTCTTTGCCTTTGACTTTCTCTTCCACCCATTTTCAGCAACCTACTAAGTAACTGGCACATCAGCCCACCAGAACTTAACTCGAATGCTATTAGACAAGTAGTAGAATATTTATCCTGTACAAACAAGATTCTTGATATCCGATTAACCCATAGAGGTTCTAGGTTCTTCAATAAATTACCCATCAATCGAGAACCATGTTCTTATTGCTTCCTTACTCATCTTGGCCACCGAGTCCTAGTGGAAAACTTTTTAACCTCTATTCATAAATAGAAGAAAACTTTCTTATTTGCTAAACAAGTAGATATTAGGAATCCGGCATTTAGATGTTGAATTGCCCGAAATTAGTATTCTTGGAATGTCTAAAAGCTAAACATCTCTACCCTTGTAGTTAACTTTCAAAAGAAAAAATTCCATTTTGAAGAGCCTTTCTTAGCATAAACTCAGCTTGTGACATCATCGGCTCCTCTTCAAGGCTATGGTTCCAGTGAAGTCTTAGAATTCTTCAAACTTTTCCATGTCACTTGGAAAAGTACTTTAATGACCCCCTTACTTATCTTTGCAGGACCCTCGTTCGAGCAATTAGCTAATCCCTAAAAAATAAAACTTTCAAAGTCCAAGAAAGGCTTGTCACTATTGGCCAACCAACCTCAACAACCATCTTTCGACCCATTAGGCCTACCAACACATCCTACTAGATGATCTACCTCAACCACTACCACAACAAGATGAATCCCTGTAATTAAAGGAATTTTCACCAGCCTTTCTACTGTTTCGGTTGAAGAATCCGGTATAACTCTATTGCTTCAACAGCCCATCACAATTAATCTTTTCAATGAGGAAACTATCCCTGTTCAAGAGCCTCCATCTGTCCAAGGCAGCCCCACTACCAAAATTGATTCAAAGAGGCAAGCCTTGTCTGCCTTGTTAATCAAGTACCAAAAAACAACTCCTTCGTCTAATCATGCGGTAACCTAGGACATAGTGATCTGCCAGATTCAAGCAGACTAACCTCTTCTTATCATTGCAATGGGTAAGAAGCTTATAGAAAATCTCCTCATTCCTTTCATCCATCTTTTCCCACTAATCCATTCCCTTTATACAACCTTGGCGGCCACAGGTAAGTCATTTTCCCCTTGGTCATCAATATAAACTGAGAGATTTTGATGTTCTTGAAAATAATAAAATTATTGAATGGTATGCATTACTAGGTGCCATACCTTGGACGTCACTGGAGAAAAAAAAATACTAAATGACTGGAAAACTTTATCATAAACGAGAAGGCCAACTGGATATTCTCAAAGTCAATAGGATCCAAGACCCCTACAAGTCCAATCCCAATTGGTAGATTAGTTGCAATGACCAATGTCAATATACAAGAGTCTCTCATGAATTTCTTGACATGGCTTTCCTCCTAAGAATATCAAGAATGTTGAAAGCTGTTAGTTAGATTAGAGCAGGTGAAGCACGTTCAACCTTTCATCTTCTTGAAATACATTACCTCTATTGTCTTACAATACAACTCCAACTTTAGTTATATAACCTGGAGAGATTTGCCACAGATCTATCGGCCAAGTGTACGGAGCAGGAAACACTCTGTATCATCATGAACTGAAGGCCAAAGCCCTATCTAATTTGAAAAAAGTGATGAAGAACTTGCAGAGAAAAATAATGCCTTGGAAGAGCTGGAAACATGCTTGTAGAACGAGGCCGAGCAATTGGCTATGCTTGAAAGCAAGCGCTCTACTAAGGTGGCCGACCTGACAAAAGTTCAAGATCAACTGACTGAAGAGCTAAATATTTCCAATGGAAAGTTGGCCTCTTTCATTGACGTAGTAATTGTTTGAAGGCCGAGGTTCCCATTGCTGAACTGGAAAGAGTGAAAAAGTATTTGAGCTCAAAAATTTGTTAGAAAAACCTTCAAAATTTCTACAACATTCTAGTAAATATAAGTATAATACTGCAATGGACAATATTCTCGAAGATTTTCCATATGCCCAGACCTATTTGTCAGAAGTGCCTTATTCTAATAAAGATGCCACCAAGGAATTGATTGAGAAAACATGCAACTTATTCATTGCTTCTTGAATTGTTTATGACATCTCCAAGTCCAAAGGTTTACTAGGCTTTGAAAAAAATTGAAAATATTGCTGTCATGCACTCTAATGTGTATAAAAGACCAAGACATCAAGACGTGGACTTCTCCACCCAAGCCAACCAACGACCATATTAGTGATAATTCTAGTAAATAAAGTTATTTTACCTATAAAAACCATGCTTGATTGACTATGTTAGTCCCATATTAGGTGTGTTTACGCGTTTTTACTGGAATTTCATGTTTAGTAGTATTATTAGTAGTGTTAGAGTAAAATTAGATCTTTTGGTAGTAATTATGCACCAATTTATAATTAAATGGTACTTGTTGAATCCAATCATGTTTTGATTATAGCAAATTCCTTCTAATGGTTTAAAGAAAAGTGTGCAGCAATAATTCTAAGTAACAGGAAGTTCGGACGTTGCTAACTGTTAGAAAGAAGCAAAGACAACAAAAAGATGAACAATACCTTACAGACGCTAAAGACCGTCTGAAAGAAAGGAGCTCGGACGCAAAGGATTGTCTGATACATGACCAGAGAGCATAGAAATTAATACACTCTTTGAATGCATATGGTTGTTATCAGAAGATAGAATTTTGGACAAAGGATAACGTTTGAACAGGTAAGTGGAAAAGTCCAGAAGCCACTTACCACTTATTGGATGCAGGATCGAATGCAAGCTTGGACATCCGAACAAAGGCAAGACAAGACTCCATCTGTGATTGGACCCATCATCGAACATAGAGGCTATGCATCGGACATCTGATTGGTCTAACGGCTAGTTTTTCAACATTTAATGCATAGTCGTTGGAAGCTAGATGCCATTTTTGAGTAACTATAAATACCTCTTAGCTTAAATAAATGTAAGAGACATCTACATTGATTACAAGAAATTCTTGAGTTATTTGTGAGAAAAATAGCTGGTACAAGTGTTGTAATAGTGTAGTTAGTTTTGTGAAAATAGCTTAGAGTGTCAGTGTTCTTCAAGAGTGAGAGTAGAGTGATAACAATTGTAACAAAGGGAGGTTGTGAGTATAAAACTATTGGCTCAACTAAAGGGAATTAATGTGAGCAAGATTGATACAATTCCTCATTTATGTACAAAAGGTTATTGTCTCACCTACTTTGAAGAAATACTTATTGGCTAAACTTCATGTTGGGAACTTGGTAGTTGCCTTGGAATAAGCTCTTTGTTGAGGTAAGCCAAACTTGAAAAGATTGGGATTTGGTATAATACTCTTAATCTCAATCTTCTCATTTGTCTTTCAGCTTCAATTGTTTAATATATATTTATTCATTTGTGCTTATTTGTGCTTAATTGTTTATTTGGTGCATAAAATTTGAATTTCCATGAAGCACATTAAAAGGTTTTAGATAGTTAGAGTAGACAGTAGATAGAGTAGAGTAAATCATTAGATTAGGGTTTTATTTTCTTGTCAAGACTTCAACCATCATCAACTCGTGTTCGAGCTATAATTAGTGAGTTTGTTTTCTGTGTTAACATTCAATTCAATTCCAGTTCTTCTTACAATTTCGTAATATTAATTTAATTTTATTGCATTTACTTGTCTAATTTATTAGTTGAAGTACTATTGATTCTAATAAAGTTACCGCTCTCTTTAGTTTTAATTAGATTGAGTAATTGCTCTTATTTTCTAGTGGTTAGAATTAATTTAATTCGGTGGACATAAAATCTTTTAATTAATTTGTCTAACTAGTAGATAGGTTTGTGAACCCTAGTAATTGTTCCATAGTCCTCGTGGGAATAATACCTACTTACCCGATCTACAAACTTACATCGTATCTTTGCAAGCGTGTAAGTACTAATTAGGGTTATTAAGGCTTATTTATTACTTATTTGTGAATTGAATTGCCTAATCAATGTTACCTGAACATGTACCCATTGAATGTCACTCATTGAAAAACCCCACTTAGTAAAAGAATTATTACCGTAGCCTAATCTCTCTTGTTTACTTGTGTTAATTTACTTGATAATTTAGTTGGCTAATCATCAGTTGGCTAGTTTAATTATTATTTTAGCTTTATCACACTTTAAATTGGTTGTCTAGATTTTACTCATATCCAATGAATTTGATAGTAATTGTCAAGTCATCGTGGGAACGATTTCCCTCACCATTATATACTTATCTACCCTATATACTTGTAGGTGTGAGGATTTCGATATAAGTGAATTGGGTTAAGAGTGAGCAATTTAAATAGACACTTATACATCAATTAATAGATTATGGTTCATGCAATAAGAACTATGATCAACTTACTCGATCATGTTTAGCAGTTCTTTTTCTATCCCTTTTACTCTTAATATTCCATTTTTCAATGAATCACCAATTTTATATTCTCGAACTTCGATCAGTTGTCCATTGATGAGTTATTTGAATTTATATTTCTACTTGATTGTCATTTCCTTCGACATGCATTTACATTTGATTCAACCTTGTCTATGAACATCGACCCATAGAGATCAATGCTTTAATAGATTCAGACTACCTCAACACATTGGTAGGTTGTCATGCTCATTTATAGCCACCGATCTTTGTGGATCAATGTTCTACTTAATTTGTTTTGGATTCGGAACAGACTAAGTACTTTGGTGCATTGCCATGTTCATCTATGGCCACTGAACCTTGAGAATTGGTGTCCACTCTATTTTGTTTTTGCACCACTTGAGCACTTCGATGAGTCCCACCCTCATCTATGGCCATCTATCCTTAAGAATCAATGTTCTGATCTTTTATGGATCTAGACCACTTAAGCCCTTTGGCAAGCCTTTTGGCCTCGTTTTTTTTTTTTTTTTTTTTTTTGTAATTCATAACAGAATGGCACTTGTCATGTTTTCATAATATTCCAAAGAAATACCTTTTACGGTGTATTATGTTCCACATTCGAAGAATTTCAAGACCATTATAATATGCTATTTAATAATAGCCTAATATATGGGTCTCGACCACTTGATAGGGGCCAAGTTCATATTGAACTTCTTGGTTCCTTGGGCTCAACTTACTCTGTTCCTACTTAAGACCAGATCCCTGGTTTGAAGTATCTCTGCCAAACATTAGCGTTATAATGCTTGGCCATCTTCTGCTCATCTATATTTGGCTTTCCTCAAGATTCCACTAGTCTTTGTTCTTCAAGTTGGTTGAGATTAACCCTAATTTCTCGATCATTGTCAATATTATTGATATTGTTGTGTTCTAGATGTTGGCATCCCAATCTTAGCCAGTATCACAGCTTCAAATCTATACACCAGGCTAAACGGAGTAAAGCCATTGGCTGATCATTGAGTGGTTTTGTATGCCTACAGATCACTAGTTAATTCTTCAAGACACTGGTCCTTGATTTAACATTGCTATAAGCCCAACCATAATGGTTTGATTGGTGACTTTGGTTTGACCATTCGTCGAAGAATGACTTACCGAAGTCGAAGGCCTTGTAATTTTTTGGTCATCACATAAGCTATTGAACAGCTCTCCCACAAAATGTGTGCCATTGTCTACACCAAAATGTTTGGTGTTCCATATAGAATCACAATATCTACTTCTCAATCCTTGTTGGTTGCCTTTGTTAGTGTATGCCCTAAAGCCAATTTGTTTAACCTTAGGGATGAATTACACTTTTATATTTATGTATATTTTATAATATGGCCTTTTTGAATAATATATATATATATATATATATATATATGAAATCATAAATACTTATGATGTAATTATAATTTATTCGTGAATATCTCTAATCGTTGTGTCTAACACGGGTAGATTAGCACATAAGTGTATGTAGATGCTTATTAAGAATAAGTGCATCAGATTGACCCATTAAGAGTATTTCACACGGATTATTATTTAAATGCCATTGGATTAATATCTTTATGATAGTTGGGTTATTGTCCTTTGACTTGAGATCATGAGTTTATCTTGATTGCAGATTATTATACTTTGACTCTATTAGTCGTTACTCTTAATGAGTCGCACATACTATAGAGTTTGGGTATAATATGAATCATGATAAGATAAGATAAGATATAATCAATAGAAGATTCACCATTCCTTATAATAAGAGAATATATCCCAATATGGCCGCTTCTTAAAATTTGATTAAAAAATCTTTTTACTCAAAGTGGAAATAGAATTAAGAGTGTTTTAAATTCTATTTTAAGTGAGTTGCATTTTGTATAGAAGTAAATTGATTAATTCAATAAGATTTGGCATTATATCTGTACTTTTGAATTAATTAGGATATAGGTTGGTGAAAAAATAATAATTACACGAGAACCAAATCACAAATGAGTGACGTCAAACCACTTGACATATCTCAAAACTTGGGTGGTCATGATACTTTGCTAAAAGCCAATCTTGATCTATAAGTATAAATTAATTAATTGGAGAATTAATGATAAATTAAAAATCTTTAATTTCTCTAATCATAATTAATTTAAGATTATAATTTATGCTTATTACCAACATGATTGGGAACCTAAAGGGTCACACACTTAAGGATAATTAATACAGGATTAAAATGATTTTGATAAGTATGAGATTCTTATGGCTTAATTTATGAGATAAATTAATTTTTTGGGCTTAATTGTAATAATTTATAAATCTTAGGTGCTAATTTAATGTGTAATATATGTTTGAAGTCCTAATGATTTTATACTTATTCATATGCTTTTAACCCAAACTAATTAGTATTATTATAATTCCTTAAACTCAGTTTAATTGGGATACTAGAACTATATATATTATATTATGTGTAAGACACACATACACACACATATATATATATATAATATATATGCATACGACATTGCTATGTGATATATATATGTACAAGACTAATACATATATATAAAAATAGTAGTACTTGTGCAGCAAAAGAATTCAAAAAAAAAAAAAACTGTGGCAAAATTTTAGAAAAATGTGAAAGTCACGTTTGTATAATTTAAGAGTTAGCACTCCGTGGTATGGATCAATTAATCTTGTGAATATTTGTAATTTAATTATCTGTGTGGATATCATTAGAGATCTGGGCATTTGTGCGACTTATGAATCAACGTCCCAAACATATTAGAGATTTTACTATGATTCAAAGGTATAATCTCTATACTTTTCTTGTACTAGCAGTATAAATTAATCAAGGTAATCCATAATAGAAAAGTAAAAATTTAAATTCTATTGCATTATTGGTTATTTACTTTCTTACAGTGGTATTAGAGCCACCCTTGATTAATTTATGATGTAGGTGTATTTAGTTATTTTGAATATTGAATTGTTCAAACTATATGAATTTTTGAATTTAATTTCTGAAAAATAATGGAGAAATTAAAAAAAAAACGTCATATTGCCGTGAATGGACAATAATGGACAAGCCATGATAACTTCATTAATAACGTCACTTTTAGTGACATTATTAATTTTTGTCACTAAAAGTATTTAATTAGTTAAATAATGTTTAGTGACACATAATTTAATATTTTCATATAAAAGGTTTTTCTAAATTTTGATTTTAGAAATCAACAATTAATTTTTGACAATTGTTGTTTAAAATTATTTGATAAGATTTAGAAACTTTCTTTATTTTAATTTGATTAAAATTTAGAAAGTGTAAAACCTTTGAAAATATTTAGATTTAATTCTATAGATTAGAATTATATAATTTGTTTAAATTTTAGAAATTTATTATTTTTCAATGAGATTGGAATTTAATAAATGTTCAAAAAAAATTTAGAAATTGTTTCTAATATAATTTTTGAAATTCTTTTATTTAAAAGATTATTTTCTAATGAGATTGGAAAATAATATTTTTCCATAAAATATTTTATAAAAATTCTAAAGTTGATAATTTCAATGAGATTGGAATTTGATCTATAGTGATTCAACATTAGATACTAAATATGGATTTATGCTTTTATTTATTTATTGGATTATATAATAGCATGATGGATGATTATAGACTCAAGGCCAATGTGATTGTGTTTGATTTACTTAGTTCAAATTCAATGGTTGTAAATTTTTAAATAGGGACTGCGTATCTTGTTTTTCTCTATTATTCTTAATATAATTTTTTTTTTCATCTCAATCCCCTCGAATGTAACTCTAGGTTTCTTAACCAATCACGTAATGTGCATAAAGATGTGTGTAGGTTAGGGATAGGATTGAATATCTAAATTGTTTAGATAGAATTATCTTTGTAATGTACATGATAATGGAAACGGTGTAAAGGTGCAACCATGAAGGAAATTTTCAAGAGTTTTAAGATTACCCTTAGAATTTAACCACCTAGTTTCCTTAGTGATTCAAGGAAATTGGTCTAGTAAAAGTCCATAATCATCCATGGTTTTGTGCATGTTTTATTTATTATATATTGATATGATAATATTGTATGCAATTTTGAGGTGACCTAATAAAATAAATCAAAAAAAATCCCTCAAATTAATATTAAGTCAATAAATAAGTTGCCTTCCATTATTATAACAACAAACGAAAGTTCTTCTTAGATTTAATTTGTTGGGCTAATCCAAGGTTACTCTGCGTTAAACATGCTTGAGTTATGAGTTGAGATCTCTGAATAATCAGTATGACTTAATGAAAGCATATAATTTTTTGGGTACACTCAAGATTATATATCTTTGAGGTAAAGGTCAGTAGGAGCCATTTATGATGTGCTATCAAAAAATTAATACCTAACTATCTAAAATTTACAAAGTGTTGTAATGGGTAAGTTTTACCTATCTTTCAAATTTTTTTTAGTTTGTTTGGTACACCCAAGATCAAAATAACTAGATGGGATCCTAGCCCACTGGGGGTTCTACGAGAGCCCCCGAAAAAAACATAAGGGTTATTAATTTTAATTAAAATAGTGGGAGCAAAACCAAATTAAAAGAAGACCATATTATATTTTGGTTTAGTTTATGTATAAATATCAAATTCTTATGCTATCTTTATTTATATGTTGTAGAATATGAGTACCAATGTCAATTTACATCCCATTTTATATGATAACAAACTCACTGAGTCAAATTTTTCAGACTGACATCGTAGCTTAAGAATTGTTGTCAAACACGAAAAAATTGGCTATGTTCTTGATCAACCTATTCCTGATGTACCAGCAGATGATGCTGATAAAGCAGTTCATAATGCTTATTATAAGCACTTAGTCACTATATAGCATATAGGACAATGACCTACCATTTGTAACATGTTGGCCACTATGAATTCTGAATTGCGAAAATAGCATGATGACATGGATGCTCATTCTATAATTCTTCATCTCAAGAAGTTGTTTGATGAAGAGTCAAGGAATAAGAGATATGAGACTTCTAAAGAGTTATTCCGTTGTAAAATGACAAAGGGTACTTTAGCAGCGGTTCATGTACTGAAGATGATTATACTAATTGATAAATTAGAACGATTGAGATTTAATTAAAATCATGAGTTAAATGTTGACTTGATCTTGCAATCTCTATCTGATAGATTTTTACAGTTCGTTATAAACTATAACATAAATAAATTGTCCACAACTCTTGCTGAACTATTAACATGCTTAAAATAGCTGAGATAACCATAAAAAAGGAAAGGAAACAAGTAATGATTGTTGATTCTTCTAATATGAAGAAAAAGAAATTCGAAATTGTTTTGTGAAAGCCAAGTCTGGGTTGAAACCAACACCTAATAGGTGATCAAGAAGAACAAGGCCAAGCGTAATTGTTACCATTGTGGAAAGGAAGGGCAATGAAAAAGAAACTACAAGGCCTATATCGATACCTTGAAGCAAAAAAGGTTTAATGAAGGTTCTACTTCAAGTATGTTTACTGATTGAGATCAATTTTTCTACTTCTAAATCAGATTCCTGGGTATTAGATACTGGATCAACATCTCATATTTATAAAAATATGCAGGGACTAAAGAGAAGTAGAATGTTGGCCAAGGAAGAAGTGGGAAATGAAGGAAATGTTGTTGCATCAGCCATAAGGACTTAATATCTTTCTTTTCCTAGTGATCTTGCTTTAGAACTTAAAGATTGTTATTATGTTCTATCTCTTATTAGAAATATTATTTCTGTTCCGTGTTTAGACACCGATATTTTTGTCATTATGCAAAAGAATAAATGTTGTTCTTTTTCACGTGATGGCATTGTGTATGGAATTGCTGCTTTGAATAATGGTCTTTATATTCTAGTATATGGAAAATTCAATTCTCAACATAAATTCAAAAAGGTTTAAAATTGATAATTTGAAACAATCTTTCCTTTGGCATTGTAGACTTAGTCATATAAATGAAAAATGCATTATCAAATTACATAACTATGGTTATTTGGGATCATTTCTTTATGAATAGTATAATATATGTGAATCTTGTTTATTTGGTAAAATGAATAAATCACCTTTTACAGGAAAATGTGATAGATCTATTCAATTCCTGGGGCTAATACATATTGATGTTTGTGGTCCTATGTCAATTCATGCTAGAGGCGGTTTTTCATACTTCATTACTTTCACGAATGACCATTCTAGATATGGTTATGTATACTTGATGAAGTATAAGTTTGACGTCTTTGAAATGTTCAAGGAATTCAAGAATGAAGTTAAAAAATAACTTAGTAAAAGTATTAAAACACTTCGATCTGATTGAAGTGAAGAATACTTAAACCAAGAGTTTCAAGATTATCTTAAGGAGAATGGGAATAAGCTTCTACCTCAATAGACTTCTCGTTATACACCACAATTAAATGGTGTATCTGAGAGACGTAATCAAACTCTATTGGATATGGCGTGGTCAATGATAAGTGTTGCAGACCTCCCAAAGTCATTTGAGGCTATGCTCTTAATACTACATCTAATTTACTAACCCGTGTTCCACCAAAAGTTGTTGATTCGATACCGTATGAGATATGGTTTGGAAAGAAACCTAAACTTTCATACTTTAAGGTTTGGGGCTGTCTTGCTTATGTGAAGAGGGTAGAATCTAACAAAATTGAAGGTAAGTCAGATAAATGCTTATTCATGGGGTATTTAAAGGAGACTTTTGGATACTATTTCTGTAATTCCGTTGTGCCAAAGGTGTTTGTCTCAAAACATGCCGTCCAGAAGAAGAGTTTATTCATGAAAGGGAAAATGGGCACAAAATAGATCTTGAAGAAATTCAAGAAACACAATATGGTATTGATCAACAAGTGGAACAAGAGTTTCAATCCACATGATAATGTGATAAAGGATGAGCTAATGATAAATAAGCTCTTCATAGGACTACTAGGATACGTCGTGCACCAAAAAAATATGATTTTCTTGTAAGTGGGCTCAATGATGTATTAGTCATTATAAATGATGAACCTATATCTTACGAAAAAGTATTATCCGATAAAGACTCTCAGAAGAGGATACAAGCCATGAAATCTGAAATCAATTCCAAGTATGACAATAAAATTTGGACATTAGTCGATCCACCTGAAGGGATTAAACCAATAGAGTGCAAATGGGTCTTTAAGAGAAAGACTGACATGAATGATAATGTGATTACCTATAAGGTGCTATTGGTGGCAATAGGTTATGCACAAAGACAAGGAGTTGACTTTGATGAAACTTTCTCTCTAGTTGCAATGCTGAAATCTATTCGGATTTTAATTACTATTGCTGTATATTATGATTATAAGATTTGGCAAATGGATGTAAAAACTGCATTCCTTAATGGAAGTTACAGGAAGGTGTCTATATGATACAACTTGAAGGGTTTATATCCACAAATCGAAACAAAGTATGCAAGTTACAAAGGTCTATTTATGGACTAGAGCTACCTTCTAGGAGTTGGAGCATCTGTTTTGATGAGAGAATCAAAGAGTTTGATTTTATAAACAATGAGGATGAATCTTGTGTATACAAGAAGGTCAGTGGGAGCGCCATTATTTTCTTGATAATGTAGATGATATATTGTTGATGGGAAATAACATACCTATGCTTCAAAGTGTAAAAGTGTGGTTGTCGAGAAATTTTTCTATGAAAGAGTAAGGAGAGGCAACCTATATTCTGGGAATAAGGATCTATAGAGATAGATCTATGAGGTTGATTGGTCTTACTCAATCAGCGTACATAGACAAGATACTAAAGAGGTTTAGCATGGATCAATAAAAGAAGGATTACTCACCAATGTCTCTTAGTGTGTACCTTTCAAAAGACATATGTCCTAAGACAGATGTCGAAAAAGACGTAACATGAAAAGGATCCCACATGTTTTGACTATAGGTTCTAAATGGTATGCTATACTATGTACTAAACTTGATGTCTCCTATGCTCTAAGTGTTACAAGCAGGTTTCAATCCAACAAGGGAATGATTATTGGATAGTAGTCAAGAATATTCTTAAGTACTCGAGAAGTACTAAAGATTTATTCTTCATCTATGGTTGGCAAGAATTGACGGTTTGCAGATGCACATATCCTAGCTTTCAATTTGACAAGAATGATAACAAGTCGCAATATGGAAATGTATTTATTTTTAATGGTGGTGCTGTCAGTTGGAAGAGTTCCAAACAAGACACCGCAGTTGAATCTACAATAAAAGTCGAATACATTGCAGCTTCAAAAGCAGCAAAAAAAGCAGTTTGGATCAAGAAGTTTACGACTGAACTTGGAGCAGTTGCTTCCATTAGTGATCTTATTCTCTTGTATTGTGATAACAATGAAGCCCTTGTACAAGCAAAGGAACCCAAGTACCCATGGATGATAACATTGCTGATCCGTTCACTAAAACCTTGTCAAACATGAAAATCATATTAACTCATTTGGTCTTAAGCACATGAATGATTGGCTTTAGTGCAAGTGGGTGTTTGTTAGTTTATGCCCTAAAACCAATTTATTTTAGGAATGAATTATACTTTTACATTTATGTATATTTTGTAATATGGTATTTTTTCAATGAAATATAAATATATGTAATCATAAATAGTTATGATGTAATTATATTTTATTTGTGAATATCACAAATCGTTGTATTTGACACGAGTAGATTAGCACATAAATTTATGTAGAGGCTTATTGAGAATAAGTCCATCGGATTGACCCGTTAAGAGTATTCTACACGGATTATTATTTAAATTCCAGTGGATTAATCTCTTTGTGATAGTTATTTAATGGTCCTTTGCCTTGAGTTCATGAGTTTATTTTGATTGTAGATTATTATATTTTGCTTCTATTAGTCGTTACTTTTAATGAATCACAAGCATACTGTAGAGTTTTGATATAATATAAATCATAATAAGATAAGATATGACCAATAGAGGATTCACCATTCCTTATAATAGGAAAGTATATCCCAGTATGGTTACTTCTTAAAATTCAATTCGAAAATCTTTGCGCAAATTGAAAATAGAATTAAGAGTGTTTTAAATTTTATTTTAAGCGAGTTATATTTTGTAATCTGTACTCTTGAATTAATCAAGATATAAGTTGGTGAAAAGATAATAATTACACGAGAACAAAATCACGGATAGGTGATTTCGAACCACTTGACATATCTCAACACTTCAGTAGTTATGATGTTTTGCTAGAAGTCAATAAATCCTAACGGTTTTATACTTATTTATATGCTCTTAAACCAAACTAATTAGAATTATTGTAATTTTCTAAAGCCAATTTAATTGGAATACTAGAACTATATATATATTATATTATATATAAGACATATAATATATATATATGCATACGGCATTGATATGTGATATCATATATATATATGTACAAGACTAATACATATATATATATAAAAGTAGTAGTACTCGTGCGGCAAAAGAATTGAAAAAAAAAGAAAAGAAAAAAGCCGTGGCAAAACTTTAGAAAAGCGTGAAAGTCACATTTGAATAATTTAGGGCCTAGTACTTTGTGGTTTAGGTTAATCAATCTTGTGAAGATTCCTGATTTAATTATCTGTGTCGATACCATTAGAGGTCGGGCGTTTGTGCGGCTTGTGGATCGGACGTCTCAAACATATTGGAGATTTTACTACGATTCTAAGGTATAACCTCTATATTTTTCTTGTACTGTGCATAAATTAATCAAAGTGATCTGTGATAGGAAGGTAAACATTTTAAATTCCATTGCGTTATTTACTTTCTTACATCCTTGATCCATATTAATTTACATTTCCTGGCAAAACAATGTATACTTCAATATTAGAAGAATATTATTGAAGTGCACACAATTCGAACGTCAAGGAATTGCATTTTTTATTAGTACAAAACCAAAGCTTTGAGGGTTTATAGGTGACAAAAGAAATGTACAGGAAGCCAAGTTTGGTCCAAGGACAGCAAGGAAAATAAACTTTAAAGAGCAGGAATGTAGAATTGTTAAAGATTAGAAAAGGGGATTTGAACATACGGCAAAGTCGAATGAAAATACAAATGCTATCGCCCAATTTAGTGCACTACTTTCGCTCAAAGTTAGTATTAATTTTGCTAAAGAGAATTGCCATTTGAAAAGTCATCCCATAGCGTCTGTTAAAGAGCCAATTCACGTTGCTTTATTTTTCATTTTTCCTGATTATTTGTTGCTGCTCTTTAGCTCCAAAATCGCAATATGGATATATCGCAAAGTCAATGCTAGAAATTTTAGTTTGTTCACTGCAATGTTGTTCTACTATTTGTATGTAAGAATTATTCTTCATTATTTTTTCCAATGCATTAATAAATCATTAATCAACTTTAGGGCAATATTACTCTATGAACTGGGAATTTAACATACAAATCTTTTTTATTGAATCATTTCAAATTTGTCGGAGAAATTATTTCTTGCATTTCCAAGTTAAAAGAAATGGCTAATTAAAAATGTTCCATGTTGAAATTGATATGGAGTAGTTTTTCTTGATTTGTTTGGCAAATGTAGAAATTAATTGGTGTCATTTTCATACAGTATGCGGATCTATCCAGTCTGTTGTATGAGGTCAAATTAGATCATGGAGAATACTACACCATTTGCTAAAGCATTTGATTTTCCGTTTAATGGTCATATAGTTTATTGGTCTTACCATCCGTCACTGCTTTTTAGGGGAAGGGTGAAGATGAATACTTGAAGTCAGATACATGAAATTTTACTTTCATCCATGATGATGTCACCTATTTTTCCAGGTACGGTAATGCCTCAATTCTGTTTCACATAATCACTCCTTAACTCTATATTTAAACTTTGTTAAGGGCGTTTGGGTTTGACAGTGCTGTTAGGTTCACAACTCAATATTTTTTAACATATAACTTATGTTTATATGTGTTTTTGTTTAACATTTTGATTTTTATACCTACTAAGCCCATATTAAGCCTACGTAATTAATTAAATAAGGATAGCCATGCACTTGTCCTATTGATTTATATGACCAATTTGATATCAACACTATTCTAAAAAAGTGTTACCCATATCACCATATGAATATAACTATATATGTGACTTTATGAAATCATTGTTTCACATGCTAATTAATTTTTTCTTAGTTATTAGACTTTGTCACTCCTAAGAAATAACCTATTAACAGATGATCCTTGGTGGACTACTTTAATGTAATTATTCAGTTTCTCCATTATTCATAACCTACATTTTGGGCAATATTCCCTTTTTTTTTCCTTTTATGCATTTCTTATTGTAGTTTTCATGACAAGAGATATTAAATCTGACTTTTGATTAGAAATTACATAGATTTTCTTTGTTGATGAAGTTTTTCATTTCTTCGTTTGTCCAGAAAATGTTGAAGGCCATATGTATGATGTATATTTAGTGCTCACTTTGCACTCATGTTACTTTTTCCCTCATTTTTTTTCCCGTTAGGATTGTATGCTTCAGTTCTTATTTTCAATTATCTTGCCTTAATTAATTTCATTGTTTTGACTGATTATTGTTGAACTAATTTCAGAGAGCCCCCGACGCCTTAAGATTACATGGCCTTGTTTGACCTTCTGAAACTAGTGCTAACATGGGTTCAGATCTTCAGTCGCCAATGTCTCAATCGCAATTCGGTCGCATCATCCATACACTGCTGCCTGGCTTTCCTCAAAACGCCTCACGTGACCTTTCATTTTTGGTTAGGCTTGTTTGGATAGCTCTTTCAGCTCGGCCATCCCCTCCCCCTCCTTTAAAACTCTGTCTTTTTCTTCCCTTTATCGCTAATCAGTTTTACTATTGTTTCTGTAGCACACATCTATCTATCTCTGTTCATTCATAACCACATTACAAATCAAACATTAACCTTCCACCACTGTATAAATGTAACATGTATAAAAACCGAAATTGTAACAAAAATCAAAACCATTAAAAGGTAAACTATCTAAAATTCTTTATATAAATCAAAATTGAAATAAAATTGAAGGAAGGTTGAAGAGGAGGTATGAGTTCGATGGACAAGGGGAGCGCAGCGGTCAGTCAAAGAAAAGAAGTATAAGCTCCGCGAGAACTGTGAGAAAAAGATAAAGTCATATTTTCATTTAACTGAAAAAATGTCTTCTATAATAGAAAGGTCGACCAAAAATGTAAATCAATAGCTATTTCTAATGGAACCGTCCTCCATATTATTCTCTGTAGCCTGGCTTTGCTGTAGAATTCATAAGACAGAATGAATTGATAAGCAGGAATGCATGACAAGGAGGAAATCCATATATGGTGAGTGGACAAATGTGAAATTCTCAATAAGAGTCATAGTCAAGGAAATAAATTATAATTGGTAGTTTAATTTGATTACTATTAATTAGTATTATATATCCTATAGAAAGTAGTATACATTCCTATAACTAATTAGATCTAACGCTTCACATAAACATACATAGTAACTCTTTATATGAACATATGATATATACTTTTTTAAGTTACACAAACTTTGAGGAGTGAGCAAATTGTCAGCACACATAAAAGGTTAGCCTTATTTTTTTGTATTACGCTTTAATTTATTTAATTTTTTTTTAATTATTTATTAGATTATTTCTCGTGTTGAGTTTTGGGTGATTAGTTTAGATATTATGAATTTGGGAGGATTAGTATTTTGAATTGGTAATTAGTTTCATGGATTAATAATTATTGGGTTAAGAAATTTGTGAACGATTTTTATATTTTTTTAAAAAAAATGATGATGGCTGGAGAAGTTTGGACGGGGAATTGCAGAGATCAGAGAAGAGGAAGTCCGGCAAGCATATTGGAGAAGGAAGTGATGACATGCGGGAAAGAATAAGATGATTTAAGAAACATTTTCTGAAATTACAACTTAACCCTTGAAGTTATTAAAGTTTAAAGTAAAGTTAAAGCCCAAATTGTTTTAGAAAGAAGTCGGATTAAGTCCTAAGTATTATAATTAGGCCCTGAAGATTTTATAAGGACATTAGTAATCCTTGAAGGTTACAGGAAATTACAAAATAGACCCTACAGTTTAGAAATATTTTACAAAGACCTGAAATGTTTCTATAATTGATAAATTGACCCCTATAACTTTAATAACGTTAACAAATGATCCTCAAAGGTATTGTAAAATACACAAAAGTTTCTAAATGACTTTCTAAAGTTACTAAAGTACCCTCCTATGTTTTACAAGTAATCTAAGAGTTCTAAAGAATTTTCAAAAGTGACTAAAATACCCTAAGTGAATTTCTAAAAGTATAGAATAGTTGTCATACCTTCTAAATTGATAGTAAAGACTAAAAGGATTTTTAAATATTATAGTAAGCCTTATGAGTTTTTGAAAGTTGTAATAAAGCCTGCAAGTTTTGAAAATTCAAAACAAAGATATTTTGACTCAATTTAAACTTAAGTGATTAGATTATTTCGGCTAAACTAATGTATGATAAATATTATTTTTGAACTATCTTGAGGTCAATTGTTTCTAAAAGTTATCGATTAATACAAGGATTATTTTGAAATAAAGGTTAGGGAAATATTTCGTCTGGACATTGAGTAATCGAAGTTATTAGACTTTAATTAAGAGGGAACAATATTTAGAGAAATTGCTATAGGATTTAACAAGAAAATATTTATTTTGAATTATTAGTAATAGAGTAGTGTGATTTTTTTGTTAAGGATTATCGACAAGGAACAAAAAGGCGAATAAAGACACAATTATTCGACTATTCGGGGTAGGTGGTGCTTACTTTTGTACTTTCAAAAATGTATTCTTAAACTATGTGTTTTTAAAAAAAATTATTTTATGATTGTGCATAATTTTTAAAAGTTGTTTGCGAATATGTGTTTTACTCAAGGATTATTTTGCTATGAATTCTGAATCATGTATGGTTATGTGATTGTTTGCTTTTAAAGAAAGTATATACAAATGCGTTATATGTATGGTTTTGATTATGCGTGACATGCATGTGTTGTATGGGTAATAATAAGATATTATGGCTCTAAATGAACATGAAATAGTCGGTAGGGACTATAATCCTAAATTAGAGTCAAGAAAGACCTGACACCAGAGCCATGAGAGACGGACTTGGCAACACAGAGTCAAGAAAGACTTGACAATAGAGCCAAGAAAGACTTGACAATAGAGCCAAGAAAGACTTGGCAATGCAAGAAGAGCTCAAGAAGAACTGCAGAACTTCTTGACAGCCTTTTTTAGTGAGGTTAATTACTAGGCTGAGTACTCAGAAGCCAATGACTACCTGTTAGTTTTGAGCCATTTAAATGGATGCATGTTTTATGATATGAAATTACGTATGTTGCATGAAAGCACAAGTCATGAAGAAATGTTACATGATATATGAAGAATGCCACGAATATGTGACTTTATTTCGTTACACATTTTACAAGAATGGTGTTACATGTTTTACTACAAGAATAATTTGGATAAAAGAATGAGCATGTGATAGTATGATATGTATGCATGATCTGTATATATATGTAACAACATGATCCAGCGGGAGTAAGTACTGTCTACTGGGCGACTTGTCACTTACCCCATGTTTCTTATATTTTTGTACAGAAGACGAATACAAATATGTATTAGTTGAAGATAAGGACTAAGTGTTCAAGAGCAAGAAAGGAAGTTAAGGCGGTCACTACCTTAGGGATTTGTTTATAGGTTTATTATAATAAGTTAAGCCTATGTGCTCTTAGTGATTATCCATGTTTAACGGTTGTACATTTGTATATGATTTGGTAAAAGCTGCACTATTTCAAATTAATATATTTATAGAGAATTGCTTCTCCTATTATAGTTAGATGTTTAAAGTAAATAGTAATGCTATGATGCCTTGTATTCTTGGAATTTGCTCTTGAGAATACGGCGAATGACACGTGCCTGGCAAGTGTGGGTTAGGGGCGTGATAGTAAAGAAGGCAGAACAAGGGGGGAAATTGAGGGTAATGTGGTCAATAAACAAAATAAGAAGTACCCGAACAAAGCCCAGCCGAAAACAATAAGCCGCGTGAGGAATTGATGTCTAACGATCCGAAGCCTGCTAACATCCCTCCAGAACCCCACCCCACCTCTTAAAAAAGCTTTTCTGGCATATATGCATATGGTACTATTTATTGGAAAATTCTACAATCCCTTTTAGGAAACCATTCCCTTGTACTTTAGATACTTGTACAATACAATACTGTGTGCTTTAAGAATTTGTACTGTACAAGCTTTCAAAACTAAGAGAATGGTTCCCTAAAAGAAAGTGTAGAATTTTTCCTATTTTTATTACTGACTATTTCGCTATTTAGTCTTTCTCTTAGGTTTGACTATAATGCAGCACTACTCCAAAATATACAAGAATTCAACCCCCTTTCAAGAGTAAGTTTCCTTTTCTTCATGTTCAATTAAAAAGACTATTTGATTGTTGCCTTTCCTCGTGATGGGACCCTACATTTCCTTTTTTACTTACTATTCTTGTTTTCATACATTTTAAATCAATTTTTGGCTAATCAAATCACAATTTGTAAATATACTGCGAATTCAAGAATTTAATTCTGATTTTGTTTCACTATCAAAATTGCTAAGGCTAAGGAAAATATTTGTATGTGTAGAAGATCGTATTTGAGATATGGTCATTTACAGAATTTTTAAATTCTGAAGATTTGATATCAGTATTTGGTTTCACAGTCTTTTGTAACGTCTTCCCCATATTCTCATTTTCATCTCAAGAACATTGCTTATGACTCTTGAATAGAGTGCTTTCTTCCTTGATAGCATCCTCAGTTTGAAGTTGTACTGAGATTACCTTGATTGGTTTTAGATAGGATAGCCTCCTTAAAACTCACTGAAATGGAGCAACAAGAAATAAGTGAAACATACATTTTTGTTTCATTAAATATTGTATTTTTTGAGAGTTGTGGACGAGCTTGACTTGTGGGGAAAAAATGTAGTTTTTGTTTTCTCGTTTTGCTAAAATGATTGAGTGTTGAGTGAGAAAATATGCATGGATGGGTATGGTGAGCAATGGCGAGGTATGGTGGTGGTTGATTGAGATTTTGGAGAGAGGAATAGATGCAGTTTGATGAGGGATGAATATTGAGTGAAAGAGTAAATAGATTCTTGTCAAGTGACAAGACTAAAACTTTGAATTTCGATTATTTTCTGATATTGTGATTTTGTACCGATTTCACACACAAAAAATGTAAATTTTATCACGAGGCTTTTAAATCACCAAAAGTTCACAGAATAAAATGTATTCTTTGATCCTTATTCGAAATTACTAAAGGCACACCTAACAAAAACCCTAAAAATTAGAATTGCATCTAATGGATTCCGAAGGTCAAAAAATTTTTAGAGGTACTTAAAAATATGAAAAGTAATTTTTATAAATTTGAAACACTTGAAAATTATATCGCTGGTACCAAAAAAAATACTGAAACTAAAATTAGCTCAAACAAATAAATAATAAATTACCTAATTTTACATATGTTTTTAAAACATAAAAAATAAAAAAGATTCAGTAACCGAAAAATTCCAAAAATGACATTTAGTGTCAAAATGACAAATTTGCCCTTGTCTTTCTAAGAAGTAAAACTAGAACATTTCACACATTTAAAAATCTTTGAAATTTGCAATAAATCTTATGAATTAATAAATCAATTAACATGAATTTTTAGGAAAAATTGATTTTCTAAAACTTGAAACTCGCAAAAATTGCCCTAATTTTAAATTTAATCTCAAACGTTGCATCAGAATTCGATATCTACAAGTGATATTACATATGAGGGTTCGTCAACAAGGTTATATTTTTTTGCCTGAAGCCAAAGGTAGTAGCAGATATTCCCCAAATTCGATTCTCATCATACAAGAAGCGCAACTACTTACAATAAAGTTATGACTTATGACTTATATCATTAGAAAAGCTAAAATTTTTGCCACTGAAAAGCAGTATAGGATACGTCTCCAGACGATGATCAAAGTCTAACAAGCCAAAGAAAGTACGTGTTCGAATTGCAAAGTATGTATTGAACAATTGATATAGGAAAAATTAAATTAATCTATTCAGAATTTTTTGCTAATTCTTGTAATTGTACGATATTAGTGTAGTAGGATAAATAGAAATCATTGTCACAGAAATTGTGTAAAAAAGTATCGAAAGTATTTGACAATTTCTATTAGACGATCATAAATGAGTATTTTTGGATTTTTAAAATAAACTAAAATTAGAATTAAATGAATGCAATTAAATAGCGCTAAACTAAAATGAGTGTTTTCAAATAATTTAAAAGACATGTTATGCGCTAGTGTCACGGGCTCACTCTTTTTAGTGCTCCCAACCCGTGCGGCACTTAGGTTTTCACCCTAAGTCAGCCTTTCTCACACTCACAACAATAGAAGAGAGAGAATTGAGAAAATAAAAACTCTGTATATTCAATTGCTCAACTTCTAAGCTGTGTTACAAATGAGGGGGTTGGCCCCTAATAATTTTATACTTGTAAGAGAAAATTCTAGAACCTACCAAATTAAATACAAATCTACAAGATTCTAGAGAATTCTATACAAAGAATATTCTTTCTAGAGAATATTCCAAATCTACATGATTCTAGAGAATTCTATACAAAGAATATTCCTTCTAGAATATTCTGGAGAATCCAAGGTTACTTAAGGAAATTCTAAAGAATTCTAGAATGTTCCTTTATCTTCTGGACCAATCATTTGGACTTACTTTTATTTTGGGCCAAATCTCTTCGTCTAAATGGGCGGATCGTGTCATTCTCCCCCACCTATTCTGGCAACGTCCTCGTTGGCTTTGGTGGTATTGAATGCGTCAATCTGCTTCTTGAACTGCCAAAGGGCTTCGGCCGGCTCCCAACTATTCTTGCTTTTGGGCAAACCTTTCCATCGTACCTTGTATTCAATTTGAAGGTAGTGAAACAAAATTTGCGTACCTCTCGTACCTTTAGTATGCAATCCACCTCATGATCATACGAGATAGTCTTTGCTCCCATAGGTGCCAATTGTGACAGCCCGCGGTTGGGGTCTTCCTCGTCCCCGTGGTATGGCTTCAACAAGCTCACATGGAACACCGGATGTCTCTTATAGTTTCTAAGGGTGTATAAGACCTTGCACGCCACCTTCCCTACTCGTCTTAGTACTTTAAACGGGGCCTCGTACCTTCGAAGTAGTCCCTTATGCACCTTTCGATATCTAAGTATGGAGTGCATCTTGACTAACACAATGTCGCCTTCCTCAAACTCAAGGAATCATCTCTTCTCATCAGCCCATTTTTTCATCTCCTTAGCAGCCTTTTGTAGGGATGCCCTTGCCAAATTTGCCTCCTCTTGCCATGTCTTGGCCAGTTCGTATGCTGCAGGGTTACCACCCTTTTGTCCCGCCACGACGGTGCTAGGAGTGAGTGGTTGTTGTCCCATCACTATTTCAAAAGGACTTTTCCCTGTAGACTCGTTCACCTGCAAGTTAAACGAGAATTGGGCAACATCATCAATGCAGTTTTGCCCAATTTTGTTGGGTTGAACTCACATAATGCCTCAGGTATAGCTCCAATAGCGCATTCGCCCGTTCTGTCTGCCCATCCGTTTGAGGATGTGAGCTAGTTGACATGTTGAGCTCCGAACCCAGTAGTTCAAACAACTCTGTCTAGAACTTACCAGTGAATCGGGGATCCAATCGCTCACAATTGTTCGTGGTACTCCCCAATACTTTATGATATGCTTCATGAATAGTCGAGCTGCTTCCTCAGCTGGACCTTGGAAGCGGCTATGAAAGTTCCATACTTCGAGAACCTGTCGACTACCACCATGATGGTTTGGCATCCCTCAGATTTTGGGAGGCCAACTATAAAGTCCATTGAGACGCTTTCCCATGGTCTCTCTGGAACGGGCAAAGGCTCCAGCAATCCTGCTGTTTTAGACTGCTCGATCTTGTCTTGTTGGCATACTAAGCAAGTTCGAACATAAGTCTCCACGTCGTCTCTCATTCGAGGCCAATAGTAATAGCTCCGTTCTGCATCAGCGCCAAGGTACGGTGCATCCCTCGGTGGCCCTCCCACTTTGAGTCGTGGCACTCTTTCATTAATTCCGGCCTTAAGTTCCCATAGTGCGGCACGTAGAGGCGTCGCCCTTTCGTGTAGAGAAACTCCTCCTCAACCCAAAACCTTCGAGTTTTCCCCTCCTTGGCATATTCGAGAAGGCTCCTAGCAGCTGCATCGTGTTTCAATCCCTCTTTGATCCTGTCGGGCAACAGGCTCTCAAGTTGGCTAGTGGCCGCAAGCATCGTCTTTCGGCTCAAGGCGTCAGCAGTAGAGTTGACCCTTCCAGGCTTGTACTCCAGTACATAGTCGAACTCTGCCAAAAAGTCCTGCCACCTCGCTTGCTTGGGAGAGAGTTTCTTTTGGGACTGGAAGTAGCTTGTGGCAACGTTGTCCGTCCGTACCGTAAAATGGGACCCCAATAGATAGTGCCTCCATGTTCTTAGGCAATGGACGACCGCTGTCATTTCTTTTTCTTGAAATTCACTGTATATCTCCTTTCCGCCTCGCTAAGCTTTCTCGACTTGTAGGCCACTGGATGTCCTTCTTGCATTAATACCCCGCCAATGGCAAAGTCCGATGCGTCTGTTTCCACCTCGAAGGCCTTTGAGAAGTCTGGCAAGGCAAGTACCGGTTCTTGGGTCATGGCTTCTTTTAGTTTTTCAAAAGTTCCTTAGCACTCCTCATCCCATTCCCATGCCTTTCCTTTTTTTAGCAACTCTGTGAAAGGCGTGGTGATGTTGGAGTAGCTTTGCACGAACTTTCGGTAGTAGTTCGTCAATCCAAGGAATGATCACAGTTCTGTCACCTTGGTAGGGGGTTTCCACTCCACAATAGCTTGGATTTTTGACACATCCATCCGAATCTGGCCTTCCCACAATGTGTCCAAGGAACGGCACCTCTTGCTCTGCGAATGCGCATTTCTCCTTTTTCACGAAGTGTTGGTTCTCCTTAAGCACCCTAAACACCTTTCTCAAGTGTTGGATGTGCTCTTCAGCAAAGTGCGACTATAGATCACAATATCATCAAGGTATACTACCACAAATTTATCGAGAAACTCTCGAAGTACCTTGTTCATCAACGTGCAGAAGGTCGCTAGGGCATTGGTCAAGCCGAAAGGCATGATGAGGAACTCATAGGCACCGTATCGCGTCACACATGTTGTTTTGTGTTCGTCGCCTTCTGCAATGCGTACCTGCCAGTACCCCGACCTTAGGTCCAACTTGGAAAACCATCGTGCGCCTCCAAGCTGGTCGAACAAGTCGGCAATCAATGGTATGGGGTATTTGTTCTTCACCGTCAGTTTGTTCAAGGCCCTGTAGTCTACGCACATCCTCAGGGACTCGTCGTGTTTCTTCTGGAACAGTACTGGGGCACCAAATGGAGACTTCGAGGGTCTGATGTACCCCGCATCTAGCAAATCCTTCAACTGTTTTCTTAGCTCTGCGAGCTCCGGAGGGGCCATGCGATAGGGGACCATCGCAGGTGGCTTGGTGCTGGGGATCCAACTCGATCTCGTGGTCTACTTCTTTCTTAGGAGGCAATTCCTTCGGCAGCTCTGCAGGCATCACACTCTTGAACTCCTCCAGTACTGCCGCAACCACCTCAGGCACCTCTCTTTGGTTACCTCTCACATTTACCTTCAGGGTCGCGAGGAAGGTTGGCTCTCCTCATTTCAACCCGCTGCATATTTGGATGGCAGATAGGGTCTTGTGATCCCTTCCAGACTCCCTCTTTAGAGGTACCACGCATTGGTATTGAGAATCCAGAATGCATATACAGTCGGCGAAGGGAAGCAGCATGGCACTAATACGATCAAGGAAGTCAAGTCCTATCACAACATCATAATCATCAAGGGGGATTACCTCAAGTGAAGTCTTGCCCTTCCATTTCCCAATGGCTACATCCACGTTGCTTGCCAACCCATGGACAGGGACCTCCTTGGTGTTGACGGTCTTCAAGGTGCCCATGCCTTTCCCCACTTGAAGGTTGAGTTTCTTGGCGGCCTCGAATAACAATTGAGATGAAGAAGTCGGTAGATCCAGTGTCCACTAGAGCGCTTAGCTTGTGGCCAGCTATTTCCACATCGGCGAACATCAAGCCCCTCTTTTTTTGCGACTTCTTCACCTGGATAGTATTTAGGATCCGCAGTGAACCCAATTGCTTTTCCTCTGCTTTCTCTTCTTCCATGGCCATGGCTGTTAATTTTGCTTTTGCAGGACATTCTCGCGCCATGTGTGGACCGTCGCAGAAAAAGCACTTGAATGGTCACTTGCCCTTGTCCTTTGTTATGAACGACTTCCCTCGTTCTTGGAAGGGGACTTCTCCCTTGCTCCCCCACCAAATTCTTTGTACCTCTTCTTCGCAATCTCCTTACCCTTTGGTTTGGAGAAATTAGGATTTTCCTTTGGTGGGGTTGGCTTTTCTAGTGGCTTGAACTCCAAGAGAGACTCAGCCACCGACACATCTAGATGTGTATAAGAGACAGATGCAGAGCCATTCGTGCAATCCACTAATTCAGATTTATACCGAAATGGAATAAGGATTTATGGATAGGTGGACAATGCATCTTCCTCGCTCTAATTTGAATTTGCAGCATCAATTGGGAGAACTCTTTCACGTACTCCCTGACTTCACCCTTCATCTCCATCGGCGAAGTTTTGCACGAGCGTCCTCTCTGCATATTGAGGATAGAAGTAGCTGCGAAACTCGTCCACAAATTGATCCCAAGTAGTAGTGGCAGTGCCACTACGATTGTCACTCCTGCGCCGCCACCATAGTAAAGCATAATCCGTCAAGTATGATGAGGCAAGATTTACCTTTTGCTCATCGATCCAAATTCCTGCATTTCGGAAATACTGCTCTATGGACCACAGGAAGTTGTCCACTACCTTGGCCTCCCTATGTCCATTGAACTCCTTGGGCTTTGGAGCGTCTGATCGGGGTGTAGGCTGTAGCATCACCGTCCCGCCGGCAACTGCTCCTTTCAAGGCAATCAATTCTGTCTTGAGTGCCTCAAACTCCTCCCGCATAGTAGCAACTATGCAGCCTAATTGGTCTTGCTCCGTACGTATGGCCGCAATCTCGTCTTTGATGGACACCAATTAGCCTCCAGACTTTCGGACCTCTGGGCCAAACCATCTACCGCAGCATTCAAGGCACCCTGCATTTCTCCCCTAAGGTCTTCGTCCCTAGACTCGACCCCGTCAATGCATACGACTGCATCCTCGACAGCCTCGCGGGTTTCTGCCATGGCCAACTCAAGTTTCTCCACACGAGCAATGGCAGCTGCCAGCACATCCCTTGATGGTTCTCGCCCCTTCCTGTCCTTCTTTGTCTGAGGAATCTCCTCATGGGTCACGTCAGATGAAGTTCCAGCCATAGTGTCTTCTTGCCAAGCACTTGCCACAAAACTTGCTCTGATACCACTTGTCACGGGCTCACTCTTTTTAGTGCTCCCAACCCGTGCGGCACTTAGGTTTTCACCCTAAGTCAGCCTTTCTCACACTCACAACAATAGAAGAGAGAGAATTGAGACAATGAAAACTCTGTATATTCAATTTTGCTCAACTTCTGAGCTGTGTTACAAATGAGGGGGTTGGCCCCTTTTTATACTTGTAAGAGAAAATTCTAGAACCTACCAAATTAAATACAAATCTACAAGATTCTAGAGAATTCTATACAAAGAATATTCTTTCTAGAGAATATTCCAAATCTACATGATTCTAGAGAATTCTATACAAAGAATATTCCTTCTAGAATATTCTGGAGAATCCAAGGTTACTTAAGGAAATTCTAAAGAATTCTAGAATGTTCTTTTATCTTCTGGGCCAATCATTTGGACTTAATTTTATTTTGGGCCAAACCTCTTCGTCTAAATGGGTGGATCGTGTCACTAGGCTAGTAATTTTCTTAGACAACTCAAATTACAAATCAATCAGTTCAATTATATTAAATGAAATTTCAATTCCTAATTATCAACCCAGCCCTAATTCCTCGCGCAATTAAGTCCTATCAAATTAGTTAACTTCGGGGTAGATTTCTCTTTGACTTAATTCAATTAAATTGAGTTTTATTTCATATGTAATTTATAACGATCTAAATAAGTAATTTTCACAGTCACGATTTCAAATTAATCTAATCTAATAATTAACATAGGTCTATGATGGGGATCGACTTCCGTGTCACCTTGGCTAACCCAATCAAAACACGATTTAGCTACGTTCTTAAATTAACAATTTTTGTTAATTATTACCTAGGTGTACAATCTTTTCAATTAATGATTTTGGACAATAATTTGTAGAAAATTGTACTGTCCGTACCCAATTTTAATTAATTTTGTGCATCATAATTGAAACAAACATGCAAAAATTAATTAAATCGCAAAAATTTAAGATCAAATTATAACTAGGGTGTTACTCAAATTAATATCGCAAGAAAATTTAAGTAAAAATATAAATTTGGAACAAATAATAATAAAGAAGAACGAAATTATCTAAAATATTCATGAGCTCCTGAGCCTATGAGAACAAGAAGCACCCCATGCTGTTCGTTGGATAATACCCAACCCCCCCCCTCCCAAAAATTTAGAAATTTAATAGCCACTAACGTTTTCTATGTAATGCCTAGAGTCTAGGGATGGGCACGCGGGACGGGTACCCGCCCCTCAAGGGATTTGGTTGATCCAACCCTCACTTGTCGGGTCAGCCATTTTTTGACCCTGATCCGACCTTCATACTACCGAAAATCCGGAGAGCGGGTACCGAATAAAGAGGGTGGGTACCCTACATCATTCACCTTCTGAAAAAATAAATTAAAATTAAACTAATTTCACTTTGAATACCAAACTTTTAATAATTTTTAGAAGTGAGAAGTTGATTAAAAAATATTCTATATAAATTAAGAAGAATAAAGGGGAAAAAAAATCCAATATTACATTGTTAAAAAAAAATGGTTAACAAAATTGAATCTAAGAAATCACATAATTTCTTAAAACTAAAAAAAAAAAAAACTAAACTAACAAAAAATTTATCCAAGAAAAGTTAGATAAAATCAATACTATTATAAATCAAGATTTCAAAAATGGTTGAATGACTTATTTACACTTAGATATGGAAAAATTATAGAAAACATTATATATGAGGGTCGGAGCGGGTAGCCGCGGGTTTTTAAAACACTGACCTGTATTTGACCCTCACAAAAGCGGGTACCCGACCCTCAGTTGACCCGATCAATAGATGAGAGTCGAATACTCTTATTTTTCAGAGCGAGCTGGCGGAACAGCGGGTATTTTTACTCACCCCTACTAGAGTCCTAGTGCAATGGAATTCTACTAGCTTCAAATGTCACTTTGCCCCCTGCTTGCTTCAAGCGTGCTTCTTTATCCCGGCGAGCTTGCTTCAGCATAGAGCGAGCCCTTGTGTTGCAGGTTATTTATTTAATTTTTTTCCTGTGAAATCTAAATTTGTTGCCTTGGATGCAAAATGACCATTTAGCCCTTCTA
Source organism: Cinchona pubescens (assembly GCA_025175665.1). NCBI lineage: Eukaryota > Viridiplantae > Streptophyta > Magnoliopsida > Gentianales > Rubiaceae > Cinchona > Cinchona pubescens. The sequence continues at coordinate 413,478 of JANKKI010000253.1, read as the reverse complement.
AGATCCTGCATACAAAACTAAAACATAAACCCTTTATATTTAACACACCAAATAAACCATTAACAACACATCAAAAATCTATGAATTACTAACATACTAACACTAAACACCGACAATCAGTAGAATTAGAATCAGACAAATTAAGTATAATTGGACTATAAAATAGCTCTAATTATAGAGCTATCAAAAATTAAATAAAATATAGGTCTAAAAATATTTTCGTGGAACTTTAGCCTTTATTTATTTATTTTTTTTAAAATTTTCCAGTCAAAATATACCTTTTGTGTAAAAATACATCTTGGGAGAAAACATTTTTAAGCTACATTACTTGTCGGACAAAAACTAAGGACTTATTCACTTTGTAGTTATACTATTAAATTATTGCATTTTGTAGTGGTTTGCAATACAACCTATACTATTTTCCTTTCTGTTCCTTTTTTTATTTTTTTTTATTTTGAGCCAGTTTGTGAAAAATTAAAAATATTTGTATAAAACTATAGCACCTTATAAATAATTAAGAAAAACTTACGCTTTTTTAAATTTTTATCACTTCAGTTTCATTTATCTTATGTACTAATCAAGATAATTCTCATAAATTTATTTGATATAATGATATATGTTGTGTAGTAGCACCATAGTACAAATCATTCAAGTAAAAAGATTTAACTTTTTATGTTAATTGACTATATAAAGTTGAATAATGAAAATCTCATACAACATATAAATTATAGATTACAATTGTTCCATTTGAATAAGAAAATGATATATATATATATATATATATATGCGTGTGTATGTGTGTGTACATGTACGTATGTATGGTATGTGTAAACATAGACACACATACATCCACATTACAGAATATTTATTTGTATATGTGTATATAAATAAATTTTATTTGTCTTTGTGTTTGTGTTTGTGCATATGTGCATACATATGTAATATTGTCTTATTTTGGCCTAGTTTAGATCTGGTTGAACCTAGCAAAAGTAAAGCTTGGATGACTACAAAATAAGGCTTAAACATTAATCACAATCTCAATCTTACCTCTCATATTAAACTCAAATATAATATTAATGAGTTTGTTGTCGAATTAACTGTCTTTCTTGTAATTTGGTATAAGTATTTGGAGAACAAATGATGAAGCTAATAGTAGGAAAAAAAAAAATACTAATGGTTATCAAGTAAAAACATTGATATTAATTTAAGTCAACTTAATATTAACATGTACTCTAGCCTGATTATTATATCTCGAACAATGAGAGGACCACCCATTATCAGAGTGATACAATTGTACTAGCCACCTCAATACGTGCTCTAACTGTTGTAAATTCTATGATAAATTCTTTTGAAAGTTCGAAGCCTGATAACTTTTCGGTACAACTATAGAAGTGTGACCAACCAAAGTCAATAAACTCTGTGGTGTCTTCTTTTCGTTGCTCTCTCCATGATCTGAGTGCAGCAGCAAAGTATTCAGCCGCCAAGTCAAGTTTTGGCGCACAAAATTTCATCACATCCTGAAACTTGCCAGTAGAATTGTTTGAATATTCTAAAGCTGTTTTTTGGGCGATTAAAGTTGAATCTCTAGTGCATATTATTGATATTCCACCATAATCTAAATCATTCTTTTGGTAGATCTTCGAAGCAATCGATGCAAAAATAATAATTATCACCTGTCTTGTTGCACACATCTCTGTATGACGACACATCACCTTGAACACCTAAACCCGCAAACAAAAGGAAAGCAAAGATGAAGCAAACTTCACCAAACGATGCCATGTTAAAATCGCTGCAGTAAAGATAAAATTCAAAATAACCATCAGTTTTTCTTGATTAAAGGAACAAATGTTAAAAATCGAGAAAAGCTACTAATATAACTTGTCAAGATGGTTACTCAAAAAAAAAAAAAAAAAAAAAAAAGAAAAAAAAAAAAAAAAAAAAAAAAAAAAACTTGTCGAGGGTATTGATTATAGAATATGCTTAATTAACCTTATTTTTCTCTCTAAGCAAGTAGTTTTATTTTTCAAGTACTAAAATATTGCAACATCGACTAGTTATATAACTCATTGACAATGTTTAAAATTTGATGCAATAAATCAAATCAATTTATATATACCAAAGAATCACTAACAAGCCAAAGAGTTAAGAAAAGATTGACTAATATGCATACTTTAATCACATATGATAAAACAACGCATTTTTTTAAAGTGTAGAAATAATAGGAGAGAAGTAATATATTCAAAAAAATTTGAAGAAACTTATCAAACCTAATAGCTGAACTAAGAATTATAACCAAGTTGTTCCTATGAAATGAACACTCCATTTATTCATTTAAATAGAAGCATGAAGATTCTAGAATGATGCAATTACAATTATGACTATATTGAGGCAATATAAAAGGGACAAAATTAAATTAATGACTACCTTAAATAAAGATGGGAGTTGGCTTTTATTGGTGCTCCTCCTTTTTCTTATCCTCATGACAAGTGTCACATATTATTGAATGAATGACATATTTTGATAATTAAATAATAAGGTAATTATACCTCCCAGCAATTTTAGTCAAACTATCAATCTATCCCACAAAATGAAGACCAAATAATCATAAAGTGTGTTTTGGATGTTAAAAGTTAAGTTTTTTGTGTCCCTGCAGATGTTAACATCAGTTCTAAGGTTATTATTAAAGAAAATATTTAGATATACCCAGTTTTGGGTCCTACTTATAAAACCTGTAGTTAGGAGTAAATCTTATAGAATATTGCATTTATCAACTGAAGTCATTTATTTCTTAAAATTTAATCCACACCAGAAGGTTTATAAATGAGACCAAAAATCAAATTTGCCTAATTATTTCCATTTTATTAAATGCTTGGTCACTAATAGAGGTGGCAGTGGGTCGGGCCGGACTGGAAGTCTGCCGATGTAGACCCATGATAACCTGTCAAGAGGCGGGTTGTAGCGGGCTGTTGGGCCAGGCCGAAAGACTAGAAGGATGGCCCTTAACGGACCCCCAGTCTAGGCCCCCGGTTAGCCGAGGCGAGTCAAGGTGGGCTGGCCCACAAGTTAGCCCCCAAGCTGACCCTCTAAATTAAGTTCTTACTTAAATTTTAAAATTATTTCTTTGAGAAATTTAAATTTTTAGTTGTTAATAATTTATAATATAATTTAAAATTTTAACTTATTAATTATTATTTTAAAATTAATAACTTATTAATTTAAAATCATTTACTTACTATTCATTAGTAATTTATAAAATTATAACTTATTAATTTTTTGAATTACTACTTACTAGTTAATAGTACTTTATTAATCCAAATTGGTACTTATATATTAGACCAAGTTATTAATAATTAAATTTCAAATTCCAAACTAATACTTATTATTCGAAATTAAAGTTCTTAGTTAGTATTCAAAGACTAAAGTTCGAAATTAGTTATTAGTACTTTATTATTCCAAATTAGTACTTATTTGACAAAGTTATTTGTTGGTTGTATAAGTCAATACTTATTATTATAACTTATTATTTGTTAATCATATAGTAAAAATATTTAATTAGGAAAAAAAACCACCTTGAGATGGTGGGGGGGTTTGGCATAGACCCCTACCATGTATAGTAATATTATAAAAAAATGTACAAGGAGGAGGACATTGAACCTTACCTCCAATATAAGAATCATTACAAGTTATAATACTAATCTAAGAATTTAAATAAAATTAATAATCTATTTACTACATACATAAGAAGGGGGACATAGAACCTTACCTCCAAACAAAAAGTTATTAAATATTAAAATCCGATGTATACTACATATCAATTTGGTGAACTACTACTACCTTCATCTTCGTTGATATCTTGCATCATTAATCCTTGTTTTCTTTCTTCAGCATCTAACTAATCCTTTAAACACTCCAACATTTCCAAAGTTGCAGGCGTCATTCGAGCCCTTCTATCATCTAAAACGCTTCCACCTGCACTAAAACCACTTTCCAATACAACCGTAGAAACTGGAATTGTTAGCAAATCCCGAGCAATTTGAGATACAATAGGATATTGACATTTATGATTTCATCACCAAGAAAGAATATCAAAATTGGGTGAACTCATCGTCTCCTGTATGTAGTGGATCACTTAAATATTGAGTAACTTCATTAGTATTTTCAATTCTCGATCTCGGCAGGTGTTATCATTTTCGAAACAAAGAGTAGTTGATGAGGATCAAAATGTATTCTAACATTTATATGAGGCATAACATATTGTGAATCTGACATGGATGAACTAGAAGTTGCACCTTGTTGTGTGGGGGAGTTTTCGTTGTAAATTTCATATAATTCATGAAAAGATTTTTTAGTAGTTTCTATGAGTAACTTTTTGTCTATGATATTTGTGGTACTATGACTATTAAAAAATTCAATGAAAGCATTTAACTTATACAATTTATTACATGGATCAATAACACATGCCAAATAATACAATAATAGAATATTTTCAAAATACTTGTCAAATTTTTCTTCCATTACACTAATCATATTATAAAAAAACTCATTCTTTTTATGATTAAAGAAAACAACTCTGATGACACTTAGTTTAGGTAAAACAACACGAAAGGAAGGTCTATAAGTATCGGAGACATTGTTTTAACTCGATTAAAATCTCCCTCGCCCAAATAAGTTACATTAACTGAACTAATATGCTCGTTGATAGAATGCGAAAAGTAATTTTTCATAACAAAAAGTACTTGACAACATTTAACAAGTAGAATTCCATCTAGTGGGTACATCTATTGAAAAATGTTTAGGTTTTATGCCATTTTCTAAATAAGGTCATTTAAAATCTAGTTGACGAGCAGTAGATGAACATATAAAATAAATAGCACTTCTAATTGGACTAATAATATCTTTAACCAATTTTAAACCTTCTTGAACACAAATATTCAGTACATGACATACACATCAATTATCAAATAATTCACCACCTAAAACAGGTTTGAAGACATCTTTTAACATAGGCATACTTGCAGTATTATTTGAGACATTATCAAAAGAAATGGATATAATTTTTTCAAGTAATTCATGGGCACAATTAGTAACCATCCTTGTAATTTGGGGGCATTGTGAGGGTGTTCAAAAATTTAAAAACTAATAATTCATTTTTCTAAATCCCAATCTACATCTATCCAATGTGCAGTGATACAAAAAATCTTTCTATTCATTTGTGAATTCTTTCCAAGAATCGACAATAAAGGCAACTTTATAATTAGTCAATGCAATATTAGCAATCAATTCATTTTTCTTTTCCTTATATATTCTTTTAATATCACTTCTTAAATTACTTCTAGGAACCTTTTAAATTGTGGGTTCACGGCTTTGTGCATGAATTGTTCTAAATTGGAACTTTTACTCAAAAAAAAAGGCAATTCATCTCTAACTATTCATTTAGCCATTTCTTCTCTACTTTTTATGTAAATATTTAAAATTGACCGTTAACATACCCTGTGTGGTATGAATTTGTGTTTGAACCATTTTTTATTTTTCTTGAGTTTTACTATATTTTTAACTAATGTGCCTATTAAGTGTTCCAGTTCCCTCTCTTTTTGTGCTTAAATGATATAGGTGGAACATATAATTTACAAGTAGTAGTCTCATTTTCTTCATCTCTTTCAAAAAATTCCCAAACAAGACTTTTCCTTCTAGTAGTAGTGGATTGTTTAGTAGGTGCTTGTTTATTTTGGTTATCTGTATCATCTAAATCAACAAATATTCTAGGACCATCTAGTAGGATGTGGGGTGCTTGTGATATTTTTTCCATTTTCTTGTAATGGAAAAACTTTTTAAATAAAGAAATAAATAAAGTGGTATTATGAAAACTAAAGATGCAAGCTACTAAATTTTCAAACAAAAGAATAGAATAAAACAATAATAAACAAAAAAAATAAGAGAGTTGATAAAGACAATTAATAAATTAATAAGTATGGAAAAACCAACTTGGAAATTGAAATGTTAAATTTTAATTTATACACTTGAGTACTTGAACTCCACTTGATTACTTCACTATTTGAATTTTGGATAAATCTTCAAATCTTCAGTTGAGCTCTCAACTTAAGAGTAATTTTAAATTTCTAAAATACTATATATTATAATTTAAGTAGTATGAAAGAAATTATATTAGCACTTGGAGATAGAGTGGGAGAGTAGAAAGATGAAATAAGAGAAAGCAGAGAGAAATTGTTGTGTGATTTGTTGAAAAAATTGTGTGGTATTTATAGGACAAATTTTCCAGCATTACCCCCAAAAACTAGCCATTTTATAGCTGTTGGAGGGGTAAAACTATCATTAATAGCCTATTAAAAGAAAAAAAATAAAAAATAAAAAATTTCCAATAGTCGACCCACGGGCCCCAATGGTCGACTTGACGGGTTGACTAGCGAGCTGAACCCGTTGGATTTTTGGGCCGGTTCAGTGGTTGAACCGTTGACCAGGGTCGGTTACTGTTAATTATACGGACCGGACCGGACTAGGCCCGGCTGAGTCAAGGGCTGGAACTCCCTAGCCCTGGCCCGACCCTATTCCTGGTCCTGGGCTAGGGCCAGATTGCTACAGTATTTTATGGGCCGAGCTGAGTTGGTTAAAAAACGGGTCAGGTGGGTCAGGTCCGGCCCACTACCATCTCTAGTCATTAAAGGGGTCAGTTGTTATTTTGTCATACCACAAGGTATATTTTGTAATATTACCAAATCTCATCTGAAGGTAATAATTCACCCATTATGACAAATTTAACCATTCGAACAAGATGTAGGTAATTTATATTTGCAGTCATGGTTCTCTCAATTAGGGGCGAAATTAAGACCTTGAGGTTAGAGCGATAACCACTTCGATTTGTGTTGAACAATTGTTAAAGCAAAAATAAGTTTTTTTTAATAGAATAAATAGTTTGCATACAAATACAAACATAAGGATTCGATCAAAAGGTGGTTGTTTTAACTTTTTACACAATAAAATGTTTATATTATAATAGATTAGTTTAGAAGTGAGAATACCACACAATATTTACTTTTATTACATGATGTACTTAAAAATGAATTTAAAATATAAGTGACATGTTCTTGCATTTATATGACACTCATTCTTAATTATGAAAATTATGATAATTTTTAATTGTATGATTAACTTCAACTTTTTAGAGGTCAATGTAAAGAAAATGAGAATTTTTATAAATTTCATTAGGTGCAATTGTAAGATAAAATAAATAATAAAGTTTTTCATTACCTTTTGTAATTTTTCAACAATTGAGAGGGTGCAATTGCCTACTGTGGGGTTGCTGTAGCTTCATCCCTGCTCTCAATACGGGAGAATCTACTATAGTTACCATTTCTTACATTAAAGACGTCGTTCTCTCAATCTAGCGACTGGGTTTATGGAAGGAGTTTTGTAGCCTTTATTGTAGGGCTAATTGAAAGGAGCTCTTGTGATTTGGTTAATGTTCAAATTACCTTCTTGTACTTGTAAATATATAATCTATCCTTTTATGATTTAGGTTAGAGTGAAATTGTTAAATATTTTATAAAGTGGCCATTAGAAGATTGAAAGTTTTTTATATAAAGGATTTTTTGGTTAATTTTAGCCTCAAATCTAGGTTAGTCATGTATTTGAATATAAAACACAACACTTCCGTTCTAGAAGAAGGTGTTTATGGGTGGTGGAAGGGTACTACATTTAGGGGTGCATTTGACTTTTTATATAAATCCGTTAACATTATATCCCTTTTATACAAAAAAATCCCAAAGGGAGGATTGTAGGTTTGCATATTATAGGGAAAAAAACATGAATATTAGTCAAGTTGCAATTAGGTTTCTTATAATTTTCCCTAAATTATAATTAGTGGATAAGGTACACACTGTGTCTATTATCATTAAAAATTAAAAAGCAAAAGAATATAAAGAAGTTAATGTGTATAACCTGCCCAACTGATGGTGTGTTAGTAGTGTTCTTTTTTATCAAATTTAATCTTAAAATTTAAAGAAGAGATCAAATGGAGATACCATCATTTCATTTGACACTTCTCCTTTACATATAGCAAAGATTATTCATAGTAGTGTTTTTAAATTCCACTAGGTGGTCAGTTCAACCGTTTTAACCGCTAATGACCATGCATGGAGTCGGCCCAATTGTGTGATATAGCCGAAATTGAAAAAAAAAATCAATCACGAAAATCGACAAAGCTAGTTGAACTGGTCAAACGGTTATTTATCAGTTATGGATTGCCTATATTTCCATAATAACCTATAACGTAAATAAAATTAAGATTACAAGATCATTAAATAAATCTAGATTCCAAAAAATCAAAATTCAATCATCCTAAACCTTAGGTAAAATCCCCAAGAATTATCCAAAAATTAGACTAGATTATCCAAACAAGCATTGAATTGATCAATACAAAGTTTGTTGTTTACCATATATTCAAAGGAAAATTCTATAGTCCCTTTAATCATGTTGAGGGAATGATTCCCATAAAAGATATCCAAAAATGGATTTCCACATCACCTTACAAGGATGAATTTTACTCCACCGTAACATTTTCATCACATAAGTTAATTTTGTATGTTTTTTTCCTAGAAAACCACAAACCTAAAACAAAAAAAATAAAAATACACAACCTATTAAATGTTCCATGTCAAAGAAATAAGTGAAAACTGACAGATACTTTCTATACATAAAAATCACATTAGTTATTATGCATAAATTCAATAACCGGTGAGCAATTGTTGACCTGACCATAAATTACAAAAAATATGAGGAAATTTGTGAAAAAAAATGGTATAATTTTCTAATATCAAACTACTATTGCAATATTAACTATCAAAAATTGAGGAAAGTATTATGAGAGGTTCATATAGAATTCTATTATAGATTAAGTTAAAAGTATTATAAGATTATCAATATCTATAAAAAATAATTTTTGGTTAAGAAACAAAGATTAACATTATACTGTAGAATATTAAAAGATGTAAATTTGTATCAAAAAGTCTAATTCTATAGGCATATCTATTAAGTGTAATTTTTTTAATACAATTGTTATATTTTTTTATCAGCTAACCACTGAAACATTGGTAGGGATGCACTACTCCTTAATTTTATTAATCACAAAATAAAAGGTATAAGGTGGGGAACTAGGGGCAATACCTCCTGCAAGAAGCAACCAAAAAAACTAAAAAGAAAAATAGCAAAACTATCTATTTGTTCTAAGTGTGGATGGTGTATTGCATCCAATCGAAGAACTAGTTTCCCCTATCCGATGATGGAACTGTAGAAGCATAAGAAATTGAGTGAAGATGAGAAGATGTACTTCCTAACTTGGCAAGAAAATCTACAGCTGAATTAGTTTTTCCAGTAGACATGAGTTAGGGTAAAGTGACAATAAGACTTAAGAAAGTGTATCTTGCGAATCAAAGGGTCTAATGATCAAGAAACTAAGGATTTAACAAAAACCACTTGGCAAAGGTCCTTGGAGTCAAATTCAACCAACACATCCAACAAAATCTTTGTCCAAGCAAAGCTGTAAGTTCAAAATTCATGCCAATGCCTCAGCTTCCAAGTTGGTTTTGTGCGAGAAAAAATAGGTAAAACTAGCCACAAAGGATTCGATTTTAGTTCTAATGAGACCAACGCCACATGCCAAACTCGTATCGAAAATAAATGAGCCATCTATATTCAATTTCACAACACGAGAGAGGACTAACCCAATAAACAGCTAAGGTGCTAAAAGATTTGGGAGGGGAAACCCTAATTCTTGGAAGCCCTAGCCAAGGGGACAATAAGGAAGAAGCTCTAAGAGCTTTGCCAAGGTCAACATAAAAGTAGTGTGAAAAATGTTGGACATAGTTGAACAAGATGATAGATGCTTACCGTCAAATGGATAAGCCGTTCGAACATGCCAGAGATGCCAACGTGCAATGATAGGTACCATCTTTACAAGCTGTCTATCCAGAGACAAGAAAACATGAAGCCACTACACATTCAACATATGATGAATGGAATCCACACATACTCTAGGCACATGCAACAAAAACTCTAGCTCATTCCAAATGTGATGCGCAAAATGACATTTTATAAAGAAATGATTAATAAAGTCAAGAGAGTCACAAAAGCAAAACTTGGATGCTAAACTGAATCCCAAATCCATTAGAATATTCAGAAAAGGCATTTCTACTTTGCCGAACAAATGAAAGGTTGAATAAGTGATAAAGGCACCATTTGAGGTAAGGCTCAGTCTGAGAGAAAGATAGGATACAACATCAAGCTAATGTTAGATTTAACACCTTCTGGAAGTAAGTGCTCAATCAACCCCAACGACCAGCCCTTATATTGGAATATACATCTTTGAGTTTAAGCTCCAGATAAGGAATTTCATCCATCCAATCTGCCAAAGGAATTTTTTCCAAGCCAATTTGTGAACCGAAACCATGAATCACCCGAACAAATAGCATATTGAATATGTGGATCCACCAAATTGTGAACTTTGAGCATATCTTTCCAAACCCGTGAATAAGTGGTTGGAGTACTTGAGCTATAATGACATCTCATAAATTGAACTATAGTGCTGTTGAGGAGAAAAAATTCCATAAAAGTTTAAATAAAAAAATAAAAACATCACTTTAATGGAAGTCCCAAACTATCTTTTGCGGTAGGGTAGCACAAATCTGTCCACTTTCACCAATGCCTTCGATTCCTGAATTCTAACACACCGAAAAAGAAGTTGGCTTGAAGCCGATCCAGATGAGCAATAATTGATTTGGGAGGTTCTCAAGACAGCCATGATATGCATCACAATTGATGACAAAACATGTTTAATCAGAACAAATTGATCCCCGGATGTAATAGCTTATTTTTCCACCTAGCCAAACGATCTCGAACTTTGTCCAGAATAGGTGAAAAGTAAGCAGATTTAGACCTCCTGATGAAGATAAGGCAGCCCAAGTAAGTGAAAAGCCAAAAAAAATTTCTTCATAGCACAAGGAAAGATCGCCTCGCACAATTCTTGGAAATTAGAAAAATTCTCTTGTAAAAAATTGATCCTCCAACCAGACCCCTTTTGGTAAACATCAATAAACGTCATTAATTTACTCAAAGAAGCTTTATCCCCTTTAGAGAAGATGAAAACGCCATTTGTGAAGGCTAAATGAGTAATACTAGGCCAACCCCGCGGAACTGAGTAAGGCTAGACAACTGCTTGTTGCACAAGTGACATCAACTATCTAGACAAAACATCAGATAAGAGAACAAAGAGAAAAGAAGACAAAGGATCGCCCTGCTTTATTTACTACATGATGATTGAAAGAAACCCTTGTTCTCACCAATTTAAAGCACTGAGAACCAACTTGCTTTCAAATTCTTCATGACAATCCACACAAACAGAGGAGGAAATCCAAACTTACGAAGAACTGCTTGCAAGAAATCCCAAGACACTAGTCGAACACCTTCATCATATCTAGTTTTAATGCCATGTCATAGCCACAAACTTTTTTCTCTAAGGAGACAAACAGTTCCTAGGCTAAAAGAATACTTTTGACTGCCATTCTTCCAAAGACAAGACTCAATTACTCCTATAAAATTAAAGTTGGCAAAATTGTAGAAAGACGATTACCCAATGCCTTAGTAAAAATTTTATTGTTAAAATTACATATGGAGATAAGACGAAAATCTCGAGATGGGGAATAATTTAACCAAGAGTTTCAAGACTATCTTAAGGAGAATGAGATTCTACCTCAATGGACTCCTCCTTATACACCACAACTAAATGGTTACTTAAGAGACATAATCTGAACTCTATTGGATATGTTTTGATCAATGATGAGTCTTACAAACTTCCCAAAATCATTTTGGGGCTATAATCTTAATATTGCCTCCCATTTACTAAATCGTGTTCCATCAAAAGTTGTTGATCCCATACAGATATGGTTTGGAAAGAGAACTAAACTTTCATACTTGAAGGTTTGGGGTTGCCCTGCTTATGTGAAGAGGGTAAAATCTGACAAAATTGAACCTAAGTCAGATAAATGCCTATTTGTGGGGTATCCAAAAGAGACGTTTGGATACCATTTCTATAATCCCATTGAGCAAAAAGTGTTTGTTTCAAAACATGTCGTCTTTCTAGAGAAAGAGTTTATTCTTGAAAGGGAAAGTAAGAGCAAAATAGATCTTGAAGAAATTCAAGAAACACAATATGGTATTGATCAATAAGTGGAACAGGAGCTTCAATCACATGATGATGTGATAGAGGATGAAGCTAATGATACACAAGCTCTTCATAGGACTACTAGGATATGGCATTGTGCTCCAATGAAATATGAGTTTCTTGTTAGTGGGCACAATGATGTATTAGTCATTACGAATGATGAACCTATATCTTACGAAGAAGCAATATCTAATAAGGACTCTCAGAAGTGGCCAGAAGCCATGAAATCTGAAATGGATTCCATGTATGATAATAAGGTATGGACCTTAGTCGATCCACCAGAAAGGATTAAATCTATCGGGTGCAAGTGGGTCTTTAAGAGAAAGAGTGACATGGATGGTAATGTGATTAACTTTAAGGCGCGATTGGTGGCAAAAGGTTATACACAAAGACAAGGAGTTGACTTTGATGGAACTTTCTCACCAGTTGCAATGTTGAAATCTATTCGGATTTTACTTGTTATAACTACATATTATGATTATGAGATTTGTCAAATGGATGTAAAAACTACTTTTCTTAATGGGAATTTGTAGGAAGAGGTGTATATGATATAACCTGAAGGGTTTATATCCACAGATCTTAAAAAAGTGTGCAAGTTATTAGCAAAGGTCTATTTATGGACTAAAGCAAGCTTCTAGGAGTTGGAACATACGTTTCGATGAAACAATCAAACAATTTGATTTTATAAAAAATGAGGATGATCCTTGTGTATACAAGAAGGTTAGTTCAAGTACTATTGTTTTCTTGATACTTTATGTGGATGACATATTGTTGATAAGAAACGACATACCTACGCTTCAAAGTGTAAAGGTATGGTTGTCTAGGAATTTTTCTATGAAAGATTTGAGAGAGGCAACCTATATTCTGGTAATGCAGATCTATAGAGATAGATCAAAGAGGTTGTTTGGTCTTACTCAATCAACGTACATAGATAAGATGCTAAAGAGGTTTAGCATGGATCAATCAAAGAAGGGTTACTTACCAATGTCTCATGGTGTGTACCTTTCTAAAGACATGTATCCTAAGATAGATGTTGAAAGAGATAGCATGGAAACAATCCATATGCTTCAGCTATAGGTTCTATAATGTATGCTATGCTATGTACTAGACCCGATGTCTCCTATGTTCTAAGTGTTATGAGCAGGTTTCAATCTAACCCAGGGAGTGGTCATTAGATACCAGTCAAGAATATTCTTAAGTACTTAAGAAGGACTAAAGATTTATTCTTGATATATGGTGGGCAAGAATTGACAGTTCGCTAATAAACAGATGCTAACTTTCAATCTGACAACGATGATAACAAGTCATAATCAAGATATGTATTTACTCTTAATGGTAGTGCGGTAAGTTGGAAAAGTTCCAAACAGGACACCAAGGCTGATTCTACAATAGAAGCCGAATATATTGCAGCTTCAGAAGCAGCTTGGTGTCCTGTCTAGATTTTATTGGATCAGGAAGTTTGTGGCTGAACTTGGAGTGGTTCCATCCATTAGTGATCCTCTACTCTTGTATCGTGATGACAATGGAGCTAGTGCACAAACAAAGGAACTCAGGTCACATCAGCGATCTAAACATGTATTACGACGCTATCATTTGACCAGAGAGATCATTGATAGAAATGAAGTAAAGACATCGATAGAAAAGATCCCTACGGATGATAACATTACTGATCCGTTCACTAAAGCCTTATCACAGAAGAAATATGCGAGTCATGCTAACTCATTCGGTCTTAAGCACATGAATGATTAGCTTTAGTGCAAGTGAGAGTTTGTTAGTGTATGCCCTAAAGTCAATTTATTTTACGGATAAATTACACTTTTATATTTATGTATATTTTACAATAGACATTTTTTGAATAATATATATATATATATATATATATATATATATATATGAAATCATAAATAGTTATGATGTTATATTTTATTCGTGTATATCCCTAATCGTAATGTATGACGCTAGTAGATTAGGGCATAAGTGTATGTGGATACTTATTGGGAATAAGTGCATCGGATTGATCCGCTAAGAGTATTTCACATGAATTATTATTTAAATGCCAATGGATTAATTTCTTTGTGGTAGTAGTGTAATAATCCTTTGACATGAGGTCATAAGTTTATCTTGACTGTGGATTATTATATTTTGGCTCTATAAGTCGTTACTGTTAATAAGTCGCACATACTGTAGATTTCGGATATAATATGAATCATGATAAGATAAGATATGACCAATAGAGGATTCACCACTCCTTATAATGGAAGAGTATATCCCAATATGGCCACTTCTTGAAATACGATTCGGAAATTTTTGCACAAAATGGAAATAGAATTAAGAGTGTCTTAAATTCTATTTCAAGTGAGTTGTATTTTGCAAAGAAGTAAAATAGATTAATTTGATAAAAGTTGGCATTAAATCTTTACTCTTGAATTAATCGAGATATAAGTTGGTGAAAAGATAATAATTACACAGGAACTAATCACGGTGGGTGATGTCGAACCACGTGACTTATCTCAACACTTGGGTGGTCATGATGCTTTGCTAGAAGTCAATCTTGATCTATAAGTGTAAATTAATTAATTGGAGAATTAATGATGAATTAAAGGTGTTTAATTTATCTAATCCTAATTAATTTAGAATTATGAATTTATACTTATTGCCAACGTGATTGGAAACCTAAAGGGTCACACACTTAAGGATAAATAATTTGGGATTAAAATGATTTGGTAAGTATGAGATACTTATGAGTTAATTTATGAGATAAATTAACTTTTGGGCTTAATTATAATAAGTTATAAATGTTAGGAGCTAATATGTTATACGTATTAAAAGTCCTAATGGTTTTATACTTATTCATATGCTCTTAACCCAAATTGATTAGAATTATTGTAATTTCCTAAACTCAATTCGATTAAGATTTTAAAATATTATATTATATTATATTATATTATATATATTATATGGGTGCTATATATATATATAATATAGTAGTACTATAAGTAGTACTAGTACAATATATATACATATTTGGCTTTGAGAATTAAAAGCCGTGAAAGAAAAAAATTAAATCGTGAAAGTCACGGTTAGGAAAAAAGGAAAAATAATTTAGGAGTTAGCACTTTATGGTTTGGATCAATCAATCTTGAATGAAAATTTCTAATTTAATTATCTGTGTGGATACCATTAAAGCCGAACACTTGTGCAACTTGTGGATCGACGTCCCAAACATATTGAAGATTTTACTACGATTTTAAGGTATAATCTCTATATTTTTCTCGTACTATGCATATATTAAGTAAGGTGATCTGTGATAGAAAAGTAAAATTTTAAATTCCACTACGTTATTGGTTATTTACTTTCTTACAGAAAATTTCACAACATACCAATTTCCTATGAATCAAATTAAATATTTTCACCCTAACATATTTTTAGTAAAAAATAGAAATCTGGACGAATTAGTATTGCACAACAACCAATCTCAACCCAAAGAATCTACGAAATTTACTGTATTCATCATCAAAATTAGAATAGAATAAACAAAGTAAACTTTTTCAATAGACCAATAAACTATATTAATTGCAGATCAATGCGAGAACAAAAAGGAAACAAGAAGCAGCAAATGAGACGAAGAAAAAAGCAAATGAGATAATAAAATACCTTATCACCATCGTTTAAGGGCTGCGAAAAAAAAGAGCAAAATTGTCTTTGTCAATAAGTTTTGGTAGGGTCTGGGAAAAGATTCTGAAGATGGAGAGAGCAGGGTGAAGTCCAAGTTATAAAACAAGAGAAGAGAAAAGAAGAGAAGTGAGAGAGAAAGCGGAACGACGCTAGTAAAGAGAAGAGTTGGTATATGCGGCTTGTGTTTTGTATAGAGGATAGATTAGGATTTAGGGTTATAATCGAAATTCACATGAAGTGCACACAAGACGATGACAATAATTTTTTTCCAGCCAAAAAGTCCACGTAAAATGATAACCAAGAGTATCACTATAACAAAACTTTTGACAACTCCAACTTCTTCTTTGTACTATATTAATGATTAGTGCACATTCTTCGCATGTGCTTTATTAGAAATCACATATTTATTTTGAAGAGGAAAAATAATGAAAGTTATAAAACTACGAAAGAGAGGATATATTAGAAATAACATTAAAGTGATATTACAACAAAATGATACTCTTGCTTTATATATAACTAGTGATCGAGACACACTCAATGTGTGTGCAATTCATTGTAAAATTATATTATTGTTTAAAAAGTGTAAGTAATTGTTAAAAAGCGTATTTAAACGTAAACGAAATTATTTATGTGGGGTAATTTTTTCCATTATATTATAAAATCTTTATGTATTACACATAAATATTTGGAATACTTTGCATATAAAATGACAACTATAGGTAGCATGCAATTGAGTGTCGATTATATTTATACAATGTTAGAAAATCGTAATAGCACCATTCATGAAATTTATATATTTAATCATCAACTTACTCGATCATTATTGAACTGACTGCTTCTTCTTCAAACAAAGATTTGCAAGATATTGTAGCTATATACCTAATATATTCAACGAACAAAATAATAAAGCTATTATGAATAGTAGGCATATAAGTTAGATGATGTACTTCATGGTAATGGTAATTTAAAATATTACCTTTCGTAGCAATTTTACAATTGGTTTTGTATTTTTTCACATCTTCCCACCATAGTCTTTCACTTTCCTTGTAATACTATAATCCAAATAGTCAGAATTAGTAATAAATATATATTTATTAAATAGATATTTATTGAAAAATATAGTTTACCACATCGATGTCAGAATGATCAGCTTTACGCACATATTTCCTGTGGTAAATGACATAGAAATAGTATCATTTTCATGTATTAATAAATAGATTGTGTAATATGTTTTTGATAAACTTGTAAGCATAAATGAGATTCGTACTAAAATAATTCTGACTCATTCAAATTTCTTCTCTTTGTAATCCCTCTCTACACAAATAAAAAAAATTAGAGTTAATGATGTTGCATTGTTATCTAAAAATTCAGTTGAAATTTCGAGCTGCTATGGTAAATACCTCTGTTAAGCCCCATCCTTTGATCCAACATATTTTGTTAGACCTATTGAATCACCAGAGCATTATAGAATTACTAATTAGTGTGTTATTGTGTGTATATATATATATATACGTTTTAGATGTGAGCGGTTACCTGTGTTGCTTTTGCTTTCTTACTCTTAGTATTATTCGTCCTAAATCTGAACCATTGATACGAACAATAGTTGTCCAACCTGGACTCAATATCCATATCTTTTGTCCCTATTTTTTAAAAAGTATGATATGTTAGACTGTGATAATTTTTAAAATATACAACACGTATTATTATTAATTGTCACATATTTGTTGTTTTATGAGTCTGAGAGTTATAACTAACATTTGCAAGATTATGATGTTGGTTGTTTTTTTCCTTCCAAGAATACCATGCATCCATTTGTTCCGTCAAGTGGTGTATAATATCTTCATTTATTGCAACTTCTGCGAATTTTGTTGTTCATGTGATTGAAAACAAATATGACGCCTGTTATAAAATCAATGTTTTTGAATAAAATGAAATAAATTCAATATCAAATTATGTATACACATAGAATATTGCTAGGATAAGAATTAATGAAAGAATATATATAGTGTTTAAATTTACCTATTGAATAAATTATATTGTTTCTGATAGAAGAACCTCTTTGTACACAATATTCTTTGTATAGACTCCATTTTTTCGTTTTAATTTCTCATTCTTGACCAAAAACCTTTGTAGTACTTTGAGACACGCCTCTAGAAAGGGCTGCATATAACAGACCATGACTAAAGACATGATTAATTGTTAGTCCTTGAGCTTTGTTTTCATATAACGGACCACGACTAAACCTCTTCGGAATTGTTTGTCCTTGAGCTTTGTTAATTGTTAGTGCAAAACTTAACCGAACTAGAAATTGTTTCCTTTTTAATAAAAAAGGAAGTCTGCTATCTTCTACACTATTCAGTGGTATTCGGTGTAAAAAAACTCTAGTACCTGCACAATGACCAGTTGCAACAACAGCATTTGTAAATGTTGTTTTCAAATCAAAGCATATTAGCCGAGTTCCATTGCAAAGACCTAGTTCAGGATTAAGATTTCTCAGGAGCATTATATTGGGCATCCAGGTTTCAGCACTAACTTGTGTGGAGGCATACCACTTGGGCAAAGGGAATTCAAGAACTCCTGTTGATAAAGGTTATGGCTATCACCATCAATTGAATCCCAAGATGTATATTCAACTTCTTCTCTAGGAAAAGAGTGTATAACCATTTCATTGATATTGTCAACATTAGTATTTTTTGGAGTGATTATTCCTCTTCTAATTTTAAAAGTTGGATCATTTGCACCAATTGTGAAGGCAACTTTATGAAATCTCTATTGAGAGTAGGCTCTATGCCATTACCAACATTCAACAAAAAGTCAGAGAATTGCAGATCATCCAATGTTCTCATATTTTTCTTTAATCTTAAGAATTGAACATCACTCCAAAATAAGGATTTTTTCACACTTGCTGAAATTTGTTGTGCTCTAGATCCTTTTTTAACCACCGGTAGAACTTGTCTGAAGTCACTTCTGAAATTAATAACCTTTCCTCCAAAAGGTAACTAAGAATCTAAAATGCGTCCCTCAACATCTTGTCTAAAGCTTCAAATGTATACCGATTACTCATTGGAGCTTCATCCCATTTTATAGCAGCAGTACACCTCAATAATTCTGCAAGATCGCACTGCTTACTTATCCCACACATACCCGTAGCATCAGAGTTAAGAGGTATTTAAAATTTTGAGTGTGCAGTTCTTCTACCGGGTAAAAGAGTTGTTACGATACCTGATGTTCCTGTAGCAATAACGATATGACCTCTTTTCCTTAAGTATGGCAAAAGGGCACGATATAAGAATGTTTTACCTGTGCCTCCAGGACCATCAATGAAGAATATTTTGCTTTCCTTCTGTTCAATATTGAAGTAACCAACTGAAATGCGTTATTCTAGTTGGAGTTCAAATGTTCTATTGATCTAATATCCTCATCAGGTATCTCGACTAAGAAGTCATCTTCAACAACTCTTGGAAGAGTTGAGTTGTTGCCACACTCTTTAGGGATGGAAGGTAAATCAAATTCTTTAATATCATCATATTGTACTTTTGCATCAATTTGCGCAATTTACATAGAAGCTTGGTGACTGCAAGGATGTTGTTCAATTGATGGGATGAATATGAACGGTCAAGCATGTAAAAAAAGAATTCATCCAAAGACCACGCACTCCAGTTGGTTCACAATGAATTAAAATAAATACAAATAATTTTCGAAACGAAGATGGAATTCGCATTGAACTTGCCTCAAGCAAGCATTGTCTAATGTAATTATCACTCTTCAAAAGCCCTCGCCTATCTGCTGCTTCTTTGAAAGTGATGGAAGTGGTCCCATTAACAGTTAATAGATCATCAAATGATGTGGGACTTTTGACATGGTTTAGCAAGATCAGAAGATAGAGTCTTTCTCCTTCAGAAGGATGTACAATGTAAATCCTTCCAATAACCTTGTTACGTGATCCTCTTTCAGTCCACATTTTAGTGTTTTGATGAAAGACAAAATGTTTAGGAAATTCACTGTATAAGTAAGTATTTGGTAACTAAAATTTCCTTTTCATCTGCTACACTTGTAACTCCCGGTTCTTTGTGAAGAATTCGGTAAGCATTGACTTTGATTTTGTTCATCGTTCAAGATATCTTCAACTCTTTGCTTTGGCCTAAATCGTATAGATTGCATGCCTAGCAGATGAATCTGTAATCTGATGACTAATGGATACATGCGACTCATTTCAAATTCATAAATTTTCCATAGTACTTCTGGTGCAGATATCCATCTACTATCAATAAATTGTTGTACTTCATCATAATTCAGACCAGGTCGCACCTCCAGCTCTACTCGATTAGGGCCTTTAAATACATATTTGTACAAATATTTCACACATATTACAGTACTTGTGATCTCTACATTGATGTGACAGTCATATTTTAGAAATAGCCAAGGATTGTACCCGATGACCCAACCATTGTCTACCTAAATTTGAGAATCACTATCATGTTATACTGGAGCCGCATTGCACCCTCTATATATTGGAAATGAATCATTTGATATATATCATCGAGTATTTGAGGAGAAGGCCTTAGGAAAATGTCTCTTGCATTTACCATCTTTCATGCATGGGCTTTTTGGATTTCTATCTCCGCACAGACCATGTATCATATGCTTGAGAACAGCTTCACACAATTCAGGCTCATACTCTTTAGATGGTATTTTTGCTCTTACGAGCCTGTCAAAATTTTCAGGTGTCCTCCTTTCTACCTATGACAAGGCTTGCGATTCTCCACAATACCTAGAAAACTGGACAATAATCATCAAGAAATATCTCCTACAGTCAAATATCATTAGTCATTTTGCTCACGTGTTGCTTAAGGGTGCCTGGAATTATTGTTGCTATGAGAATGTTATAGAAATTGATAGAGAATTAGTGAACTTCTGGTGTATGTTTTTTGAAAGTCTAAGTATATTTACAGTATCTTTTGCATTGAAGGAAATATTGATGTACATTTTTTGGTCCAATCCTAACAAAATAGAGATGTTATTTTCCGTAAGTAGAAAGATAATAGCAGTAGGATCATTGGACCATAACGCAAAATAGCAGCTATTACTATTAGGTAGGCCAATGCTAGCAAGCATTGCTGAAAATACAGACTCAAAGATATATAGATATATATATATATATATGTGTGTGTGTGTGTGTGTGTACATTTTTTGGTCCAATCCCAACAAAAGAAAAATGTTATCTTCCGTAAGTAGAAAGATAAGTAGGATCATTGGACCATAATGCAAAATAACAGCTAATACTATTAGGTAGTCCAATGCTAGCAAGCATTGCTGAAAATACAGATTTACGATATACACACATATATATATATATATTGAATGGCGTGATAGTAGGCTAATAATCTAGTCTACTTTGTAGTACTTGTGCTGAGTGTTAGTTTTAGCAGTTATGCTCCTCTTTCCAGCTGACTTGCTAGGATCTTGGGCAATGGCTTTTTGCAGAATAAGTTGGTGAATCTGTTTTTCTTGGAAGAGTAGGCAAGGAAGGTGTTGAGCTAGGCATGATAAACGTGCATCCACTAGATCAGTGCCTTGGCTGAATGTTTCTCTACATGTTTCTATGGAGACAATTCTGCAGGTGGCTGGATTGGCAAGCAGGAAATGATATTGTCGCATGTTATAGTACTCTGGAAGATTTAAAGGTTGATATTTTGATCTAAAAGTACAGCTCTTGTTTGTCTAGATTCTCATTGATGATGTTAATATTCAGCTTTTCTTTCTGGAAAAATTGTAGATATTGTATAAAGCCTGCAGGTTGTTTATGTAAAATGTAGAATGTTAGATAGCTAACCTGTGTGGCCATATTAGCCACTTCTTCTACCGTAACACCAATAATATATTCAGCATAGTTATCATCAATCTGTGCATTGAGGACTCTAGTCTCATCTTTTAATTGCACCTCAAATCTCTGAAAATTTTGTTCGTTTATGATTTGTAAGTAAGAAAATCCTTCTCTGCTGTAGCAGCATAAACAATTTTAATTAGTTTACCTGGCTCACGACTATGCTAATTTATGACATGTTGCAGTTGAGACGTGAATTCCACATCAATTTCCGCTCCTGCCATTTTTAAGCAATTTGGGCAAGTGAATACATATGTACAAGCGTTGATCAGCATTTACTACGTACACCTTCGCCGTGATCCAAAATATTTTTGGTTGAAGGGGAATTTGTAATTAGGTGCTAAATGGCTGTATAAATTAGTGAGCAATAGGTATTAAGATTAAAATTAGCTAAATATTAAAAGTAGTGATTTGGAACACCATATGCTGTATATTCTTAACATGCCAGATTTGTCTTAGCTGATTTTGAGTTATATTCAATTGTACGGTACTGTCTTTCTCTTAATTTTTCTAGCACAACCTTTTCTATATAGTCACTGTTTACTTTGGTCATGTACATTAGAGCAAAGAGTTATATGGGGTATTGCATTTTACTGAGATATAAAGAGTGTAGTAAAATGCTTGTACATTATAGTTCTATAGTATAGCAACTTGCGCAATTGGAGGATAATGCAAATGACAATACTTCTTGTTGCTTGTGTGCTGACTGACAAAATTGGAAAGCACACATGATTACCAATAATAACAAATGTTAACAAGGACCGAATGATAGTAATAGTACTAACATTATGAGAACAACTAGTAAACCAAGAGCAGCATCATTTAGTTATGCAACATCAGTATCTAGGCACTCCTCCCGTATAATGAATACTTTGCATCTATACAACATTTGTAATGTATTAGATTGTGTTATATTACTTGTTACATAATTGGTGTGTTAGATAGGATTAGAAATCATACTCTTCATTGATAATGACAAATTCTTGAATTGGGACCTGCTTGTTGTCTCGAAGACAACTCATTGATAACTATAGGAATTTGGAGATAATTTATTTATTATAAATACTAATTTATGTTTTGTAATCTTAGTTTTAAGTATTTTCTGTGTGATTTAGGAGTATTAGGTTAAAATTAGGTTTTTGTGTGTTTTAATGTGTTTTGATAATTTTTTAATACTAATTTTGTGTTAAAATTAATAGTAATATTCGCATGTTTTTGTTTTGCAAGAAAGGATAATTTTAGAAGTTCAAAAATAAGAACTTGCAATCCTTAACGAAGAAAAAAATAATAATAATCATAAGGAAAGCTAGGCTCGTTTAAGCTTGACCAAATTGACTTTGATAGTGAAGATCCTTATTGCAGCAAGGATTTTGCTTACTGCAACAAGGCTTAAACAAAGAATAAAAGGTGCAAGGCAACACGTGGGCTAGGAGGAATCTAAGAGCAACAAGGATATTAACATGCGGCAAATTGATTTCAAACGTGAGCTAGCAAAAGGAAGCAATTATGGGCCACAATTTGTTTATTAATAAAAGCTCATATACTCGTATAAATAATCTTTTTCTCTCATTAAAGTTAGAGTTAGTTTTCGGTATTTTTGATAGTAGCCGTTAGGGTTTTCTCTTGGCAAAATTTATGTTTTTTTACGTTAAATTTATTAGTGATTTTCAAATTTCAAGTGTTTGGGAATTTGTTAATATTCTTTATTACACTTTGTGTTTTTGAATTCATAGATTTTTTGGAGAACCTGTGACAATCATAGGAGGATTTGTATGCTTCATTATTTATCAGTTAATTATTTTAATTTTAATTTTGTCCTTTAATTATTTAATTTCATAATGTTTATTTTAATTAATTTTAGTTAGTGTTAATTCATAGTTTAATTTAGTTATTTATTTTAATATGCTTTCTTTAAATTTTTAATTTATTCTAGTTAGGGTTTTCGTTAATTAATTCTTTCATAGTTAAATTAGTTATTTTGTCATTCAGTTTATGCAAATTTATTCTTCCTTAATTTTCTAGGGTTAGTTCGTTATTTAATTTATTTTTATAAAAAATCCAAAAAAAAAGAGAAAAAATCCCCAAAATAATTGTTTTTAATTGTGGTAATCTAAATAGTGATTGATACTAAGTATTTAGTAATTGACAAATTTGATCCTCGTGGAAACGATCCTTATTTTATGTATATTGATACTACGTGACTCGTGCACTTTGTGGAGACATGTGCTAATAGTTAATTTTTAAATTAGGCTTTGACACGTATGAAGTGTTTTGGCATCGTTACTAGGGATCAATTCTCTAGGCAATATCAAGCTAGTTAGTATTACTGCGAATTTAAATTTTACATTTTATTTTCTGTTTAATTTCATCTCATCCTCTTTCTGTGATTTTATTCTTTGTTCCACAGTGGTACATTTAAATTGTGCTCTAGTGTTGTTTTATAGTTTATGACCCATAGTGATAAAAAGCTACATCAACTTGACTTGAAAATAGAAAGAACTCTACATGGGTTACGGAAGCAAAAGAAACAATAAGACGACCAAGAAAAATTTTCCATGGCTAATTTGATTGCACAAGGAATGAGGATATTCTCAGCAATGATAATGTGAAAGAACCTGTGAATGGGAACGAGAACGGTAATAGACAACAACTATTAAGAGATTACACTAGGTCCACCTTTGATGGGGGCTATAATTTCAGTTACAGCATTCCCAGGCCTACCATCCAAGCAAATAATTGATAACTCTAGGAAACTGGAGTTATATGTACCATAAACTTGAAGGTTTGGCTACTAGTTTCGAGCATTTTTAGTGTTTTTGTGTGTGTTTTTGTCTATTTTGCATTTATTTGTTAGAATGCGGTATTATGTGTTTATTAAGTGTTTTAGTACTTATTTAAGTCTTAATTACCATACTTTATTAGGTTCTTGTGTATAGAGTTGTGTCGTGTCATTGACTTAACTTCATTAGGAGTTAAGGTTTCGTTCGTCTTTGTTTGCCCTTCATTTTTTGGCCTATTTTGTGAGAATTTTATTTATACATTTAGGTATTATTTTAGGTATCTATTATAGCTAATAATGTTCTCTTATGTGTTAGGGTCACGTGAAAAAAGAATGGCACATCAATCGGATGTCGGATGAAGATTTTCGAAGCAAAACTATAAAGTGCTACATTTTAGAAGTTTCAATCCAAATCGCGATTTGCGATTTTCCAAACCACGATATGGAGGCGGTTGGAGCAAAAAAGGACTTTGTTCAGGGCTGATTTTTGCTGCATGATTATCCCACTACCCTAACACTAGATATACCCC
Organism: Cinchona pubescens; assembly: GCA_025175665.1. Taxonomy (NCBI): domain Eukaryota; kingdom Viridiplantae; phylum Streptophyta; class Magnoliopsida; order Gentianales; family Rubiaceae; genus Cinchona; species Cinchona pubescens. The sequence continues at coordinate 388,381 of JANKKI010000253.1, read as the reverse complement.
TTTTAAATCTCATTTGAGGGAAAACTTTGCTAGTAGAAGTAAATTAGATTGGATAGTAATTTTCTTCCTTTTTCCTCCCCATTGGGGAGGGTTTTCTTATAGAGTAGATTAGGACTTCTCTTCCCGTAAATTTCAAATCCAAGCTAAAGATTGAAACTTTTTAGTTGTAAGTGCTTTGTTTTTGTTAAAACTCCTTTAGTTAAACTTTAATTTCATGTTCCTTTAGTTAATCAGTTTAATTGCTTTAATCTAATTGCTTCTTTTAGTTGTTTTCTTAGACTAATTGTTAGATTAGTTTATGGGTTTTCTTTAAAAATGCTTTTTTAGTGATAATTTGTAGTTTAGATTGGTTAATTAGGATAAATTAGTTTATGGGATTTTCATTTAATTGCTTTCAACTTTACTTGCTTTCTTAATTTAATTGTTAGATTAGTTAATGGATTTTCCTTAATTGTATTTTCTTAGTATTAATTTGTAGTTTAGGTTAGTTAATTGCTTTTTAAAAATACTTTCTTTTTACATGCTTTCTTAGAATATATTAGGTGCTTTCTCTAATTGTGCTTGCTTAGGGATAATGAATAGTTTAGATTAACTAATTCCTTGCTTAATATGCTTTTCCTTTTAATTGTTCCCTTTATTTGCTTTCTAACGATACTTCATTTTTAATTGTTTTCTTAGTGATTAATCTTTACTTTAAATTGCTTTTTTAGTTCCATTAGTTCTAGTTTTAGTTAAATATCTTCACTTAATCAATCGCTTCAACTTGAAATCTAATCAAATAATCGGTATTTATCGACCAATCCTTGTGGGAGTGATCCCTACTTCCCTTTACAACTAGTTATCAACCGTATACTTGCGGGATGCCACCTAGTTAGTAGTAGGATTTAGGTGTTTTCTAAATCTTATTACTAGGTGTGTAAAGCATCAATTATATTTACTTCAACTTTATCCTTTATTATTTAATTGGTTTTTGTTTATTTTAATTAATTTTAATTAGGGTTAATTCGTATCTTAATTTAGTTATTTATTTTAATTTGCTTTCTTTAAAATTTTAATCAATTATAATTATGGTTTTCATGAATTAATTCTTTCGTAGTTAAATTAGTTAGTTTGCTGTTCAATTTATAGAAATTTATTCTTCTATAATTTTCTAAGGTTAGTTTGTTATTTAATTTAGTTTTATAAAAAATCCAAAACAAGTGAAAATATCCCAGTAATAATTCCTTTTAATTGTGGTCATCTAAATGATACTAAGTATTTGATAATTGACTAATTTGATTTTTGTGAAAACAGTCCTTATTACCTATATACTACTACGCAACACGCGCACTTGCAAAGACCTGTGCTAGTATGTAGTTAATTTTTAAATTAGGGTTTGACACATATTATCATGCCAACAAAACAATAATACCTGTATGATAGCACAATATATCTAGAAGAGAGTACAGATAACAGGGCAATGTTTAGTGTGTATGATGATGAAACTCTAAAAAACTTGAATAAGTATAGAGAATTTGTTAAACTTACTTATCTAGTTGCTCTCATGGTCCATGTACTTGTGGAAGTCAGTGAATAAAGTTAAAATGAATAATAGACTTCAGGAATGAATTTTTGTGGTCCTTCTATCCAATGTATAAAAGCACTTCTGGTCAGAGTAAGCTGATGTGGTGATGTGTCAAACTAGAATTTTTGGTGAGTAATTTTTGTGACAAATATGTTGCCAATGTAGTAGATGGTGCCAAACTGTAAGCTGCAACATCTTTTGTGTAGCTTACTGCCTGGATTGTGTTTTCCTAAATATGCATTCTAGAAATTGAATAAGGCAAAGTTTCAACAATTAGAAATTGCAACAACTACTTAGTGTAAATGGTTCACAGGAAAAATGCATATCAAAGAACATTCATACTTACTATAGGATTGGCTTAAATTAGAATCTTTGATAATATGTTGTGCCATCTTTGCTTATCTCGATTTCTGTAATAGGTGTTTTGTTTCTCAGAAAGATCAGAAATTGGGATGCATCAAGCACCCATTTTTTTGCAAGTAATCATATGTATCTTTGTTTGAAAGAGCATATCTAACATTTCTGAAAGTAAGCAATGGGAAACTGTCTAATAGGCAATGCAAACCTTTAGATCAGCTCAAAAACTAAAAATAGAAACCTAAAATTAGCATTCCCAAAAAGATTAGCAATGTAAGATTGCAACAGCTAGCACATATAGTTAACATGTTATGGCAAAATGTAAAACAATCATATCAAATACTGCAGAAACAACTTATTCTTGTATTGTGTGATAACTTCATATCATAAAGTGTACATAAATAAATAGTATATTTCTAAAGAAGAGGACTTATTGGCCATGACTAATGGGAGGACGTCATCATATACTATATATTTTGTCATATTTAAGTTTTGTGAATCTATACAATAAAATTCTAACTAAAACTTTGACATTGGCAAAGATTTTTGCTCTTGAAGGATACATAAAGCTAGCCATGTGAGAAAAGAGGCTCTTTGAGATAAAGTCCAATATAGTCCAAAGTCTGTCCTTGAGATTTGTTTATGGTCGTAGCAGAGCACAACCTTATAGGAAACTTTTAAATAGAACGAAGTGAAGTTCATCTTGTGGAGACTGTAAAGGAATCCTTGGAATGAATACTAATTTTCCTGCAAATAAGTCAAAGGCAATTTCTACATGAATGACATTGTTTGAGAAAATTTTTCAATTCATTCTTGTTCCATTTGATAAGTCCTAAGGTGGAATGATATTTCTCATAAGCATAACTGGGTAGTTCTCTTTCAACACCAATAGATGAGAAGCTATGTTTTAGGTATCAATATATGAAATAGATCTTGATTTTCTAATTGTCTTGAAGATTCTACTGTTTCATCATGGCTAAAATAGTTTCTTTTATTGCCTGGGAATTTTTTAAGGAACTTACAATTTCATTGATATCATGTATAAAATCATTCACTGTCATCAAAACTGATATTCATCATACAACAATATCTAGTTGCATTTTGCAAAAGTTTGGAAAAATGTTATGCTCAGAAGTTGTTTCAATGAATGCTTATACATCGACAGATGTTATGTTTAACATGATCAGGTATGACAATTAGCTCTTGCACATTAGCTGGTTCATAACTATCACCAATTCTGAAAGGAAACTTGAAAATTCAAGATCCAATCGAACTCTCTTATTTTTCTGTAGGTCGGATTTTTTTCAAGTTTAAACCAGATAGGAGACATAGATTTTTAAAGAATTTATTATGTTAGATATTTTTCCTTTTATGATGACCAAAGTCTCCAGCAAATACAATAACTTTGCCACCAAACAGAATAGGATTGCCCAAAATATACAGCAATATTTCACTCAAAGTTTCAACTGACATTCTTTTTGCCATTGTTGCTTCATCCTATATAATAATTTTGGCTTCTCGAATAAGTTCTTCTATTACCTTGCACTTTGTTTGCTGATGTTGCAATTTTTTGAATCATCATTATTGATAGGAAGCTTAAATCTTGAATGAGCGATTCTCCCACCAGGCAATACTTCTCAAGCTTGGAGCTTTCAACTACAAAGAGCTTCTTACAAGGCTACTACCAAGTTTACAACTTGAAGTTTAGCCACTAAAAGTCTCTTCAAAGTAGGTGAGACAATAACCTCTTGTACACAAATGAGGATCACTCTTGCTCACACTAATTTCCTTTAGTTGAGCCAAGAGTTTTACACTCACAACCTCCCTTTGTTACAATTGTTATCTCTCCACTCTTACACTTGAAGAACTCTTACACTTCTAAGCTCTTTTCACACTACCTACACTATTACAACACTTGTACCACTATTTCTCTCAAATAGCTCAAGAATTATTTGTAATCAATGTAGAAGTCTCTTTTTAATTAATTCAGACCTAGGGGTATTTATAGTTGCCAAATATCTGCTTTCAACAACTTCCAAACGGATGAGCTATTTTCTGTTTACTGGAAAACTAGCCGTTTATACCAGAGATGTGTATAAGAAAACAGCGTCAAAAAAATGTATAGAACAAAATTTCGGACGGCCGCTAAACCTTGCGTCCGACATCTGCGTCCGTTCTCTGAGGGTATTCGTTAGTTGTGTCCGAGGATGCGTCCGAACATGCGTCCGATCGAAGCAAAGTCTTCTGGAAATATGATCGGACGCTGTTTTTCGTCTATACTTGCTTCAAATTCTTTGTGTCAAGATTACCATTGTCACTAAACTCTGTCACTCGGACAGTTATGTTAAGTCATGTGGTTGTTTTGTTCGGACGATCATTTGCGTCCGAACCTACCTGTTTTTCTGCACACTTGTTATTAAACCATTAGTATGATTTGGTCATCATCAAAACATGATTAACATAACTGAGGTTCAACACAAATATTTTTCAATATCCAAATCTTGCCCTATATGTTAGTGCTATAAATTTGAATTTGGTGACGATATGATCCAAACTAATTTAAATAATAATCACAATGATATTGAAGTAGTACAATTAAATTAAAGGTATATAAAAATCAAACGTAATGACAGAGAATATCCAAGATCAAATCATACCTTGGCTGTAATGATTTAAATTTCTACCGTCGTTGTGTTATTCTGATAGTTATACGTCAATTGATTAGTATCTCGTACTACCTGTTGTACGTCAATTGATTAATATTTCAAGCTGATAACATATTATAAAATTTAAACAAAATATATAAAGTTTGGAAAGAAAAAACAGAAGAAATATAGAAGGTTAGATTGTCTGTGATTTTATTTTTCATCAATGCATGTATTTATACGAGTACAATGACCCAGTTACGTTATGTAAATAATATAACTTGTATCTACACTTATAAGATATTTGGATATAAATAGACTTTCATTACGACTTATCAAATTCAAATACAAAACTAGACATTCACTGGATAGAGAATTTGTAACATTTTTAAGATTATTATATATATGTATGTATGCGTATGTGTTAACATAGACACACATACATACATATACACTATTATTTGTTTGCATGTATATAAATCAATCTTTAATTGTATATGTGTGCGCATGTGCATACATTTATACTATTGCTTTACTTTAGCAGTTTAGATCTAGCTGAATTTATCAAAGGAATAACTCGGATGACTACAAAATTCGACCGAACTTAGCAAAGGCAAAGCCAGAATGACAACAAAATTAGGTCCAAATTTTAAACCCAACCTCAATCTGGCCTCGCATATTAAGTTCAAATCTAATATTAGTGGGTTTGGTGTCTAAAAACCATCTTTCTTTTAATTTTATAAGTCGGTGAGAACTATAAAGCTGATAGTGAAAAGATAAATAAAAGGTACTAATGATTATCAAGTAAGAATAATAAATTTAATTTAAATCGACTTAATGTTAATATGTATTTCAACCAGATTATTAGCTCTCAAACAAATGGGAGGAACACCATTATTACAGAGATACAATTATAATAGATATTTGAACATATGAAGTAACTGCTGCAAGTTGTCTGATAAATCCTACTGAAATGTTAAAGGGTGATAGTTTATACACGCAATCAGTGAAGTTATTCCGACCATATTGGATATACTCTATGGTGTCTTCTTTTCTTTGCTCTCTCCAACATCTGAGTGAGGCTGCAAAGTGTGCCGCTGCCGCATCAACTTTTTCCACACAAAAATTCATTGCCTCTTGAAACTTACCAGTAGAATTTTTTGAAAATTCTAGAACTGATTTCTCGACGACTAAAGCTGAATCTGTAGTGCAATTTATTGATATGCCACCATAATCTAAATCGTTGTTCTGGTGCTTTTCGAAGCAATCAATGCAATAATAATAATAATCGCCTGTCTTATTGCAAACTTCTTTGTATGATGACTCATCGCCCTGAACACCTAAGCTCCCAAGCAAAAGGCCAGCTAACAAGTACAAAACTCCACCAAAATAAGCCATGTAACAAATTGCTGCATTCAAGATAAAATTTAGACAATCGTTAGTTTTAAATAAAGGAACAAATGTTAAAAACAAAGAAATTCTAATACTATAACTTGTTAAGGGTATGGATTTGAGAATATGCTTTAGAACTCATTAAAAATGTCTAAAATTTGATGCAAGAAACCAATTTATAATTGAATTGAAGTTTTTGTTTTAGAATATGTATTGTATGTTTTACCAAAAAATCATTAAAAAATTAAACAAGATTTAACATGCCAAATAGTTAATAAAAGACTGAATTATATGCAACATTTTGAATGCAAATGAGTGAAACTATACGTATTTTTAAAAATCTAGCAACAATTAGATTCAAGAAAATTTGGAGAAATTTATCAAACCTAATAGGTGAACTAAGAATTACAACCAAGTTGTTCATATGGAATGAATACTCCATTTTTTCTTTTTAATAGAAGACTGAAGATTCTAGAATTATACAATTACAATTACGAGTAGATTGAGGGAATATATAGAAGGGACAAAATCAAGTAAATGACTTGCTTAAATAAAAAGGTGGGACTAGGCTTTTATGGCAAAATTTATTGTAGTTATTGAGTAACTACTCGATATCCTATTAGTTGCTTAAAAATCAATGAAAGGCTTTCATTTGGATAAAACATGTCCCCCCAATTTGTAATAAAGTGGGCTACCCTGTACAAATGATTTCCTCCCATTAGTTATTGAACAGCTATTAAGATGACACTAATTACTCAATAACCACCATAAACCTTCTCAGACTTTTACAACCATTTTACAAATTCAAAATTTTTCTAAATTGGGACTTTGCTTTTATTGTACTTATTCTTTTCCTTATCCTTCTAACACGTGTCCCATGTTATTGAATGCAATTTATGACATATTTGTATAATTAAAGCAAGAGTTAATGCCATTGTTACCTTCCACATTAAGTAAAAAATTTGTGGCCCCACAAAATAAAAAAGTCTCAATTTGACCGTCCAAATTTATAAATATTATAAATTAGTGTGACCCTCTAAACTTATACGTATTCTAATATGACTCTAAAATTAAAAGAGTATCAATTTAGTCCTCTAAACTAAAAATTTGAAAAAACAAAATTTGAATAAATGTAAAATATATTTTTTGATATATTATTCATTTTTTTCCTTTCTAAGAATCAATTATTCTTAAAATACAAAAGGGCTGGAACAAAAAACTGAAATAAAGGGCTACAATGAAAATTCATTTTTTTTTTTTAATGTTTGGAGAGCTGAAGTAAGACTCTTCATTATAGAGGGCTAAAACTAAACACTTGATTTAGTTTGGAGGGCCAAAATAGAACTTTTCAATTTAGAAGACTATATATATATATATAGAGAGAGAGAGACCAAGTTTAGACTTTTTACTTAGTTTCGAGGTCGAAATGACACTAAGGGTTTGTTTGATTACTCAATTTAATGCTAAAAATTAATTGGTAAAGAAAATTTTGAATTGAGCATGTTTAATAACAAAATTCTCTTATCACTAGTCATACATTAAGTAGTATTTAATTTGTGTTCAAAATTTTAAGTGAAAATATTTTCACTTAATCTGTTGAATTTTAAATAAATGTACAAACACATAGTCTAACACACACAGACTCTCTCTCACACATATTCACACACACTTTCTCTCACTTGCACACACACACTCTTACACAACACACATACTCTCTCACACACAAAACACACACTTCCTCACATATACACATTATCACTCTCTCACACACATCCATAATTAGTCTCTCACACACATTCTCTCTTATATTTTTTCATACTCATATTCACACACTCACACACACACATTTTCTCTCTCACTCACATACACACACTCTATCACACACACAGTTCTCTCTCATACACATTTATACCATCCTTAATTATTCATTTTCTTTTCTACGCATATATGACAATTATTTATAATAAATTAGTGCATGTATGAAGTAACATATTTAATTTAGAAATTGAATTCAGTTGATTATCAAACAAAAATAAAACTTTATTTATAAATTCAGCAATTAATACTTTCAGAACTTACAATTCAGAATTCAGTATTCAACATTAACAAACACCCCCTAACCCTCAAATCAAAGGGTAATTATATTTACGTGGGCAATTGTATTTACCTCCGGTAAGTTTTAGTCAAATTGTCAATCCAACCATGAGAATTAGCCAATTAATAGATGCTCCACTAGAACTCCCAAACGGAATAAGGAAACAGAGAAACGCTCCAAAAGCAAACAAGTACCAAATCCTTTAACACATAGCACTCTAGATATATTATACACACCACACAACCAAAAACACACCCAAATCAAACATACAAAAAGCAAAGCCATGGGTAGAACTCATTAATTGTCGGATAGGGTATTGAACAACTTGATCCCATTTTATAATTTAAAGATGCGTTAAAACCATTTTCCCCTTTTAACTCTTTTGATTCACTACATTGCATGCCAAACTATTTTTTTTTATCACTTTTCACCTTAATATTTTTGTTTCTTCTTGCCAAATTACACTTCAGGATAATTTACCAGATGTTAGAGAAGTAACGGTATCTTGGCAAGTTTGCTACAAGCGTCATTAGAGCCAAGATTTGTTACTTCTCTTATTTCCATTAAATTTTGATCTAAAAAGGCAAGAAAAAAAACTTTAGGGTGCAAAATGCGCAAAAATATAGTTTGGGTGAAATGTGGCAAATTATGAAAAGTTAAGAGGCAACTGGATTGAACCCTATTGTTGCCTCGGCCTTCACTTTATAAATGGAATGACAATTTTTTTTTTCCGCAGCCTAACCACGCGTGAAGCATATTTGCCAAGGTTTCATCACTTATCTAACTTCAAGAAAAAAAAGTGGCTTGAAATGACAAGAAATAAAAAATTTTGGAGTACATTGTGAGAAAAAAGTAATTTGGTATATGGTAAATCGAGAAAAATTATGGGGCAAAATGAATTTAACACTTAAAGATTGAGTCCATAATATTGCTCAACTGGGTGGCCGTATTTCAAGGAACAAAATTAAGTAAATGACTTGTTATATAAAAAGATGAGAAATGGTTTTCACATCCATTTTACAAATCCAAAATTTTTTAAAAATGGGACTTGGCTTTTGTTGCACCCATAAATAATACCCTTCCTTGCTGCAAATGGGTTTCTTCTCGTCATTGGTTGCATCTTTTTCTAAGGAAATTAGGCTTCTATCGTTATTGATTCAAAAATACAAAAATACCCTTCCTTGTTGGTGTGCATTTTGGTGTGAATAGTTCATGTTCTCGACCTTGATACTGAATGACCAAAATACCCTATCTCATTGTAAATGGCCGTCTCCTTCCTAAATAATTTCAATAATGACCATCCATCTTGTTTATTCAATTAAATAATGCTCCAATGAGGATTTCTTTCCTCTTTTATTATACAAATAATTCTTTCCAAAATTTGAAGTAGCCAAGAATGGTTCTCGCTAAATCAAATTGAGTTTGCTGACTATAAATTTGAAGCTGCAAGGAAAGCCAACTTTCCGTTCTTTCCTCACCAATTTTCTCTGAATAGTTACAAGACATTCTCTATGAATAGGTCATGAAAATGTTATTAATTTGATACATCAACGAAGAAATTATAATTCTTAAAGTACCATGCATCAGTGAACAATTATCCTTTGTAATTGAGTAAAATGATGAGTAACTAATTGGTCCAACTATCTACTTATAGTACAAGAAAATAGGTACAAGCTTCCTAAACATAAATATGCACACTATCAAACTTAAGATACATTGAACGAAGCAAAATGAATACTAATGCATTACTAATTGAACCATGTTTGAATATCAAGTAATACTTGACAATTCTGAATCACAATGCCTTGTATGACTAGCTGTAGAAGAACTTCATTTTCTATCCAAGAATAGATTTTGTTAAAGTTTTTCTTGAAGTACATGTTGACCTAAAATCATAACATGAAGACATTGAACAATTAATAAGTGAGTTATGCTTTTTGGATAAATAGCTGAAATACATAAAATAGACAGTAATGTAATGATAAAGTTGTTAACTAATTTCTATCTATTTTTCTAATTTAAAAAGTGATAATATGAAGAAAAAAAAAAAAATCTTAATCTCAACCCTCTCATTATTTTTCTCTTATTTCAACCAAAAGAAATAAACATCAACTAATGAGAAATTAAAAATTGGCTATCCACTTTTTATATCTTTAACAGAGAGATAAAACATTTACAAAAAGAAAAAAGAAGCCCGTTTTGGGATCACAATGCACATAGTCCCACATCTATACTTCTACGGATGAGATAACACCTCGTAGAATCATCTTTTATAATTAAAAAAATAGGAAAATAAATAGTTCTATATTGGAAATAAATATTGATCTTTTTCTAATTAATAAAGCTAAGAAAATCAACAAACAAAACTCCATCAGAAGCTACTTAACTTATCTATCCTAGAAATCTTGCATATCAGAAAAGCTAATCTATTACAGAAAAAAAATGAACAAAAATATCAGAAAAAATGATACTTTAAGAGAACTATCAAATCTAAAGTAAAAATATACCTTCATGGATAAAGAATAAAGGGAATAGATTATGATCCCAATTCACTTGAGCAATCTAAAAAGAAAAAAAAAACACACACACACGAAATTGATATTTTAGGAGAATGTCAAACTAAAAATAAAAATTACATGATGAAGAATAAAGGAAGCAGATCACGATTCTGTAAAATCATGATTCTGGAAGAACTCTTTACTACAAAACGGTAAACTCATTTAATATTTACTCAATAAGTCAGGAAAAATATGAAAGAGAGAAGAAAATGGGTAGGATAAGAGAATTTATTCTTTGATGGAAAACCTTTTGAATTTGAAAAAAGATAGATGGATAAGTGGATTGAGAGATGGACTGAATTTTTTATTTTTTTGAATGTTAAATTATTATCTAGTTTGTTGTATATTAAAATTTATTAATTTATTAATTAATTAGTTAGATGATGGGTAAAAATAATTGTCGATAGATAAGTATTGTGTAAAAAAAGGAGTATTAATTACATGATATGATAAGCTAGACAATAGTAATTGTTGTTTTAAAAAGATTTAAAGTTATCGATAAATAATTATTGTTTGAATGAAAAAAGAATTAGTTGTAAGATATAATTAATAAGTTCGACATTAGTTAAATGTTATTTTGGAAAAAAAAAATAGTTGTTTGCTATGATTAATGTAGATAAAAATGTTGTTTTAAGTGGAATTTGTTTAAGATAGAGTAAACTAAATTAAGGTCTTTTTTTGAAAAATATAGCCAATGCAAGTGTATAATTTATTAATATGATATTTTTATTTTCAATAAACCTTTTAACATATTTAGATACTAGATTTAATTAATTATATATACTTTAGTATTTATTAAAATATCTATTTATAGAATTTGTAGAATGATTTACTAAATTTTGGAATTAAAATATCATGAAAATGGATTTATATTCGACTTACTCGATTTAATCAACTTACCGGTCGAATAAGTGGAACTTAAATTACTCGACTTTAATTGAAATACTTACTTTGTATTTAGATGACTTGACTCTAACTTCGATATTTTCAAGTCGAAAGTCAAACAAATTCAAAAGTCGAATACTGATCGAATGAACACCTGTGGAAATAGCTATAAAGTAGAAAAAAAAAAAAAACAATTTTTAACATTGCCTTCGAAAGGTTCAAATTTCTTAGTTATTTTTTTAAGCGAAGATTTTATTAAACGAATGTTAAGTACATCATATCAGGATTTTACTCTCCTAATCGAAGGAACTTGGAGCTCATCTTAACGCAATAGTCCTAACAATGAATGAGGGATACAAGCCGGATCAAATTCAAGATCTAAATCATGTGTACTACTCCCTAATTTAGCCAAAAAATCAGCAATGTGTTAGCCTCGTGAAAGACATGCTGAATAGAGTGATGAACTTGTTGGAGGAGGTGGCGGATATGCCTGATTATAGCATCAATGGTCCATGGAATTGCAACTTCATTAATCACAATTTTCTTAAGAATTCCCGAGTCTGTCCCAATGCGAGGAGTAGATGGTACCCTCGTGTCTGCCAAATCAGCAATCCATGCAATAATGCTATTGCCTCCGCTTCTAAGTTAGTGTTGGCAGCCTTGGATTTTGAAAATCCAGTGATAATATGACCTGAAGAATCACGTACAGCACCTCCTATTCCTGCACTACCCAAGCCATTGCTCATTGAACCGTCCACGTTAAGCTTGAAACTAGATAATGGCTTGCACCACGAAACAGCCACTAGACTTCTCCTTGATGCGGGATGCTTGTGTACAGAAATTTGTGGTAAAGGATCGATTGAGTCTGAATCAACCATGAAAGGCTTCCTAATGCTTATAGAAGATAACATATCTTGAACATTATAAACTGCCCATCTTGGATGCATGATATCTCCCTCACAAAATTGCTCATTGCAAGCCACTAAACCTGCCAATAAATTAATGAAGGAGAATGCACAGCTGACCATGTAAACTTGATGAAGAATGCATCCACCATAACTATAATTGGTGCAAATTCTTAGTTATATGGTGTAATTTGTTAATTGGTTCAAATTTCTTAGTTATATGTACTTGTGTTGTAGTGGGTATTACTTAACTTCTTTTTGTTTAATCACATGTAAAATGATGAATTTGAAATCGAAGGGGAAAGTAAGATTCTTAGTTGAATTATTCAAACTTTGAGGCAATGGCAAAACAATCAAGTTTTACATGAATGCTATAAGTGGTATGAAGAAGCTAGAATTAGATTCTAGGAGGAGAGAGAAAGTGGAAGAACTGAATGTCAAGAGTGTATTTGATTATCTGAGTTTTGGTCCTTTTTTAATAGCACCCAAGCCCCTTATTTATAGAATTACATAAGGAGGTATAATGCTATCTCTATGCTAGCCCAGCTGAAGCTGAATTACATAATTGCACTTAATGAGGCTGCCACGTAGGCACTTTTAGAACAATCTAGGTAATATGCTATGTGTCACTAATTCACATCATCAATAGTCCCCTCGACTTGGTGCCGAGCCTCTAACGGATAGGGGTTGAGCCGAAAATGACTGTTCGCACTCCCCAATCGATGACAACCAAGACTTCTATATCGAGTCGAGGTGCAGAACTTCGCAGCACTTTCGTACCCCCACTTGCCGACCCGAGGTCATAACGACCCTTGGGATCCTCGGCGGGGCGTAACTGCAGAGGGTGACGCTTTCGCTGAGTCCCCATGCACTGAATTTGCATTTATTGCACTGCATTATTTGTTTTGATTTTGCTGCAAAATACCACGTTTTACGCGCCGTAACTCCCGCACCACGTCCCGTTTATCACGCTATAACGCCTCAGTTTTCACGTCATAACGCCTTGCTTTTCTCGCCGAAATACCTTTTTTCAGCTCGAAACCGTCAGTTTTTCCCCCCAGAACCATTGAACATTTTAGAAGAAAACCTCCTATTTATACCCCCATTCACCCCCAAATCATTTTTCTTTGCCGTACTCACTTTACTTCATTTCCCCCAACCTATTTTTCTTTCCCTTACTTACTTCTACTCCATTACTCCCCCAGAGACTCACACACTTTCCCCCCTTCACTCTCATCCTCAAGTCCCCTTTCTTCCGTTCTACCGTTGCCGATTTCTGACCACTGCTCTACGCCACCACCGGACACCACTAGGAGTTCCCCCAAAAATTCCCACACGCCCTCAAAACAGAAGACCATGCCGGTACGTTCACTCCCACTTCTCTTATTAGCACGCCGGTTCCCCCTTCCCCTGTAAACGCCGTTGATAGGATGGTAAATCCTTTCGACGAATCCCTTCTGGCAGCAGTGCCGTTAAATTTTCCTCCCGATCCTCTCTTTACCGAACCTCCACAAAACGACCACCCTAACCTCCAAACACAAAACGTATCAAACTCTCTCGACCCCGAGGATATCAAAATCCTTAGGGATAGATGCCGTTTTCCCAAGAACGTGCACATCAAACTCCCGACCCCCGAGGACCGAGGCCACCTGCCACCACCTGGTTACTTAACAGTCTACCAGGAACAACTCGAGGCCTAGGGCTGAGGCTCCCAATAGCGCCTCTCCTCGTCAACCTATCCAACCACTGGGATATCAACATATCCCAGCTGACCCCAAACGCACTTCGGGTCATTGCCGGCTTTACCTTTTTATGTAGATTATACGACATCCCCCTCTCCTTAGACACCTTTAGGATGATGCTGAAATTATACCCTACAAAGGGATTCTTTTACATCTCTCCCCGAACTGGGGCAAACAGCTCACTTCGGGTAACCCCTCATCTATTCACGACTGGAAAAAGTCATTTTTCTTCATCCGGTACCTCGACCCTCCAATGTCCCGGGGTCAGTGGAACCTCATCAAAAGAACCTAAAAACCAAAAACGCCTCTCCCCCGGACTCCATCTATGCCCGGAGGCTCGTCGAATCCAACCTCCGAATAAACTTTAACAACCAACCAGCCATCCTATCAAACAACATTCTTGCCTGGGCAGGACTGTTTCCTACCCATGACATCCTCCCGAGCTACGACCCTCAACAAGGTCATCAGATTGTTATCATCATTTCTCACTTGTTTATTGTTTTTTTTTATACATCATTATATTTTCCTGACCTTTCATCTTATGCAGAGCTCGTAGCATTCGTCAGGGGATTGGTGTCCACTACACCTGCCACCGGTGCGGGCAGTTCAAACTAGCCCTCTTCTTCAACAAGCGGATCCTCATCCGCCACCATCAACACGCCATCAGGGAGTACCGAGGCTACACTGTCAACCTCCGCACCCCTGAATCAAACTGAGGCAGTCAGTCTGCCGGAGAGACCAGCCGGGGAGCTAACTCTGGCTCTTTGGCTCACCAAATTTGAGCCGACTCGGGTTTCAAGGAAAAGGACTAGGGAGGCTGTTGGCCTCAGGAAGGGTCCTTATTTAGCCATGACCTTCTCCTCCACGTCACCACCCCCAAGGTCCTTCGTTCCAGTAGCGAGGGTTCGGACCCCAGGGACAAGCTCTAGAAACGTCCATCTATCCAAACAACTTATCACTTTATATGGTAAGGACCGCCGAACCTCATTCTAAGTTCCCACTCCTTATTCCTTCTTCACTGTCCGAAGCTAACACTTAAGTTTTTTCAAGTGATAGAAAATACACTCCCGAGGAGGAAAGGAAATCTGCAGGGTCACAGGATGTGCCCTGGGGTCGGTTGTCTGTCGACCTTCTTCCAGTGCCTCCTACCTCTAGGAGCTCTGATCTCTGACCCACCCCACCGATCGACTTAAACGATCTGGCTTAATTCCCGA
This sequence comes from Cinchona pubescens, assembly GCA_025175665.1. Classification (NCBI taxonomy): domain Eukaryota; kingdom Viridiplantae; phylum Streptophyta; class Magnoliopsida; order Gentianales; family Rubiaceae; genus Cinchona; species Cinchona pubescens. The sequence goes on along the minus strand of JANKKI010000253.1, from coordinate 373,024 downwards.
GGATGGTGGCATTGCCTCGGGATGTAGCCTATGTCAAAAGGCTCACCCCTCAACAGAGGTTGGACGAGCTTCACGTCAGCCTGATGAACGTAAGTCTAACCCTTTGTGAAATTCCAACTTTTTTACACCTCGTACCTCAATTTATACATTTAATCACTTTGCCTTTTTTGCAGGCCATCACAATTTTACCTGCCATGGCAGATCAGGAGGCCTCCTTCAATTCTGCTTTTAACTCTATGAAGCAAGAGTTAGCTCACGCAAAATCCAGCGTGGATTAGGCAGTGAAGGAGTGCTGTCAACTCCAACGAGATGAAATGCAATATCTAGGCAGGCATAAAATATGACGAGTGGAAGGCCGAACTGACCGAGGTGAGGGACAAGCTTCGCCAACTCGAGCTGGAGAAGAAGACCCTTGAAGTGGATGTTGGCGATCGAGACAAGAAGGTCGCAGATCTGGAGCAAAGGGTTCTTCAACTTCAAGAAGAAACTCAGTTGGCCGAGGCAAAGTTCTCTTCTCGGGAGGTGGAGCTGCGGATCAAAGACAGGAATCAATTCGTAGCCTCAGTTTAAGCAGACGAGATGTTGAAGGAGTTTACAAAAAAGGTCTTCTCCATGGGGCTCACACTGGCCTGTGACCACTTGGTGAAGAAACCTGATTTGTACGAAGGGCTGCCATACGATGCTTCCGTCACCGATGAGGTCATCAATGGCCTACAAGCTCAATTCAAAGCCCCCGCTCTGATTCCTGGAACGACTCTGCTGATCCAGGGCCCTAATCCTAAAGTCGAGTCCGAGCCTACAGCACGAACCAAGCTTCCACCTCCACTGCCGAGCCTTCCACTTTCGGTGCTCAGGCTGATGTAATTTTGTTGTAATAGTTAGGAAGTCCTTTTATAATAGTTAGAATCTTTTAATGAAATTCCTAAGTTTTGATAACTTTGTCCCCTGGATAAGAGCCTCGGCTTTCTTTGCTTCTGGCCTTTTACCTGCTTTTCAATTTCTTTATTTCTAGCATTTAAAATAGAAGTTTTATGATATAAGCAGGTAACAAACTTTCCACACTTAAGCATTCCAATCATAAAAGATTGTCAAAGATTCCATTTCATTCTGAACTTAGGCCTTGTTTAGACCCTTCCGAACTGAGGCAAAAGGATTAAGCTTGGCTCCTTATGTTTGCCTTAGCTACTTAATTTGAGTCAGACTTTCCAAAGTCCAAGGGATAATGTTTTGCTTAAGCAAGGCAAGCAAGCCTCTTTGAGGATCGGATCCTCTTCAATTTCATTTTGCTTGGAGGGGGCTGTTTAGTTTGCACCCCTTGCGGGGAAACTGCTAGGCCTCGGCTTTCAATGTTTGCTTTTGTATTGAATTGGATCTGAACCTCTGAGGGCTGGAACAACTCAAAATTGCTTTGTGCTTGAACCGAACCTCTGAGGGTTGGCTCACCTTTGTTTTTGCTTGGGGGGCTACAAAACCTCTGCCCTTGAGGGAGGACTGCTAAGCCTCGACCCTCAATCATTTGCCTTTTTGTTGAACTAGATCCGAACTTTTGAGTGTTGGAGCAGCTCGAACATCTTACTGTGCCTTGTCCGAAAGTCTAAGGGTTGGTGTAGCTTTGTTTTTGCTTGGGGGGGCTACTAAGCCTCTGCCTTTGAAGGGGGACTGCTAAGTCTCGGCCCTCAATCATTAGCTTTTTTGTTGAACTGGATCCGAACCTCGAGGGTTGGAGCAGCTTGAACATCTGACTGTGCCTTATCCGAACCTCTGAGGGTTGGCACGGCTTTGTTTTTGCTTGAGGGGGTTACTAAGCCTTTGCCCTTGAGAGGGGACATGGTCTGCTAAGCTTCGGCCCTCAATCATTTGTTTTTTTGTTGAACTGGATCCGGACCTCTGAGGGTAGGAGCAACTCAAACATCTGACTGTGCCTTGTCCGAACCTCTGAGGGTTGGCAGGGCTTTGTTGTTGCTTGGGGGGCCTACTAAGCCTCTGCCCTTCAGGGGGGACTGCTAAGCCTTGGCCCTCAATCATTTGCTTTTTTGTTAAACTGGATCCGAACCTTTGAGGGTTGGAACAGCTCGAACATCTGACTGTGCCTTGACCGAACCTCTGAGGGTTGGCACGGCTTTGTTTTTGCTTGGGGGGGCTACTAAGCCTCTGCCCTTGAGGGGGGACTGCTAAGCCTCGGCCCTCAATCATTTGCTTTTTTGTTGAACTGGATCACAACCTCTGAGGGTTGGAGCAGCTCGAACATTTGATTGTGCCTTGACCGAACCTCTGTGGGTTGGCGCGGCTTTATTTTTTCTTGGGGGGGCTACTAAGCCTATGCCCTTGAGGGGGGACTGCTAAGCCTCGGCCGTCTGAATCATTTGCTTTTTTGTTGAACCGGATTCGAACTTGTGAGGGTTGGAGCAGCTCAAACATCTGACATTTGAAAAGGGACTTTCATTACATTCTTTGGTAATATTTCTTCAAATTTACAATGTTCCACATTTTGGGAATAGGGTCTCCTCTCATGTCAACCAACTTGTAATAGCCCGAGGTGTGAGCTTCTATTACACGATAGGGTCCTTCCCAGTTTAGATCTAACTTCTTAGTCCCCTCTACACGGCTCGCTTCATTCTTCCGAAACACCAAGCCTCCGGGCCGCAAATACCGATGCTTGACCCTAGCGTTGTAGTGTTTAGCCATGACTTGCTTGTACTTGGCTTCTTGGATGGATGCATCTAATGTCTTTTCCTCAAGTAAATATAGGTTAATTCGTAAGGCCTCATCGTTGAATTCCAAATCGCACAAGGATACTCGAGCCGAGGGTAGCCCAATCTCTGCAGGGATAACAGCCTTGGACCCGTAGGCCAAGGTGAACGAATAGAATGAAGTGTTTCCATTAGCCGTTTGAGGTGTGGTCCTTTATGCCCATAGGACACTAGGCAATTCCTCAACCTAAGCACCCTTGGCTCTTTCAAGTTGAGTCTTGAGTCCCGTCAGTAGGGTTCGGTTGCACACTTTTGTCTGTCCATTTGTTTGCGGATGAGATACCGAGGTGAAGTGCTGTTTGATGCCGAGGTTAGCGCAGAAGCTCTTGAAAGGCTCTCTTTCAAATTGCTTCCCATTATCAGAAATGAGTACAATAGGGATACCAAACCGGCAAACAATGCTTTTCCAAAAGAATTTTTCTATTACTTTTCCCGAGATTGTAGCTAGGGTCTCGGCCTCGATCCACTTGGTGAAGTAGTCAACCGCAACTATTAAAAACTCAAGCTTGTCTATCCCTCTGGGAAGTGGGCCCAAAATGTCAATTCCCCACTGAGCAAATGGCCATGGGCTCTGAATAGGAACCATATCCGAGCTGGATCTTTGGGGTATTGGCGCATGTATTATGACACTAATGACAACCCCGCACCAAAGTGTCTCCGTCAGAGTGTAAGGTCGGCCAGTAGTACCCAGTCAGCAAGACTTTGCGAGCTAAACTCTGAGGACTGACGTGACTTCCGCATATGCCCTCATGCATCTCTCGTAAGTTTTTGACCTCGGTTAAGTACCTTTTCAGAAGCACACCCCAAGCCTCGTAATTTCCCAGACTTTGATTTACAACTAGTTGAGAATCTGAATGTATTTTTAAGGTTCGGGCACCCATCTAGTGGGCCATTTCTATTCCATTGATGAGGGCCTCATACTCACCTTCATTATTTATTGTCTTGAATTCGAACCTGAGGGCGTAAGTGAGATAGTCCCCTTCTGGGGATCGGATTATTATCCCTGCCCTGGCTCCGGACTCACACGAAGCTCTGTCAACATAAAGCTCCCATGGGAGATCTTCTCTCATTTTCTATTCCTTTGCTGGATCAGTTATCGTGATGAGGTCAATCTTCTCGATGCCACAACTGCATCTTCTGCAATGAAATCTGCTGAAGCCTGAGCTTTGATTGCTGTCCGAGGCCTGAACTCTGTGTCAAATTCAAACAGCTCCACACACCACTTTAGCATTATGCCTGAAGCATCTGATTTGTTTAAAATATTTTTCAAAGGAAGGTTGGTCAAATTTTTTATCTTGTGACCATGAAAATAGGGCCTTAGTTTTCGAGCCGACACCACCAATGAGAAGGTTGCCTTCTCAATGGGGGTGTAGTTCCTTTCTGGATCTTGAAGCACTTTGCTTACAAAATATACAGGGCATTGGTTGCCTTGCTCATCTTGCCTCAAAAGAACCGAGTTGACTGTCGGTTCGGCGATCGAGACATACAGGTATAGCCTTTCTTCTTTTTGTGAAGATGCGAGCTTCAGCAAGTTGCTCAAGTATTCTTTAACCTCTTCAAAGGCATTACAAGATTCTTCGGTCCATTGAAAGCCCTTAGTCTTCTTTATGAGTCGGAAGAACTGCAAGCCCCGTTCTGCTGATTTGGAGGCAGGAATCGATTTAGGACCGCCATTCTACCGGTGAGTCTCTGAACCTCCTTTACCGAGGTGGGAGTTTTCATATTAATTATGGCTGTACCTTTTCAAGGTTCGTCTCAATTCCCCGGTGAGAGACAATGAATCTCAAGAATTTTCCCGAGGGGACCCCAAATGTATATTTTTTGGGATTCAACCTCATTTGGATGGATCTTAATGTCTCAAATGTCTCCCTGAGATCTTCTAAGGTTTCTTCATAGGTTCGGCTCTTGACCACCATGTCATTAATGTATACCTCCATGTTTCGTCCTATTTGAGACTTGAAGGTTTTATTGACGAGGCGTTGATATATGGCTCCAGTATTTTTGAGTCCGAAGGACATAGTACTGTAGCAGTACGTGCCACGATCAGTGATGAAAGAAGTTTTCTCTTCATCTTCTCTGGCCATGTATATTTGATGGTAGCCCTTGAATGCATCTAAAAAGTATAAAATATAAAATCTAACAAATAAATCTACTACTGTAGTAAACTCGATTCATGGGTACGGATAACTGTTCTTTGGACAAACTTTATTAAGATCAGTAAAATCTTGACACATTCACCAAGAAGAATCTGGTTTTGTTACAAGGACTGGATTACAAAGCCAGGTGGGATACAATACTTCTCTAATCAATCTGGCCACTAAGACTTTATCTACCTTGGCTTCTATTATTAAGCTGCGCTCTGGACCAAAGAGACGCTTATTCTACTTCACTGGTTTGTATGCCGGGTCCACTCCGAGTTTGTACTCAATAATTTCCTGAGGGACACATGGCATGTCTTCGATGGTCCAGGCGAACACATCCTTGTATTCGGCTAAAAGCCTGAAGAGAAGACCCTTAAACTCTACTGGAAGGGTAGCACAGATCTTGATTTTTCGATCAAGGAAGCTCGGATCTAGTGATTTCTCCTCAATTTGAACCTCATCTTGGGGCTCAATTTTTTTATTGCCCTTCCCCTTCGGCTCAGGAGGTTCGGGGATCTCAGTAGCTCCTAGTGGCGGGGCTGTACATTCTCTTTCCCCTCCCTCTGACTTATCAAAGGCTCTTCAAAGCCATCCCAGGTGGATGAGGCATCAAAGGTTTGCAAGTAAGCCTTGTCAGCAATGGACATTGTTTGCGATTGGAATTGCAGGGACATCATATAGCAGGCTCGGGCTCCTATTGGCTGCCAATGACTGTTCCTTCAGATCCATCCCCCAACATGAATTTTATCCTAATATGGAAAATGGAGGGAAGGATTCTATAGGTCAGCCCAGGATCATATTGTAGGAGCTGTTCCTTTTGACGATGACGAAATTGGTCATCTCAATTCTGTACTTCGGGGGAGCTCCAAGACACAATGGGAGCATTATCTGTCCCTCAGGCACTACCGAGTCTCCGGTGAAGCCAACCAATGAAAACTTGAAAGGTTTTATCAAAGAATCGTCCATATGCATTTTGACCCAAGCGTCACAAAAGATTATGTCTACCAAAATTTCGGTGTCGACGAATACACGGTGCATTTCATATCCGAGCCACATTTACGTGAATTACCACGGGGTCATTGTGTGGCATTCGGCTGGGAACGAGGTCCTCGGAGGTGTATCCGAGGCTCATAAATGGCTTCAGTCGCTTCTCCCAATCCTCGCCTGAGAGAATGTTCCAGGCATATTGGGAGAGGCATTGTTTGAGCCCCCTTTCACCAGACCTCCGGCAATTGTGTTTATTACCTCGGCCACAAGGATCTCTTTGTCTTGGTTTGCCGGGATTGTTTGAGTCCCCAGTCACCGATCATCCGGCAATTGTGTTTATCAGAGACGGATCTGTTCGTCTTGGTTTGCCCAGGAATTATTCCTATTTGGCATCCTCGGTTTTGTTGACGAGGCGGCGGGCGAGGTTGCGCCGGATTTCTTTGGTTGGCAGTGTTCTTTTGGAACTCTGCCGCAGTTCAGCAGATGAACTGCTGCAAATGTCCTTCTTGGATGGCCTTCTCGATTTCAACCTTCAGGTGGTTGCATGCTTCGGTATCAAGGCAGTGTTTGACCATGAAAAGTGCAGTACTTTGCCCGGTCTCTTTTGTCCGGGACTGACACCATTCGAGGGGTGGCTCTAAGAGGCCCAGATGTTGTATTTGGTATAAAATTTCCCTCCTCGATGCATTGAGAGGTGTAAAGTCAGCATCAGGATGGCTCCTTGTTCGTGGGGGTCAATTCCCGATATTGTTGCCCGGGAAGACCACCCGGTTCGCCAAAGGTGTGGCTCTGGAATAGCTCAACCTATCAGCGACCCTCAGCTTTTTCGATGATGAGGGGTTCGGAGTCTTGAAAACTTTATCTCTTTGTGTATCGTAAAGTTCTCTTTTTGTCCTATTTGACTCTTCTCCCCGTATGAACTCCGATGCTCTTTCGAGAAGTTCAGAATAGGAGTTCGGCATCCTTTTGGCCAACTCGGTATTGAAGACGCCTGGTTGGATGCCGCTGCAGAAAGCAGCTACCATAATTCTTTCATCAACATTTTTGATTTGGACCACCTCATCATTGAATCGGTCCACAAATTGATGTTAAGCGACTCATCGGACCTCTGCCGGATGTTCATAAGGTGCGATGTGTCCTTTTGCAATATCGATTTACTTTTGAAGTGACCAAGGAAGGATTTTGCCAGGTCATTGAAAGTAGAGATTGAGCTCGTCGGCAGTTCCTATAACCAATTTTGTGCCGGACCTCGAAGAGTAGTGGCAAACAACTTACAGCGGGTCGCGTCACTGTAGCCATAAAGGATAGTGATTGCCACCATGTGCTGCAGGTAATCTGACGGATCAGATTCTTCCTTGTAACGGTCTAGGTTAGCTGAGTAGTATTGGAAGATGTTCAATTTTGATTGAGATTATGAATGGATCTCTATCAATTTCCGCCGTAGCAAGAATATTCAGAAGTAAATTGTTTTCTCTCAAAATCTCTTGGATCTTATTTTCGAGGCTCTGCTCCTCGACCAGTTTTAAAACTGCCGAAGAGGGTCCTCTTGAACTAGATTTTTTCGAGGAATGTGCACCGAATCTCTCGCGCATCGGTAGAGATTTCTTTTATCCTGTCGTTGATGAGTGTGACTCATCAGATTGTTCGTTTGAGCGCGACTTCGTCAAATTGTGACGTAGGTCGTTTGGACTTGTGGCATCAACCGGCTCCTTCCCAATTAGAGCGCTCAAACGGAATTTGGCTCTCGCGTTGTTCCACGAATGCTCGAAAAGACTCAAAATGGTCAGCCATGTACTTCAGGACATCGTTCTACTTTTGTTGAGCCTCGGTTGGTGTACCGACATTTTTCGGTTCGTCGGTATGCACTATGAGGTGCTGATTGCTCGTCTCGGCATCCTTGCTAGCAGTTCTGCATATTCCACTATTCTTCATCCTCCTCAAAGCAAAAACAGACAATTAAGATGATTGAGAATTGATTGAAAGTGATGAAAATCTGTTGATTCTCGCAGACGGCGCCAATTGAAGAAGTTAGAATTAGATTCTAGGAGGAGAGAGAAAGTGGAAGAGTTGAATGTAAAGAGCGTATTTGATTATCTGAGTTTTGAGTCCTTTTTTAGTAGCAACCAAGCCCCTTATTTATAGAATTACATAAGGAGGCATAAGGATATCTCTATGCTAATCCAGTTGAAGCTGAATTACATAATTGCCCTTAATGAGACTGCCACGTAAGCACTTCTAGAATAATCTAGGTAAGATGCTATGTATCACTAATCCACATTATCATGGTACAAACATTAATAATGTCACTAAAAGTGACAAACATTAATGATGTCACCATGGCTTGTCCGTTTATGGAAAAGACATATTGCCATGAATCAAATTCATGACAGTAAATGGCTTTTCTTTTTTCTTTTTTAATTTCTCCAATATTTTTCATAAATAAAAAATAAAAATTTCATATAATGTGAACAATTCAATATCTATGACAACTAAATACATATACATCATAAATTAACCAAGGATGACTCTAATATCATTGCAAGAAAATAAATAACCAGTAATGCAGCGAAATTTAAAATTTTTAATTTCTATCACAGATTATCGATTAATTTCATGCATAGTACAAGAAAAGTATAGAGATTATATCTTAAAGTCGTAGGAAAATCTCCAATATATTTAAGATGTTGATCCATAAGCCGCACAATCGCCCGACCTCTAATGATATCCACATAGATAATTAATTTAGGAATTTTCACAAGATTAATTGATCCAAACTAAGGAGTATTAACTCCACAATTATTTTTTTCTTTCCTAAAATGTGACTTTCACGTTTTTCAAAATTTTGTTCAAAGCTTCCATGATTAGCCATACTAGTACTACTCCTATATATATATATATATATATATATATATATATATATATAGTAGTTATGGTATCCCAACCACTTTGGGTTTAGGGAATCATAATAATCCTAATCAGTTTGGTTTAAGGGCATATTTACAAGTATAAAACACTGAGGAGTTCTAATATATTATACATTAGCCCCTAAGATTTATAACTTATTATAACTAAGTCCAAAAAGTTAATTTATCTTATGAATTAACCTATAAGTGTCTGCTCATACTTATCCTTAAGTATGTGATCCTTTAAGTTGCCAATCACGTTAGCAATAAGTATAAATTATAATCCTAATTAAATTAGGATTAGATAAATTAAATATCTTTAATTTATGATTAATTTTCTAATTAATTAATTTACACTTATAGATCAAGATTGGTTTCTAACTAAGTATCATGACCACTCAAGGATTGAGATATGTCAAAGTGGTTCGACATCACCCATTCGTGATTAGGTCCCGTAAAATTATTATCCTTTTACCAACCTATATCCCAATTCATTCAAGAATATAGATATTATATCAACTCTTATTGAATTAATCAATTTAGTTCTTTCCAAATTACAACTCACTTGAAATAGAATTTAGGGCACTCTCAATTCTGTTTTTACTTAACACAAAGATTTCTAAATCGTATTTCAAGAAGTGGCCATATTGAGATATATTCTCTCATTATAAGAAGTGGTGAATGTTATATTGGTCATATCTTATCTTTTCATGATATAACTTTATACTATATTCGAACTCTACAGTATACGTGACTTCTTAATAGTAACAACTAACAGAGGCAAAGTATAGTAATTTACAGTCAAGATAAACTCATAATTTCAAATCCAAGGATCATTATACTACTAGCACAAAGAGATTAATCTACTGGCATTCGATTAATAATCCGTGTTAAATACTCTTAACGGGTTATTCCGATACACTTATCTCAATAAGCATCCATATAAAATTTTGTACTGATCTACCCGTGTCAAACACTGGGATTAGGGATATTAATGAATAAAATATAATTACATCATAACTATTTATAATTTCACATATGTATATTTCATTCAAAAATTCCATACTACAAATATATATATATAAATATAAATATATAATTTGCCTTTAAAACAAATTGGTTTTAAGGCATTTACTAGCAATATATATAAGTAGATCTTCTAATTTTTAAAATGTAGCAAACTGATTTTTACCTGTGAAGAGTTACTCGTTTCCCGAACGCAAGTTGAACCCGAAACTTTTTGCATGTTTATATTCACAGACTGAAATAAAAGATAAACAATTGGAGGCTGAAGCTGAGGTTAGGTCAAGAAAGTGTGAAGAAATAGCACATGAAACATTTACTAAAGACTAGCACTGTAGTTGGGTAGTCGCATAATTCGAAACACCAATCTCGACCTCAGATGCTAACTCCGGTACTCAAGACAATGAATCAGACTTGCAGAGGAAAGCTGATGACCAAAAGGCTGAATTACTGGCTGCTCAAGAAAGAATAGATGCATAACAAGCTAAGATCACGAGTCAAAGAGCTGAACTCGATCGTACAAAAGCACAAGTCTAGTGATGATAATATTTTTGTTGCATCCTCTTTTTGTTTCTTGAACTATGATCGTAAATTCTGCAATGTGCTGTGGTTATTTCCTCAATGAGTTTAGTGATTGACCGAGTATTTCAAATTACTAACTTTTCTCAGATTTCTTACTGAAGTTGAGGGGCAATATCTAAATGTAATTCTTGTAATTTTGTAGTAAAATATGTAGACTGGAAACCCATGTGACTGGTTTTGTGCAGTTTTTCTATCTACACGCCAAACCCATAAGATGAAAATATTGTCTATTCAATCTTAATATAATGCATGTTCTTCGCTTTGGTGTTTCCAAGAAACTGAATTTTTCTGGAATACAGTTCCAAAATATTTGTTATCCATCTTTATGAAAAGGCTTCAATTCTTTGAGCAATATAGCATTTTGACTTCTCAGAAATGAGCTTGTTGAAGCAGAAGCTAATTTTTGCATTATGAGTTTGCTGAAATTGATGTTTGAATTGCTCCCTTTGCAGGTTATGAGATACAATTTTTTTGGAATAACAAGCCAAGAACTTTTGGATTATTTTTGCCCAAATGTAAACTCTGATATTTTTGTTGCTGGTCATCTAAATATGATGTTAGACTACCTTTAAATACTTCTCCCAAAGGCACTTGATTTTTGCAAGTGCCTATGATTATCATGAAGTACATTAACATTTGGGAGGTGATGGAAGGATGAATATGATGGTAAAATATTTGGTATTGTTGTGTGAACAACTTAAATGCATGTTGGAATTATTAATGTAAGCATCTTCAGAATTTTTTATTAGGTTGTTATAAATACCTCTCAGAGGTAGTGATGTAAATGTTCCATACCATTATTTTGAATTGTTTATGGGATGACAATGTTTTAAGCACAGAAAGTCGTTTTTTTTGTGTGTGTTCGTATAAAGGTAAGCATTGCCCAATTTTTCCTAATATGTCATGATTATGGACTACAAGTTGTGGCCAAATTGGTTAACCATTTCGATCATGTTTTTTTCCGACATAGTGAATACGAGGGATGTTGATACAAAAATTTTGGGCTAGGGATAGCCCGTGTGCATTATCGTCCAAAATGAAAGTTGGATACCACGTGTAGTACTCACGTCCGGATCACCTGAAAATAAAAAGAGTGGGGTTTTGTCCCTCGGGATAGCCTCCAATGCTCAAGTCAGTAATTTAGACTTAGGCCAGAAAGTAATATTTAATAAGAAATCTGTGACTGAATCAAATATGAATCTAATTCCCAGAGTCCCCATGATATTTATACCTCTGTGATATTTATATCTGACATCGATGGGTTGGATCAATTTGTGGGTCGAATATATAATATTTGCCCCAGTCAAGCCCATTTGAACCACATGGGTAAAATTACTAAAATACCCTTAGTAGACCCGGGTTCGGAGTCACGTGTAATATTGTCATTGGGTATAATATTTCGACATCATCATTTGTTCCCCAGTCTCAAGTCGAAATTTTTTGGGTTGAGGGTACCAATTAAATAATGCCGTATTCGTACCCCGGTCGAAGCCATAGTATTGGCCAGAGCCAAATTTATTAAATTGAAAATTAATTTTTTGGAGAAAATATATATATATTTAAAAAATTATTTGAGAATTATTTAAATTTTTTTTACTGAAGTAGAAAAATAAAAATAACTAAACAAATAATTTATTTCACCTGAGTGTACCTGAACCAAAGTTGCTAAATTACTGTATAGAATTTTCCTTGCAGTAAAATAACTTTGTAATTTCTCTGTCACTGGTACTAATATCGCTGTAGAGTAGCATTGTGGAGCTCCTTATTGTCGTGAAGTAGGACTGTGGACCTCCCTATTACTGTACTACTACACTTCCTCGTCCAGAGTAATCTTCCACGTCCAGGGTACTCCAGTGTTATTGCTATTAGTCCACGCCAACGTGCTACAGTACCATTAGAATTATTTCCAAACTACCCACGTGACATCAATGTAAGTATCCAAACTAATTTTTTTTTTTAATGGGCATGCGTGGGATGCTATTAAACAACAATCTGCCACACATAAATCTCATAGCATTAAAGGTGCTCACGGGTCAACAGCACAAGCATTTATGAGATTTGGTCATACATTGAATTTGAGAATTCCATCCCACGTGATGCTATGCTTCTAAAACGGACAAAGGGGTGCAAATATGTGTCTTGGAAATTGCTCCATCGGTGAGTTGAGACCATATTTGACGCACGGAACCGAGATAAGAGTTTTCGATTCGGACTGTACTTCTTTATCTCTGCTCATGTTTTAGTCAAATAATCCTTCTTGCTCCGCACTTTCCTTACCCCCATTATCTTTGGGATTTTTTTTATTATTATTATTTAATATGAAGACTTTTTCGCACCTAGGATCTAAGGCAATCATTACTCTACGTCATTTATGCCAATAAGTCCCATATTCAATTACTCCACCGCATATTCTTTTTTGGCAAATTGTGTAGTCTTCTTCACGCCAAATAACAAAATTAATACTGTTCTACATATAGTCTCAAATAACTCGTCCATAGCCAAATAAAATTTTTCTTTAGAAATTTACTTCTAAGGCATAAAAACCACCACAGAAAAGAATAACACCCTGAAAAATTTTAGAATGACAGATCCCAACTCCACGACATCTAAAGTAAACTGTAAATTTCTTTGTGACAAGGATGCACCCTTTTCTTCAGCCGACCGTGATTCTTCCTCAGACATCCCAATGGATACCTTCGCTTCCCCACTCAACCGTGGTTCCAATAATGACATCAGGGATGACTATGTGGAAATTAACGACGACCAAGATTTTGATGATGACCGGGATATTAATACTAGCTTTGCACTCGAATCCATCGATGTCTTAGATTTTTTTGACTACGATGACAGAACTGGTTGGGATAGTGAGAAAGGCATAATTGATGTAGAGAAGGTCCTTGAGTCGGACGAGGCTCGACAACCTACGCATAGGGATGTCCGAGCTCTTCCACCCTATAGACGCAGGGGGAGTGGTTTTCCACCCTATACACCCAAGGGGTGTGGTTTTCCACCTCGTAGACCTAGAGTAAACTTGTCTAGTACCACTACCTCCTGTGCAGGTATGCCACCTTTGCCCACATATCCTAGGCGTGGAGAGAAACAGTCACACCGTAATTCTAACATAGTAGCTGAGAAAGAAGTAGAGCTTGGTGAATCAAGTGGGGGTGATGCCTATCTTCTTCCCTAAGCAATAAATTAAAAGGACTCCGAATGAAAACAATAATATTTACTCTCAGCTACCTGCGACCGACGTCGATTTGGAAGTGATTGAAAAATGGCTTGAACAATATCATATTCCTAATGACATGAAAGTCAAGGCTCCGGGACCAAAGCATAGACCTTGTTTGAACTATAAAGATTACGTATCTGTATATCTGGTTCAATTGGAGGCAGGGTTGAGGTTTCCATTACACCCATTTCTTTTGAAAGTCTTGAATCACTATCAAGTCGGGTTCGGACAGATTTTTGCTAAATCTTTTGGGTGCATTAATGTATTTATCCTAACCTGCTGGACTCGGGGAGTGATCCCTTCCTTACCTTTATTTAATCACTGCTTTTGGATTTCGTCTACTATACTCGGTATCATTTTTAGTTTCAGATCCAAAATGAGTTTACTTGAGAGTTCACAACCCCAGAAGAAGACCTGGAGGAAAAAATATTTCTTAGTGGAAAAGAGTCAGGACTGGGAATTTTCAGATTGGACTAATTTTGAAGTAGACGCTCCAAAGTTAAACAAGTTAGTCAAAATGAGTGACCATGATCGAGAAGCCATTGAGATCCTTAGGGATGCAGAAAAAGTACCTTGGGAAGTAGTGAGTGATGACCAAGTATTGGCCTCTGCAGGGTTGAGCCGTGCTCCTCTTGACCATCTTAGCCCTAAAGGTTATCCTCGAAAAAAATTTCTTTCATCACGTTGTATCCTTTCTTAATCTATCCTACATTTACATATTGATCATTCCAGAGAATAATTTACTTTTTATTTCTTATATGCAGTGACTACCAGATCTGATACTTTCTGGGAACAAGCACTTAGCAGAAGAAAGGACATGGATCTTGACCTCTTTGACCTTGCGAACGAAATTTACATCACATGGAAGAAAAAGAAGAGATCTTCTCCATCTCCCCAACTAGTACATGTTGGAGGAAAGAAAATTAGGATTCATTCGACCCCAACTCTGCTTCCTAGGTCTCCTGCTAAGGAACCTAATGAATCAATCAACTCCTACTACGGAACCACCGGGTCAAGTGTCTGAGACTTCGGTGCCAGCTGTCCAGGAAGTAGTTCGAGATCGTGCACCTCCTCAGATTGGTTCTTTTTACTACTACTTGAAGCAAGCTGAGGACTTACATTTCTCTTGTATTTCTAAACTTGAGGACAAGCTCAACTGGACAACCAAGCTGTATGAGAAAGAAACCAAGAAGCGTAACGAGGCAAATCGAAAATGCAAAAAAGTCACACAGAAGATCAACGAGATGACGAAAATCAAAGATCAAGCCACCAAATCCTTAGAAAAGTTTACCGCTTGTGTTGATTCTCTTACTACAGAATTGTCCCAACTGAGGGCTAAGGAAAAGAAAATGGTAGATGCCCATAAGGAGGAGCTCGCATCTATAGAGAGAAAGAGCAGGCAGCAGGCAGTACTTGAATTTCTAGATTCCCACGACTACCAGGATCGCTTGCAAAAATACTTGGAAGACTTTCGCGCTAGTAAGGAGTTCGATGAGCTAAGTTTTAGTGTGATTGATCGAAACTCTGACTGCTACAATGAGGGGTATATTGATGCATTGCGGGTCGTGAAGAAAGCTCATCCCCATCTAAAGCTTAAAAATCTAATCCAGTGTAACACTTTGACTACCCCTACTCACCCCAATACATCAGATGCTTCGACTGATGAAGGTGTGCCAGGTGATAGTGCCAAAGACATAGTTTCGTGAACTACTAAAGAATAGGAGTAGATTAGGGATTTATTTTAGTTGCTTTACTAATTTAGACTAGCACATAGTTTTTTAGTTTTTTTTTTTTTAGTTTTTTATCTTTTTCCAATAATTGCCACTGCCGTGCTTGGTTGGGCTTTGAGTTGGATTCTCTCTATGTACCAACTTCTCAAATGTCGTATTTTATATCTTTCTATGGTAGTATGCATTTCTTTTTACCACTTGTCCGCAGCATATTATATTGAGTTTAGAACTATGTAATCTTCCTGCCCCTTTAGTCATTCAGCTTCTGCTGAAGTGACTAAGTGTTATTATTGATCTTAATCCGCAGACTTAAACTTTATTGATCTTAGGTACGACCTAGGTATTTCACGTTAGGAAGTCCTGAACTTTGCCCTCGGAGGGGTACGTCCTACCCAGGGAGTAGGTGTAGTATAGGTACTTCACTTTAGGAAGACAGGCATTACCTCCCGGATGGGTGAATCCTACTTCAGTGAGTAGGTGTGGCGTATGCATTTCACGTTGGGAAAACTTTGGCATTATCCCTGGAAGATCTTGGAATTGTCCCCGAAGGGATAAGTCCTACTCTGGAGAGTAGGTAAGGTCTAGGCACCTCACATTAGGAAATTCTTAGAATTGCCCTAAGAGAGGTAAGTCCTACTCCAGAGAGTAGACATGGTATAGGTACTTCACTCTTGGAAGACGTGATCATTGCCCTCTGGAGACGTTAATCTTGGTCTTAGAAGATTTTTTTTAATTTTTGGCCCTCAGAAGGGTTATTCCTGCTCTGGAAAGTAGGCATTAGTGCTTTCTCCCAAAGGTGTAGTTGACTCCTTATAGTGAGGACAGTAGGGTCCCGGAGGACTTTGGTGTAGTCTACACTTGGCTAGAAGGTGTTGTTCTTGCGAAAAAATTAACTATTTGACCGTATGTTTCCAGCCCTTAGGAAATTTTATTAAATGAAACTGAAAAAATTACAAACTGCACAAGTTTTACTTCACTGTAGAATATGATACTTGGCTTTAGGAATTACAACTAAAGAACTTAAACAAAATATAGTGAAATTAAAAATAAAATTTTTTGAGATTTTGAGCATTCCAAGTGCGAGGTAAGATTGTTCCATCCTTAGTTCTGAGTTTGTAAGCCCCATGAGAAGATGCTTCAATGATTTCATAAGGTCCTTCCTAATTTGGTGAAAGCTTTCCTCGAGACTGAGGCTGACTGATCTCAGCTTTCCTGGTAACCCAATCACCAACTTTGAACCTTCTTCCCCGGACTTGCAGGTTGTAGTACCGAGCTACTCGCTGCTTGTCTAACTGTATTTTGAAGAATGCCTTATCCCTTTCCCTTTACAGAATCTTCAAGTAGATCGAGGTTAGATCTCAAACCTTCGTTATTATTTTCAAAATTAAAGTTATAGACTCGGAACCCTGGCATTCCTACTTCTACTGGAATAAGCGCCTCAGTACCATAGATAAGATTGAAAGGGGTCTCTCCAATTGCATTCTTGTATGTGGTGCGGTATGACCAAAGTACATTGGGAAGTTCCTCTGCCGAATTCCCATTAGCACTGTCTAACCTTTTCTTGATCCCTCCTAAGATAGAACGGTTGGTGACTTCTACCAAACCATTACTTTGGGGATGACCTATTGAGGTGAAGCACTGCTCTATCCCCAAACCTTTATAGAACTTTTTGAAAGTTTCTGCCTGGATTTGCAGTCCATTGTCTGAAGTAAGTGCCTTTGGAATGCCAAAGCGGCATATCACATTTTTCCAAAAGAAGTTAATGATTTACTGAGGAGTGATTGTTGCTAAAGCTTCCGCTTCAACCCACTTGGTAAAATAATCAATTGTAACCACTCTTACAAATTTTTTCTTAGCTAAAGCCAATGAAAAAGTTCCCAAGATGTCAATACCCCACTGGGCAAAAGGCCAAGGGGTGAGGATAGGGACAAGCTGCTCAGTTGGGACTCGGGGTTGATTGAAATAAAGTTGGCATTTTTCATACTTTCGCACATAGTCCATAGCTTCCTCTAACATCTTTGGCCAGTAATAGCCCTGCCTCTGTACTTTCTGAGCAAGTGCTCTGCCTCCAACGTGGTGTCCGCAAACTCCTTCATGCAATTCTGCCAGGACATACGTGGCTTCATTCAGAGTTAGACACCGGAGATAGGGCATTGAATAAGACCTTCGGTACAAAGTCTTTGCAATGATAAGGTATTTTGTTGACCTCCGTTCAACCCTTTGGGCTTCTATCTTGACCTCCGGCAGTTTTCCTTCCTTAATATATTGAATGATCGGGGTCATCCAATTCGGAGTTGTGTCCATGTCCTATTCAACAATCTTTTCCTTCAGCACTTCAAGAAAAAGAGTTTGAAACAGCNTTCTTTAAGATATTAGAGTGTATCGGGCTGGCTATTTTGGACGGGACATCTGCCTCCCTGTTTTCTTCCCTAGTTATATGAGTTATCTCAAAATTGTTAAAGTGTGAGATCAAACTCTTCACTTTAGTCAAGTAAAATTGCAGTGATGATTCTCTTGCCTCAAATCCTCCTTTAACTTGTTGCACTACCAAGTTGGAATCCATGTTCACTAATAAGTTCTTCACTCCTAATTCTTTGGCTAGCCTAAGTCCGGAGACCAAGGCCTCATATTCTGCTTCATTGTTAGTTGCATGAAACTCAAATCTTAAGCCATAACTTGTCTTTAGTCCCTCTGGAAAGGTGAGAATTATGCCTACACCACAACCTTCAGTATTGCTTGCCCCGTCAACATGCATAATCCACTGACGAGATTCCTTGATTTGCTCCCCTAGGGGGTAGTCTTCGCTTGTTGCTCTTCTTCCTCTACTCCTTCAATGATGAAATCTGCTAAGGCCTGGAAGCTGATGTCATACTCACTTAGCTCAATGGACCACTTAACGAACCTTCCAGAGACTTCTGGCTTCATGAGAACAGTCTTAAGCTTATGGTTAGTCAGTACCACTATAGGATGACTTAGAAAATACGGCTTGAGCTTTCTTGCAGCCGTCACCAGGGCCAAAGCCAACCTTTCGATAGTGGAATACCTGGTTTCAAGATCACTCAAAACTTTGCTGACATAATACACTGGCTTCTGAATTTTGTTTTCCTCCTTGATGAGGATGGCACTCACTACCGCAGTTGAACAAGCCAAGTACAAATATAGCGTTTCTCCTGGCTCAGGCTTAGTAAGGAGAGGAGGTGAAGCTAAGTAAACTTTCAATTCCTCAAAGGATCTTTGACATTCTTCAGTCCATTGAAAATTTTTAGCACTCCTCAAAGCCTTGAAAAAAGGTAAATTCCTATCCTCAGATTTGGATAAGAATCGACTTAACGCTGCAAGGCGACCGGTCAATCTTTGCACGTCCTTTACTTAGGTCTTTAGGAAGTTCCAGGTCTTGAATCGCTTTTATTTTAGTTGGGTTTGCCTCAATTCCTCGTTGAGTCACCATGAATCCCAAGAACTTGCCCCCTGTCACTCTGAAGGCACACTTTTCTAGGTTAAGTCTCATCTTGAATTTTTTCATGGTGGTGAAGGTTTCTCGAAAGTCCTCCACATGATCAATGTTCTTTTTGCTCTTGACAAGAATGTCATCAATATATGCTTCCATGTTGCGCCCCAACTGATTGGCAAATGTTTTATCTATCATTCGCTGATAAGTCGCTCTAGTATTTTTAAGTCCAAAGGGCATCACCTTGAAACAGTAAGTGCCGGAGTCAGTGACAAAAGCTGCTTGGCCCGATCCTTAGGATTTAGCCAAATTTGATAATACCCCTTATAGGCATCTAAGAAAGACAAGACCTCAAACCCGGAGGTTGAATCTACTACTTGGTCAATACGGGGGGTAGGGTAACAATGCTTTGGACAAGCCTTATTTAAGTTAGCCTTCAATAAAATCAACACACATTCTCCACTTGGCCCCAGGCTTGGGCACCATTACAACATTACTAAGCCACTCTGGGTACTGGATTTTTTCTATGGCCTCGGCTTCCATTAATCATTTTACCTCTACCTCTACTGCTTGGCCCCTCTCCTTGCCAATGTTTCTTTTCTTCTGAATTATTGGCTTGTACTTTGGATCCACATCTAGGGAGTGCATGGCTACATTGGGGTCAATTCCTGGCATATCTGATGGATTCCAAGCAAAGAGGTCTTTAAGGGAGATGATTTTTTCCTTCAATTCCCCGGAAGGGACTTTCCAATCTTTACCACTTTACTGGGTTAAAAAATAACACCTTCTAATTCTTCGAACGGTTCTCCTTTATGCAGGTACTCTTCCACCCATTCCACGGTATTGATGCTGTACGTAGGGGCAACTTCCTTCCCCTTTAATTTCAATGAGGCAATATAGCATTTTTTGGCTACTTCTTGGTCTCCTTTAATTTCCCCTACTCCATTCTCTGTAGGCGTAAACTTCTTCTTCATATGGTGAGAAGATGGGACTGCACCAAGTGCCCCTATGGTTAGCCGGCCAATTATGGCATTGTAAGGAGATGATGCTTTAGTCACAACAAAATCCACCATCACTTGGACGTTCTGTGGAGTTGTATCAAACATCACAGGAAGAGTGATGTACCCAAGCGGAATGACCGTTTCTCCAGCAAAGCCTACCAAGGGTGTTGTCACAGTTTTGAGATCTTTTTCCTCCAACTTCATCTCCTTGAACGCAGAATAGAATATTATATCAGTAGAGCTACCATTGTCAATAAGTGTCCTGCTCACATCATAGCTTGCCACCGATAAAGTTACCACTAACCGGTCAGTGTGAGGACGGAGTACTCGTTGTGCTTCCTGCGCAGTAAAGATAATGGCTTGACATAATTTGGGTCGTTTCAAGTCAGATTGGACTAAATTCACTTGACGAGCATAAGCCTTGTGAGATGACGCTGAATCACCACTTGCCGCTCTACCAGAAATAAAGAGTGTTGATAACTATTCTTCCATGATTCTCTACCCCAGCCACTCCATCTCCCAGAGGCAGACCTCGGTCTCTCTTGTCTGGACTCCTGGCCTGTTGGTGGGTTGACCTTCATCTATCCATTCCTCGGATGAACTGTTTCAAATATCCTATTCGGATCAAGTCTTCAATTACATTTTTTAAGGAAATACAATCATTAGTATCATGGCCGTGATCTTTGTGGAAGTAAAACCTTTTGTTTTTGTTGCGACGCTCCGGATCGCTCCTCATTGCTCTTGGCCACTTCACATATGGCTCATTCTCAGTCACGGCTAGAATTCGTGTATGCATGGTATTAAGCGAAGTGTAGGCCTTAGGAGGTTCGTGACTCCTCCTATGGGGCACGGCTATGGATAGTCGATCCCTCACATTACTCTTCTTTGAAGGCCTTGCTGCATTAGTCATACCATTAGCCTTCCTTTTCTTGCCTTCGGCTCCACCTGCTCCAGTCTCTCTCTTTTTCTTCTCACCTTCATCTGCTTGGGCAAACTTTTCAGCCCTACGAAAAAGATCCCTGAGAGTAGTCGGAGGTCGAAGGAGAATTTTCTTGGTCTCACTCCAATCTGGAAGGCCATGATTTGCATGCCTTCTGTAGCTCCTTGGATTCCAATAGTCTCATTTTTGAACCTATCCACATAATCCCTGAGAGATTCATCAGGTTTTTGCTTAAATGTAAGCAAGTGTGTTCTCTTCTTTAGAATCCTCTTTTGATTCCCAAACTTATTTAAAAACAAGTCTACTAGTTGATCAAAATTTTTGATGTCGCCCTTCTTATAACCTCGAAACCAGTCTGAGGCAGCGTCCTTGAGGGTTCCAGGCCCTCAGCAGAGGATAGCACTAGACGCTCCTTGGAGGCACATTTTGGAGCTGTAAGCATCCAGGTGCTCCCATGGATCAGTGCTCCCATCATAAGAGTCAAAGTGGGGAGTCTGCCATCTTCTAGGAAGAGGTTCTTGCATGATATCATCAGTGAAGGGAGAGTGAATACTTGTATCTAGTACTCCTTCCCTCTCTATCGTCCATTCTGTCCACCCTAATTTGCAACTCTTCCAACCTCTTCCTTAGGTCCTCTTCCTTTTCGGGGACTACCAACATAGTACGGTCCCTCTCTTGGTGTCTTCTTCTCTCGTGAGCTACATATACTGCTTTACCTGGGCTCCTTTCCCTTTTACCACTTGGCCTTGATGAGGCCGCTCTTCTGGATTCTAGCCTAGCATTTTGGCCCGTTCGTTCTTGTCTGACAGACTGATGAGGGTGCTCTTGCCGGGCAGACCCCACCGGAGTTAGTTCCCTAGTCCTCTGTTCCCCTCTCCTTGAGTTCTTTTTTTCTTGCTCGCCAAATGGTGAAGGTGTTGTTCGCCTTGAGAGAGGTATTGTTCCAATTGCTGCCTAATGAGCATTTCCTTTAACTGAACATTTTGCTACCTCAACGTGTGAATCTCTTCATCTTTGTCCACAACCCAGGGACCGGAATCCCCTTCGTGTTCCCCACCTGCCGATCGATCTCCCTGTGAGATCGACCGGAGTAATGTTGAGTTGAAATTTCTTTACCTTTGTCGGTATTGTTCCTATGAGCGTTAAGCGTGCTAGGTGCCATATCCTAGTATTGACTTTTAGTTCAGTTTTTCAACAGACGGCGCCAAATGTTTATACAAAAATGTTGGGCTAGGGATAGCCCGTGTGCATTATCGTCCAAAATAAAAGTTGGACACCGCGCGTAGTTCTCACATCCGGATCACCTGAAAATAAAAAAAGTGGGGCTTTGTCCCTCGGGATAGGCTCCGACGCTCAAGTCAGTACTTAGACCAGAGAATAAAATTTAATAATAAATTTGTGACTGAATCAAATATGAATCTAATTCCCAGAGTCCCCATGATATTTATATCTGACATCGATGGGTTGGATCAATCTGCGTGTTGAATATATAATATTTGCCCCAATCAGGCCCATTTGAACCACATGGGTAAAATTACTAAAATACCTTTAGTAGGCCCGGGTTATTCCGGAGCCACGTGTAATATTGTAATTGGGTATAATATTTCGTCATCATCAAGTAACAATGTAAAAGACTGAATTCAAATGTCAAGTATTTATGTATAATTATTACACGATTTCGAGCAATATTTATCAAGTGCTTATTAGTAAAAATGGGGCTTATCTCTAAAAACATGGCAAAAGTTAGGGATATTATATAAATATCTTAACTCAATTGTCGATTTAACGTCGGAGCACTCAAATGTAACATATAATTTAAGATATCAAATTATCGCAGAAATTATTGACAAATTTAATTTCTAAAATTGGATATGATGAAAAATTTTAAAATTTAAGAAACAAGTACTAGTACATTAATATGATGTAGAGTTGATCAGTTCAATTATTATTTTTCTTTTACCATTTTTTCATCTTTTTGTTTTAATCACTATTGGTCCACTTTATTTTAAAAAGTCGTGGTTAAGAATTAATATGTGTATATTCTGTGCATACACAATAACTAAAATTAATTTTTAGTACGAGATAGAGCTCATCATAAATACCAATCTCTGGAATGATCAGTATAGGAGTTGTACAAAATGTATCCGAGAGTTTCAACAGGCACTTTAAAATAATTTTAACCTTTATACCACAATATAAGTAAGATCCGTAAGAAGCCAATTCTATGTAATATAATCAAACTCGTGACTGATATAAATTATTCCAGAAAAGTATCAAATCATACTTCCAGAACGTAATATATATGATTATATTATCCGTAAAAAACTTGTTTTTGTGTAAAATAACCAAATTAAGCTCTTGATTATTAAATAATTCACTCTGAGAACAAACAATGACACTGACATTTTTTATTTTTGAGCTATTTAATGAACTTTATATCCTTTATACGAAGATGGTATGAGTAACAAAAGCTCGGTTCTATATAACATAACCAAATTTACATTGCCAGATTGAAATATTTGATATTTTGATTTATCTAAAAACTACATTTAATTGATCTTATCAAATATTCTTTTAAAAATGAAATTGGGTCACATTAATAATCATATTAATAGTTCAATTATGTAATTTACATACGTTCTATACTAGAATTATAATTATAATTTGTGTATGGAGAGTGTCCGTATTTATATAATAAACCACACACTCACGCCCAAGTACATTTTAAATTTTGGTATAATCAATTCGCTAGTACAATTTTTATAAAAATGTATCTTTTTACCAGTAAATTATTTTTATCGACCTCAAAAAAAATTAGATTTTCTAGGATATAACTGGATATTTAAGAAATAAATTTGATTTAAAGGATGTTTTCATTCAGCTATATGACACTCTTTTCTTTTCAGGTGATAAAAAATACACTACTGAGGAAGAGAGGAAGTCAGCAGGGTCACAAGATTTGCTCTGGGGTCCTGCTGTCAAAACAGCTCATTACCTCGTATGGTATGGATTGCCGAGCCTCCTTCTTTCCCACTTTTTATTCTTTCTTCCCAGTTAAGAGTTGACACTCTTCTCTTTTCAGGTGATAAAAGAATACACTCCCGAGGAGGAGAGGAAGTCTACAATGTCACACGAATTGCCTTGGGGTCGACTGTCCGTCACCCTCTTCTGATTCCCCACACCTTGGGAAGTACTGATCTCCGACCCACCCCGCCAATCGACATAAACGACCGGGCGTAATTCCCGAGGGTGGATCGCGAGCAGGCAAAGATGGTTGTTCTGCCTCGGGACATAGCCTATGTAAAGAGGCTTACCCCTCAACAGAGGCTAGACGAGCTTCACGTCAGTTTGATGAACGTAAGTCTGACTAACCATTCTTGAAATTTCAATTTTTTGCATCTCATACTTAACTCACACCTTTGCTCTTTTGCAGGCTATTACTATCTTGCCCGCCATCACCGAGCGTGAGTCCTCCTTCAACTCGGCCACTAACTCCATGAAATAGGAGTTGGTCCATGCCAAGTCTGGTGTGGATCAGGTAGTAAAGGAGGCTGTTAAAGCCAATGAGCTAAAATGCAATATTGAAGCAGGCAAGAAGTATGACGAGGAGTGGAAAACCGAGCTGACCGAAGTGAGGGAAAAGCTTCGCCAAGCCAAGTTGGAAAAAAAGACCCTTGAAGTGGATGTCAGTGATCATGGTCGTGGGTTTGATTCCCACTGACGGCGCCAAATGACGAGGTTAGAATTAGATTCTAGGAGGAGAGAGAAAGTGAAAGAATTAAGGAGAATTTGTGATTGAAATTGGTGTAGAAAGTGTATGTCTGATTCTCTGAGTTTTCTATCTTCTTTCCGTAGCACCCAAGACCCTTATTTATAGATGTACATGAGGGAGCATGAGGCTATCACTATACTAGCTCCACTGAGGCTAAATTACATAAATTTCCTTTAATGAGGCTGCCACGTGAGCACTTCTAGAACAATTTAGGAAAAATGCTATGCGTCACTAATCAACACCATCAGATGACATATTGAGGATGATTGGAGAAAAAAAAAAGTTCTAAACAGGATGAGATGGAATTCACAATAGCAGTGAAAAGAACATGGGCTCAAAGAATGCAATAATCTGGGTAATAGAGGCGTAGGAGATAAAAATAAATCACGCAAAGTTATAGAGCCTTGACTACTTGGGGCATTTTTATCTTGGTGAGTAAAATTGCTCTAACAGAATATAAATTACACTAATAATTTTACACCTAGAGATCGTAAAATCAGAAGAATAGCCCTCGTATGCTTCTTTTTTCAACTGAGATATCATATTTGGACATGACGTTGGTGCAAGCTTCACACATGTTTGATCATTGACAAATATCTAAGGAACAGAATTATTGGAATTTGTGGATTGCTATGTAAATTTGATACCTTTGTGAAAATCATGGATAAAAAAATATTTATATTTTGTTAAAATAACAAGTTTAATCATTCAATATTCAAGGATTAAGAACTAAATTGAAGAAATTAAAAATTAAAGGACACATTAGAACATTAGCAAAAGCTTAAGGACTTCTAAGGGGATTTACCCTTCAAATTAAATGACATTTAACAGGTTTCATGTTTTACGGGTAATGGAGTATTTACACTTTATCCATTGACATTTTTTTTTTCCTTTTGGCAATTCGTAGGGAGCTCCAATCCACACTATTTGGTACTCCTCCGTTTCAAATAAGTGTTGTTTTAAATAATTTACTTTGTGTCAAATTATCTATCACTTTTAAAAATTAAAAAAAGAAGTATTAAATAATTCTTTTTCCAATTTTACCGTTAGCAAACATTTAAATGTAGTCTACTTTCTTAAGCACCTTTCTCCCTTTCTCTCTCTTATCTAGTATTAATCTTAATATCATATTAATAGAAAGGGAGGAGATTATTTTGTTGGATAATATTAATATAAAAGGACAATTTAGTCATTTTGGATTATATTTTTTTATAAAATTGAGATGATTTAATAGGTTTTTTTTTTTTTTTTTTTTTATATTCATATGCACCAATACAAAGCGATATTCATTTTGAAATAGGAGTATAATTTAGGAATTTTTTATACACGTGGGTTCAAATTCTTATTTTCGCATATCAAGCTTCACCAAAAGCAATATCTCAAAAAAATAAATCATATTCATTTGCATTGAAGTCGTAGATGTTAAAGATGCAAAGAATTTATTTATAATAGTATTTGTTAAAAAAATTCTCATAGCAGAAATTGATTGTAGAAGCATGTGCATAGTTTATGGTAGTCACAGTCCGTCTAAAAATTTCATATCCATTATGAAGACAGTTCTAATATATATATTTTTTCATGTGGACGAAAATAATGTGAACTCAAAAATTTTTTACCAAACCAAAAAAGTTATTTTTTATCCAAAAATAATAATTACAATACATCACTACGTGAGGTTCTTAGGGATGGCTATTTCTGATATGATACGATAATTTGACATGAAATTAATAGGTCTAAACATGACTTGAATTTAAATGGGTTACTATAACGTCAACCCGTTAATGACCCGAAATTTAAACGGGTCACGACGTGTTAGTTCACAGGTTGACTCGATAACCCATTATTTTATCGGGTAAGCCAACATGATCTGTAAAATATCATGTAACCAAGTGATCCTTAATTAATTGGGACATTTATAAAAATTTAAAACAATAATATACCCTTTAATGGCATATCATGTCATTCGTGTAAATAGATTAACGGGTAATCCAACATATTCGTAGAATATAAGGTAACCAAAATGATCCGTTAATTAATTGGGAATTTATAAAAATTTAACACAATAATACACCTTTTAATGGCATATCACGTTATTCGTGTAAATAGATTAATGGGTTAATTGTAAGTTGTCGTATGATTCAATAAACAAAGTAACTTATATTAATATATAAAACTTAATAGGTTAATAGATAATTTCGGATCAACCCATTAATAAACAAGTCATGACATGATATGACACGAATGCTTAATGGTCTTGTTCGACTTTAGACTTTTTTGGACATGAATAAGGACGCGAAACTACCCATTACGACTCCTAAGTGTCCTTCTCTTCTGCTCATAGTGTTGATCCCCCAATATATTGTTTTCGGATCTTATTGACCCTGCGTCACGTACCTGGAACACTAATTTGATCGATTCCTTGTTTTGGCCTCACGAAAGGAAGGGTATCATCAGTATCCCTTTGAGTAAGACTATAACTAAAGATAGATGGATTTGGCACCAAGCCAAAAAGAGGACAATTTACGATTCGCAGCGCTTAGCATCTTGCTTTAGATTCGGACGAGTTTATACAGGAAGGAATAAATGTAGGGTCCGGTAGTTCTGGCAATAATGGAGTGTGAAAGATTATTTGGCAGCTCAATTTTCCTCCTGAGGTAACAATTCTTGTGGCGAGCCTGTAATAATACTGATTCTTATACACATTAAGATTTGTAATGGTATTAGAAAAAGGATTAAAATGGAATAAATTTGAGATAACTACATCTATGAAAGTATCCAAAATTAAAATTTTAGGTACAAAAAAGCTTCTTTAAATATAAGTTAACGCGTACAAAATGAAATTAGTTCCAAAACTTATAAAGGTACTAGAAGGACTTGAATTTTTTATTTTTGTGGTACTAGAAGGACTTGAATTTTTTATTTTTATAATTACAAGAAAATTTAACTGAAAAATTAAAAGCCATTATGAATTCATTGGCTGTTGATGTCTATTTTAATTTTCTTTTTCAAGTTTCCTTCAATTTTGTTATCAATTTTAACTCTTTCTTCACTCAAACCCTACAAAATTCAAAATAACCCATTTTAGCTCATAGTTACCCAATTCTTACTGATACATCACCAAAAACGATACAAACGATACATAAAATATACGATATATACGAGCTTATCACCCAGCACTTTTTATGCCCTCAAATCACTCCTTGATCCCTTCCGTTCACATCAATTTCATCTTCTTTCCAGAGTAAAAACCATTAAGGTATGGATTTTATTGATTTTCTATTAGTTTTACTTTTTGGGGTTTGTAATTGAATTGAAAGAAAGTTTTAATTTTTGATAATTTGATTGTCCTTATTTGTGATGGTTTGGATAATTAATTGTTGGTGTGCTTAATTATTAAATCTACACTTGTTCTTTGAATTGGGAAGTAATTGTGTGTATTTACAAAGAGAAAAGTCCATTCCTTATTTATGCTTGCCAATTGTTCAATAAAATGTCACAATTAAGAAAAATCTTAAAACACTAGGCATGTGTGCATGAATTCAATTCCTAAGACTTTAATTATGACATGTGATTCTTCTCTATTCATTTTATTGATTCAAAGAATGTTTTAAACATACTTGATTTCATCTTGTGAACTAAACACTCTTAGTATTGGCACTATCATATTAGATTTCATCTTGTGAACACTAAGGTTAATTATAAGTTTAAGGATATAGAATTGCATGAGTGTGGGGTGGTAGTGGTTTTATTTAGGTATTTTGTCCCTCATATTACATATTGTGTAGGGATGTTACGCAAGGGGAAACAACCAACAAGTCACCTGACAACTGGAGCCCTTTTTTCCATAACACCATAACAAGAACCTCAAGAGGATCCAGTAGAGGAGAATGTTCAGGAGAAATTTCTATAACTGCCGTTGCCCATAAAATATGAATTGGATATTTTGATGAGGGCAGTAATCAAGAGAAGGGTATACAAATCCTAGTACTGGAGCCTTTGAGATTCACAATGTCAATAGGACGAGTGGTTGGAATTATTTCACATCTACCCCCAAAGGATGCAGTCCTTCCTTTTTGTGCTAGAATGTTACACTACCTTGGTTATGTATAGTGATACTAAGGTATATGTTAGATATTTCTGGAAATACAATCAATCGGTTATTGAGAGTAAATTGAGTTCGTAATGATGAGTGGCTGACTATTCGTGACACCAACATGGAACTTAATGACATCATGAACCTTATTTGCACATATGTAGTAGAGTGGATATATGGTACTGCAGTTGCTCCGCGTCATTTTAATGCTAATATATTCAACCTGTTTGGTAGGGTTTGGTTCAAGTTTTTATGTGCTCACCTCGTCTCAGTTAGTCATCTTACACATGTTACATTGGAATGAACTAAACTTTTTTATGCCGTAAGAGTTGCTTTGGGCAAGCCGGTAGATGTGGGCCATTTGATTAGCTAGGAAATTCGTTATACAACAGTAACTAAACAATCTGGCTTATGGTTCCCCATTTAATTGCTACATTATGTAACTAAACAATCTGGCATATGGTTCCCCGAGGAAAAATTAAAGCTAGGTAAACCTATTGCATTAGATGGAGTGAGGGCCCTAATTAGAATAAACTGTTTTAAATCTTCAACGTCACAGCCATTAAGTAATGAACCAATTCCAAAGTGTAGTCAGGAGGAGCTTCTTGATCAAATTTTGTTGAAACAGGAATGCATGTGAAGCAGATTTGATACATACCTTCATTTTTAGCATGCTTGGTAGGAGAACATGGAGGCTCGCTAGCTAGAACGTGAGCGAGGAGAAGACTTGTCTGTATTTCCATGCTTCCATCCATTTCTGTAGGAGTTGGCACCTTCTGATAACGAGTCTTGATCAATCTATTATCATGTCATTGAAGCCTTGAAATTTTATTATTAGACCATAGAAGAAGCTAATGACACTTTATGTTTTTCTTGCATTTTTGTTTAAGATGATGTCGGACTTTTAGTTATTTTTTATTTGATTTATTATGTTAGGGATTAATTTTATTTTTCTAAATATTAGGGGATTTTATTCCTTGATTTTCTTGCTTTTCTTAATTTCTTAAAGGGTTTAATGTGTTGCTTTTGTTTTAGTATTACCACTAAGCTTCAACTCAAATTGTGGCTATTTACGATGGGATACACTGCACCAAACGTTCTTTATTACTAAAGAAGCTTTTTCTTTCCCTCTTTATGCTCTTATTTTTTTTTAACATTGAGGAGAATATGTATTTTTAAGTGTAGGGGGAGAGTTACTTGGATTTATAGTTGTTTGGTGTAGTTAGGTCATTTTTGCTGCAATATTTTTGCTTTTCTTGATTTGAGAGCTTTTCAAGATTTTTAAAAAATTTTGTTCAAATTAGCTGAAGATTTTTGAAATTTTTGGGAATTTTCCAATCGCTTTTGCTTAGCATGTATCTTTATTTTTTTGCAAGATAATTTTTGATCTAAACCGTTCATGAGTGGGTGGTTGATGTTAATATTTTCCTTGCATGATTTCTAAGAATTTTTTAGCACTAATAGCCATAAATTATTTTTCTTTCTGACACTTAGAGATAATTATGTAGATTCACTTATATTGAATCCCATGATTTGTTTTCTTACATTTTCAAGGTGAAATTTATAGACAGCTTGATTTTTATTTAAAGATGAGGGTAATGCCTTTTTTGGTTGATTGAGTCTTTCAAGCCAATCCTATTTTATATTTTTTAACCCTAGCACCTTGTTTGAGCCTTAATTTGTAATGAATAAAGAGAAACACCATTCACTTTCTTTCACTAAAAGTCATATTATCTACCTTTATGTGCTTAATAATTTCTTTAATTTCTCTATCCAAAATGTCCCTTAAGAGCTTTATTCCCCAGAATTAATTGTTAAGGGGATATAAGGATAGAAGGTAGTTGAATGAGGGTGGTATGTGTAATTGTATGAGTGAGTGGTGTGCATTTATGGGGCAAGAAAGGGATATTAAAAAAATTGGAAAAAAAATTCTTGAAA
The DNA here is from genome assembly GCA_025175665.1 of Cinchona pubescens. Lineage (NCBI taxonomy): Eukaryota > Viridiplantae > Streptophyta > Magnoliopsida > Gentianales > Rubiaceae > Cinchona > Cinchona pubescens. The sequence goes on along the minus strand of JANKKI010000253.1, from coordinate 342,487 downwards.
ATTGCAGGTAGTTCCAATCACTGATGCCTACATTGATGTGTATGTCGGTAGTGCCTATCACTAGTACCTGTATTGGGAGTGGACATGAAAACACAATGATGGAAAGAATTATGAAAGAAATGTTCGGAGAAATATTGGCATGTTAGGCTAAAATTAAAAAAGAAGTACTTTTTGTTGTTTGTTGTCTGAGATTCTTCATTGGTATATGTTGATTAAGTGTGGATTTTTCTTTGTAAGGGTAGGTGATTTAATGTGTTGGACAACCATTTTTACTTTGATGTGTGGCCAACATTAATTTAAAACTCTTTCTTTCGTCATGTGGTATCCATATCCCTTCCTTGATTAAGCCAATAACCTAGCCTAATGTTACAAGCTAAAAAATTCTACCTAAATTAAATTGAGTCGGTTGTCTACATTAATGGAGAGATTCTATAACAGGAAGTGTCATAAAAACTTAGTTTTTATTGAATGGCTATAATAACACACACACACACCAGATTTCATGCCTACATTTTATTAGTATTTGATCTCTTGAGTTCTTAGACTACTCGTTGTAGTGGATTGGTTCTTGATTATTTATGTGGACAATTATTAGACATGTTGGGTGCATTTTAATTAGCTTATCTATTTTAATTTTATTTTTGCTCGAAGACGATCAAAAATTAAGTGTGGGGTAATTTGATAAGTTCATAAATGCCTTATATTTTATGTATCATTTACCGTATTTTCATGTGATGCAAGCAGTATTTGAGTTATATGAGCTTAATTGTTTTATTTTTAGTTTGTGTATGTTTGGATTGAAAAAGGGGTCAAACAATATTAAAAGGTTGGAGAAAAATCATAAGGATGGAAAACATACACCAGTGAGGAGCAAATTAAGACGTTTGGTGTGTTGCGCATAACTTTTTGCTCAAGTTCCGATTGAGTTGATTGAAGATGCATTCTTGCAAAGTAAGAGAGAGAAAGCTACAACTTTCTTTTTTTGAGTTATTCCAAATTCCATCAGCATAAAGGTCAAAATCGAGGTGGAACTTAGTGCAGCCATTTTGGAAATCACGCACATGCACGACCAAAAGTTTGCGCATGTGTGCAACTTCAAAAAAAAGAGGTGTTCATCTCTATTAATTGCGCACATGCGCATGTCTTTGTGCGCATGTGTGCACAATGCAGCGAGCTTTAGTGAAATTTGTTATTTTAGCAACCTTATTTATTTGGTTGGATTTTTTTATGGACTTTAAGGTTTCTATCATTAATGACGAGATTTAACCCTAATACTCCCTATAAATACTCCAATATAGAGTTAAGAATCTCATCGTAGCATAGCACTAGACCTCATTCGTTAGGGTTAGCTCTCTACTATAGTTAGGATTTCCTTTTTTCCAAAACGTAAGATTCTACAATCTCAATTCTTTGTGATGATTTTGTGCTTCATCAATATTAATTCCTGCTACACACTATACTACTTATTTTTCATATTTTTTATTCAATTTAGTTCCATTGGTTTCAGTTTTATGCTTTTAATTATTACTGTTCTTAGTTTATTTTCGTTCTTAGTTGCAATCTATAGTTTTAATTTAATTCCGTTAAAGTAGAGTTTCGAAGTTTCAATCTTTAGTTTATTAATTATTATCCCATCTCATTAATTCAACCATAGATAGAATTAATCGCATTCTAGATTTCAATCCTTGGAAAAATTAGATTAATTTCAATTCAATAGACTTAGTAAGTAGAAAAGCCCCTTTGGAATTAATTTGTCTAACTAGAAGCAAGGTTTCTGAACCCTAGAAATTGTTCCATAATTCTCGTGGGAACGATCCTTACTCACCTAATTTACAAACTTACCTCATATCCTTGCGAGCGTGTGAATGTTGGTTGGGGTTATTAAGGTTTTTATTTATTGCTTGTTTGTGAATTGAATTACCTAATCAAATATTTACCGAACAATAGTGCATGAAAAATCAGCCATCGTCAAACAAAGACTTTTTTGCTCCAACCACCTCAGTGTTGTGGCCTCAAATTTTTGTTGGAGTGATACTGACTGCAACTTCTATAGCATTTCATAGTTTTGCTTCGAAGATGTTTGTCCAATATCCGATTGATGCGCCTTTTTTTTCATGTGACCTTAACACATAGGAGAGCATTGTTAGCTATAATAAAAACTTAAAATAAATCCTAAATAGATAAATAAAATTCTCACAAAATAGGCCAAAAAATGAATAAAAGATGAATGAAAAGCTAACTCTCAACAAAGTTAGGTTAAAGGCACGACCTAACTCTATACACAAGAACCTAATGAAATATGCTCATTAAAACCTAAATAAGTACTAAAACACTTAATTAACACATATTAACACATTCTAACACAAAAAACCAAAAAGACAAAAGCACACACGAAAACACTAAGAAACTTGAAACTAGTAGCAAAACTATCAAATTTATGGTACATATTACTCTAGTTTCTTGAAGTTGTCATTGCAGGGACTAATTGGACTAAAATTTAAATTGGAGAACAATTACAGTCTTAGCAAAATTGTTGGAGGACTATTCACGTTATTTTTTTCTTCCTAGTCCTTGTTTAATAATTAAGAGAAGCCTTTCATTTCGCGAAACATAATCTCCCTATTTTTTATAAACTGGGCCACCCAATCCAGATAGGTCCCTTCCAATAGTTATTAAGTAACTTCTAGATGCTACTAATTGTTCGATAACTACCATAAACCTTGTCATCTACAGTAAGGCAAGCATTCACTATTCATACCTTCTTGGTTATAGATTTGGGGACAATGGAATTTTAAGACTTATTCTTGGTTATAAGGGAAAAACTTTTATTTCCACTCGAATCATACAATTAATTGACTAGGGTACCCTTCAATAGAATTTCAATATTCACATTACCGAGGGTAAATGTTGGAATTTAACTACAAACATCACAAAAACAAAGGGAAATCAGACATTTTTCAGTTTCGCTTGCCAGCATTTCAATCAAAATTCTAACCCCACATGGTGTGTAGTCCTTCATTCTTTCATTTTTATATTCCCGTTTGATAGATATTGAAAAAACACAATCTTGAAATGGAAATGTTGAAAGATCGAAGAGAAGATATATACATATATATATATATATATATATATATATGTATATATGCATGTATCTATAAAATTAAAACCACCTAAAAGTAGGGGTGTGGGCACCCTTTTATTAAAAAGAAAAATTTACAAAGGAAAGGGAACAGGCCAAAACCTCCTATGACAATTTACATCATACATATCTGGGGTGCCCTTTTTTGCTAGGGCCTTGGAACTTGGCACTGAGCTAATAATGTTAATTTGAAAATTCAATAAAACTTCTAGTTGACATTTTATGTGATCTTTGTTGATCAGCTAAATGTTTGCAGCTTTTTTCTTTCTTTGCTGGTACTTTTTTAAGTTTCATAGACTCCGTTTGCTAATCAATTGACTTCCATTTCCTTCCTACCATTTTGTTAATAGTCTTATCCTAAGTCTTCCAAGCAAAAAGGCACTAATTCTTTTCGAGATTCTAAATCCAAAAAGAAATGAGTTAAATCAACTGGTTGTTTAAAACAATCCACTACTGGCTTCTCTCTTATCTTAGAATTGAATAATGCTCACTTATCTGGCATCTCGTTACTTAGTTCTCTGTCATCTGAGTCCAAAGAAAATTCTTGATGTTGAGTCATTTTTAGTTTGTTTGAATTAAAATTCGTTGAAGAAGAACCAATTCTTAAAATAAGTTGTGTAGTCTGAGAATATGGGAAACCTTGAGCGAGCCGAGCAGCTTGGGTTCGCAAGGGTGATGTAGTCAACTTTTGGGAGAGAAAATTCTAAAAATATGCCAATTTTCTAACTTTGTTCTAGATTTGGGTGCTTATTTGGAATTGCTGTTCCGAAGGAGTGGAACTCGCATTCTCCGAATGCGAGTTCCAGAAATTTTTTTTTTAAAAAAAAAAAAAAAAAAATTATTTGACTGACCACGCATTCGTTGAATGCGAGGTCTGTCAGTCAAAATTTTTTTTTTTTTTTTTTAATATTTTTAAGCAAAAAATTCCGTTGTAATGAATTTATGTTTTTTTATTTTTTTTTTTTGGTTATAGCTAATTTGACTATATATATATTGTTTTGTAGAATTTAGCAAATTTGACTATGTATATTGCGAATGGAAATCGTGCACTATTACAAAAATAGAAAAAATGAATGATTTCAGAAATTTGACTATGTATATTACGAATGGATTGCACTATTAAAAAAATAGAAAAATGAAGGATTTGACTGTAAGATAAAATCATTTAAATAGTAAATCGTAAATTATAAACTATTATATTTAAATCATAAACTATAACATTAACGAAATAGTACGCGAATGAAATGTGTAAACCCGTTAATTTATTAATTTATCGTATTTTTAATAAAATTTTGACAGGTCCTATTTATGACTTAGAGGAGAAGGAGGAGGAGGAGGAGGAGGATGAGGAGGAGGAAGGAGGAGGGCACAGTTCAAAATTAAGATTCTATTAGAATATGGGCGGTGGACTTTGGGGACTTGGGGAATTGGGGACTGATCTTCTGCGAGGCTTCAAGCCTCGCAGAAGATTAGTAGAGCCCGACCTCGCATTCGAGGAATGCGAGGTCGGTCAAACGTAAATTTTTTTTTTTTTTTTTAAATTTATTTGGAACTCGCATTCAGAGAATGCGAGTTCCACCCCTTTGGAACCCAACTTTCAAATAGGCATAGATATAGAACACATTTCAAAATAGGCATAGATATAGAAATTTCTCACTTTTGGGAAGTGAAATTTGCATGGTTATTACTTGTGGGAGGTAGCAAAGAAGCTTGCATAGAAAATTCCAGAATTTTGCATGAATTTGCACTGGGATACCGAACCTCTTCTCAATTTCCACTTGATGAGCTTGGTTCAAAATTTGAGCAATAAGAGCACAATCCTTTAGTTCCAAATTCGGGGGCTGCTTTTGCGGATGTATTCACCAAGTCAATGATTTTTGTAACCTCTAGATTATTACCCAAAAAAATAGGATTTCAAGTTTGAAATTGGTTTAGAGAGATAATGGTGGAACTATCCCCACTAATTGAGGGATTTCAATTTTCAATCTCCTTGGCTTGTGGTTGGTTAGTTTGCAGCTCCTCCAGTGTTGTGACCAGTTACTTCTCAAGCAACACCTTCTGTGGTCATTTTTCCACAAGGGGAACCTCTATACTAATTGCTTGGCCACCACCTGCATCTTTTTCATGTGCCATGCTAAATGGACCAGCTTCTGGATTTGCGATCGACATCAATTTCTTGGTTTGCTTTCCTTGTTTTTGGGATGGTTAGGACTTTTGTATGGTTTGCTCATCTATTTCCATCAATTACTTCTTCTTTGGCCTAATATCCTCAGCATTATTCTTGTCGTGTGAATTTGAAAACCCCACCATGCATTTGCCAAATCATGGCCAATTTTGTAGCATTTTTTATAGTATCTTGGGGGATACTCGTAGCAAATATTTTGCCATTTTCCATTCTCCCCCAACCCCAATAAATGCCAGTCTTGAAGACAATTCAGACAATAAGTCTACTTCCACACATACTTTCGCAATGTTTGGCCTAGTAAAGTTTCTGTTGCTAAATACAACTTTAGTGGAGTGCCTATGGCTTGAACCAATGAGAAAACTAAATGCCTAAAAATAGCTGGTAAACCTTCTAATGTGATCCAAATAGGAATAATCGCAAGTTTAATATCTGGTGTAAAGTGCAGAAGCCATTTTAGAAAACACATGAAAAATCCATTGATAAACCATGTGCTCTTAAACCAGCACCTCAAGTAATCATCTTCTAATGTAACTGAATTAAAACATGCTTATGATCTAATAATCCAATTGTGAAAGGATCCTTGAAACCATTTGTTTGGAAGCGTTTATGAACTGTTTCCTACCTTGAGGAAAATTTGCCAACCAGAGTAAGTTGAAATGGAATAACCAATTCCTGCACCTTTTTATCTGTGAAAAAAATAATCGATTCACCTTTGTAAGATTGCAGCTGCTTCAGTGAGACAGTGGAGCGGTTTGTCCAAATGATGGACCACATTTTCTATTGAAAACTACTTGCCTTGAATGACATCTATAAAGGATCTTGGTTGCCCTGAAAGGCCCCTTTCTCACCCTCGGCTGAGACACACTGAGGAACAAGATGTATTTTAAAGAGAGAAGGCAGAGAAATTTGTTTGCATGTCTTAGCTATGTATAGGTACATACATACATATCTATATATATATAGATGCACACACACGTACTAATAGAATCTTGTCGTGCCTTATGCCCACTATTTTTATACAAAATTTTTATATTTACAAATTTTAATTATTATATGAGGAATGTGCTTATTATTGTTATTTCCTCTTATAACAAAGTCTTCCTTTAACTGCACTTCTTTGTCAACCATCCATAGATCCATTCACCAAGTTCGAAGGGAAAAAATTCAGCTAGTATTTTTCTTAAAAAAAATATACAAAATTGTAATACTTTATTTTAGAAAAGACATTATTCACCAAGATCATTCATACATGTTGTCACGCATAATTTGACAAAAAGAACAATAGTTGAACGAAGAAACATCATTAAGTCAAGTACTTTGGTTTCCATAGAAAATATCAACTTGACACGTCGTGAACTCATAATAAAATGATAAACGTTTGCTTTTTTATTTTCAAGTTGATCCAATTGGAAGGGATCTTTCAATTTTCCAAATCAAATTATCTAGGTTCAACTGCTCGAAATTGAGAAAGATTTCAAGGCTGTCAATGGGCAAATAATTGAGGAAGTGAAAAGTTAATAAACTTTATAAATGCACATAATATACTACAATCAAGTGTACGTGTACTACGAAACCAAATCAAATTCTTCTCTTTTCGTGGAAAAACTAGTGCTGGAGCTGGGACAAAAATTGAGAGTAACATCAAATACATCAGGTCAGCCACATAAGCATCCCCAAAACCAACCTCCAAAATAATTTTTTATTACTAAAATTCTTCAGTAATGTTAAAACAAATGCTGAACATGTGGAATTGAAGGTGTAGATCAAGTTGCACCTAAACCTATATATAGCAATGACATGCCAGTCATACACATAATGCAGCAACCAATTTTCAAATTGTACAAACTAGAAGGAAACAAATAAGCATCATACAAAGTTATTAAGATAGCTCTAGCTCTTGATATTTGAAACTCGACTTCCACTATGGACAACGTTTCAATCTAACTAACCTTTACTCAAATAGTGCTAACAAACACCTAGTGTCAAAAAAAAAAAAAAAAAAAAACAATTGTTCAAACATGAAGATTTCAAATACACAATTGAATTGAAATGATTTTTCGAATACAGGTATCAGTTAAAGATAAAACACTAGAAGGGCCCTAAAGGGGCAAGGTTCTAAAAGCCTCATACCTGGAATTTTGAGTTTCTACATCAAAGAGATAATCTATAATGAATTAAAAGTTCTACCTGCCACAAAATATTAAAATTAAAGATGAGTTATCCACTAATGTGTTTTTCTATTTTGACCTCATTATTTGAAATCGGTTTAGCACATTGTAGCATGAATAGAAGAATATGAGTTTTTAGGAAAATGGAGGATGGGATTAGCACTATTTCTCATCCATAAATTTATACCTTCCTTTTAATTAAAATATTTTTCTAAATATACTTTCATGGCTCAATTCATTCTAAAGAAGCAAAAACTCAATATACCATTTCGTAAAATTTATCTTAATAATTTCATTGAAATTAATTTCAATTTTTACCAGATTATGCCATAATCATACATCGTAAAGTTGTATGTTTGCGTATGGTAGATCAATGTTATTAGCTATATGGGTGCAGATATAGGGATTTTACTGCTTGCAGAGAAAAACCATAATCTCTTAAACAGAAAAAGAGAATATTTGATAACATGCATGTGATCTTACTTGGTGAAAAAATGTGGCTGATCATCAGGTTTTTGTATGCAATATTCTGTTTCTTTCCTTCCCAATCTCTCCTCTACCTACCACAGTAGTTAACTACATAAATCAACAAAAGTAATCCCAGCTTTTCTTTATCTTTTTGTTACACGTGAATATGCAAATAAATAGGGCAAAAGCTTGTGGACTTCTGAGAAACAATTAAAACAAAGCAAGAAAATAAAGCCAAACTCTTTCCGAAAAATAAGTAAGATTTTTAGAGCAAAAAAAAAAAAAATTTACTTTAGGCATAGCTTTACCCGGGTTCCAGCAAACTCAGGGTCTCTGTATTATCCTTCTTCTCTTCTTATCAACCCAATCAATTGTTGAACTTTTCTAATCCAAGAACCAAAAAAAAAAAAAAAAAGACCCACTGTTAAAAAAAAAAAAAAACAAGAACCACCGTTGTAAAAAAAAAAAAAATCTGTTATTCTTATACAAGATGAAAAGAAATGGCCATTTATGATTTCATCTATTGTACAACCGTCAAAAAGATTTCATGTCCATGATGGCTCCTACAGATTTATACGTCAGATATTCTCGTAAAAAAACCTCAAGAAAATATTAGGGAGCTGTACCTTTATGAGGTTAAACAGAGAACATACATCCATAACCTACAAAAACAGTGACATAATTGAATTTGTCATCAAAAGCATCAAAAGTGACCACAAAAGATGTAACTCAAAAAAAAATTAGAAAATAAAAATAAAGAAATATAGGTAAGTGAACGTGAATTTTTTTTTTCAATTTTTTTCGTATTTATTAGCAAAAAAATAAACTTGAAAGTTCAAAATAGTAAATTAGAAGGTGAGGGAAAAAGGATTTTAAAGGTTTGTGGACTTACCGTTGGTGGCCATGGATGCTGACAATAGAATGAGAGGCATGTGGGGGAGACCCAAATCATCTACAAGTCAGTACAACAGGTTTAATTAGCTTGTTAGCAACACAAAGAGGAAAGATGTAGCGAAAATCAGAAGAAATTAAATGAGAGAAAATAGGTAAAACAAAATCTTGTAGAACATGGATTAGAGCTTCCATCTTTTCCATATTCAATTCAGTAATATAATGTAAAAGCCAAAAAATCAAAAAAAGTGATTCTCAATAAGGCATAAGAAGGAAAATCAGGGAAAGATCTATTGGAATTTCTAATTATTCCATGTGGGTTTTATTTTAAATTTCAAATATAGTATTTAATTATGATGTTTATCAATTTGACTTAATAACTACCTTTGAGATAATTATCACGTTGTGATAATTGTTACGTTTTGTGATAACCACTCATTGTAACCATTTTAGTGTTACGTTTTGTGATAACCACTCAGTGTAACCATTTTAGTTTTTCTTATGGGAAAAACGTTATAAATATACGAAGTATTTTGGATCCCTAAGCGTGACATTCTATCAGAAAATACACCATCGTATCATATTGTCTAGGTTTAGAAGAACCCAGAAAATTAATTCCTTTTTTTTTTCTTTTTCGTTCTATAGTGACCCAACAACATCAAGCTCCTTGGCTTTATTCTACATTCGATATTCTGTGATATTATTTATGCACAGATTAAATTTTATTTTGTAGATATAAATATCTATCATTTGGTATCAGAACATATTATGCCACTGCCTTAATAACTTTACATATATGTATATGTTGATTTGGATTTACTGTTGACATATTATTGAGGAAATCTAAAATTATAAATTATTTATAATTGATTCTATAATTTTTCTTTAAACATCTATTTGGTGTTATTAATTGCTGGGTTATAACTGTATATTTTTGTTTATGTATATGAATTATAGACCATGATAATGGGTTTATGATTTTGATGTTTTTATTGAAAAACTAAAGTTAGAAATCATTAGGAAATTGGATTTACATATTTTCTGTGATTAAAAATGCAATTTTTGATGACCAAATGCCTAGAAATATGTGTGGGTCGCAACCATATAGCAGAGACCTGTTTTGGTCCATACCGGGTGAACAAAATGGTGTTTTTTTTTTTTTTAAAGAAAAAGAGAAGGGGTCACTGATGATGATAGAGGTTTGAACCCGTGACCTTTTGGACACAAGACATGGGTTCTCACCACTGACCACCCTTGTGGCTTGTGTAGTTTTGGAGTAAAACATTTTTATTAACCAATACTTCTAATAATAATAAAATAAATAAATAAATAAATAAAAATATCCATGTGTTGGACAAAAGTTTTCATCCAATGAACTTTCAATTAAGTGTCAAGGATTGTGACTGCTTGAACTACTTCAATGGCTTGTTTAATTTTGGAATATAATTTTATTTAAACAAGATAAAGTTCAATTTTGATTAAAAAAAAAAATTACCTTTTGCTTCTAGAAGGGTTTGAATTAGGGACCTTCTGATTAAGAGTTAGGAAGTCTAACAAATTAAGCTACTCAAGCTATTTAGTTTTGGAATGTATTATTTTTATATAAGTTACTTCTAGTTTGTTATTTGAATATATATATCAACATTATATATATGTTTGTGACTTTTCTATAATTATTAATGTCTGTGATCCGTATATATATATGTTTATGTATTTTTAATTATTGAGTAGCCTCAACATCTTTAATTGAAATATATATATATATATACATATATATATACACACACACACACGTACATTAATCTAGATGTATTATGTTGTTTTGGGATCACTTATAATGTAAGACATTAATTGTCATTATATCACATTTAATATAATAAATTTTATTCCACAGGAAGTTTTATTATGTTATATTGTGTGATTAAAGGGGTGACATATTACATTATATTCTTTAATTTACCCATAGGAATTAAGGAAAGGAACATGATTTAATAGTTTTGTAATTTTGATTGTATGAATTTATTTGAATTAGAAATTTAGACTACAGGCAATTTCTATATCATGTAATTCATATTTCTTAGTACGTTTTTCTTTGGTAAAATATAATAAATGTTAATTAGCCTCAAATTTTTGATATAAGCATGTATGTAATTTATTTGTGCAGTTTTTCAACCTATGAATTTTTCTGATATGAAATGTGACATTTCTAAGCAAAAGGGTGACAACTATAAGTTGTGGAAAGAGAGGATTCTTCTTAATTTGGGGTTGATGGACATTGATTATGCTATCAGGAAAGATGAACCACATCCGATTACTGACTTCGAATAGCCAACCTAGTGATGTTGAGCTTTACGAAACTTAGGAGCGATCTAATCGCCTCTGTGTGATGTTCATGTAAGAGAACATGTAAGCTGGCATTCAGGGTCTCTGTTAATCAGTATAATAATGTCCGAAAGCTATTGAAGGCTATTGATGAGCAGTTTGAGTCTTCAGATAAGGCTTTACCTACTCATGAAGTTCTCTACCATGAAGCTCACTGGTATCAAAGGGATGCGTGAACACATTATGCAGATAAGGAACGTAACAGCTCAACTTAAAATCTTGAGGTTACAAAGTCTGAATCTTTTCTTATGCACTATATTCTGTACTCTTTACCACGGTAGTATGGGCATTTCAAGATCTCTTACAATACACATAAGGATAAATGGTCTATCAATGAATTGATGACGATGTGTGTGCAAGAGGAAGGAAGGCTGCTTATAGAAACTGGAGAGAGTGTGCATCTAGCAACTCAAGGAAAGAACAAGAACAGCCAAGCCAAGAAGACTGGTAAGAGAAAGAAAGAGATGTCTTCGCAAGGAGATATTAAGAAAGGAATCCAAGTACTTCGTCTATAAGAAGAAGGGACACATGAAGAAGGATTGCCCCAAAATCCAGAGCTGGCTTGAGAAGAAAGGTAACCTAGTCTCACTTGTGTATTATGCATCTAATATGGTAGATGTTAATCATAACACATGGTGGATTGATTCTAGTTCTACAATCCATATTACGAATTCCTTGCAGCGATAGTGAAATCTAAGAATGCCAATGGAAAGTAAGGACTACATCTATTTAGGAAATAAGATGTGGTCTCATGAGAATGCAATTGGGACATGCAGTTTAGTTCTCATTAGTGGCTTTACTTTAGATTTGGAAAGGATATTTTATGTTCCAAACTTGTCTGAAAATTTAATTTCATTGTCAAAACTTGTACTTTGGGATATTCCTGGTATTGTTCAAATGTTGGATTTAGTTTATTTTATAAATCTGACCCTGTCGGGATCAATATTTTGTTTACGATGGTCCTTTTAAAATTAATTTGCAAAATAATGCTACATTTACTACTTTGCATGTTCAAAATAATACTGGTGTTAAAAGTTATGAATGAGGATTCCTCTATGTTGTGGCACTGGAGATTGGGACACATCTCTATTCAGAGAGTCAAGAGATTAGTGGATGATGGAGTACTTAATACTCTAGATTTTACTGATTTCAAGACTTGTGTTGACTGCATAAAGGGTAACCAGTCCAACATGTCAAATAAAGGAGGCAAGAGGAGTTCAGAATTATTGGAGACCATACATACAGACATATGTTGTTCGAATATGGATGCATATTGTTAAAAGCATTTCATCGCCTTCATAGATGATTTCTCATGATACATGTATCTCTACTTTCTTAATAACAAAAATGAACCACTAGACTCCTTTAAGGTGTTTAAGGTAGAAGTAGAGAAATAATGCGAAAAACAAATTAAAATTATGAGATCCGACAGACGTGGTGATTACTATGGCAGATATCTCACTGAAGAAGGACAAGCACCTGGTCCTTTTGCAAGGTTTCTTACTGAGCATGGGATTGTTGCTCATACACTACACCTAGTTCTCCGGGCCAAAATGGTGTAGTAGAGAGAAGAAACTATTATTGGATATGGTGCGAAGCATGCAAGCATGTTGAAAACTTTCAAAATCTGTGGAATGAAGCTCTTAAGACGGTAGTGTACATATTAAACTGAGTTCCAACCAAAGCTATCCCAAAGATGCCATTTGAGTTATTTAAAGGTTGGAAACCAAGTTTGCAACAGTACACATTTGGAGATGCCTATCTGAAGTGGAGTTTATAACCCACAAGGAAAAAAGTTGGACCCAAGGACCATTAGTGGGTTTTTTGTTGGATATTCTGAAAGGTCTAAGGGATATAGATTTTCTGCCCATATAATGGTACAAGGATTATGGAGTCAAGAAATGCAAAGTGTCTTGAGAATGACCTAATTAGTAGGAGTGACAGATCATTGGGTATTGGATCTGAGACAGAACTATTTTGTTCCACAACTTTCCACTTCTAGTCATGGACAAACTATTGTTATTCACTACACTTCTGGAGATCAAGTACATGTTGAACAACTAGTCCTTGAAACTCCACAAACTGTTGATAATGATCCAGTAGATCCTGTTCAACAAATACCTAAAATTGTTGAACAACCAGTTGAACAACACATTCATCAGGATAATGTTGGAACAACATTGAGAAGTCTACTAGAGTAAAGTAAACAGCAATTCCAGATGATTATATGGTATATCTACAAGAGTCTGAGTATAACATTAGAGCCGAAAATGATCCTAAAGTGTTTTCACAAGCCATGAACTATAATAAATCTAACTTGTGGTACAATGACATGAAAGAGGAGATGGAAGCGATGGCATCGAATGAAGTCTAGGATCTTGTCTTGTTGCTTGTTGGTGCAAAAACCATTGGATGTAAATGGGTCTTCAAAACCAAGAAAAACTCACTAGGCAGCATCGAGAGATATAAAGCAAGTATCTGTTGCCAAAGGATTCACTCAAAAAGAAGGAATTGATTATACGGAAACCTTTTCTCTTGTATCTAAGAAAGATTCTCTTCAAGTCATTATGGCATTGGTTTCCATTTTGATTTGTATTTGCATCAAATGGATTGAAAATGGCATTTCTTAATGGAGATCTAGGGGAAGATGTTTATGTGAAACAACCCGAAGGATTCTCCTATGGTGAGCATTTAGTTTTTAAGCTTAAAAAGTCTATATATGGATTGAAGCAAGCCCCTTGTCAATGGAATTTAAAATTTCATGGTGTGATCTCTTCGTTTGATTTTGAAGAGAATATCATGGATCAATGTATATACTAGAAGGTCAGTGGGAGTGAGATTTTTTTTCTTGTTCTGTATGTGTGTGACATCTTACTTGCAAGTAATGATAAAAGATTGCTATATGAGGTGAAACAATTTCTCTCTAGAATCTTTGATATGAAGGACATAGGTAAGGCATCTTATGTCATTGGCATAAAGATGTGTGTCCAAAGAAATAGAACTCAGTGCATTTTGGGTTTGTCTCAAGAGACTTATATTAACAAAGTTTTAGAGAGATTTTGGATGAAAGATTGTTCACCAAGTGTGGCACCCATTGTGAAGGGTGACAGGTTGAACTTGGACCAATGTCCGAAAAATGACTTTGAGCATGCACAGATGCAAAACATTCCATATGCTTCTGGCGTAGGAAGCCTGATGTATGCTTAGGTCTGCACAAGACCTAACATTGCATTTGCTGTAGGAATGTTGGGAAGATATCTGAGTAATCCAGGTATGGACCACTGGAGAGCTTCAAAGAAGGTAATGAGGTACCTTCAAGGAACAAAACATTACATGCTTATATACAGACGGACTAATAATATAGAGGTGTTTTTCTACTAGGATTCAGACTATGCTGGCTGCATTGATTCACAAAAAATTGACATCTGGTTATGTCTATATGCTAGCCGATGAAGCTGTGTCTTAGATAAGTGCGAAACAAACTTTGATTGCAATTAAACCTCTACTATGGAAGCTGAGTTCGTTTCTTGTTTTGAGGTAACTTTGCATGGTGTATGGTTGAAGAGTTTCATATTTGCGCTTAGAGTTATGGATTCTGTTTCTAGGTCATTGAGGTTCTTTTGTGACAATTCAGCTGCTGTTTTTATGGCTAAAAACTATAAGAGTAGTAGTCGAAGTAAACACATCAACATCAAGTACTGAGCCATTCGAAAACGTGTTAAAGAAAATATAGTGGTCATTGAATACATTAACACTAAATTAATGATTGTCGATGCCTTGACTAAAGGCATGCCACCAAAGATTTTCAGGGATCATATAGTTAGAATGACACTTGGTTCCATAATGTGATCTCATTTCATATGTACGTACATTTGATATTTCCAGTTAAACTCTTATTCAATTATGTTTTTTCATATTCAGTTGCGCATACTTATTTGGTTATTTGAGAAAACTCACTTAAATTGGCCCTATAATAAGCATAAGGATTATTCAATAAGTTGACTATGATCACATAAAGTTTAGCGTTGAAGAGACATAATGCATAGTAATACATGGAAGACAATACTTGTTTCTTGGAGGACTTGTAGCCATGATTCATGTGTTTTGGATCTTGCTTGTGACACTTGATAGTTTGTATATCGAATAAAATATGTGGATCAAGTGGGAGAAATGTTGGAATTTTTAATTATCCCATGTGGGTTTTATTTTAAATTCCAAATATTTGATCCAATATTTAATTATGATATTTATCAATTTGACTTAATAACCACCTTTGTAACAATTATCACATTGTGATAATTGTTACGTTTTGTGATAACTAATCATTATAACCGCTTTAGTTTTTCTGATAGGAAAAACGTTATAAATATATAGAGTATTTCGGGTCCCTAAACCTGACATTCTATCAAAAAATATACCATCCTATCAGATTGTCTAGGTTTAGAAGAACCCAGAAATTATTTCCTTTTTTTTCATTTTTCATTCTATTGTGATCCAACAACATCAATGACGCCATGGAGGCATGTTCCTTGGTTCTATTCTGCATTCGATATTCTGTGATATTGTTTTTGCACAGATTAAATTTCATTTTATAGATATAAATATCTATCAAGATCTCGTGCAATAACATAAAATATGGACAATTTGGTTGAATAGAATATTCAAAAGTTAAATCTAGTAAAATTTTGCTTGAGAGAAAGTATGGTGACCCATGATTTACAATGCAGAAAATCTGTTAAAGAAAAGTGGTGGTTTGAATAAGTGAAAAAAAGAAGATGAGAGACTTTTGGGGTAAATTTTTTACTGTATTTGTCTTCTAATTAACTTTAAACTTGACCTAACGGCTTGTATTAATTATAATTAGAGAAAAACACCAATCCAAGAATCCAAAAACTTTACAGGTGATCTGGTCTAAAATAGGGGTTATAAGCTATAATGTGTTTAGCATTGTTTAGAGAATAATTGTAGTCCATCAGGCAGGGAAAAATTAATGTTTCTGTAATAGAAACCATGCACTGTGTGCTACTATTATTCCCTATACAGTTCGGATCTGTACATGGCAAAAGGGTATTTGTGCCTTTCATGCAAAAACCAAAATCATTTAGAAGTAACAACAGCGAAAGGATGGTGAAATGACAAAACAACCCAACAGGACTACGGAGATTGTTTCTTACATAAAGGGTAGAAATTATAATCTTTCACAAAAAAATAAATAAAAAATAAAAAATCCACACGTCTCTTCCACATCAGCTGACTCATCACCTAACACAATACCACAAGGAGAGTGGAGAAACTCCCCTCCTGCTCTTCCTAAATGAGCAGAAGTTCCACCAAAATAAATTCCCTTATAATAATCAATACATTTTCTAGTAGGTAAAATTATTCAATTTGATGCCCTTTTAATTGCATTATTAGCCACTAATATGCAAACTTACTTGAGATCTAGCTCTTTCAATTTCTGGTTCTAATTGAGTAAGCTCGATCCTACTCGACTGTAGCTGCTGAACATATGCCTGCATGTAACAGAAGATCAAACAGGAAAATTTATTAGTTCTGAAAAAAAAGAAAAAAAAAAAAGAAAAATAGTTCTTAATATTGTGAACTTACAAATTGAAAAAAACTAGGTAATATTTTTGGATGGACTGATACTTCTAAGTCTACTTTTCCTAGCTGCCGCCCTATTATGAGCAAGCCTCCTTAGTGTCTGTGGTACGATACAATAATGGAGAATTCAAAATAAGAGAAAAGCCTAATATTGCTAAAACTTAGTAACTAAAGCTCACCAATCATTAATAGAATACTATGTTTGCATGTAATAAACGCCAAGATAAATGTAAAAGTTGGAAGCTGATCTCTTGTGTTTAAGATTTCATCCAAATCTAGAGCTATTTCTCTTCCTAAATAGTAGACCAATCATAATCAATGAATGATCAATGAACAAACATATTATTAAAAAGGTTTTTATGCCTGCTAATGTAAACAACAAAATTCAACAAATAAGAACTTGCATGTAATTCCTATTTGAACTACATCTGTCATCCAGCAATCACCTCTCAAAATATAACAACAGATATGCTCTCAAACAGAATATATCATCCAAGTTCTATGCGTTATAAAATTAATCTTCTTACTGTCCATGATGAAAATTCTAAACATGCACAACATCCATGATCAACCACCTAAATTTCTTGGCAGGCACATAGATAAAACCTTAGCAAACAAACCTCACTGATCATTAACGAAGTCAAGATGTATGCATGAAAATAAAAATTGCAAGATCAGTGCAGAATCTGCAAGGTAGTTTGTTCTGTAACAATTGCATCAAAATCAAGCACTATTTCTCATCCTGGATAACCAACGGACCACCATCAATCATTGACCAAGGTTCAGGCTTACTCATAAGTCTAGAAAACTAAAATTATATGTATCTTAAACTTGAAGGTTTGGCTACTAGTTTGGAGCATTTTTAGTGTTTTCGTGTGTGTTTTTGTCTATTTTGCATTCATGTGTTAGACTGTGGTAATATGTGTTTATTAAAATTGTGTGTTTTAGTACTTATTTAGGTCTTAATAAGCATATTTTATTTGGTTCTTGTGCATAGAGTTGTGTCGTGTTTTTGACTTAATTTCGTTGGAAGTTAAGTTTTCGTTTGTCTTTGTTTGTCATTCATTTTTTGGGCTATTTTGTGAGAATTTTATTTATATATTTAGGTAATATTTTAAGTATTTATTATAGATAATAATATTCTCCTATGTGTTAGGGTCGCATGAAAAAAAACGGTGCATAAATCGGACGTTGGATGAAGATTTTTGAAACAAAATTATGAAGTGCTGCATTTCAGAAGTTTCAGTCCAAATTGGGATCTCAAATTTCAGATCGCGATCTAGAGACGGTTGAAGCAAAAAATGACTTTGTTCCGAGCTGATTTTTGCTGTACTATTACCCCACGACCCTAGCACTACTTATACCCCATTTAAGCATCATTTGAGGCATAAAAGGCCCATTAGAAAGGTAGTAGAAGTAGGCCAGATTTGAAAGTAATTTTCTTCCTGATTCCTCCCTATTTGGGGAGGATTTTCTTAGATTAGAGTAGATTAGGGCTTCTATTTCTTGTAGATTTCAAATCCAAGCTAAAGATTGAAACTTTTTAGTTGTAAGTGCTTTGTTTATGTTAAAATTCCTTTAGTTAAACTTTAATTTCATGTTCCTTTAGTTAATTAGTTTAATTGCTTTAATCTAATTGCTTCTTTTATTTGTTTTTTTAGAGTAATTGTTAGATTAGTTTATGGATTTTCTTTAAAAATGCTTTCCTAGTGATAATTTGTAGTTTAGATTGATTATTTAGGATAGATTAGTTTCTAAGCTTTTCATGTAATTACTTTCTTTACTTGCTTTCCTAGTTTAATTGGTAGATTAGTTAATGGGTTTTTTTTCTTAGTTATGGTTTCTTAATACTAATTTGTAGTTTAGGATAGTTAATTACTTTCTAGAAGTGCTTTCTTTTACATGCTTTCATAGAACAGTTTATGGGCTTTCATTAATTATGATTTCTTATAGTCCTGTGGTAATTAGTAGTCTAGTAGTCTAAACTTTCCTAATTTTATTATTTGCGTTGTTTTAGATCATTTTCTTGTGTTTATTTGTGTTGTTAATTGTTCAAGAACATGCAAGGACCTAATATGAACGATTCATACCAAGGAGATTACCATTTTATGGTAATAGATGTATACCCAATGAGCATGATTCTTGTTATGGTTACTTTCCATTCCCCTTAGATTATCAAGTGGGATGGTCTAGCCATCAATACACTTATGAGAGCTACCAAAATTATCAAATGGCATAGTCTAGCCATTCATATCCTTATGTGAGCTATCAATAAAATTCCTACTCTTTCCCTCCATCACAAGAGCATTCATATGATCAAATGGAGTCATATTTCTTTCACCAAACAACTCAAGAAAGTTAAGACATAAGAAGGTTGGACAAGTGGATGCAAATTCAAGAATTTCGAGAAGAAATAGCCCAACTTCTAGATGAAAGAGCTCAATTTCGAGAAATTATGTATCTGTCAAAGAACGAGAAAATCTTGCTCAACTTCAAAAAGAAATAGATAGACTCCATGAAGAGAAAGCCACATCGAACAATCGGTCACAAGACCAACTTGCCGAGATTCAAGGAATAGCAAATGGTGAAGAACAATGTATTCCAACACCTCTACCAATGGATGAAGAACCTGTTCAAGAAGAACAAATTGAAAATGTCTTGGAAGAAACGGTTCTCAAGTGCTTCATGAAGTTAAAGTTACAACAATCGAGACACTCAATGCTTATGTAAAGGAATCACTAACTTTACCTTTGCATGAGTGTGTGTTTGTTCCGGTTACTATAAAAGAGGTTCTATTTGAGGTGTTCGTGGAGAAAGAGCAAGTTCTAGGAGGTATGGATGAAGAAGGATACATTTCAGAGGGGATTAGGGAGGCACAACCTACATATGCCGAAGTTCATTTCCTTGGACATTTCGGAGGAGCTCAACAATAGTGCAAATATCACCAAGTATTACAATATTCTTGGGGAGCCTCCTTGGTGTTGAGGGAGTAATTCTTTCTTTTTTTCTTTATTATGCTTTCTTTACTTTACTTGCTTTAGTTTAAATACCTTGTTGATAATAAAGGCTTGTAGCCTTGTGCTTAATTTAGTTGTGTTGTGTTATTGGCAAATGATTTATTGGAATTTCTTGGTCAAATATGGTTGTTAATGAGAATGGTGATGACAATATATGACTTGTTGTGATTTCCGAATGATGTACATGATTTATTGGTTGAACTTGGACTTGGTTTTATCTTTTGATTATGGATATTCTAGTTGTTGATACATTTCATGTGCTAAATAGTTGAGATTATTTTGCGGAAATCATATGAATACTTGATTTGGATTAAGAGTAGTCTTTGTGATTGAATGTCTTTGTGAAGTAGATTATGTTTGAAACTAAGTTTGGGGGAATGAGTTGGGCATTTAGATAACATTTTTATTGTGTTAAACCTTGTTACTCTTATTTGTGCTTTTCTTTTTCTTTAAATATTGTTTGAACCCTATGAAGCCTCGAGGACCCTGCCTTAGTATAATCATAACTGGTTGTTGAAGAAAAATTAATTTTTAGGACTCATGTTTAATTGAAGATTGCATTTATATGATTTACTTGACATTTGCTCATTGCTTAGCCTTGATAAATGTTGTGCTCAATGTTGATGAAGTTCATAATTAAAGGTTAGAAGTCTTGTTGTTATGTTCAATTTGAGCTTACTTGATTGCATTCATATTCACTTGGTTAATATGTTGTTCATCTTCTATATTTGCTTTTTGATTGTCCAAGTGTAATTCAAAATCATTGCCTAGTCTTTTTTTTTTATATGCTTTCTAGTAGTATTATTATGCGTTTGTTCTATTTTGGGTGAGTGATAGGATGAGTTGTACTCATCACATAAATAGAATGACAAGTTTGGGGGTGTTATTTGCTAGTGTTGGAATGGTTTCTTTTTGTGAATATAAATATTTGTGTGGTGAATTTTGGATAAAAAATTGACTTGATTATGGTACTCGATGATGACAAATGACTTGCAATATCATATGATTGAGTTATTTAAACTTGGTATTCCGCAAATTTTGGTGTGTTTAGTTCTTTTGCAACCAAAGAATTTCAAAAGCCTTGTATTACTATATTCAAAAAGTTAGGCTTTCACATTTTTATAGTAGTTCATTTGAGACATTGTTTTTTACCAAATCAATAGTATTACTTTGTTGGTCAATTCATCTTTTGGAAAAAAAAAAATTTGGTTTAAATGGAATAGAAGTGATTTAGGTCATTTTATGTGTTTGCATAGGGAGTTTTCTTCTAACCTGTGAGTGATTGGTTTGAATATAATCTTGGATACGTTTTACTCATCTTCCTTGGTTTAGATCAACATAAAAAATATAAAAAAAAAATTTGCTTTTAGGAATAAGGTAAGTACGGGATTCTGACATGTACAATATTGTTTCTCCAAATTAAGTCATTAGGAATTATGTTTTAGTATACTAACAAGTTTGAGGAGGAAATGTGTGTAATACTCATAATTGATATCATACTACTCACTCCTTGATAGAGAAATATTTCCAATGTCTGACATGTGCATATTAGGTAGACTCCTAATGATCTTCTATTTCCATGTAGCCTTGTCAAGATGGTTGAAAACGTTGTAATCCTTTTGATTTGATTAAAACTAAATTTTAGATGAATTGAACATATTTTTAAAAAACCTTTTTGATGATGGTTAATACTTGGTTATTTGAAAATTTTTGTTGCCATTTGTACTTGTTTCCTTTAGAAAAATTCAAAAACTTGGAATGACTGGATAAAATAGTTCAATTGTCATATGGTATTTGAGGTCCCTTGAGAGGTCTCATAATTATTGAAAGTACATCCACTATTTACCTTTTGGGTTTTATCTTGGTGGTGTCTAATGTGTTGTGTCTTGTGTCGTATGTTTTGCATTGTTCGTTTTTATTGTTCTTTTTTCTTATCTTTTATTTTGTTCGGGATGAGCAAAAATTTAAATCGAAGTTAGGGGTGTGATAATTCTAGAAAACTAGAGTTATATGTACCCTAAACTCGAAGGTTTGGCTACTAGTTTCGAGCAATTTAAGTGTTTTCGTGTGTGTTTTTGTCTATTTTGCATTCATGTGTTAGAATATGGTAATATGTGTTTATTAAGTATTTTAGTACTTATTTAGGTCTTAATTAGCATATTTTATTTGATTCTTGTGTATATATTTGTGTTGTGCCTTTGACTTAACTTCGTTGGGAGTTAAGTTTTCGTTCGTCTTTGTCTGTCATTCATTTGTTGGGCTATTTTGTGATAATTTTATTTATATATTTAGGTATTATCTTAAGTATTTATTATAGATAATAATATTCTCCTATGTGTTCGGGTCACATGAAAAAAACGGCGCATCAATCAGACGTCGGATGAAGATTTTCAAAGTAAAACTGTGAAGTGCTGTATTTCAGAAGTTTCAGTCCAGATCGCGATCTCAAATTCTAGATCATGATCTAGAGACGGCTGGAGCACTCTAAAAATGACTTTGTTCGGGGTTGATTTTTGATGCACTATTACCCCACACCCTGGCACTATTTATACCCCTTTTAAGTATCATTTGCGGCATAGAAGACCCATTAGAAAGGTAGTAGAAGTAGGTTAGATTAGATAATAATTTTCTTCCTTTTTCCTCCCATCTGGGGAGGGTTTTCTTAGATTAGAGCCGATTAGGATTTCTCTTTCTTGTAGATTTCAAATCCAAGCTAAAGGTTGAAACTTTTTGGTTGTAAGTACTTTGTTTATTTTAAAACTCGTTTAGTTAAGCTTTAATTTCATGTTCCTTTAGTTAATTAGTTTAATTGCTTTAATCTATTTGCTTCTTTTACTTGTTTTTTTAGAGTAATTGTTAGATTTGTTTATGGGTTTTCTTTAAAAATGCTTTCTTAGTGATTAGGATAAATTAGTTTATGGGCTTTTCATTTAATGGCTTTCTTTACTTGGTTTCTTAGTTTAATTGGTAGATTAGTTAATGGGCTTAATGACTTTAATTGTGTTTTCTTAGTGATTAATTTGTAACTTAGGCTAGTTACTTGCTTTTTAAAAATACTTTCCTTTTACAAGACTTCTAAGAATAGATTATGGGCTTTCTCTAATTGTACTTTTTTAGGGATAATGAATAGTTTAGATTAACTAATTCTTGCTTAATATACTTTCATTTTAAATGTTCCCTTTATTTGCTTTCTAAAGATACTACCTTTTTAATTACTTTCTTAGTGTTTAATATTTACTTTAAATTGTTTCTTTAGTTCCATTAGTTCTAATTTTAGTTAAATCTGTTATCTTAATCAATCGCTTCAAATGTAATCTAACCAAATAACTGGTAATTATTCACCAATCCTTGTGGGTACGATCCCTACTTCCCTTTACTATTAGTTTACAACTGTATACTTGCGGGATGCCACCTAGTTAGTAGTAGAATTTAGATGTTTTATAAATTTATAACTAAGTGTGTAAGGTATCACTTACTAAAAAAATAGAATACTGCAATAGGAAGAGGAATAGGGGGATCGAGGACACGCAACATGCAATTACTAAATCCAATTATGGTAATTGCACCATACAATAACTAATACCAAACTTATCAAACTTGAAAGTAGGAATTCTTCCAACTTCACCGTAAAATGATTAGCACATTTAGTCGATCCAAACTCCTCAAATCTGGATTTGCACTTATACACCTACTAAAAAAAGAAGAGTTAATATTGAACCAAACAAATAAGAATAAAATCTCCATATGTTCCAAATGTAAAATTTATATTGAAACCTCAAAAACTTAAATCCCCCTACAATTATCATCTCGCCCAAAATTGAATCCTTCAATAGAAATTCAGTAGCTCAAATTTTAGAACAAAAATATGGAGAGAGCGCGAACAAGAGAAAGAGACAAAATGCGGGGAAAGCAGAAGAGTGAGAGTGAGAGAAAGGGGAAGCGAGAGCGAGAGAGAGAGAGAGTGAGAGTGAGAGAGTGGGAAGCAGAAGAGAGAGTGAGAGAGAGTGAGAGAGGAGGAAGAGGATGCGAATCGGAGAAACAAAGAAATTGGAACGGAAAGGAAGAAAGTTACTCATTCACTAATGTAGCCAAGTACCAAATTGCTCTCCACAATATCCTAATTGGCCAAATTGCATACAGTACGATACACATTAACTATGTGTAACTATCCATATTATAGTTTTTAGATATATATATAAGAAACAAGTGGAGCCACACACCGCTTCCACATCAGTTGACACGTCATCTGACACAATGTCATATGGCAAGTAGAGGAATTCTACTTACTTCTTATATAATTGTTATATGTGTGTGTGTATAACAATTAGACAAGAAGCAAGTGGAGCTACACACCTCTTCCACGTCAGCTGATACCTCCTTTGACACAATGCCATATGGCAAGTAGAGGAATTCCACCTATATATATATATACATATATAAAATCAAATTTTAATCCCACTAAATAGGGTCGGCTGCATGACTCCTATTACGTCATTACACTCTGTTGATAACATCGACCATATCCTACTCAATTCTTAGATGAGTTATATCTTTCTTACAAGTTACTCACCAATGCATTTCTACTGGTTGTCTTAACACACAACCTAACCAAATCACCTTAAGCGTGTTTCTCTCATCTTCTCATCAATAAATGCTATTCCAATCTTCTCACAAATATAGTCATTGCGCATCTTCTGCATTCTAGTATACCCACACATTCATCTTAACATCCGTATATCTGCGACTTTCATCTTTTACTCATGTGTGTAATTTACTGCCCAACACTCAGACTCGTAAATCATCCCATGCCTAATTGTCGTTCTATAGAATTTACCCTTAAGTCATAAAGGAATTTTGCGATAACATAATATTCCCGATACCATTCTCCATTTAGTCTAACTCGCTTGTATCCGATGTGTTACATCTCAATCTATACCACAATCACTAACTGATCCTAAATACGTGATCCAAAATACTTAAAATTTTCACTTATGAGTATTTCTTGATCTCCGATCGATACTAACTCCTATTCCATTCCTACGTCACTTTTGTTAAATTTAAATTCATATATTCTATTTTTGATCTACTAATTCTAATCCCAATTCCATATATATATATATATATATATGAAACAAGATTGGATTGGCGCACCATATTATAAAAGATGCTGAATTGCCTATGATGTGTGAATATTATTTAGACCACTGTTGTTTTCAGAGTAACTGTCTTCTTTGACATCTAAAACGAGGATCTTAATAGTCTTTGATACCTTTTTGAAGCTGTTAATCTTCTGAGTTTCCTTATTTGTAGTATTCTTACTGATATGTTTCCAATTGGAGGTTAATTAAACCACAATATTGGATAATTAGTGTTGCTTTTGTTTAAAATGGACAAAGTGAATAATTTTATATGGATTCTTTTGTTTGAAGACAGTCGTGTATTCAACTAAGATACTTATCATTAATTCAATAGCATGCACATGCATGCATTATGAAGGGAAACTCAGAAAATTAGACCAGAAACAAGGTTTACACTGAAGATATGCGCTTTAAATTGCTACAGAGTTTGATACTTCCTCTCATGATTGCAACATGTGAATCTACATATATTGCATTTGTCATTATCAAGTGGTGTATTGATTATTTGGACACATTTTAGAAATAAAAAAGGCATGCATGAGCTTTTTTTTTTTTTTATTTTAATAAATTGAATTTGACTCCCAAGATTATTCTTATAAGACCCTTTATAATGTATTTAAATAATAAAAGCCTAATTGATAGAAAAATGATTGAGAGATTTCCCAAGACCTCTTCTTATCAAGGTCTTATGCTTTCTTGATTATCAAAGGGATGAAGAGAGGGAAAGATTTATCAAGAGTTATTTTTTAATGAATTTTTGTACATGGTAATGTCTTACGGATTATGGTTTGGCATGTTCATATCAAATGCTTTTATTTTATGTAAAAATCAGACTTTACTTTTTGCTTGTCTTGTTGGTTGTTCGGGCCATCGGAGAGATTGTGAAGACAATCATTTTGGACCAATAAAAGTTTTGCAGGGTGGTGGTGAGTTGGAAATTAAGATTGTGAAATCATTTTCAACTGCAGTTGCAACTTTTATTGATACTTAGCATTCTAATTGGTCAACATAGTGAAACTAAAGAATAACACTGTTATCCTTAAATCTTTGTTGCCAATTTATTTTGTACGGTTTCTTTTTGTTTTCTTTTTTTTTTTCCTTTTTACATGTTGTGAAAATCTATTGGTCAAGGATAATGTGTGAGAAACAGTGAATTTGTCTCAAGTTCTTATAGAAACTTCTATTTTTATTCTTTTCCTCTAGTGTTTTGACTCTGATGTTACCTAACTTGTTACTGCTAATTAGCTTAGCTGGAAATAAATATTTCACGAACTAATGAAAATAGTTAGATAAGTATAGTAAACCAATGCGACTTCTTCTCGTAACTTGGCCGATCTGTAAGTCTAAGAGGTAAAATAGTCAACTTATTCTTTACCTAACTTGATTCAATTATAATAAGATTTTTCACTAATGACTTGAAAGATTTCATGAATACAAAACCGTGTTCTCTCTTGGCTGTTTTACCAAATTTTAGACAAGAAGGGAATGGCAGGTGGATTTTTTTTTTTTTTTTTTTTTTTTTTGGAGCTATCTTTGTGCTTATTAGTTGCATGAAGAAGACTATGTTCTATTTATTGGGAAAATTGTCTCAATAGTTCTTCAACTATTTTATTAAAATTAAAATAGTTCCTGAACTTTAATTTTAGCGGATTAGTTACTCAACTAAACATTTGTATTCAATTTGATCCCTAAATGGTGGCTCTACCCAAAACATGTATTAGTTTTTTTTTTTTTTTTTTTTTTACCTGTGTTGACTAGGGCATAACTACCAAATCATCTGATCCTATGATCTTCACTTTTTAATAATAGTTTTAGACTTATTTTATTAGTGCTCCAACAATTTCATAAAAACTAAAATGGTTCCCCCAACTTTAATATTAGTTAGATTAGCCTCTGAACAAAATATTTGTATCTAGTTTGATCCCTAAATGGCAGCTTCGGCCAAAACATACATTTTTGAATTTTGACTGGTGTTAACTACGGGAACAATCATCAAATCATCTTGTCCTATAATTTTTATTTTTTAAAAATAGTTTTAAACTTTATAATAATAAGATAAACATATTATATGGATTAATGATGGTTTGGTAGTTAAGTTCTTGAGATTTTATTTTACTGCAAATGCAAATTTTGTTTTGTTGCTAATGGGGGATCAAAATATATTGCCCCCATATATATTGATTTTTTAGTAATTGCATTTCATTGAAACAAAAACCCTAAAATCATCCTTACCTTTCTCTCTACACCAATGTACCACCAACACACCTCTTCCATCCTCCACCAGTGAAGTTTTCCCACTCCTTTTTCTAGCCACCACTATCTCTTCCTTTCTCATCCCCTAGTCTCTCCCTTCTTTGATTCTCCCACCACTTTATTGCAACCATTACCAATTCCTTCCCCTCCTGCTGCCATCCCCTCGGCCATTACTACCCCCATCTCTTCTTTCCCTATCACCTTCTTTCCCATCACGTTAGTATCATCAAACTTCTCAGCGCTTCCCTTTCTAATGATCATATTTTTAGATAATTTAATGGTTATGTCCCTAGTCAACACCGGTCAAAATTTAAAATATTTATGTTTGGTGCAAAATTGTCATTTAGGAATCAAATTAGATGCAAATATTTAGTTTAAGAACTAATTCAGCTAAAATTAAAGTTGGGGGACCATTTTGGGTTTAACAAAATAGTTGAAGGACTAATAAGCAAGTCCAAAACTATTTTTAAAAAAAAAACAGAAATCATAGGATAAGATGATTTGACGGTTCTGTCCTTAGTCAACACCGGTCAAAACTAAAAAATTTATGTTTTAGGTAGAACCACTATTTAAGGATCAAATTGGATACAAATATTTATTTCAAAAACTAATCTGACAATATATCTAAAATGAAAGTTAGGAGACCATTTTAATTTTAATGAAATAGTTGGAGGACTAATAAGATGATTTACCTTCCATTTATTTAAGGGAAAGACACTTTTGTACAAAAAATTAAATTCCTAGCTGTAAATTATTTCTAACAAGCTGGTATAAATTAATGGTTGCTTCCTATTGAGCAATACCTTTCTTCATGTTTTTTGTGGTATTATAAAAGGAAAAGTATAGCTTACATTTTTTTAGAGTACATTTGTGAATGACGGGAAAATGGAGCATTGACTATATTTATTTCGTGTTAGTTTCGATTTTGATTCTTGTAAGTTGCAACCAATAAAACTGAGATGTTCACATCAAATTTTACTAAAACTGGTAGACAAAATATGAAACTATCATGATGGAAAAAACCTTTACATTGAGACTATAACTTTAAGATTTGCTCAAGGGGACATTTCTTTTGAGCATATGGGAGGAATGGGTACTTAAATAAACTGGAAGGATAAGCTACACTGGGAAATTTCAATCTTGGACTATATCAACAACGGTGACACCCAGCCTCTCACCACAAGAAAATTCAAACATTTTTGATAAAGGTTGTTTAACAAGAGAAATGATGCCCTTTCATTGAGTTTGTTACTATTATTAGCGGCTAGATTTATTGTATCATCCCAGATTTCAGTGTTTTCAATGAATATTGAAGATCATTTGCTTTCATGTATGAGGAAATTTATGCAAACGAAATTCTGTTATCGGTGTGGCATGTAGTTGGACTTGCGGAAGCAAATATGAACAATAATCTTTAAAGTTGTTTCATTTTACAGATCGGCCAAGTTTTGACTGGAAGAGATCAATACATAGTTACTACGTTTAATGAGGTATGTATGGTTCCGAGTTTTCTAAACAAAACATTACAGCTTTTCACATTATGTACTAATTAATAGCGTAAAATTCAAACTAAAACCTTTACGACAAGCAATTTGCTGATGATTAACTATTTTTTGGAAAAATGAAATTACTTTAATTATTTGTTGCAAAATTTGTCCATAATGTTGCATATCGGGACCCTAAATTAAATTGTCAAGTAGAGAAAATAATCAAATAGATTATATAAATTTCTTACTTTAATATAAATGTATTAATATTAAAGTAATAATCCACAATAATAATACTCACAAGTAATATAACTCTTTATTTGAGTTAACACTGAAACTCAACTGTATAATGAGAGTTAAAAACTTGGCTAAGGTCCCTAAGGCAAATAACTTGAAGTTGCTACTTAGATTCTAAAACTTAAGCTTGGATGAAAAATAATTGAAGGAAATAAGCCTTTGATAAATTCATAAACATCTTAAGTTTTACGTATGATTTATCTAATTGTTATGTGTTAAGTAATATTTCATTTATTTATGAGTTTAATTGGTTTATCTTTAGTTTTTGTAGGGGTTGGAGTGCAAAAAAAGTTAAAAGGACAAAATAAAGTGAAGAAAAATCAAAAAGAGCAAAGTGTGCACAAACATTGACCAAGTTGGACACTGTTTTGTATTTTGAGCATAATTTTCTTATCTGAACTCAATTTAATTTGACTTAAGATGCATTGAAATGATAAGAGGAAGAGTAACAACTTTTATGTTTTGCATTTATCCAAATTCTATTGGCATCAAGGTCAAAATATTTTTCTGCAATTAATTTTGTGTTTTTTTTTATTACTATGTCTGCAGCGTAGTTAATTAATGGATTCAATCTATAGTTAGATTAATATTGGCTACATGTCTGATTTAATTTTTGAATCAAATAGGTTAAATAATTGCTGGATTATGGTTATTGAATCTAGGAAAAATAACCAACTAATTAACATACCCGCGTGTGCTTATGTTGTATTAGTTTAATTGATCTTTTTAGTTGTCAATGTTTCTACTTGATTAATTTTTGGTTCTTGTTTGGAATTAATTGGTAGTTTGGGTTAATGGATCGCACGTTGAAGATTAACTAAATTTAAGGAAAGATATAAGAATAAATTTTGAATTGAAAATAATTCGGGCTAAATTCTTCAATTAGTACTTGATATAGAATTGTTACACTTTTTTTTTTTTTTTTTGTCAATGATCAACTATCGAATTTTCATGGTGGATGTGGACCAAGACTAGGAATATTTCTTCTATTGATTTCTTTCAATTCATTTCAATTTAATTCAATTTTTTCAATTATATTGCTTTTAATTCAAAATTTTTCACAATGTCCCATTGTTACAATCGGAACATAATTAGTTACACTCTCTGTGGGATGGTCTTGTATTTCTGCTACTACATTAATATTTTGGCACCTTTGCCGAGGAGTTTTTTACTTTGATTGTGGTTTGGTTTGATTTTCATTATACTATTTTATTTTATTTTTAACTGTGCATGCCTGAAACTTGATCTACTAATAAAAGTGCTTTATAGCTTCCCAGAAATTGAAAGGACTTTGCACAGATTAACAAGGGAGATGTGTCAAGGATTACAAAAGGAAGCAAATATGGCCAAAAATCGAACTCTTAAGGAGTAAATGGTGGCTCCTAAATCAACAACCTCTTTCCATTACTTATCCTGGTTTAGAAGTTGACGTTACTTTTGAGTTAAAATCTGGATTAATCCATCTTTTATCCTTGCCAGGTGAAAATCTTAATAAGCATTTAAAGGAATTTTATGTGGTCTACATGAGTATGAAACCTAATGGGGTCTTGGAAAAGCATATTAATTTGAAAGCATTCCTATTCTTGTTAAAGGACGAAGCAAAGGATTAGTTATTTGATCTATCCCCAGGAAGTATTAATACGTGGGAGCAGAATAGGCTATTCTTAGCCAAGTATTTTCGAACCTTAAGAACAGCGAATATAAGGAAGGAGACATGTGGAATAAGGCAGTTTAACAAGGAATCCTTGTACGATTGTTGGGAAAGATTCAAGAAGCTCTGTGCTAGTTGTCCCCATCATTTGATTAGTGATTCTTTATTGATTCAGTATTTTACGAAGGACTTTTTGTTCATGAGAGGAATATTATCAACACTGTAGACACCTATTTTTGTCCCATAAGTTGTTCCCTATTTTCCTTTTTATTTGTCTCTCAATTTTCTTTTAATTTTTGCTTTTCAATGTCTTTTTAACCTGCTCTTTGATTTTCTTTTAATTTACCCTTTAATTCCTTCTTAATTTATGTTGTGATGTTTAATTATTCTTATGCATTTTATGTTTTTGAAATACTAAGAATAAGTTCTAATATTATTGAATTTTTAGATTTTTTTTAAAAAAAAAATAATAATAATAATAATTAAAATATTATTAATTAATTAATTGGTTTAAAATTTAAAAAAAAAAAAAAAAGAAAAAAAAAAAGTTCAGCGCGTGAACAGTACCGCGCGTACTATTCACGCGCCGAACAGTCAGCGATAGAGTTGTTTTGGCCACGTTTTCTCTGCGTTTTTCACCCATTTTTCACCAAAAATTTCAGATGGACATACTCCCCACATGACAAGGAATGGTCTTTGACCATTTTTACACTCAATCCAATTCATTAAAAGCACAAAAAATCAGTCTGTGAAAGGGGGGAGAAAAAATTTTCAGCAGAAAAATTTTCTTAAGCAAAAAAAAAATCTGCAAAAACAGCCAACTTTGAGCCAAAATTACATACGATCAGAGAGGAAATAGACTAAACTTAAAGAACAAAAGTTGTAGAGGGTACCTGGAACTACAACTTCTATTTTGAAACCCAAAGAAAAATAGTCCATTTGGAGGGTCAAAAACGTGGTAGAAAAAGGCTTTTGGTCCAGAGGATTTTCCAGAAAAATTTCTAAGTCTGGAAAATTTTCCAGACAACCAACTTTGAGCCAATATTTCAAGTGATAGAGGAGGAACTAGAGTAAACTCAAAGAATAAAAGTTATAGAGAGTTCCTGGAGCTACAACTTTTATTTTCAAATCAGAAGCAAAATCGTTAAACTGGTGGGTCAAAAACGTGGTGGAAAAAGGCTGGTAGCCCACCAAAATCTGCAAAAAAAAAAAGAAAGGTTAAAAAATTTTATTTCCATTTTACTCCTCCAGATTTCAGTCTTTTTGCATTTTAGCCCGAGAATATTTTCTCAAATTACATTTAGGCCCTTCTGATAAGGCCCATTTGGTGCCACGTCATCGATGACGTGGCATTTCAAAAAAAAAAATCCAAAATTTCAGAAAAATTTTATTTGCGTTTTGACCCTCCAGATTTCAGATTTCTGCATTTTTAGCCCTCAAATAATTTTTTAAAATTACATTTAGGCCTTTAAGGAATTTTCTTTAATATTACTGTTTTTTTTTTCTCTTCAAATTTCTTCCAAATTACGTGTTTTATGTCAATAACCACCAAATTTTATTTTGATTTATGTTTGGCATTTTAATACGTTTTAATTACCCTTTGAGTGTGAAATTCTTGTTTTGCCCTGTGAGTATTAAATTGTAAATAGACTTTGATCTTTGCACATATTTTTTGATTAATTGCTTTTGTGATGATTGGTGCTTTATTTTAATGTTTGTTGGTCTCAATATAATATTTATGCCTTATCTTACTTGTTAAATTATGTGAATTTACTCAAGTTTTGCCCTCAAATTTTGGATTAGTTGCACAACTAGACGTTAAGTATTTTAATCAAATTCAATTTAGCCCAGGACTTAATAATTGTATCAATAATATAAAATTGGGCTAGAAATAAACTCCGGCGTGCATGATAAATGACTATTTTGCCCCTCGGGAGTTAAAGGGCACTACAAGCTCAATGTGTGCGACTTTTAATTGGCCCCGGGCTAAATCTACCTGCCAATGTTAATATTTACCATTTATTTTTGTTTCCTCATTAACATGTACATATTTTATTACTTTTAAACTATCTCAAAGCACACGTATGCTACAAAGCCGACAAATGATGAATACTAAAATTGAAAAAGGAAACGCGATAAAATCACGCAACCAGTCCAACGCCGAGTAAAGTGGGTGCCGAGGGAAATTCAAATCAATCCCAAACCTTCCCATTTTACAACAGGATTCCTGAACTCATTTTCTTGAGTTACGTGGACCAGGAGTCAATCTAAACTAGGGTTTATTTTCTTTTTAAATTTTGATGTATTTTTTTTTGTGTCCCGGCGCACCAACACAATGGGTGGCGACTCCAGTCTTGTTTTCCCTAGTTTAGATTGTTTTTATACAATTCATAGTCGCATTGAAGGTCCCGTTATGTAATAGTAAATAGGTGATTCATTTAAATTTGTAATAGTAAGTAGGTAATTTATGTTTGTAAATTGTAAGTCGAATTTTTGCATTCAATCACCTATTTCACGAGCACCACACGTGGCGACGGTGCCGGTCCCACCGGTGCCGGCCAGACCTTATCTTGTTTTAACGTATTTCACCATTTTGTTGTCTGGTGTGCCGATTTACGGATTTTAGGTCTCGTTTTATGTGCCACATGCTATCTGTTACTTTCTTTGTTCTTTTCAAATTATTTTACACTTGTTTTACTGTATTTCACTATGTTTGCTGTCTTGAGTGCCAATTTGCTCGATTTAGGTCTCGTTTTACGTGCCATATCCTGTCTACTTATGGTGTGATTTGTTCTTGCTTTATTGTACATGTTTTAATATATCTTGCTATTGTTGGCCCCAAAAGCAACCTAAGAGGGGGGGTGAATTAGGTTGTCTCTAAAAACAATCCTTTTTATGTGCTTAATAGAAATTCAAACTTTATGCACCAAATGAAAACTTAAGCACAAATGAATGCAATAGATATTCAACAATTTAAGCTTAAAGAACAAATAAGAATATTGAGATTAAGAGAATCAAACCAAACTCCCTAGCTTCTCAAGCTTGGAGCTTGCAACTACAAAGAGCTTCTCACAAGGCAACTACCAAGTTCACAACTTGAAGTTCAGCCCTAAAAGTCTCTTCAAAGTAGGTGAGACAATAACCTCTTGTACACAAATGAGGATCACTCTTGCTCACACTAATTTCCTTTAGTTGAGCCAAGAGTTTTACACTCACAACCTCTCTTTGTTACAATTGTTATCTCTCCACTCTTACACTTGAAGAACTTTTACACTTCTAAGCTCTTTCCACACTACCTACACTATTACAACACTTGTACCCACTATTTCTCCCAAATAGCTCAAGAATTATTTGTAATCAATGTAGAAGTCTTGTCTTATTAAATCAGACCTAGGGGTATTTATAGTTGCCAAATATCAGCTTCCAACAACTTCCCAACGGCTATTTTCTGTTTACTGGAAAACTAGCGGTTGGACCTTTCGGATGGCCGATGCAGCAAGAGTGCGTCCGAACAAACTAGCCGTTGGACAGTTCGGACGGCCGCTGCTAAAGCTTGCGTCCGACACTGCGTCCGTTCTCTCTGAGGGTATTCGTTCGGACGTCCGAGGATGCGTCCGAACATGCGTCCGATCGAAGCAAAGTCTTACTGGAATATGATCGGACGTTGTTCTTCGTCCGAGACTTGCTTCAAATTCTTTGTGTCGGACGATTATCATCGTCCGAAGCTCTTGAGGTTGTTTTTGTTCGGACGATCATTTGCGTCCGAACCTACCTGTTTTTCTGCACACTTGTTACCTATTTTTCTGCACACTTGTTATCAAACTGTTAGTATGATTTGTTCATCATCAAAACATGATTAACATAACTGGGGTTCAACAGCTATTATACCTATTTGTGGTTAATTTGGGGGAAATTTTTGGGGTGTTGGGGTGCATCAAACCTTTAGAGCCAAACGCGCTAAAATGTGTGAATCTTACCGCCTCCAAGTGAACACAGCATAACACATGTCTCATTTATTGCATGTCCTATTTTTGTGGGTGTCGTTCCCACATTCCCTGTAGGAATTAAGATGATCTACCCAGATATATGCGGTCGTGACACATGTGCACATAACGGTATCTGTGGCGATCACCCAACCACCGACGATAAGGCCCATTGGAATTGACGGATTTTATTTTTGGGCCCAAAGTCTGAAGGTTCGGGAACCAAGCCTATCTAGATTGCATTAGTAAGCCTAGTCTCATGGTCATATAGCTTAAACCATAGGGCATAACTGTGTGGATCTTGTTTAGGACACTAGACACGAGGCGGTAAGACCCACCCATTTATCTGGCTTGTAATAGTAAAATAGCCTTACAATTTTTGTTATGTAATAGTAAATAGTTTTTCTGATTCGTATAATTTATATTGGCCCTGCAATTTGTATCTACTTCCCGCAAGAAAGAATAAATTTCAATTTTTGCATTGCATAAGCCTTAGGTAGGGTCAAAGGCATATGGTTGTCAAGCCCTAATAGGAGACCCTTCCTACAACATGTTTCCAAAGTTTTATTATCCCTTGTGTGCATGTAGGCTAACCCCACCGATGTAGCCTGGCCACCGTAGGCTACTTATTGCATATCACTAGCCGTAGAAGGGATACCTTATCGGATACCCGTACATAGAATTGCATACTTATCCCTAGGTACATAACCTACAATGGGATTTGCAAGATTGTGTGTTCATTTTATAAAGGCTCTAAAGGGGTACCAGCCTCAGGTAAGGCTAACATGTATTTCATGCAGATGAGTTGCACTCGAGTAATTGGAAAGGTGACCAAAGTGCCCTATTTGCTACAGGAGTGGGAACGAAGATAGCTCTAAATAAGCACAGGCAAGCTTACAAAAGACTTCAAGAACAACAATTCTGTATTCGAAAGTAGGAATACAACCGAAAGAGGGCATGCACCGAGATGGCCGATGATCTGGGACGCCTAATGCACAATGGGCCTGCTGAATCAGCATGTAGCAAGCTTCTGCGGTGCGAGGAGCAAGTGATGAAGATACGAGACCATCTAAAGGAGCTCGCCGAATAAGTTCAAACAGGCTTCGTCCCCTTCATAGAGCTTTTTTTTGTTTTTAGGGTTCCTGGGGAAGGAACCACGTTTTATGTTGTCAATTTATGATTATGTTTGTTTATATATATCTGAATTTTCCTCTCTTTTTTTTTCTTTTTTTATTATATTTTAATATGTAGGTACTAAGTGTCAAAATAGCTGCCCAACGCAGCCCTATTTATACCCGCTCGCGTGCACGTAAACTTCGAGTTGAAGACAGTATGAGCACCGTACCAGTAAAAGATGTGGAAGGGACCAGTGGGGATCAAAACCCAGAGATAGCAGAGATGTGTATAAGAGACAATCTATGATGGCTGCTATGGCCAGTATGAACCAAGAAATGCAATGGTACAGGCAAACTTATGGGTCTCACCCCACCAATCAGGAGATGCTACCTCATCATATGCCTAATCCCGGCATGGGGATGTCGCTACCCCCACCACCACAAAATCAACCTCCTCCAACTTCAGTGCCACCACTGACAGATCCAACTCCACCACCACCACCTCCTCTTGAGTTGGAGTATACCCCGGGAGAGGAAGCTGAATTAATGCCACCACCACTCCCTGTACCGACTGTCAATGATGCCCTATTGAAAAAGATGGAGCGGTTAGATAGTTTCATGAAGCAGCAACAGGGGACAGATAAATTTGGAG
This sequence comes from Cinchona pubescens, assembly GCA_025175665.1. Taxonomy (NCBI): domain Eukaryota; kingdom Viridiplantae; phylum Streptophyta; class Magnoliopsida; order Gentianales; family Rubiaceae; genus Cinchona; species Cinchona pubescens. The sequence continues at coordinate 306,057 of JANKKI010000253.1, read as the reverse complement.
CTATCGACTACCAAGATCTATGTCTATTCCCCGAGGTGCAATTGCCGCCAAAATTTAAAATCCCAGAATTTCCAAAGTACAATGGCACTGGGGATCCGGTAGCTCACCTTAAAATATTCTGCAACTTGCTGGGGAATCCGATGAGCGATTCTCGGATAGCAATGAGGGTATTTGCCAGAAGCCTGGTGGGAGATGCGTTATCATGGTATTTAATGCTTGATCCCAAAAAACTCGCAGGATTGGACGGACTTGGCAAATGCTTTTGTGAAACAGTACGAGTTTAACCGCGACCTAGAGCCCGACCGTTTTGCTCTGATGAACTGGAAGAAGAACCCTCAGAGGAGTACCGTGAGTATGTGAAAAGATGGAGGCGGCTGCGAGTGAGCCCACCTATGATCGAGACCGAGATGGTCAAACTTTTATTGATGCACAAGAACCTCCTTGCTATGAAAAGTTGACCGGGTCTATTGGCAAATTCTTTTCAAAAATCGTCCAGCAAGCAGAGGCTGTTGAAAGGGGTTTAAAAAGCGGGAAAATTATTGACATGACGGCCTTCAAACTTCAGATAGAATCCATGCAGGGGAGCACGTCTGTGGCTAAGAAACCCCTGAGCTGTAATGACAAGAAGGAAGAGGAAGTGACTTTTATTTTCAACCAACCCAACCGCCAACCACCACGCAATTTCCATCAATACCAAAGACCCAACCCACAACCCTTTTATGCACCACCTCCACTACCACCTCAATATTATCCTCAGCCCGTATACCAAACACAAGTACAAGTGTCCGTGCCTAATCCACAGCTCCCATATTATAATCCAAGACCACAACCCCCAAACAGTCAAAGACCCAACCAGCCAAATAACTTCCCTCCACCAAACCCCAAGCAAGCCAGACCACATGACAGACCACCCCGCAATGTCACCAACTTGGGACGGCCCATCGAGCAACTAGATGAGTAGTTGAGATCGACAGGGAGATTGAATCCTATCTGCTCCTCCTCATGTTTCCGAGGAGTTCCGTCCCAGGTTTCACGAAACGCCCGGGGTGGTCTATCATATCTGTGGCTCGATGGGCATTCCACGGCTAATTGTTGGACGTTGAAGAACATGGTGCTAGACATGATAATGCACGAGAGATTGTCATTAAGAGGCTGGAACAAAGGGCTCCTGAAGTAAACACTAATCCGCTGCTACGGCATGAGCCTCATGTGGGGATGGTTTGTATAGAAGTGGAGATCGAAGAGGAAGAAGGAGCAATCAAAGAAGTGACAATGACTCAGATCAAACCGTTTTATCTGGATTCGGAGCCATCTGAGCCTTTTATCATAGACGTGGATCCGTTTGAGGTAGAATCCCAAGATCCCGTTGTGATTGAACTACCAACACAATTGCCTCGTAATTGAGAGCACACATGTAGTGCCGTGGAATTACCAACCCTCAGCTGTGATAGTCGGTGGAAAGCCAGTTTCTGAGGATGAAGTGTCTGCTGTCACGAGGTCAGGCCGAATCACAAATGACAACAGTTTTGAGTTCGGACAATCCAGCAAAGGTAAAGAGCCTATGCAGGCCCCTAAGGCTGTAACAGACAAAGATGTGGAAGACTTTCTAAGATTGATCAGAAAAAGTGAATATTCAGTAGTGGAGCAGCTGAATAAGATGCCCTCACAAATTTCTATGCTCAACTTATTGTTAACATCCGAGCTACACAGGGAGGCAGTATTGAAGATTTTGAGTGAGGCCCATGTGTCTCGTGACATTCCCACTGACAAACTTGCTGGGTTAGTGGGCAGTGTGCTAGATGTCGTATGTCTCATACACAGTCTGTCTCAGAAGTCAGAGTTAATCTGTATCTTGATAATGGGTCTGCTTTAAATATTTGTCCTTTGAAGACATTGGATAAGCTGGGAATCTCTCATGACCTGGTCAAGAATTCATCGATGGTGATCCGAGGTTTTGATGGGGCTCGAAGACAAGCCACCGGAGAGATAAACCTTGTTTTGGAAGTCGGTCCATCTGCTCATCAGATCACTTGCCAGGTTCTTCCAATTGTTGGGGTATATAATTTGCTGTTGGGACGTCCTTGGATCCATTCTGCTAGAGCTATTCCGTCATCTTTGCATCAAAGGGTTAAATTCATTTACGAGCTTAAGCTGATTACTGTGTTTGCCGAAGACGACCACGCCATGATGGTCAAGGAAGAAGTTGGAGAAAGCAGCGACACTCCGGTGCCTTTCCTAGCTTATGATGTGGTCTCTGTCGAGGGCACGGAGAGCGATCATCAATGAAAGTTGTGCAGGATAAGGCGAGTGTAATGATTGCAAAGGAAATGCTGCGTGGAGGATATCGCATCGGCCAGCAGGTTTGGGGATGAATTTGCAAGGCATAATACACCCTATTGATCTACCATAACAGATGTCTACATTTGGGCTCGGTTTTCCCCGAATGCCAAAACATTGAGGGAGATTAAGGAGCTGAAGAGAGCTGAACAGGAAGGTCGAGCATTGCCTATTGCCATTCCACCTCTTAAGATTACTTTTTCACGTTCTGCCGCCATTATGGCTCCTGATGCAGATGAGGCCGAAAAGGAGGACCTTATCCAAGGGATAGCCGAATTATTTGCGGGGGTAATTATTCAAGAGCAGGCGGAGGAGGATGACACTGAGCTACCATTTGCTGAGATCGACCAACTACACAATTGGACATCTGATGATCTCCCTATTCACAGGGAGTGTTCGGTAAACAGTTTAAGGATATCATTTTTAGTCAGGCTCCTTTTAATTTCATCTTTGTATGTATGTTTCGTATTTTTTTTAAGCTGTTTTGTTTATGCCATCTAGTCAAAGAATAGGTGCATGCACAACATTGTAAGAGATTCATGATTCATCTCGTTCATTTGTTTTGGAGATGAATCTTGAAAACAATTCAATTAGTAAGGCAAGTACAATCATGATATTGCCTTCATGATTCATCTTATTCATCTTTTTGGAGATGAATTCTGAAGACAATTGATTTTTTTTATAGGATGGCCAATGAATGTTAAGTTTATGTTCTCTAGGATCACTTGTACAAATCTTTGATTAATGAGAACTTTTTCTTCAAGATGTTTTAGCTCATTTTGTTTTCTTTCATTTCATACTTTATTTTCTCCCAGATGGCCCAAAATCAATGCTTTTGATCCTTCGGATACTACCATTTATGAGGCCGACGAGTGCAATTTTGATATCACACCTGACCCTATTTCTACACAATCTGAGAGTGATGAGGACGAGTGTGATATTGAAAATGAATTCGGGCGACATGAGGAAAAACCAAAAGCCTAACTTGGAAGAAATAGAAACGGTAAACATTGGGACAGACACAGACGTAAGAGAGGTCCTAAAATCAGCATATATTTGACTAGAGGGCAGAGAAAAGAGATGATAGAATTTTTGATTTTGTTCCAAGATGTCTTTGCCTGGTCTTATGATGATATGCCTGGCATTTCAACAGATGTAGTGGTTCACAAACTTTCCACCGATCCTAAATGCCTGTAAACCACCTGTCTCTTATAAGAGACAGCCTGATGGAAGTCCGATAACCCAACAGTTCAATCACAACGGGATCTTGGGATTCTACCTCAAACGGATCCACGTCTATGATAAAAGGCTCAGATGGCTCCGAATCCAGATAAAACGGTTTGATCTGAGTCATTGTCACTTCTTTGATTGCTCCTTCTTCCTCTTCGATCGCTATAGAGTTATGCCATTTGGACTTAAGAATCTGCTGCAACATATCAACGCACTATGACCACCTTGTTTCATGACATGATACACGAAGAGATGGAGGTCTATGTCGATGATATCATCATCAAATCCAAGAAGGCAGAGGATCACTTGACCAATCTTAAGAAGGTATTTGAGAGAGTGAGAAAATACAATCTAAAGTTGAACCCGGCAAAGTGCGCCTTTGGAGCTCCTTCCGGAAAGTTATTAGGTTTCATTGTCAGTAAGCGGGGATTGAGATAGACCCAGCAAAGATCGAAGCTATCCGTCATATGCCCGTGCCAAAGACTCAGAAGAACGTAAAAAGCTTCTTGGGTAAAATAAATTTCATCGGTCCCTTCATTGCTCAGCTGACAGCTACTTGTGAACCTTTGTTCAAACTGTTGAGAAAAAATTCACCAATGTACTGGAATGATGATTGTCAGCAGGCTTTTGACAAAATCAAAGATTATCTTTTGAACCCTCCTGTGTTACACCTGGTCCCCCCAAAGCCAGGGAGGCCATTAATCATGTATCTGTCGATTTTGGACGGATCCATGGGTTGTGTCTTGGGGCAGCATGACAATTCGGGCAGAAAGGAACATGCTATCTATTATCTAAGCAAGAAGTTTACAGTCCATGAAGCCAATTATTCTTTTTTAGAACGAACATGTTGTGCATTGGTTTGGATCTCGCAACGGCTAAGGCATTATCTACTAGGTCATACCACTTATCTCATTTTCAGTGTGATCCCTTCGCTATCATTGGAAGAACCTGGCAAGTGATCGCTTGGTTAGATGGCAGATGTTGTTAGCAGAATTCGATATCATCTTTACTACTCAAAAGGCTATCAAAGGATAAGCGATAGCGGATCATCGTGCTGAGAACCCAAGGGAGAATGATTATCAACCCTTGCACACATACTTCCCGGACGAAGACTTGGGTTCTCAGCACGATGATCCGCTATCGCTTATCCTTTGATGTGTATTTTGAGTAGTAAAGATAATCGAATTCAAAAAATTTCAATCTTAGTCTAACCAAGCGTCCAGTAGCTGTCTCTTATACACATCTGAATAATGACCAAGTTACGGTTTCCGTGTACGAACAACATGGCGAGTATGAGGCTTGCATACTTGGTCGAAAATGGCATTGGATATGGGTATTAAAGAATTAGTTGTGTTTAGTGATTCGATTTGCTTGTCCATCGACACTGGGCCTGGGTAACCAGAGATTCTAAAATCATGCCATATCACTGCAGTATTCTCAAACTAGGTCGACACTTTGATGCTTTGGAATTCACTCACATACCCCGATCCAGGAATGTATTCGCCGATGCTCTGGCTACCTTATCTTCAATGATCAGTCATCCGGACGGCACAGTGATAGAACCCATTACCAAGGAAACTCCTGCTGGAAAAGTCAGGGAACCACTGCAGTCTTGAGGCAGAATCTGATGGACTGCCTTGGTTTCATGACATCAAGGAGTTTTTGGACAAAGGCAACTACCCTCCAAGGGCTGATAGTACTTCAGATAAGAAGTTTCTACGCCGAATGTCAATCAAGTTCTTTTTAAATTGCAATATACTTTATCGAAGGACGACAGATCTGGGTCTTCTGAGGTGCGTTGATAAGAAAGAGGCCGCTTACATTGTGGAGGATGTTCATGGAGGAGTCTGTGGGCCACATATGAACGGGCACTTATTAGCTAAAAAGATAATGAGAGCAGGTTATTTCTGGCTTACTATGGAGCATGATTGTATCGAGTTTGTCCGTAGGTGTGTTAAGTGCCAAATGCACGGGGATGAGATAAGGGCAGCACCAACTGAATTGCACAACATTACTACTCCATGGCCTTGTTCAATTTGGGGAATGGACGTCATTGGATTGATCGAGCCGCCAGCTTCTAATGGTCATCGCTTCATTCTAGTAGCGATTGAATATTTCACTAAGTGGGTCGAGGCTGAATCCTACAAGCACGTCACAAAGAAAGTAGTGGCAGAGTTCATCCGAAAGAACATCATTTGCGTTAGCGCTTTGGGATCCCGGATACATTGGTTACCGACAATGCCAAGAATCTGAACAATGACATGGTAGATGGTCTTTGTGCCCAATTCAAGATTAAGCATCAGAATTCCACCATCTACAGGCCAAAAATGAATGGGGCAGTCGAAGCAGCCAACAAGAATCTTAAGAGAAGGTACTCGAAACAATGTTTATCAGGTTGATGAAAAAGAAACCATCTTGCGTACGTAGGATAAGAGCTCTACCTGTTATTTTCTTTCCCTTTTTACCCACATCCGGACTAAACCCTTTCATATCTCTTCTCTTTATTTGCCTATCTTTCGTTTCAATTGTGCTTTATCCCTATCCTTTGCAGTAAAAACAAGTTGGAACTGAGCTCATTTGCAATGTTGGGGCAAATTGTTGTCTTGGGTGGCAAAAAAAAAAACAAAAAAAAACAAAAAAAAAAACGAAAGTTTGAGAGGCTGACCAAAACAAATGCCCAACAAAACTCAGTTTGTTATAATAAAACTGGGGCAATTTTTTTCAATTATCTATTTCCCCAATTCAGTCAGTTGCCTTCAAGTAAGACTCTCAGCCCAAAACTGGGGCAATTCTTTTAGATAAAGGACATAACCAGTTTTTCCTCATATCACAAACCCGTTCTTCCATCCCTCGTAGCTATATTCTTTCCAACCAAAGCGCCCATCTTAAACTGGGGCAAGTTTTTGTTAAGATAATCCCAATCTGTACCAATCACACGACTTAACCCATTTTGACCCTAACTATCCTAAGTTCTGCATAGGCTTAAAGGGAGCAGTTTGTACGGTCTCGGTAGTTGATGTTAACATGTCTATCCCAATAACAGGAAAGGCAGCCTTACTGATGCCGAAAAACTTTGAAAACTAAAGTTCGCATGCATTGGAAAAGGCGATTATTTAGCCAGACGTCTTCCGTTTACTCCCACACCTTGCTGTTTTACTTGGACCTCCTAGGTGAAAACCCGGAAAGGGCACCTTTGTTTTAAAAAAAAAAAAAAAAAAAAAAAATCAAAAAAAAAAAAACCTAAAAAAGCTAAAGAGAGGCTAGGATGAAAACACTACGGGGCGGCCTAGGCAAAAGGAGAGTGTGCGGAAAAATGCAAAAATAAAAATAAAAGGGAGGGAAACCTTAGCTAAAACCTGAAAAGGCGCTGAGGAAAGGACAAATCGAGCAAACGGTCAAAGTCTGGTTGATGACTTCTCTGAGTCCACGTCTGGGAAAGTGTTCAATCGAAATTTGTTGACTAAAGTTAGGCTTATTGGTTGCCTCTATGTCGTTCTCTCAACACAGTCATTGGCCTTTAAGAGGCACGTATCCGATGGATCCAAAGCATTGCCTGATCGGGTCCAAATAACTTAGAATGAAAGGCAAAGCGGTGTTAATACGGTGATGGCACGATTTTTACTAAGATTGCCCCCATGTGCCTGTATTATTTATTCATGTACTTCTATCTAACTCACACATTGTCATTTTGTTTGTTTGTAGTTGTTCTTCTTGTTGTTGATGTCTTAGTTGTCAAATATGTGAAAATCATCATCTCTAAAGAGTTTAATCAAACTACGTTCGACCTGATTCCCCTGGTGGGATACGTAGGCAGCTCTTACCGAGCTCGGTCACCTTGCTTATTATATTCACTAAGATTGACATTTTTATGTTATGATACTGACCAATTCGAGTTTTCTTTGCTCAATATCGCATTGTTTTGAGTATCTGCAGGTACACGAAAATAAAGTGGACGCTAAAATCAATGACACTGGGGCAAATTTTTATTGATTGGATATCCTTCATAAACAACAAGGGACGCACCAATCCTGAGAACTGTCTTGATACCCAACGGTCTTTTTATGAACATTTTAAAGAGAGTGTATTCACGCCAACCCCTAATGATTCCAATCAACCTCACAGTGATCACCACTTGGAAAATGGTGCTGAATTCCCATCAAACCTCTCGTTTAAATGATCTGTCATTTACCGTTTAGGGGTTCGTGTTCTAGTTTACAATCCAGTCATGTTAGGGTTAATTACTAGTTGCCTTTTACTGGATCATTTCATGGTGTAAGCCCAATGGCAGGTCTCCGTGTGCGTGTCATTCTTATTGCATTTTCACCCGATAAACGAATTTCGGGTTCTCATTTCTATTTTTTATCAACCTGATAAACGAATTTCAGGTTTGCGTTTTCATCCCCGATAAACGAATTTCGGATTCTCATTTTTCATTTTCATCAACCTGATAAACGAATTTCAGGTTTGCATTTTCATCCCCGATAAACGAATTTCGGGTTCTCATTTTCCATTTTCATCAACCTGATAAACGAATTTCAGGTTTGTAGATGTGTATAAGAGACAACAAAATAGGGTTCTCATTTTCCATTTTCATCAACATGATAAACGAATTTCAGGTTGCATAGATGTGTATAAGAGAATTTCGTTTATCGAGAGAAAAATGCAAACCTGAAATTCGTTTATCAGGTTGATGAAAATGAAAATAAGAACCCGAATTTCGGGTTCTCATTTTTATTTTCATCAACTCGATAAACGAATTTCAGTTTGCGTTTTCATCCCGATAGTTCTGCAATGACTTAAAGGTTTACAGTCTGCCAAATCAGATGAAAAACAGGTTTGCACCATTCTCCCGCATTTATCGAATTGAGGAAAAACCTGTCCATCCATCTCCGTAAGGATAAACGCTCCTCCTGATAATACCTGCTCTTCTTATACACAATCTCGGGTTCTCATTTTCATTTCATCAACTCGATAAACGAATTTCAGGTTTGCATTTTCTCCCGATAAATGAATTTGGGTTCTCATTATTATTTTCATCAACCTGATAAACGAATTTCAGGTTTGCATTTTTATCCCTGATAAACGAATTTCGGGTTCTCATTTCCATTTCATCAACCTGATAAACGAATTTCAGGTTTGCATTTTCTTCCCGATAAACGAATTTCGGTTTCTCATTTTCATTTCATCAACCTGATAAACGAATTTCAGGTTTGCATTTTCCTCCCGATAAACGAATTTCGGGTTCTCATTTTCATTTTCATCAACCTGATAAACGAATTTCAGGTTTGCACTTTCATCCTCGATAAACGAATTTCGGGTTCTTATTTTCATTTTTCCCCCGATAAACGAATTTCGGGTTCTCATTTTCATTTTCATCAACCGATAAACGAATTTCAGTTTGCACTTTCATCCCGATAAACGAATTTGGGTTCTCATTTTCATTTTTCCCGATAAACGAATTTGGGTTCTCATTTTCATTTCATCAACCTGATAAACGAATTTCAGGTTTGCATTTTCCTCCCGATAAACGAATTTCGGGTTCTTATTTTCACTTCATCAACCTGATAAACGAATTTCAGGTTTGTATTTTCTTCCCGATAAACGAATTTCGGGTTCTCATTTTATTTCATCAACTCGATAAGCGAATTTGAGTTTGCATTTTCCTCCCGATAAACGAATTTCGAGTTTTTATTTTCATCAACCTGATAAACGAATTTCAGGTTTGTACTTTCATCCTCGTTAAACGAATTTTGGGTTCTCATTTTCATTTTCACCCGATAAGCGAATTTGGGTTCAGGTTTTAGCTAAGGTTTCATCAACTTTTACCGTTTTTCATTTTTGCATTTCCTCAGCACCTTCTCAGGTTTTAGCTAGGGTTTCCCTCCATTTTTATAACCTGATAAACGAATTTCAGGTTTGCATTTTTTGCCCGATAAACGAATTTCGGGTTCTCATTTTCATTAACCTGGTGAACAAATGTCAGGTTCACATTTTTATCCTCGATAAACGAATTTCGGGTTTCTATGCTATTAACCTGATAAACGAATTTCAAGTTTGCATTTCTCTATTGACCGATAAACGAATTTTGGCTTTCATTTCAAGTTTGCATTACCCGACAAACTCACCATTCGGGTTTTCATTTTAACTTACATGTCTTTAGAGACCAATAACATAAAGTCGGGACATCAAAATCCCTTTCATTACCAGTGGCGTTTACATGTTATGTCAAGTTAGTTTTCTTTGTCATTCACAGCCACGTTTCATTCTAAGTCTTTGTGCTCCTAATGAACACCAGATTGGGATTTCGCTCTTCTTTCCAAGTTTCAGTTATGTCTTTTATGGTTTAATTCACTGCGCGTCTTTTGTTCATTTCTTTCCCCCAATAAGGACTTTTTCGCTCTGGATGAATAGATAGATCTAATCTCCCCAGTGTATCTGTCAAGATGGTGAATTGCCCCTTCCATGACCTCATGAGCTTAAGGTTGACATGTGGCAAATTTTGTTGCATAATTGGAAAAAGAGCAGGTCATGCGGTGTCTACAATCTTTGCCTAGAGTTTCTTCGATCCTCTTCGACACTCCGGCAAAGAGGGGCAAGCTCTAGATGTGTATAAGAGAAGAGGGGAGTTAGATCTTCCTATTTTCCTTTTAATAAGAGTCTCTCAATTTTCTTTTAATTTTTGCTTTTCAATGTCTTTTTAACCTGCTCGTTTGATTTTCTTTTAATTTACCCTTTAATTCCTTCTTAATTTATGTTGTGATGTTTAATTATTCTTATGCGTTTTATGTTTTTGAAATACTAAGAATAAGTTCTAATATTATTGAATTTTTAGATTTTTTTTTTTTTAAAAAAAAATTAATTAAAATATTATTAATTAATTAATTATTAATTAAAATATTATTAATTAATTAATTGGTTTAAAATTAAAAAAAAAAATGTTCAGCGCATGAACGATGTGTATAAGAGATGTGTATAATGTTTTGGGAGTAAGGCCATCTGAAATTTGGACATGAAAATGTGTATAAGAACAGCAGATGGCCATATACCCATGATAGATGTGTATAAGAATGGTCTTTGACCATTTTTACACTCAATCCAATTCATTGTCTCACAAAAAATCAGTCTAAAGGGGGGAGAAAAAATTTTCTGTAGAAAAATTTTCTTAAGCAAAAAAAAAATCTGCCAAAACAGCCAACTTTGAGCCAAAATTACATACGATCAGAGAGGAGAATTAGACTAAAATTAAAGAACAAAAGTTGTAGAGGGTACCTGGAACTACAACTTCTCTTTTGAAAATGGGAAAAATAGTCCATTTGGAGGGTCAAAAATATGGTTTCAAAAGGCTGAAATTGGTCCAGAGGATTTTCCAGAAAAATTTCTAAGTCTGGAAAATTTTTTTGACAACCAACTTTGAGCCAATATTTCAAGCGATGGAGGAGGAACTGGAGTAAACTCAAAGAATAAAAGTTATAGAGAGTTCCTGGAGCTACAACTTTTATTTTCAAATCAGAAGCAAAATCCTTAAACTGGTGGGTCAAAAGCGTGGTGGAAAAAGGCTGGTAGCCCACCAAAATCTGCAAAAAAAAAAGAAAGGTTAGAAAATTTTATTTCCATTTTACTCCTCCAGATTTCAGTTTTTTGCATTTTAGCCCGAGAATATTTTCTCAAATTACATTTAGGCCCTTCTAAGATGAAAAATCAAATGGCCCCAGAAACAGCTATTTGAAGGTATACACATCTAGATGTGTATTTTTAGCCCTCAAATAATTTTATAAAATTACATTTAGTCCCTTAAGCAATTTTCTTTAATATTACTGTTTTTTTTTTCTCTTCAAATTTCTTCCAAATTACGTGTTTTATGTCAATAACCACCAAATTTTACTTTGATTTATGTTTGGCATTTTAATACGTTTTAATTACCCTTTGAATGTGAAATTACTAAGGGCCCCTGTGAGTATTAAATGCTAAATAGACTTTGATCTTAACATATTTTTTGATTAATTGCTTTTGTAATGATTGGTGCTTTATTTTAATGTTTGTTGGTTTCAATATAATATTTATGCCTTATCTTACTTGTTAAATTATGTGAATTTACTCTTTTGCCCTCAAATTTTGGATTAGTTGCACAACTAGACGTTAAGTATTTTAATCAAATTCAATTTAGCCCAAGACTTAATAATTGTATCAATAATATATAATTGAAATTGGGCTAGAAATAAACTCCGGCGTGCATGATAATTGACTATTTTGCCCCTTGGGAGTTAAAGGGCACTAAAAGCTCAATGTGTGCGACTTTTAATTGGCCCCGGGCTAAATCTACCTGTCAATGTTAATATTTACCATTTATTTTTGTTTCCTCATTAACATGTACATATTTTATTACTTTTAAACTATCTCAAAGCACATGTATATACAAAGCCGGCAAATGATGAATACTAAAATTGAAAAAGGAAATGCGATAAAAGATGTGCAACCGAGACAGATGCTGGGTAAATTGGGTGCAGCATAGTCGCATTGAAGGTTATGGAAAGTAAATAGGTGATTCATTTATCAGGTTAATAGCTGTCTCTTATACACATCTAGATGTGTATAAGAGACAGAATTTTTGGTCAATCACCTATTTGTGTGAAAACCACACGTGGCGACACATCTAGTCCCACCGGTGCCGGCCAGACCACGGGTCGGTAGGCGCGCGGTAAAATGAGGGGCATGACAAACACTACAAGTGGATAAGCATTAGATAATTTGACCATAGAAGTTGTCTGTGAATTGATATCAGATATGGCTGCTCTTTGTCAAAAATTTGGAACAAGGTGTGATCCTACTGTCAACCGTGTTAACTAGGTTAGTGTTTCTTCTCTTGAACAACAAATGGCTAATTTAACCTCTTTTGTTTATTAATTAGCTTCAGCAACTACAAAGTTAGTGCAAGCTTGTGGAATTTGTTTGAATGTGGGACATCCAACGGAAATGTATCCAACTTTGCAAGAGGATTCCCATAAACAAGAGGATTTTTGGGGCAAACTTGAAGAAACTATGATCCATACTCAAATGCTTATAACCTTGGATGGAGAGATCATCCAAATTTGAATTACAAGAATTCACAAGTTCTATAACCAATGGTGCAAAATAGAAATATTTGTACCCATATCGACCACCCATACTTCTAAGACAACAATTAAACTCTAATCCTCAACTAGGTATGTCTTTAAAAGATATAGTGAGTTCTTTGGCCACTAACACTTTGTAATTTCAACAGGAAACCAAGGCCAGTATTCAACAATTAACAAACCAAGTGGGTTAAATTGCAACAACGTTTAGCCGTTTGGAAGCCCAAAATTCAGTAAAGTTGCTATCTCAAACAATTGTGAATCTTAAAGAGAATGCCAGTGCAATTGTACTAAGAAGTGGTAAGGGGGTTGAAGTACCCATTAAATTAGTTTCTGAACCTGTTAAAGCTGAGGAGAAGAAGGCCAAAGTAGAAAAAGAATTGGTTCGGAATGACAAGGAGGTAAGCAAAGGTAAGTTAATTCCGTGGCTAGAGTATAAGCTTGAAACCCCATTTTCTCAAGCATTAAAAGAGTTTGTGAAAAAAGATCCTAATAGAGAATTATATGAGACTTTTTACAAGTTCGAGGTAAATATTCCATTACTAGATGCTATTAAACAAATGTCTCGTTATGCTAAGTTTTTGAAAGAATTATATACTCATAAGAGGAAGCAAAAAGAAAAGAAAAGTGAGAAGATTTCATTAGGACAAAATGTTTCTGCAATGCTGCAAAAGAATCTTCCCAAAAAATATAAAGATCTACGTATGTGTACAATTCCTTGTATGATCAATAATATTAGTATTAAAGAGGCCATGTTAGATTTAGGAACATCTATAAATGTCATGCCTTATTCTATTTATTTTTCTTTGCAGTTTGCTCCTTTGATTAAAACTTGTACATTTATCCAATTAGCTGATAGATCTTTGTCTTACCCAAAGGGTATAGTTGATGATGTTTTGGTCCAAGTCAATGAAATATTAGTTCCTGTAGATGTTTATGTTCTTGACATGGAAAATAATGACAAGTATGCTCCCATTTTGTTAGGAAGGCCATTCTTAAAAACATCTAAAACTAAAATAGATATGGACACTAGAATGCTCATTATAGAATTTGATGAAAAAAATTTTGAGCATAATATTTATAAAGTCATGAGGTATCTTATTGATGATAATCCTATCTATTCTATTGACATCACTGACTCTTTAGCACAAGAAATTTTTGAAGAAGGATGTGAGGCCGAAAATGGTGAGCAAGTAAAGTCGACAATTGAGAAGTCACTAGAACTTGGTAAGGTATCTTATATTGCATTGCCAATTTCTGATAAGAAATCTTCACCTTCTATTGTGTAGGTGCCTGTGCCAAAACTAATGCCTCTCTCTAGTCATCTCAAATATTTATTCTTAGGGGATGGAGAAATTTTGCTAGTTATTATCTCTAGCCAACTAATAGAAGATAAAGAAGAAAAACTGGTAGAAGTTCTGAAAGTGCATAGGACTGCAATTAAATGAACCATTACTGACATAAAGGGAATTAGCCCATCCACATGTATGTATTGTATCTTCTTGGAGAAGGAGCTAAGCCTACTAGACAACCATAAAGGAGGTTGAATATGATGCTCATGGAAGTAATCAAGCAAGAAATTCTCAAGCTTCTTGAAGTAGGACTAATCTACCGTATTGCTAACAGTGAATGGGTTAGCTCAGTTCAAGTGGTCCCTAAAAAGTCAAGAATTACCGTAGTCAAGAATCAAGATGATGAAATGGTGTCTACCCGTATTCAAAATGGGTGGAGGGTTTGTATAGACTGTAGGATACTCAATTCTTTAACTTGAAAAGATCACTTTCCTTGACCTTTTATTGATGAAATGCTTGAAAGGTTAGCTGGTCGTGCTTATTATTGTTTCCTTGATGGGTATTCAGGTTATTTCCAAATTGCTATTACTCCAGAGGATCAAGAGAAAATGATGCTTACCATGTACATTTGGAACTTTTGCTTATCGTCGCACGCCATTTGGTTTATGTAACGCTCCAACCACATTCCAAGTGTGTATGTTAGCATTTTTTTGGATTTTGTTGAACACATTATCGAAGTGTTTATGGACAATTTCACTATATATGGTGATTCTTTTGGTCATTGTTTGCATAACCTTATACTAGTGCTACAAAGATGCATTGAAACTAACCTTGTTTTAAATTTAGAAAAATTTCACTTTATGGTTTAACAAGGTATCATCTAAAGGTATTAGAGGTCGAAAAGGTTAAAATTGATATTATTCAATTGCTATCTTAACCCACCAATGTTTGGGAAGTCCGTTCTATTTTTTGGTCATGTAGGTTTTCACCAAAGATTCATAAAAGACTTCTCCAATATGTCATCAACTCTATGCAAACTATTGCAAAAAGATATGGAATTTGAGTTTGATGATGACTAAAATATGGCATTTGACAAATTGAAGAATCTTCTTATTTCGACTCCCAATCATTCAATCCCAAATTAAAGTTTAACTTTTAAGATCATGTGCAAGGCAAATGATTATGTAGTAGGCGCTGTCTTGGATCAAAGAATTGGATGAATATCTCATGCGATATATTATGCTTTTGTGACTTTGAATCATGCATAGAGAAATTATTTTACCATAGAAAAAGAACTTTTAGCTGTTGTTTTTTGCTTTAGAAAAGTTTCGTTCTTGTCTATTTGGTACTAAGGTAATTGTTTATTGTGATCATCTAGCTTTACGCTACCTTATGATGAAGAAGAAGTCCAAACCAAGGTTGATAAGGTGGTTACTACTCTTAAGTGAATTCGATTTGGAGATTAAGGATAAAACTAGAACAAAAAATAGAGTAGCAAACCACTTGAGTCGATTGCCACACGTGGAAGATAAGTTGGACATATAGGAGATTTTCCTGGCGAACAGTTGTTTTTGGCAAGAGTGGCATTACCATGGTATGCAAATATTGTGAATTACTTATTTACTAATCTCACAATGAATTACCTATTGTTTTGTCTAGGGTTGAAAAAGGCAAGATCAGAAGTGATGCAAAATATTACGTATGGGATGACCCGTACTTATGGAAGCATTGTGCCGGCTAAGTGATAAGAAGGTGTATGAATGATAGTGAGATCAATTCCATTCTTTCCTTTAGCCATTTTTATGCTTGTGAAGGTCATTTTGGAGCCAAGAGGACAGCAAGAAAGGTGTTAGAATGTGGTTTTTATTGGCCCAACATATTTCGAGATTTTTATCAATTTTTCCAAACATGCAATAATTGTCAAAGTGTATGTAACATTTTCTAAAAGAATGAAATGCTTCCAAACTCGATACGATTTTGCAAACTTTTTGATGTTTGTGTCATTGATTTTATGGATCTTTTCCTATTTCTTTTGGATACTCTTATATTTTATTGGCTGTAGATTATGTTTCGAAATGGTTAGAAGCAAAGGCCACTCGTACTGATGATTCTATGATTGTTGTAGGTTTTCTCAAAACTACTGAACATCTTTTCTAGATTTGGAATTCCAAGGGCTTTGATAAGTTATCAAGGCACTCACTTTTGTAATCAAGCTGTTAAAGCCTTGCTCAAGAAATACCATGTAACCCATAGGGTATCAACTGCATATCACCCACAGACAAGTAGGCAAATTGAGGTGTCTAACAGAGAAATCAAATCCATTTTATAAAAAACGACGAACCCTTCGTGATTAGATAAATGCACTGTGGGCTTACTGTACTGCCTAGAAAACACCTATCAGTATGTCACCCTATCGGTTAGTATTTGAGAAACCTTGTCACTTACCAGTTGAATTAGAGCATAAGGCTTATTGGGCTATTAAGAGTTTCCATATGAAATTGGATGACAGTGGTGAACATAGACAATTGCAACTACAAGAATTGGAAGAGATTCGTAGTGAGGCATACGAGAATGCTCATATTCATAAAGCGAAGACAAAAGCTTTTCACGATGGCATAATCTCAAGGAAAGAGTTTACTGTCAGGCCACTCAAAAAGTCCTTTTTTACCAAACACGTCTTTGGTTATTTCCATGTAAGTTGCATTCTCGTTGGATTGCCCCTTTTGTTATTACTAATGTTTTTGCTCATAGTACACTTGAAATTCAAAATTTGACAACATCCAAAGTATTCAAGGTTAATGGTCATAGGCTTAAGCCTTATTGTGAAAGATTCCACACGGAGACTGTGGCAGAAATAGATTTGAAAGAATCGATTTATACTTAAAAATAGGAGCATGAAGTCGAGCCAACGACAATAAACAAAGGTGCTGCATGGGAGGCAACCTATGTCTTTTGATCATTATTTTTGAATATTCGTTTTGATTTTGTTGCGAGTTTTCTAATTGTTTGTTTAAACATTATCTTAAAGTGCAAGTTTTAATGAATTACTAGACATTTTTGGCGGTCATTTGCATTATTAGAGTCAATAAAGAAAGAAATTGTATAGTCAAAACATCTGTTCTAATCCACATGCATTGGATTTTGCATGCATGTGTGCCAGTTCCAGTGGCCAAGAAGACCGTTTCTAGTTTGCGCTGGACTTTGGGTGCATGTGTGCCAGTTCTAGAGAGAAAAAAGAACGTTTCAGCTTCCAACCTACGTGCTTTGGATTCTCAGCGCACGTGCGCCCAGTCGTATAAGAAGGGTTTAACCCTTCATTCGTCTTTGTAAACCTAAAACTATCCCAACACAATTCCACTTTCCTCTCTTTCCTTGCTGACCCTAGTCCCCAACACTTCTTCCACACTTCACCTACCACTTAATCACTTCAATTCACATCAAATTCATCTTTTCTTAAGTGGTCTAACATCATAAAAATGCGGAATTTCTTTTTTATATTTTTCCTTTGTGGGTTTGTTAATTGAAGTTGAATATGGTTAGTTCTTGAAAATTTTGATTGTGATTTCTAGTTGTGGATTGAATGATAAATGTTGGTGTAGTTTACTAATGAATTGATCTTTGAATTAGAAGTGGTTGAGTGGTTATTTTTATGGAGTTCGAAATTGGTGTTCAAAAATCATGCATGCCAAGTATTTGATAAAATGCCACAATGAAGAAAAGTCTTGAAACACAAGGCATTTATCCATGAATTCAATTCCTAGGATTTCCGTTGTGAGTTCTAATGTTTCTATTGCTTCCGTTAGTCTTGGGAATGCCTTAAATGCATGCACACCACTTAGCTTGACACCAACATATTTGATTTCTTTTGTGGGTTACTATGATTGTTTATTAGTAGTTTGGGGATATAGAATTGCATAAGTGTGGAGCGGTTTTTGTTTTCTTTTGTTACCTTGTCCTCGTCTCATATATGACTTTTTATAGAAATAGCATGAAAGGGTCATCAACCAGCACATCACTCGACTAGAGGATCTTCTTCATACGTACCACAACATGACCCTGCAGAGGAAAATGTACCGGCAAAATTTTTAACTATTGCGGCTCAGAAAAAGTTTGAGTCAAATATTTTGAAGAGGGCAGCAGTCAAGTAAAAGGGTATTCTAAATGATTCCAAGTGGTGGAGCCCTGGGGATTGGGAACATTATTAGGACACATGGTTGGAAACACTTAACATCTACCTCCCATGATGCGATATTACTTGTTGTGCGCGAATTTTATGTGAATCTAACTGTATGTCACGAGACTAAGGTGTATGTTAGGGAGAAGACTATTGATATTACTGGTAATTCAATCAATAGCCTATTGTACATACACTAGTTTGTTGATGATGCTCAAGATTGATGCTTGGCATATTTTCAATGATTGTTCTAGAAGTGCTTATGCGGTAGCTTCACTAAGGGAAATTATGTAATTTAGGCATAGTTTAGTTAGCAGGATGTTGGTCATGAGCCCTTATAAATAAGGGGTTCAAGGGCCAAGATCGATACAATTGTCTTCATAGTAGTCTCCTCATAATTCAATCTCCATATTTTCTCCTCAGCTCTCTCTTTCTACAGAACTCCATTAGTTCATCATTTGGCACCGTCTATGGGAACACGAAATCTCACCTATTCTTGTATCTACTTAACAAGTTTTTTTGTCAGTTTTGCTTTCAAAAAGATGAAGACTGGGGTATAAGACGTACAGCAAGCAAGGAGGCTGAAGCAAGCAATCCTCATCTTTTGCTTCAAAATGACGAGGCAGAAGACTTTGAAGCTTTGTGAAGCAATGTAAGAATCAAACTTTGTCTGATCGGTCTAATTGAGCAATTACATCTTTGCCAAACAGTAATGAAATCCTGGTTGGGGACTTGATAAACAACCGAAAAATGCCATAAGCCCAAGAGACCTTTGTCACAAAATTATGATGTCCCGCTCAGATGACCGATCTGAGGAGTCGTACACAACTACTAGCAAACTAGAAAGAATACCAATGCATGACAGGATTGGTGCACAGTCGTCAAAAAGCACTGATCACCAAGGCCCCTTTTCAGCTGTTTTAAAATAGCTCGAGGAGCAGAGCCTTGAGAACAAAATTCAGGAAATTTTAAAGAAAAATAACCTGATGATGCATATTTCCAGTCTAATAACTCTTGAAATAGGTAGAGATTCGTTCACGATCTCAATAAAAATTAAGCCTCCACCGCAGCAATTCTAGTTGCCTGACCTCGAAAAGTACAAGGGTGATTCTGACCCATCCGACCATCTTCAATGTGTGGTAGCTATCACTAGTCTCTACGGCTATAGCGACGCCATTTGATGCAAGCTATTTGCCACAACGCTCTGAGGCCCTGCACAAAAATGCTTCGAAGAGCTATCTTTGAATTCAATTGCTACTTTTTATGAGCTAGAAAAGTCCTTCTTGGGACATTTCAGAAGTCAATCTATATTACAGAAGGACGCCTCGCACCTCATGAACATTAGATGGAAGTCAGATGTGTCCCTTAATAAGTTTGTTGATCACTTCAACGATGAAGTGACTCAGATGAAAAATGTGGATGAGAAAATCTTGATTGTTGCCTTCTGCAGCGACATCCGACCTGGAAACTTTAATGCCGAACTGGCAAAGAGGATGCCAGACACTTACTCTGACCTGTTGGAGAGAGCTTGTCAGAATTCATACGGGGCAGGAGTCTAACAGAACTAAACAAGAAATATATGATTCTTAAAAGGAGAAGGACATAAGAACTCCTAACTCTTTCTCTTCTAAGAAGCCAAAAGTTGTGGAAATATTGAACTATCCCAATACTATGCCTTTGACAAATCGAATAGTTTATTTGAACAATAATGTCAAGGGTCAACCTCCGAGAACAAAGGTCCTACCGAACTCATTTTTACACCTTTAAACACTTCAATGAGGGAAATATTGTACCAGGTATAACATCTCAGGATTCTCGAGCGTCCTCCTCCAATGCTAGTATGACCCAATCAAAGGGATAAGTCAAAGTATTGCGCATTCCATGGACAACATGGTCACGACACAAAGGTATGCAATCATTTGAAGGTGGGGATTGAAAATGCAATCCAAGAGGGGCACTTGCAATAGTTCATCAGCCAAACTGTCGCAAAATTTCAAAGGAATGCTAACAATGGGGCCAACTAGGTGCAGCCCCAATTGATCCCTACCAATACCTTTCTCGCTTGCCCAATCGGAATGGTCATAACAAAAATAATTCCCCAGTTCAAGACGAACAAATTCGTGTAGTAGGAGTAATAAACACTATGACTGGGGATCGACGACAGGGGACTCCAGTAATGCGAGAAAAAAATATGCGAGGTATGTACCCACTGGCAAAGATTGGGAAAAATGGCTAAAACCTTTTATTAGCCTTGGGTATACCTCAGACGATCCTGTTCCCAATCGCATGTCCCACAACCACCTTGTAGTGATTGATGTACAGGTGCTGGCTATGAGATGCACAGAGTGTTTGTAGACACTAGAAGTTCGGTTGATATTATCTTCTGGGATGCTTGGGAGAAAATGCACTTTGATTTGTCCTTGATCCAGCTTTTCAAGACCCCTTTCATAGGCTTTACAGGGGACTCGGATATGGCAGAAGGCCAAACCATGTTACCACTGACCTTTGGAACTTTCCCAAAGCACATGATTGAGATGACTAATTTTTTCATTGAGCATATCAAAAGAAATAGTTCCTATAACATGATCCTCAGTCGACCCACACAGTATACATATAGGATATTTCCTTCTGTATTTCACGTTGGAATCAAATTCATGTTGAGGGACGGGTAAGAAGGCACAGTGATTAGCAACCAGTAGGAAGCTCAGGCATGCTATATGATGTCCTTGCGAGCCCAATCAGAAACTAAGTCCATCACAGATAAGGCCTTTCTACAAACATTTGATGCTCCATCCATCTCAAGCGTACCGAAAGAATTACTGACTGACTTGAGGAGAGAAGGAGAAGAAGCAGGGCCTTCAAGGAACACACATGAGATACTAGAGTTACTTGAGCCTAAGGCAAAAGGCAAAGTTAAGGTAGTGACATAGAACAAGGTACCCATCAAGGAAATATCCTTGGATCCAAGCCTTCCAAATGGAAAGATAAAAATTTGTATAATTCTACTAGCGGAGTTTAAAGGTCTCCTTTTTAGACTCCTTAGTGAATATAAGGATGTATCACTTTTAAGGACAGTGGAGGATATGCTTTACATTTCTTGAGAAATTATTGAAGAACCTAGTATATAAGCCAATCAAACAAAAGAAGCGTCTCTTTGGATCGGAGCGCAGCTTTGTCATTGAAGCCAAGGTGGACAAGCTCTTAGCTGCAAAAAGTATTAGAGAAGTATTGTATCTGACCTGGCTTTGTAATCCTATCCTTGTAACTAAGCAAGATTCTTCATGGTGCATGTGCCAAGATTTCACCAATCTTAATAAAGCTTGTCCAAAGGATAGTTACCCTTTGTCTCGGATCAGTCTAATAGTTGATTCCTTTATAGGATTTTATATTATGCATTTTTTAGATGCATTCAAGAGATATCATCAAATATTCATGGCAAAGGAAGATGAGAAGAAAACTTCCTTCATCATAGATCAGGGCACATATTGTTAAGTCACGATGCTTTTCGGACTTAAAAATGCAGGAGTCACGTATTAGAGGTATTTAAATCACAAATAGGTTGCAACATGGAAGGTCTATATAAACGACATGATAGTAAAAGAATAACCTTTGAAGAAACACAAGAGGACTTGAGGGAAACTTTCGAGACATTGTGGTCAATTTGAATGAAGTTGAACCCCAAAAATGCACGTTTGTAGTATCCTCAAGAAAATTTCTGGGGTTCATAGTCTCTCATAGGGGAATTGAGGCGAACTTGGAAAAAGTGCAGGCTATAATTGATATGAAGAATCCAACTTCGATCAAAGAAGTTCAAAGGTTAACTAGTAGAATGGCAGCTCTAAACCGATTCCTATCTAAATTAGCAGAAAGGGGGATGCCATTTTATCAACTTATAAAAAGACGAAGAACTTTCAATGGACGGAAGAAGCTTAGAAGGCATTTGAAGAGTTTAAGAAATATTTGAATAACTTATCAAAACTCGTGTCTCCTCAAAAAGGGAAACTATTGTAATATATTTCAATTGCGGATTTGGCAATCTGCTTAGTTTTCTTAAAAGGGAAAAAGCACAGCAAGCCAGACAATGCCCTATATATTTTGTAAGAAAGGTGCTTCAGGGGCCAGAAAGGAACTACTCTCTTATAGAAAATGTTGCCTCTCCTTGGTAATGCCAGCTCGGAAGTTGAGACCTTATTTCCAAGGACATAATGGGGGCACGGACTATAAGGATACACAGTGATTCACAACTAGCTATAAATCAGAGATTGGGAAACTATGAGGCCAGAGGTGTGATTTTAATGAAGTATCTGGCCGAGATAAAAACCTGGATGCCAAAATTTTAAAAATTAGACATTATCAAAGTTCCAAGAGCAAAATATATGCATGCGGATGCATTATCAAAGTTAGCTTCGGTGATATATACTCATACCTAACAAAGGAAGTGTTAGTGGAAGTGCAAGACTTCAGGTCCACTGATCTGAAGGATAAAATTATGGATATCCGCACGGACCTTGGTTGGATGGACCCAATAATAAATTACCTGAACAGTAATGAACTTCCTGAAGATCTGGCTGAGGCTAGGAAGCTTAGTAGAAAAAATAACAGTACAGAGCCACAAAATATACATTGATTGATGGAGTTTTTTACAAAAAAAGCTTATTTGTGTACACCATTGAGATGCCTTGGTTCTACCGAGGCAAATTATGTGCTAAGAGAGGTCCATGAAGATATATGTGGAAGCCATATTGGGCTGAGGAGCTTGGCCCATAAAGTTCTACTCTCAGGGTCTTATTGGTCCACTCTATATTCAGATGCTGATGACTTGGTGTGAAAGTGTCATCAATATCAGATACATGCACTCATATCCTGAAGGTCGGGTTCAGATATTACCCCAATTTAGAGTCCATGGTCGATTGCCCAATGGGAATAGACATTCTGGGACCATTATGAAAGGGAATAGGTAAGGTTGAATTTTTGGCAGTAGCAATTGATTACTTCACCAAATGGATCAAAACCGAGCCTTTAGCCTTGATTTTTGGAAAGACAATAGAAAAGTTCTTTTGGAAGAATATTGCTTGTCGATTTAGAATCCCATCTATTCTTATTTTTATTGGACAATGGAAGACAATTTGAAGGGGAACATTTGAAGAGCTTCTGTTCTAACCTTAGCATAAAACAACATTAGTGTGTGGGTTGATGAATTGCCTAGCGTTCTATGCACATATAAAATCGCTCCCCAGACAGCCAATGGACACACACGTTTTAGCTTAGTTTATGGTAGCGAGGCCATTATTCCTGCTGAAATTAGTTTATCATTAGCTTAAGTAGCACTATGTGACTTGGGACAAAATGAGGATGCCCTGAGGATCAGTTTGGATCTGTTGGAAGAAAGAAATTTAGATGGATCGCTTCGGGAAGCCAAGTACAAACAAGTTGTAGCTCAGCATTTTAATTTCAGGGTTAAACATAGATACTTGTGACCTAGAGATTTGGTGCTCTGGAGAAATGAGGCAAGCTGAGTTGAAGGAACCAAAAAGTTAGATCTGAATTGGAAGGGCCTTATCGCTTGATAGAGGCTCATCGTTCGGGCTATTATAAGCTCGTGGATATGAGGTATAAGGAGATCATGTTCCCAGAATGTGGATCACTATAAATTTGAAGAAATATTATCAATGAATGTAATAAACTTCCATTTTTCACGAAAATAAGTAATTTTTGAAGAAGTGTATTAAGATGTATATATATATATATAAGAGGGCTGAGACCTAGTGGTCCCCATTCAAGAAAGACGAACAGCTCCAACCTGCTGATGTGCTAAAGAGGTTCAAACCAAGTTTAATACAAAAAGAAAGACAAATTTAGGAGGGTTAAGACCTAGTGGTCTCCCCTCAAGAAATACGAACTACTTCGACCTGCCGATGTACTAAAGAGGTTCGGATCAAATTCAATATATAAAAAAGAAGAAAAGTAGATGAAATAAAAAAATCATAGAGTTTTAGGAGGGCAGAGACCTACTAGTCCCCCCTCAAGGAAAATGAACTGCTCCGACCCGCCGATGTGCTAAAGAGGTTCGAACTAGGTTCCATATAAAAAGAGAGAGAAAAGTAGATGAAAAGAAAAAGCATGAGCGGCTAAGAGACTTGAGACCTACTAGTCCCCTCTCGAAGAAGATGAACCGATCTGACCCGCTATGCTGTAGAGGTTCGGATCGAGTTCAAGGAACGAAAAAGAAAAAGGAAAAAGTATGAGAACACAAGCACTCAAGTGCAAGTATTGTTCATGAAAATACAAGTGTTTCTCAATTAAAATTTTTTGCTTACAATACTTAAAAATTAGCCTAAGAGTTATTACTAGTAGGAAAGTAGTTACCTGAGTTCAAGTGGTAGCCGTAAAATGTTTGTTATCTTATATACTTGGTACTTAATGTATGTGGCATAAAGTTGGGGTATGAAAGCAACGAATTGAACAAAAGAAACTGCAAACAGCTAAAGTGTACAAACTCAAGTTTTATTGAAGACCCAACTATTACAAAGTAGTGATTACAAGAAAGTCTATGGCTATGAAATAGAGGGTCCGACTGACAAAGTGGAAGCTGGATCGGCAGGTTCAAACTCGGGTTCAGCAGCAGTAGATTCCGGTTGCGCAGCTATTTTAGAGGTAGCAGCTTCAAGAGTTCCAGGGATTGGTACCTAGGTCTTGAATTTTGCTTCCAAGCTATTGATTAGCTTGTCGTTAACCCAGGTATCATAAGGAAGGCCTGTATACAAATTTGGGTTTTTCATCAGGTGGTCACATGCCATGATGAACCCCATGGTGAAGACCTTCTGGGTGAACTCTTTCAGTATTGAGTCTGCCGTTGGTAAGTCAACAAATGCGTTTCTGCCTCGGATCAGAAGGTCTTTTTCTCGAGAATTAAACTGCAACTCGACAACTTCAGCCTCTTCTTGAAGTTGAAGAATCTTCTTGTTTTGATCAGCAATCTTCTTGTCCCTATCACCGATATCAACTTGAAGAGTCTTCTTCTCTATTTCGGCTTGGAGAAGTTTTTCCATCACCCCATCTAGCTCAACTTTCTATTCATCATACTTCTTCTCTGCATCTATATTACATTTCAGCTCGTTGGCCTTCACTGCCTCGTTCAAATTCTAGCCGAGTTAAGAGCTTCGACCTTAATATGAGCCACCTCTTACTTTATGGAATTTATGGTGGAGTTGAACGTGGCCTCCCGCTCAGCGATAGCAGGCAAATTTGTGATGGCCTAGAACGCCATATGTGAACAAGTTGAGATCTTATGAAGAATAAAAGTATATTATTTTTGGAAAAAAGGATAAAAAGGGAACTAAGTTACTTCCATTCATTAAGTTGACATGCAGCTCGTCTAGCCTCTGTTGAGCTGTAAGCCTTCTCAAATAGGCCATGTGCCGTGGCAAGGAGATGAACTTCGCCTGCTCTCGAGCCATCCTGGCAAATTGTGATTATCATTAATATCGATTGGAAGAGTGGGTCGGAATTGGGTGCTTCTCGAGATGGAAGGGCTCTGGAGAGGGTCAATGGACATTTGAGACCAAGGGAGGCCTTTTGACCCAACCGACCTCCTTTTCTCCTAGGGTACTTTCTGCCTCCTTAAAAGAAGAAAAAGAAAAAGGTCAGTCAAAAGTTTATAGGTGTGAAAGTGCAATAAAAGTAGGCATATAGGGTGTAAGTAAAATAAGGTTCACCATCAGTAGTGATGAATTGTTGGCTTAAATGAACGTTCCTGGTGGCTTCACTAGGGACCCTCATTATTGCACCTGTACCTGCATGTCCTGGAGGAGAAGGGGCTAAGGTCGGGGTGCCTGAAGAGAAGGGAGTAGCCTCCAGTACAAAAGTACTGGCTTTTCTGCTTCTCTTCCTGGTAACCAGGACCATTTTAGGCTCAGCTTTGGCGACTGGGAATGGCCAAGATAACTATTTGATTGTCGCCGAGCCCCTCGAAGTAGGCTCTACCTCCGATGTATGGTCAATGGCAGTCCTCAGGGTGGCACTAGCATTGGCCGAAGTGGCACTTGTTGTGGCGGATGATGATCCGCAGGTAGATAGGCGTGTGGGTTGGTTGAAGGAACTGGCACTAGTCATAGGAGTGGTGGAAACTAGTCCTCTCAAGAATGCTCTGAGCTTTACAAAAAGAAAAAAATCGTCAGTTAGTCATTGTGTAAAAAAAGAAAAGAAGTGAAGAAGAAAAAAGCAAAGAGGAAAAAAAATTTTACAACCTTTATGAGGGTCGTAATCCTCAAAACTGTTGTGTATAGAAAATAATCCAGCCCAGGCCAAGATGTTATTAGAAAAGATGGTTGGCTAATTATGGAAATTTATTCTACAGTTGGACTTGATAAGCTTCTTAGCTTCATCGAAGTCCGGGAAAAAGGCATTCTTGGGCTTTAAATTTTTTTTGATTAGGGTCCAGGGACCTCGGGGCTTGGGAGGATCTAAGTATCGGATAAAGAAAAATGAGTTCTTCCAGTCATGGTTGGAAGAAGGGTTGGTAGAAGTGAGTTTTTTGCCCGGACATTTGGGAGAAACGTAAAAAAACCCTTTGAAAGGGAGAGTTTTTACATCATTCTAAAAATGTCTAAGGGAAGGGGAATCCTATATAATTTACATAAAAAGAAAAAGACAGCAATGACTCGGATGGCACTGGGGGTCAGTTGGGATATGTTGATACTTATCTCAACAGTCAGAGAGCTGAATTAAGAGAGGAGCTATGGGGAGCCTCAACCCTGTTGGCCCAAAATCAACCTAAGAGGGGGGGAGTGAATTATGTTGTCTCAAAAAACAAATCTTTTGAAGTGCTTAATGAAAATGCAAACTTTGTGCAACAAATGAATACTTAAGCACAAATGATCAAAGATAAAAATTTAACAATCAAAGGTTAAAGAAGAAATAAAAGATTGAGATGAAGAATATCAAACCAAACTCCCAAACTTCTCAAGTTTGGAGTACATCCACTAGTAGTGCCTCTTCAAAGAAGGTGAGGCAATAACCTCTTGTACACAAAGTAGGCTCACCCTTGCACCAACTAAGTTTCTCTAGTTGAGCCAAAGGGTTTTACACTACAACCTCACTTTTGTACACTTGTTATTCCCCACTCTTACACTTTAAGATCACTCACTAGTCTACTCTTGCTCACACTAATTTCCTCTAGTTGAGCCAAGAGAACTATACTACCCAAACAGCTTCCACAATACAACCCACAATATTTTAGCATATTTCTCCCAAAATAGCTCTTACAAGTGTTTGCATTGAATGTAGTAGTTCCACATATCATTTGGATATCCCTAGGCTACATATAGGTGAAAGATGTGCTGAAATTTGAGTTCCAACGGTAAAAAAATTAGCTGTTAAAAACTAGCCGTTAGGGGTTCGGACGGTGGTTCGGATTTCCGTTCATGCATCCTAGAGCAACATGAATAGTGTCTCAGACGGTCATATGCGTCCTACAACTTGATGAACAGTGTCTTGGACGGTCATATGCGTCCTACAGCTCTAATAGAAAATTACTTCATTTTGAGCTCCTTTCTTCGGACGATCTTCAACGTCCGATCAGCTTACATTCAAATTCCTTTTCTCGGACGGCCTTTTGAATCCCAAGCACTATCCTTCGGACAGTTATCTACGTCCAAAAGATGTGTTCTTCCTCGGTGTTTTCTGGTCATGTTTTGGATGCTCCCTTGCGTCCGAGCTCTATCCTTTCTTTCGGACGCTCTTCATCGTCTGTAAGGTGTTGTTCAACTTT
Source organism: Cinchona pubescens (assembly GCA_025175665.1). Classification (NCBI taxonomy): domain Eukaryota; kingdom Viridiplantae; phylum Streptophyta; class Magnoliopsida; order Gentianales; family Rubiaceae; genus Cinchona; species Cinchona pubescens. Next base: position 278,145 of record JANKKI010000253.1, on the reverse strand, counting down.
TGGCTATTTTTCTTGATTGTGTTTGGATAAACATTTTCATCCGAGCCTTCCTATTTTTTTGCACACTTGTTTTCAAGCCGTTAGTACGATTTGGTCATCATCAAAGCATGATTATCATAATTGGGGTCCAACAAACCCTACCTCAAGTTGCTGCGGGTAAATAGTTAAGTAAGCAGGAGGTGGCAAGTGACCTCGGTCCTCAGTGATAGGAAATTTTATGTGTACATCCTTAGGGAATTAGTAACTATCCCTAAGGATTTTGATATCTTCAGGTTCGAGGATGTTAGGGATATTTAGGGTTTAGAGGTCAAAGTAGTCATTCTGGGGAGGTTCGATTGGAAATTTTAAAGGAACTACGACTGGAAGAGCTTCGTCAAAAGGGTTAAGCAGTTTGACTATTTTATTCTTCAGGGATGGGGGTTGAGGAGTACTTATGAAAGAGAAAGGAGTGAACGCGTACTAGCCATTGCTCCTGGTTGAATGTTAAGGAAGGGAGAGGAAGCTTGACGAAAACTTGAAGAGTTGCTGGGAAGAAGAACAGCGAATGGCGTTCTACTCGGTGGTAAGCAGTGGTGCTAGCCAGAAAGTTTGTGAGAAGGTAAATTTGTAGGTGATGGATGAGTGGAGGTTGTAAAGATGGTTGTTAGTTTGCAGGAAAGAAAAGAAATGTGTGGGGAACGAGTTAAGAAGAACAAGGAAGGAACTTGTTGAAATGAAAGTGAAAGGTAAAATTGCTGTGAGAAAGGGGAACATCTAGTGGAGGACTTGAGCTTGAAATTGGGAGAAAAATGGAAAAGTTTTTCCTTAATTAGGGAAAAAATGAAAAGTTAAAAGTAACATTTGAATTTAAGAAAATGTTGCTTTTAGAAAAGAGGCAATAAAGGCATGTGAATAAAATGAAGCGCTATGCAGTAAATGCATTAATGGTGTAGCGGAGTTAATGTAATAATGGTGCATGTACGCGGGACTCGGTGAGCCGTATGCATTATGAAAGAGTAATCATTATGGAATGGCAGGTTTTATGGGGGAACTCACCCTTATGAAAGAAAGAGAAAATTTTTTTTGAGGTTCCGTATTAAAGGACTCAGAAAGGTTCAGGATTCGTATATGTTCCGGCTTGGGGGTTATGTTCCTTGGTTCGTTACATCACAATGAGGAAACCGAACTTCAGCATCATTATTTGGAAAAGTTGCAGGGGACTTTGTTGATTATCATGGGCTCAGCCCGACTCAAAGTTCAGCACCAAGCCGAGGAGACTATTGATGATACTCGGGATTAGTGCTTGACATATTTCCAATGAATGTTCTAGAAGTGCTTATGTGGTAGCCTCACTGAGGGCAATAATGTAATTTAGGCAGGTTCAGTTAGTAGGATGTTGGCCATGAGTCCCTCATGTTTCTCTATAAATAAGGGGTTCAGGGTCAAGATCCACAAAATTGTCTTCATAGTAGTCTCCTCATAATTCAATCATCCATATTTTCTCCTCAACTTTCTCTTTATAGAACTCTATTGGTTCATCATTCGTAATAATGAGTGGCCGGCCCTTCACGACAGGAACATGGAGATTAAGAACATCACAGATCTTTGCACCTTTGCACTGTTGAGGTGCAATGGATTTACAATACAGTAGGTATTTTGAGACATTTCAACACTAACATGCTTTAATCGGTTTGGCTGGTTTGGTTTAAATTTCTATGTACTCGCCTATTTCTATGTAGTCATCTTATTCATCTTATAATGAAGTAAGCTAAGTTACTATATGCCATTGCTTTTGCTTTAGGCAAATCTATTGATGTGGATCACCTAATCAGCTAGCAAATTCGTTACACAATGCAAGCCAAGCAACTTGGCCTATGGTTCTCTCATTTGATTACTGCCTTATATGTCACGGAGGATATGAATATTGATCTTGGTAAGGAGAAATTGAAGCTAGGTAAGCCGACTGCATTGGATGGAGCAAGAGCTCTAGTACTCTGTACCGACTTGTTCTCGAGCCTTTAAAAGAGAGTTATTTACATAAATTTTACTTCGGGTTTTTCTAAGAGTGTGTTTAATAAGTAGGGACATTTTACTAATTAAGGATTTTTGAGTCAAAATGTTATTTCATGTGTTTTTATGTTTAAATATACTTAATTATGTGTTTTATGGTGTTTTTATAGGTTTGAGGTACTTCATTGGTCAAACGTGACGAAAATAGAGCACAAATGGAGTGAAAACAACAAACCAAGCTAAGGAGCTAGGTACAGCCATGCCCCAGCTTTATTTTCCAAGCACTGTTGAACTTGCGGGATTTGAGCCGCACCTGGGCTGTGGCGAAAAATGATATAAAACATGTTTTAATTATTTATGGATTCCAAATGGCGTTTTCAACCTAATTGTAAAACCCTAAAAGTACTATAAATATATGTGAATTAGGGTCTAAGAAACACATAGTACAATCTTTCAAAGGAGGAGAATCATCAGGCAGAGAACAAAAGTGTGTTGTACTATTACTAGATTTTCTTCTCTTTCTCTTTCTTTTGTGATTATTTACTCTGGGCGATTATAAAACATTACCTTGATGTACTTATGGCTATGTTGATGCATTAATTTCGTAACTAGGGTTCTATTCAGATTTTTCCATGAAGATTGATCGTTGATATTTTATTCGTTCCTTTTGATTTTGTATGTCCTTTTTGCTTATTTGAATTGTTCTTAATACCTCTGGATGACTATGTCCCTATATATTGAATTGCAAATCCTAATTGAAAATCGAGAGAGGTGACTTAGGGTTAGGATGAGTTCAAATAATATTTGTTTGGAACAATCATCCATAAATTGAATCATTTCACGGCTACGGATAGAGATATACCTATTCAGGTTAGGCAGTTAATTAAGGTCATATTTATGCACTAATTAGTGTTTAATCCACATAGAGACATAGTAGACTGGTCAACATTAGTATATTTGCCTGAGTTTGTAGACAAAACTTGTAGTTATAAAAGAATTACACTAGATTAGTAAACAAACTATGAAATTGGTAAATAAAGAGTAAACCCTAGGTTAATATCTATTGATTTATTTTTTAGTTATTTAGTTCAGCATTTTGTTATTTTCGTTACTATTGTACTATTTTATTGGCTAGATAGGGTTTGGTTTGTTTCACTCTAGTAATTGTCGAGTGTTTTCAACTTTTTTCTCATGGGAACGATCTCTACTTGCACTGTTTACTTGTTCGATCTGAATACTTGTGGATGTGAATTTGAGTGTATATAAGAATGCAGACATAGACTAATTAAGAGCTGTCGTGGAAAATATATGTAATAATTACTAAAATATAAAAAAACACATAAAGTATAAATAGAATACAAAAAGAACATAAAACATGATATTCTAATATGCGAATCCCATCGAAAATACTAAAACATGTAACAAATAAATCCTAACTATTACAAAATGCTTATGCCTTTACACGAGATAAACTACATTAACTCATAAAAGAAACAATAATAACAGTAAAAATTAAGAAAGCAATTAAGCAATTAGCATCTAATTAATATTGCACATAATAGGGTTTAGGTATACCTCTCGAAATACAAAACTTTGGAACGATAATTTTGATTTTTAGATTTAAATCATCAAACACATTAAAGTACCACAATTTTGACCAGTAAGAACCTAAATCATGATATTAGGTCACTTTCTAAGAACATAAGAAAAATTTGTGGTTGGTCCAAATCAAATCACAAACTCTAATCATTTAATTAAAGGTAACCCCATACATGATGGGTTTATAACAAAATTTTAAATTTCTATGATGCTACTAAAGTGCCCCAAAAATGCTATAAATGGATGAACGAGTTGTGAAAATTTCTAGAAACAAATGTTAATGAGTGCATAAGATTTTAGAACAAGAATCATTCAATTTAGCAAAGCTAGGAGAAATCTTGATAAAATCTAGACAGCTTAAAATTGGAACAGTGCTTGATTGAAATACCATAAGTCATGATCCGATCAAATCAACATCAACACATGGTGTGACTGGCTCTAAATGAAATTAGACAAAAAATTAAAGAATGTCTCACTTTTGACCAAATCCATATTCAAAACATAAAGCTTTTAAAATCATGCCCAAAATAGCAACATGTGCGGGCACTTCTGTTTTTAACATAGTCATGCAAATTGGAATTTGAAAATTCAAATCTTACTGAGTAGAATTCGAAATGCCTTGATTCCTAAAATCAAATACTTCTTATGATTTATAATTGTCATTAAAAATCAATGAAAAATATTTACAATTCTTGAAGTTCACTAGTTCTACAAATGTTCATCAATTATCTTTAAGTAATTACAGACAGCTCTTACTGAAAGATGAATAAGTTGGAACACACAAATGTAAATGATTTGATTCCAAATTTAGATGAAACTAGACTAGACAGACTACATATGGTCCAAAAATCGCAACGAGATATTATTCATACCTCGTGAAATTAGAGTAAGAATTTACAGGTACATATCAACAATAACTAACCCCTTTTCTTCTTGTATAACATTGTATTGAAAATAACGTAACTTGAAATCTAAAGATCCAAATATGGTGAAATAAAAAAAACCAAAATACTAAACATTTGAACTTTGAAATCAGAAGTTAAGAAACTCAAAAGGAAACTCTAAAGAGCACCGTATGACAACTCGTTCAATCAAAGAAGAAATTTGAGCAATTAGGACCAATTTCCACAAATTATTTCTCTTCAAATATAACTCATAAAGATACATTCAATATATATATATATATATCGAATGATAATTTGACTATACTTCCATATAAAAATACAAAATAAAATTACAAAATACGTAGAGAAATGAAAAATGTACAAGATTTAAGGGTTATCAAGATGAATTTCTAGTAGGTGCAACTTTGTTCCTCTTAGTTTTTTCTTTCCTCCTCCTTTTACTTTCATTTTTCTTCTACTTTTGTGTATGATTAAATAGTTTTAAGTGCATATTTGGTGTTTCTTGAGTGTTTGTGATGCCTTATCTCATACGAATAGAAAAGTGGTATATGAAGAGTTCTCTCGAGAGTTTTTAAGTTGCGTAATAATGAGATTGAGAGGAAGAAATAAAACTAAGATTGTGTGTTGTGGAGGAAAAATGACATGTTTCTGAATGAGATAATAGATGAATGATAGCTAAAAATATGTTGTTTATTGTGTGTCTTGATTATTATAAGAAACTTAATAAATAGTTGAGTGAACTGAGTGAGAAAATAGGTATGATGTGTATGTTGAGGAACGGTGAGGTATGGCGGTGGTTGATCGAGATTTTGTTGAAAGGGGGATATATGTAGTTTTATGAGGGATAAGGGTTGAGTAAGGGAGTAAATAGATTCTTGTCAAGTGGCAAGACTGAAAAATTGAGTTTCGATTATTTCTTGACATTGAGATATTGTAACAATTTCACACACAAAAACGGAAATGTAAATTTACTAAGCCTCTTAAAATCAACGAAAATTTATAGGAATAAAATATGCTCTCTGATTCTTATTGAAAATTTTTTCATCCAAAAAAACTGCATCTATCGGACTCCAGAGGTCAAAAAAAATTTGTAGAGTGCTTACACAAAATTAAAAATGATTTTATAAATTTGAAACTCTTGAAAATTATACTCTGGATTAGCCTTAAAAAACCTGTCACTAGTGCCAAAAAGTACGGAAACATAAATGACCGGAAACATATCTAATAAATTATCTAATTTTATATGTTTTTATAAAATATAAAGATCAGATTTTAGTGACAGAAAAAACACAAAATGACGCTTAGAGTCAAAATGACCATTTTGCCTTTATCTTTTCGCGAAGTAAAACTAAAACATTTCATGCACTCCAAAATTCTTTAAAATTTGCAGTAAATCTTATGAATTAATAAATTAAATTTAGGAATTTAAAACAAAATTTTAGGGCATAACATGAATTTCGTGAAAAATTGATTTTCTTAAAACGTGAATTTCACAAAAATTACACACAAGTGATATTACATATGAAGGTTTGTCAACCAGGTTACATTACTTTTGCCTTAATCCAAGGGTAGAACCAAATATCCCCCAAATTCGATTCTCAAGGACGTGGAAGTTATTCGGACTTCTTCCCGAATGAAGAAAACTAAACTCTCAACCATCCATCATAAATACATGAACATGACACTGATGAACTCAAGAAACAAAAGGGCTAAAGCCACAGCACCAGTAGGGTAAAAATCTATGAATTGCTTAATCCCAATCTGCGAGGGAAATTAATAAAAAGGAATCAACAATGGCAAAGGTGATGTATAGAAAGGAGAATACATAATAATGAAAAATTGGCTAAATTATATTGCTAGCAAGAAAAAATGCCAATTAGACTCAAAAGAGGACACAATGGATAAATATAAAAGGCAGAAAATTTTAGGCACAAACGGTCAAGCAAAGGCCTCAAAAACCATCTCCAAGATCTAAATTCATCTATACTTTGCCAAAAGTGAAAATTTCATATTATCCCAACCAATGTAACACGTTAAAATAAATTGCAAGTCCAGTGCCAAATAAGTACTCAACACTCAAAAAGAATACACACACACCTCACAGTATACTCACAAAATTGACACACAAAACACTCAGCAACAAATAATGGAAAATTGATAAATCAATGGGATTAATAGTCCAAACATTCTACACACCCTAACTATTCTTCACTCTAAAGCAGGCACCAATTGAAACGTATTTAAGACACCGTAAACTAGATTCATGGTAATGCTAGAAAGTGCACTAGTCAAACAAGTAATAAAGTGTTCTCAGTTGAATATTGTTTCCCATGAGAAAAAGTGAAAGAATCAACAATTAATCAAAACTCAGCAACAACATTTTTGAGAAATTGGGAAAAGAGAAAGATTAGCTAAATCAATGTCTATGGTGTAATATAGACTCAAAAGTGTGTCTGCAAGTATATGGATCAAACATGTAATATAGTGAAAGTAAAGATTGTGCCCACGAGAACTATGTTTAACATAGTTGCCAATTACTAGAATGACATGTGCAAGGAGAACTCTAACTAAACAATAAAATAGTAGAATAGTAATGAAAATACTAAATAATTTAGAAAAATATATAAATAAGAAACTATTGGATATCAAAACCTAGGATTTATTCTTGATTTACTAATCCAATTAATTGCTTTGATACATCATTTCTTCATTTTTCACAATTTGTTTACTAATCTAAGGTTTATGTGGTAATTGTAAGTCCTGAGAAGTTCATAATTGTGCTATATTTTATATGTCATTTACCACATTTTTATGTGTTGTAAGCAAGATTTGGGTTATTACTGAGCTTAATTTGGTTATTCTCAATTTTTGTAGGGTCAAAGTGAAAAAGGGCTGAAAAAGATGGGAAAAGATGAAAGAAAATGTTTAGTACGAGACAGGCACGAGTATGAAGCCATTCTAGATACTGTTTTGTATTTCGAGGATAACTTTTGATCCCAATCTCCGATTGAGGTAATTTAAGATGTATTAGAAAGTAAGGGGTAGAACTACAACTTTAGTATTTTACACTTTCTCAAATTACGGAAGCATGAAGGTGAAATCAAGGCCAAAGGTCGAGCACAATTGAGGAAGCCAGCGCACATGCGCTGGAGCTGTGCAGCGCATGTGCGCTGCATTTAGAAGCAGATTCCCAGAAGTGGCTTCTATGCACATGCACACTAAGGTTCCTATGCATGTGGCGGAGAATGGAACAGGCCAGGACCTCACTGCCTCGCGCGCACATGCGCAGAAAGACCCCAGCGTATGTGAGCTGAAGGCAGCAGGACGGCGTGAAGTGGATTTCCAGCAAGTTTCTTCACCTGGTTGGACTCTTTTTCACCCGATTTCATGTTCTTATCCATAGACCATAATTGTAACGCTAAGTACTCATTATAAATATCCCATTTAGTGTGAGAGAAAAGAGATCGACCTTTATTTTCTTTCGGCTAGGGTTTTTGCAGTAGAAATTCTTCTTTATTATTTCATGGCACTTTGTGCCTAAACCCTTTTCTTGGTCGAGGGAATTGAAGCCATGGGTGTTTGATTTAATTCTACAAAGTTGTGAGACTTCTTGTGCTTGAATTATTCAATTTTATCTCAAGTATTGATTATTTTTTTGCGATTAAATTTATGATTGTTCTTTTTAACTTATTATTGCTACAGAATACTAAGTTATTGGAATTAATCTATAGCTAGATTGTTTAACTGCATGTGCTTAATTCAATCTTTGAAGCAACTGAATTTGATAATTGCTGGATTAGTGTTATTGAATTTAGGGAAATTAATCATCCAATTGGCATAACCGCGTGTGTTTATGTTTAATTGTCTAGTTGTTCTTGTTGATTTTAATGCTTCTATTAATTGATCTTTGGCATGTGTCTGGGTTAAATTAATAGTTAGGGTTAATTGGATCGCGTGTTGAAAATTAACCACCTTTAGAAAGAAATAAGAATCAACTTGAATTGGTAATCGTTCGGGTTAATTCTTCAATTAGTACTTGATATAGAATTGAATTATTTTGTGTGTCCATGATCGACTAGTGAAATAGTGCCATGGTGGGTATGACCAAAGCCAAGATCTTTCTTAATTGAATTCTCTTTAGTATTTTCTTGTTTTAGTTTTAGTTCAAAAGTATTCAAAAACCCTCTTTTCTATTTAACACAAGAATAAACTCTGTTCTCTGTGGGACGACCTGTACTCACCGCTACCACATATTGAGAGTTGTTAATTTTGGGTGCCTACGACAGCATTACAACTCCGCAGCATATTATTTGCACACCAAGTCTCTGTCAAAATCTTTGCAAATCTACTAACTTTGACCAGTCCACTATATGTACATATGGATTAAAGCCCCAATTAATTCATAAATTTGACCCTAATTGATTGCCTAAGATGAGCTGGTATATTTCTATCTGTTACCATGAAATGGTTCAACCTATCAGCAATTGTTCCAAACAAAGGATATTTGACCCATCCTAACCCTAAGTATCCTTTCTCGATCTGAAATAGAGATACAATTCAATCTAGATGATGGCCAATCATCTAAAGGATAATAAGCTCAATTCAAATAAGCAAACGTACACATGACATTAAAAGGAACAAATAAAATTTCATCAATCAATTATCTTGGTAAAATTGGAACAAATTCTAGTTATGAATTTAGTGCATAACCATAGGATTAAATACATCACAAGATTGCTTCACAAACATGAAAGAGTACAAATGAACAAAAAAATAATAAGAAAGAAAAGCTAGACTTAGTTTTGACCCTTGCTCCTTCGCCTTAATGAATTTCCTCTTGGAAGGATGATTTTCATTCTTCTACTGATTTTTACCCATGACAGATACTCTATGTTATGTATACCTTAAGATCACTCTCTTCTCTCTCTCTTTCTCTTTCTGACTTCCTAAGATACGTATTTATAGTGCTTAATAGGGTTTTACAAATTTGTATGTCAAAAATGCCCCTGAGAACCCGTAAACACTTAAAAAGACTTTTCACTATTTTTGTCCTAGCCCTAGCACGGCTGAGGTCTACCAGGCACACCTGTGCCTAGGCAGTTCTAGAAACTGGGCATGGCTAAGAGCTCCTAGGGATACTTGCGCCCAACCTTTAGTGCTAGGCTTCGTCGTTTTGCTCTATTTACATCCTGTATTACTGCCAAAACACTTCAATCCTATAAAAAATAGCAATAAATACATAAATAAGTGTATTTAAACATTGAAAATGCAAAATAATATTTTGACAATAAAACCCTAATATAATCAAAATACCCCTACTTATTAAACAAAAACTCCCAGAAACTGATTAAAACCCAAGCTAAAGTACATGTATATACTTCTCTTTTGGAAGGTCAACACACCTCCAACTTGAACTTTTACTTTTTCAAAGCAAAACAAACACATAATTCACTTAAAACATTTAAGAACATTAACTTTCTTCAATATGTCATTTATCGTAACAAAGAAAAAAACTATACAAGAAGAGATATGTGCTCCGCATTTATATAAAATAACATTGCTAGTCAACCCAAAATCATCATCATGAATATGTTAACTTTCCACTCCATGAATGAAGATATCACTTACTCACTAATATATGTAAAACCCATTGAACAAGTTTAGCAAGTGACAAACATGTTGGAAGATTTTAAGCACAAAAAATACTTAATATAACAAATAAACTCAAACCAAGGATTCAATAAGTCTTTAAAGCATGTAACGCAGGCTAAGGGATAAAGGTAGGATATGTATTTGGATAAAGTAGGTCATATCACCTAACATTAGTGAATCTCTTTGGACAATAATCCATAGACTAGTCCCCAACAACCATAGCATTTAACCAACTATACTTTCGAAGGCAAGAAATGTACATTCTTTTTTATAACTTAGAAGGAATTTTCCTTCTTTATTCATAACACTTAATACAATTTAGAAGGAATTGTCCTTCTTTTCTTTCTTTCTTTTCTTCTCCTTTTTCTCTTTTCTTTTTTCTTCTCAACATTTTTTTTCTTCGTTCAACATTTTTTCTTTCAACTAAACATTACATAACATAGAGAATTATTACAAATATTAAAAGTCATAAATTTGACTTTTTCTCCAGCAAATACAACTCATATCTTTTCCAACTATCCATAATATCATACCTATAGTATTGATGTTGTACACTACCAACACTAACTTCTAAGGTGATAGATAGAAAGAATGATAAAATAAAAGAAGTAAGTCAGCTAAATAACAAGGTTAATCAAAGAAATACGAATTATAAGGCTCAAAAAGGGACACTAAAAATAAATGTCATTTAGGTTGGCTTTTTGGCTCAAATGGTCTAAAGAACTTTCCTAAACCATTTTGTTGGTCTAAAATCCACTTATACTTCACAAGTATATAAATCACACACAATACCTATGAATATCACAAGCAAAAAAATTTCACAAGGCAATCATAATTAACATTGATTGAAAATTACTGCACTTTCACACCCTCATTCAAGGGAATATATTTAAGCATATGGTGGTAGCACACAACTCAAAGGGATCAAAAAGTAAAGTAAACTTATATACATTTTCAATCCAAAACATAAGTCTATCAAAACTAGTTCTACTTTGAAACATTTTTATACTGCTAACATGCACCAAAAAAATTAACAAACCTAAACAAGACACTTACAAGCAAAAAAAAAATTTAGTTTACCTTCCACCGTACTTCAGGAAAAAAAGACATAGAAATCTTGAAGATTTCCATTTAGTAGCTAGGGAGTTTTTTATATAGTCAAATTCTCAGGACTAATAAAAACTACCTAAAAATCAAAAATATTTTTGTGTGTTTGTAAATTTTTTTTAAAAAGAAAACCTAAATTCTATAATGAACACTACCAAAGATGAAAACAATTAAAAGCAACACACCCAAAACAAAACCTAACACATAATCACAATCATACCACCAAAAATATAAACACATCCCCAACTTAAAAAGAAATATCGTCCTCAATGTTTCAACATATAACTAAAAGCAATAAAATACTAACATAATAAAAAAAATAACAAAAACATCACTCCCCTAATATAAGCTGCGGTATGATCAATTTTTCTCCTTCATCCTTTTCTTGGTTGGACTCATGTACTCTACATCGTTCGACTCATCACTTGTCGCATCCTCCAAATTCTCAAGCTCTTCGAGAATAGGTGTGGCCAGCAAGGTTCGAACTCCTATCATATCTATATTAGAGGCTTCACCCATTTATTGAACTAAAATTTCCATAGCTTTCATATATTGATATTGACGTCGATTTGTTTTTCAAGCTTTGACACCCAGCTTTCCATACTTCGAGGATTGCTTGAAGTGGAATCTTTATCCTTTTGCAGTTGCTTGTAGTTCTAATGCATTAATGACACTATTTTACCATCAATGGCAACTCTCATTGCAATCCACTAGTCCTTGATTGCATTCTATTGAACTCCAATTTAGAATCTTAGAATTCCTCCTTGGAACCTCTTTGAGTTGTAAGAAGAATCCTCCAAGAGTTTAACCTTCTTGATATTCTTGTTGAAAACCCCCTTCTTTCTTCTTAAAGTGCTAAAAATCAAACAAAGGTGAAAGTGATGAAGAGAGTTCTTTGTGAGATTTATGCAAGATTACAAGTACGAAGTGGATTTTGTGTTAGGGAGGCTTTAGAAGAGTTGGTAAGGTTAGGGAGAGTTTTGGAGGTGAAAAGAATACATAAGGATGTTTAAATGGGCTGCAAATTACAGGCCTTGCCTCTTAATTATTGGAGTCCAAGCATGACTAAGAAGCCGAGTGCGTAGCCACACCCAACCACCAATGGATGGATGCGGATGAGTTCTTCCAAATGTAACCATTCTTGGATAGCTCAATCTATGCTCGGTTTTTGGTTGTTCCTTCAACCGTTTTCCATCCTTTTGTGATATTTAAACCCCTCTCACCTCCACAGTTTATTTTTAACACCTAAACACACGAACAAAAAAAGATTAGCTCAAAATTATAATGTTACAAGTATACAAAATAACTAAATATTAAAGAGTACAATTTTCAAAAAAACATGGGTTTCCTCCTAAGAAGCGCTTTATTTAATGTCCGTAGCTAGACGTAGCTAGATGGATCACGTGATTGAACTTTGCAAATCTTCATTACGGATGCCATCAAGTTCATTCCTTGGGCCATCATTGAAACAAGTGAAATGCTTGTGCAGATATCTTTTTATTTGCACAATATGAGATGAGATTTCCTGCTTGTGATCTCATAGAACTACCCTTCTACTTCTATTAATCCTCGTTGGTGACTAGAAATGGTCTCCCTCATATCAGTGAGCTATTGCCACAGTTGTTTTCCTCCATGTCTATTATCACGAAGTCCATTGGGAAGATAAACTTATCTATTTGAACAAACACATTCTCCATTAGTCCTTGTGTGCCTCTCATGCTTCTGTCTACTAGTTGAATGGGCTTATCAATCTTATAAGTGATCGCTAAATTGGTTTCCCTACAAATAGATAAGTGCATAAAATTTATACAAGCTCCTAGATCACAAAGAACTCTATTAAATGAAGCATCACCAACTTTACAAGGTATAGTAAAGCTCCCTAGATCATTCTTTTCTTGGGGTAGTTTCTTGAGGATCAATTTGCTGCACTTTTTTGTGAGATATTTAATTCCTTTATCATTCTAATTTTTACTAGACTCCTTAGAATCTCTATCTCCATTAGCACTATTTGAATTCCCTTGTTGTGATATCGTGTCTTTGTCATCCCTTAGTATTGTATTATCTACAAAACATTCCTCATCTTGGTCAAATATATTCATAGCATTAAAAACATTATATTTTACCTCACAATCAGTCATCCACATGGTGAGTTCATTTTTTTGCACGTCGATGAGTGTTCTACCTATAGATAAGAAGGGTTTACCAAGAATTATAGGAATTCTTCATCCTCCACAAAGTTAATAACAATAAAATCTATAGGAAATTTAACTTTATGTACTTTTACCAACATGTCCTTGATGATTTTTCTTGGATGTGCCAATAAGTGATCGGTAAGCTAGAAGGTCACCAATGTCGGCTTCACTTTACCCAGATTTAATTTCCTAGAAATAGAAAGAGACTTTGATTAATACTCGTACCAAGATTAAACCTTACCTAAGAACTGTTTTCCAATTGTGCATATAGCATATAGTAAAGCTTCTTGTATCCTTTAGACTTTTTAGTAACTTTTGTTGTAAAACTACATTGCAGTCTTCCGTTAGGGCAATGGTCTAAAATTTAGGTAACCTTATCTTTCTAGACCAGATATCCTTCATGAACTTCACATAACAATACATTTGTTTCAATACCTCAGCAAATGGGATATTTACATGAAGTTTCTCAAAGACTTCTAAGAATTTTCTAAACTACCTATCCACCTTTTGCTTCTTCATCATTTAAGGATATGGCACATTGGAACTACCACTTCATTACCCAAATTACTTTCGTGTGCAACAGATTCTAAAATGACAATCATCTCCTTCACTAGCTAGATTGCATTTTGTGCCTTAGCATTGTTTTCCTCAAATCCCAACTATTTGCCTCTTTGGAGTGTTACTGCTTTGCATTATTCCTTTCCTTCTACTTCTTGGGTTTACCTCAGTGTCACTTGGGAGGGAACTTTTGGACCTATTGTTGATAGAACTAGCCAATTGCCCCATTTGACTCTCGAGATTCCTAATAGATATTGTGTGGTTTTGCAATATGGTATTCATGCTTTGAAGTGTCGCATCATTCTTCGTCATGTATTGTCTAAGTAAATCCTCTATTTTTCTTCTTTTCCAACCCCTGTTATGGCCATCTGTTTTGATTTTGAAAACCTGGTGGAGCTTGTGGTCTCATAGATGATTCTAGTTTACCCTATTGACTGTTAAAAATGTGGGTGGTTCCTCTAACTTAGATTGTAAGTGTTAGAGTAGGGATTTCCTTGATTTCTATTATAGTTGCAAACATACTTCACTGCTTCTAGATTGTTAGGGCATTGCTCCGTAGAATGTCCCTCCTAACATGCCTCACAAGAGATAAAAGGACTTTGAAGTTGTCTGCTCTGAATACCTATATTCTTTATCTTGTTGGTTAATGTGGTTACTAAAGTAATCAACATACTGTGCTGTGAAGGCAATGAAAACATCAACATCATAAACCCATGTTGTTCTCCTTGGTAGGGCTTTCTTATTAGAGCACTGATAATTGTTTGAAAATGCATCCTCTACCACTTTGAACATCATTATAGGACTTAATCATGATGGCTCCTCCAACTACTGCATCAATTATAATTCTGGTTGTCCCTTTCAACCTATTGTAAAACGTCTAAATTTCCAATCAATTCGGAATACCATGATGAGGACACAACCTCTGTAGGTCCTTGAATCTTTCCCAAACTTCAAATAAGGGTTCATTATCCTATTGCATAAAAGAAGTAACTTTGTTCCTCAATTTTCCTATTTTTTACTGTGGGAAGAACTTTGTTAAGAACTTCTATGCAAAATCATTCCAGATCGTGATGGAACTTAGTGATTGAGAAATGAGGACGTTGCTTTATCCCGTAGTAAGAATGGGAAAAGTCTTAGCCTTATAGCATCTTTTGAAACTTTGTTATGTCTAAAGAACGTGTCAAATCCCCAAGAAGTTGAAATATGAACATTTGGGTCGTCACTCGGCACATGACCAATCATAGCTGAGATTGTACCATCTAATTGATCTGCGACTTCAGTTCAAAATTATTTATGTAAATTAGTAGTTTTAGTATACTCGACTGAAGACCATCTACTGTAGCTACGACAAATCCCTTAGAGACCTTAGTTCAGCTGGATACTACGGCACTTGTACAACTAGATTTACAAGATTATCACCGTTAGCCATGTCTAAGATCGGATGGAAACCTCTTCTTATCTCTCTTCTCAAACAGTCGGTAATATGTTCAATTTCTAGGACTATAGAAAGTAGTGTTCCTTTCAATCTTCAGGGCATAAACTTTTGAAAAACCTACAAAACAAACGACAAAAAAAAAAATTTAAACAAAAGAAATAACAAAAAATGTTTAAACTGGAGGTAGTATGCTTAATCTGATATTGACAAAATATGGCAATGTTAAGACAAAGTACTTGGCAACCAAAAATCTAGTATACGCTTGTCCACGATCTAATATAGGCTCCAAGTGCATCTGCAAGTATACGAATCGAACAAGTAACATAGTGAAAGTAGAGATCATTCCCACGATGACTATGCATAACACAATTGACAATTATCAAAGTGACATATGAAAAATTGATCTATCTAAACAATAAAATAGTAGAATGGTAATGAAAATACTAAATAATCGACAAAATAAATAAATAAGAAATTAGCAAATATTAAACCTAAGATTTATTCTTCATTTACCAATCCAGATAATTTCTTTGATTCATCATTCTTTCAATTTCACAATTCGTGTACTAATCTAGGGTTTCTGTGATAACTGTAAGTTTATGTCAGAATTATCAAAAATCTACTAAACTTGAACAACCTACTACATATCTATATGGATTAAAGCCATGATTAATGTATAAACGTGACCCGGGTTGATTGCCTAAAATGAGCATATATATTTCTATCCGTACCCCCAAATGGTTTAACCTATTAGTGATTGTTCCAACCAACAAAGGTTATTTAAACCTACCTAACCCTAAGTATCCTCTGTCGATTCGAAATAAGGCTACAATTCACTCTAGATGGTGGCCAATCATCTAAAGGTATTAAAATCAATTCAAATAAGAAAACATACATATGAAATTAAAAGTAACAAATAAAATCTCATCAATTAATTATTAATGCAAAATCTGAACAAACTCTAGATATGAATTTAGTGCATAATAATAGGATTAAATACACCATAAGTTGGATTCACAATCATAAAAGATTATGGTATAACAAAGGAAAGAATAAGGAAGAAAACTAGGCTTTGTTATGATCTTTACTTATTTGCCTTGATGAATCTCCTCTTAGAGGGATGATCTTTGTTTTTCTGATGATTTTCTCCCACGACAGCTACTCTACGTTATGTCTACCTTGCATTCACTCTCTTCTCTCTCTATCTTGCTCTCTTTCTAACACCCTAAGACATCTATTTATATTGCTCAATAGGGTTTTACAAGTTTGTGTAGACGTTAAAAATGTTCCTAAAAAACCCGTAAACTCTTAAAAAAAGTTTTTTTTTTTTTGGTCGCAACCCTACTAAGGTCTTCCAGGTGCACTTGAGCTTGGGCTGCAGAAACTGGGCACAACTGAGGGCTCCCAGGTGAACTTGTGCCTGGCTTTTTTTTGTGCCTTCGTCATTTTGCTCCAGTTTTGTCCCGTATGACCACCGAAACACTTTAAACTTGTAAAAACTACAATAAACACGAAAATAAGTGTATTTAAACATTAAGAATGCATAAAATAATGGCAGAAAAATCCTAAAATGACCAAAATACCCCTAATTAAACACAAACACCAAAAAATGATTAAAACCCAAGTTAAAGTACATGTAACTAATTCTCTTTCGTAGAGTCAACACTAAACAAAACTATAGAGTAATCAATTAAACAACCAAAAGCATAATTGAAAACAACTATATATGGAACTAAGGATACTAGATAATTGGTTTCACCTAAATAACATAGTTGTGAGACTCAATTCAAACATATTATAAGTATCAATCAGGATGCACATACGATTGCAAAGTTCACTAAATTGTTTTAGGCTTTCTCAAGATATGACTATTGCAATTATATTTACATTCGAATAGGACTTTTAAGAATTAATCCAAATAAATAAAATTAGAATATCAGGATCTTTGAAACTTCGGGTTGTTAGTGCTCTTTCGAAGACACTAAACAGACCAAAGTTTTCATTCATGATCAATCTCCTGTTATGAATATAAACAAATCATAGTATGCATTATTCTTGAATAGTATTCCAATATCAATTTCTAAATATGATTGAAGACATATAGAGAAAAAACATTAATAACAATACTATATACTCTTATGAACAAACAACATGAAAATATTGAATCTTTATTCGAACAAAGTGCTCATGGCAATGTAATGAGGAAACTTGGGTTACATCAACCTCCATTAGAAAACAAGTACATAAACGGGTAAAAGAAATTGTGAATTGACCCATCTAGGACTTTGACGCAACGTTGAATATTGATGCTTTGCTTTTAAAACCTTATAATTTTGGATGAACATCATGACACCGAAAATCAAGCTTATTTTAGAATGTTGCAACCCTGAGCTTGAAAGTGCACTTCTTTATTTGATCTCTGCTTTGCATTTTCTTCGTATGCTTTAGCTCCAAACTATCCTCCAACCTACAAATACACACAACACATAAACATAAACATAAACAGAACATACGACTTTAAATCGTAAAATGTATGAAAAGATGTACAAAAACCCTAATGAATCCTAACCAAAATCTAGATCAAAATGAATTTAAAATAATTCTATTTTGTAGAGATATCAATACTGCACGTTTAATTTCTTGTGTTTGCATAACATTTTCGGTGTTAAATTTTATTTCTATCTATTATACGTCCATGTAAATTCTCTCTTGTATTTTTCCATTCGTTTTAAGAGTTGTACCACTTAAATTTAAACTTTTAATGTTTAGAACTTAGAATTTTTCTCCCTTAGAGTCTCTCATGAGAATAAAATATACCGTGTAATTATTCTTTTGAATTGAATAACAGTAAATATTCCCCAACATGCATGTATTCATTTTTTAGACGAATTAGTGACAATTTTTTTCATTTTATTTTATTTTTGTTTATGCACGCATTCACCATATTCACATGCTCATATAATTTATTTCAATAAATTTTCATTTCTTCTATTTGCAAAATTCATTCTATTTTCAAAATAACTCCTCATAACAAGTTTTTCAATCTATGATTCTATCCGTACTTGATCAAAAATTTCAAATCATAGTCACCAAACAAATTAACTAAAGTTTACAACCAGTTAAACACTTGAATCCTCAAGCGTTCAAGAAACAGTTTCTAGAGTTGAGTTTATTTTGATTCAACAATGATGGACAATATGACTTTGAAATTGGAGAATTTCATAAACATAATGGGTTTTTATCTTTCAATGCATTCTCAAAATGCAAATCCTGTATAGCAGTCACCCACTTCTATTGGCCAAAGTCCACTCCTCTATTTTTTACTTTGCTGTTTCTAATTCTATTCCACCTGTTCAGGATTTGAATCCTAATAGCCGAAACTTGGACCCCTACCATGCCCTTCCAACTGCTTAAATACTAAACACTAATAATCAAATTCTTTTTGTCATTAATGCTACACGTGTTCATCCAAGTGCTACTGTGAATGTAGTGATAGAAGAACCAAACTTAGCTAAGTGTGAAGTCGCTAAAGTTTGTGGACTTTTAAAGTGATTATCCTTCAAATTAAATGACATTAAGTAGATTTCATGTTTTATAGGGTTATTTAAAATTCATTCGTTGACATGCGTGTTTTATTTTTTTTCCTTTTGGCAATTTGTATGGAGCTTCAATCCGCACCATATGGTACAATTTAGGAATTTGTTTTTATACACGTGGGTTCAAATTCCTATTTTTGTAAATCAAGCTTCGCCAAAAGCGAAAAAAACATATTCATATGCATTATATTTGTACATGCTAAAGAAGTCAGGAATTCTAGATTTTATCAATAGTAACTTACCAAAAAAAAATAATTATTATAGTAGAATTAGAAATTAATCCTGAAAGCATGTGCGTGATTTATGGTAGTCCCAATGATATAAAACTTTCATATCCATTATAAAGATAATTCTAACATTTTTTTTTCATGAAAAATGTAAAATTAAACAAATTTTACTCAATGACAACAAAAAAATTATCTAAAAAAAAAATTATAATACATCGCTATCACGTACGTGGTGTGCTCCTTTCTACCCATGACAAGGTTTGCAGTCTTCTCTCTACAATGAGAACAATGCCTAGAAAGAGGCCAATAATCATCAACAAATCATCTACATTGAAAAATTATTGTATCCATTTCATATTAATTTAAAACTAAAATCTCTGTTGACATGTTATTTTTACATGGTCCTACATGCACTTCAGTAACAAATTTTACGTGATAATAATATAAAAATTTTACCAATAATATTTGGATAAGTAGAAAGTCAAGCCAAAAATAATCATGAATATGAACTCAATTTTTTTTTAGTAATACGATGGAACCACAAAATGAACCCGTGGTCATTTGAAAGAGAAGTATAAGAGCTTGAGCATGCTTGTTTGCCCAACAAGCTCAATAACGAGTAGTGACTGCGAAGTCAAGGTAGTATTTGAAAAGTAACTAATAAAGAGAAAATTAACGAAAAATACTTGATGTGAAGGTCATGCAAATGAAGTAGCGTTCTGTTTGGATGGAAGAATTTGGAGAGATTTGAATTTTAAATTAAATCTATCATAAGTATATCAAAATAAATTAATAGATTTAGTTAGTTTAGAAATCTACCAACAACTTAGAGTAAGATTTTAAGACATAAATGAGTGAATTTTAAATTCATTCAAATTTTATAGTATTTCAAATTTACACAATGTAAATTTATTTATTTCAAATCCATCCTATAAATCAAATTCATCAATCCAAACACAGCCTAATTTCCTGTGTCTTATATATGTCACGATTTGTACCCATCTAGATGGTACTGTTCATCATTTTTCTTTAAAAATAAAATAAGAAGATTGAAGACTAATTATTCCCCTCTTTCTTTATTTCACTTTTCGTAAAAGTACTTCTAGAAACAATTTTTTTTGTACTAAACAAAGCCTAAAAGGTGGTAAAGAAGAAGGATTTTCTTCTTGAAAACTTAAAAAAATGTCAGAATGAGTTGAATTTTTTTATGTGATACCTATGAGGAATTTTGATTGAAAAATCACAAGCCTAAAAGTATCCATTTTCTCAAAAGATCCAATTTATAATTTTATTCCTACAAGGAAATTTGATCGAAAAATACTTGGAAAAAATAAAGCGAGAAGGACTTGAATTTTTAATGCTTTTGACTTGTACGTACTCTAATACTATCGAAGACTTTTCAAAGCCCAATATCAAGCCTAGCCACCATTGCGGTCTATCCTTAAAGCCCACTAGTCCTTTTTATGAAAAGTAAAGCTCAAAAGTCAAGTAGGTTGCCCAGAAATAGATCCTGTATCAAAGATTGGGACTGTGTAAAAAGCTAACACTATTTCAAGATCCAATTCTAAAGGAAGTTAAACTCCAAGAACCATCCAATCAATAGTAACCTAATCCAACATTGCTTTCTTGGATGTTTTCTTCTTGGATATTTAAGATTACCCCAAGTTTTCTAAAATTAGAATCCGAATTTTCATTATTTTGAAAATCATAAGATCTATACGTAGGATTATAAATCTTACTAAATATGCAAGACATAACTTTTATATGTTTTTAATCTAATAATTCATGAAAACTTATGTAAAGAAATGTAAAAAATGCAATTATTCCGAAAACTAAATTTTCTAAACAAAAGATTTAGAGCTTTTCACATTGTACATTATTTACTGTAAAAAATCAAGTTATCATAAATTTTATTTTATTTTTATTGAAAATTTGAATAAAGATCATAAACGGTCTAAATTAGTGACATATAGTATTTGAAACTAAAGACCTTTTCGATTATGTATTTTACTTAACTATTCGTCGCGTAATTTCGTTGCAAGCATGAATCATTGATGAATTTAACTTTGCCATCTAAAATCTCATTTTTGTTGTATTATATATCAAAATCAAGGTCATTCTTCTGCCTCTCCACTGTTGACCCTTTCGTGGCTTTTCCTGTTTGGCTCAAAGCTGTTGCCACCTTATTTGCCTTTGGTTCGTTCAAAAACTTAATTGCAAAATAGGAAAATGATTTTAATAGTCTCTCATACTTCACTTTTGTACTTTTTTAGCCCTCACGTTCAAAATGATACATTTTAATTGATCACAAATTTAAAATGTATCATTTTGAATCAAGAAACTCACTTATGATTCTTTGACTTCTTGTTTCTTCAATTTCATATAACTTATGCACTAAGGAAGCAAATTCTCATAAATTTGTATGATTTAATTATATAGTGTTGTATCTTACACTATTTCACATAGTACACATCATTCAAGTGAATAGAGTAAAATTTTTATTTTAATTCATCTTAAAAGTTGAATATGTCATGAAAATCTCACATAACATGTAATTTATAAAATATAGCCGTTTCATTTCATTAAGAAAATCATTGAGCCATTCCTATAAAAATAAAAGTGTTTTTAATATTACAATCTGTGTGTATTGGTATTTATGTATGTGAGATATGTAATCCAAGCCACACATGTATACACATACACTATAATTTGTATTTATGTGTATAAACCTAGAAAAATAATTTTAATTAATAGATTAAGATAAACCATAATAAAAACGATAAATAACAATTATTGCAAAAAAAAAAAAAAAAAAAGGCTCAGTTGAACTAAATCTAAACTTAAATAACTTAACTGCAACATTTCTGTAAAATGGAAGGGCAAAAATACAAGCAACAAAAAGGTAACAATGCTAAATTACAATTACATAGAAAAGAAACTCAGTTAGGAACAAATTAAACATCTAGGGACTTAATTACAATATTTACAAAGATTTTTGGCCCAAAATATAGTGCAACAAATTTTAAGGGTCAAGATACTACTGTAACTTTCAATAGTTGAAGGGACTAGACAGCAATTATAGAAAGTTTTAGTGACTAAAGTGTATTTCCAAGAAGTTTTAGGAGCCAAAAGCAATTTCAAAAGGTTCTAAGGGCAAAACCATAATCATAGAGAGTTTAAGGACTGAAATGCAATTACAAAAAGTTTTAAAGGGAAAATATGTAATTTCTATAAATGAACAATAATAAAGGGCCTAGGAAATTTGATGTCCGAAATAAACTGGGCCCAAAATTATATTTTTATAAGTCTCTGCATTAATCATAGCAAAACTAACACATTGTGCAAAATAGCTATTTAAGCCCAAGAGGATACAAATTAGCCCACTAAAACTTCCAGAACTAAGGAATTTGTCAGCCTAAACAGATTTTTAAAATGGCCCATGACTTGAACAAAATCTTAAAACCCAAAACTTTCCACTAATGAGCCCAAGACAACAAACCCAAAACCAAAAGCCCAATTTTTGTTTGATTTTTAAATTTGGAGGCAAAAGTTTATATATTTTCCTTATTTCAAAAAAAGATTTTGTTTTTGTTATTATTCTTTGTAAGGGATCAGAATAAAAATTGCTTTTATTTTAGGGACAAAATCCCTAATGTTTTGAAGAAATCCTCATTTCTTCCACATTTCAATTTGCCAAACCTTTAATTAGCTTGTCTTTATATCTTGGTGGTGTACTGGTAAATTTTTATTTATTTTTTTTAATTATTGGGCTGGGAATTGGATTCAACAAAAAAAATACAAAAAGCCCATCAAATTAAAACCTGTCCAAAAGCTTTACTTTTTCAAACTTTTATCAAAGCCCAACGGATTTAAGGAAGCCCAACTGAACCCTTAACACAAAAGGAGCCCACCAGACGGCCATGGGTGGCCGTCGCTGAAAAACTTTCAGTGAACCACCCAGGCTATTTTCACCCAAAAAAAAAAATAAAAATTCAGACAAAGAAAGCGAAGGAAACAGCCAACCGAAGTTCACAAACGTGAATCAAAGGATCTTGTTAAAAAACTCACGACAGAATTCAAACAAAATCATCAATGAAACCATTATATTATCAAGATCAACCAATAAATCATCACCGGATCCAAGCAGCTAATAGATCTAAAAGAATTTTATCACAAGGGCTTAAAATCAACCAATTCCATGATATAAAAATCATTCATGGGCTTAGAAAGTTATCAGATCTTAACACAAAATAATCATACAGGCTTAAAATCATTAGCTCTCAAGGTGTAAAAATCTTCCCTTGGATGAGCAAAAATATACAACAAATATAATATGTCGATAATCAAACATGCAATACAGATCCTTGAGAAGTTTGATGCTTAATGATGATTAGGATGATGGGTACGATAATTTTATTGATGATGGACATTATTGTTGTTAACGATGTTGCAGGATGGAGTTGAGGTTAGATGATATTGGTTAGGCAGGGAATGTGTTTGGCCGAGATTGGGGGAGGAGGAGTTGTGGGGTGTTTGGGTGTTTTTGATTTTGAGAATATAAATGGAGTGTGGGTGGGTGGGGGACGGGACGGGACGGCTAGTTGGGTTGCCGTTGCGTTAGCGTTCGGTTGTTTTTGTTGGAGGGTTTTTAAGGGGATTAAGAACTGTCTCTTATACACATGTAGAATGGGGTGGGAGTTAGGTTAGTGAATTTTTGGAGTTGGGAGCACACTTATAAAACTCGGCCCGGGAAGAAATTTGGCCAAATTTCTTCTGGATCATTGGGTTACTGATTCAACCGTTGGGTCGTTAAAATATTTTTATATAAATATATAAATAATTTTAACAACTAAATCTGTATTAGATGACAAATCTATTGATAAAAATGTTATATCAAATTTTTATTTATTGTAAATGAATTTAGATCTTTAAGAACTATGAAAATGATAGTTATTTATAACTTCTTATACATATTTAGTTATAGAATTAGTTATTATAAGATAAATAATAGTTTAAAACAATCCACAAGAAATTAAACTCTTATTATTTCTTATAGAGTTAGTTTGTAGCATAATAATTCATTTAACAATAGTAAAATGTTGAGAAACAAATACTAGTAAATGTTATTGGTACATTTCTTGTCTTAAGGAAATATAACATTAGTGAATAATTTAGGAAATTCTTTTATAAAAACAAAATAACAAATGAATTGTTCTTAAGAATATCATATTACAATTTTACCAAAGTGGAAGAAGAGGTTAATTGATTTATATGACAAAGTTTAATAGAATAAAATAATTAATTGCTCAAAAATTACACAACCTGAAAAGTGGTCTAGTGGTAAGGTTGTTCTCTCCGCCAAAAATTTTCCTCCATCTCATAAGCCTCTTGTCTGGTTCAACCGGCCGGATTCCCAGTTCTTCCGGTTGAACCGTCGGGTCGTTGACCTTTCAACGAGTTTGCTCCCTATCTGATAAAAAATGAAACCCACCCCGGTCCAGCAGTCGATTCACTGAGCTAACCGGTCCGACCGCTAGGTCGGGCCGAGTTTAATAGCTATAGTTGCAAAAATTTTCCTCCACATTCTCTCACAAGTCTCTTGTCTGGTTCAACCGGCCGGATTCCCAGTTCTTCCGGTGGAACAGCCAGGTCGTTGACCTTTCAACGGGTTTGCTCCCTGTCCGATCAAAAATGAAACCTAGCCCGGTCCAGCAACCGATTCACCGAGCTGACTGGTCCGACCGCTGGGTCGGGTTTAATAACTATGGTTGGGAGTCGAGGATAGGCAGTGTTGATTTGATGGTGTTGGGTGAATTATTGTGGGGGGTTACAATTGATTGGGATTTGGAGTTAATACACTTTTCTTTTTTTCTTTTTATGAAAAAATAATTTTTTTTTATTTTTTGAAAAAAATTGGAATGAGTTTTTGGAAAATGTAGCTCAATTCTAATCCGACAATGTAATTTGTACCGATTTTTCGCAAAATTGGAAAAACTTAAATTTGTCAAAATATTCTAATAATCACCGAAAACACATAAAAATCTCAAAAAACAAATTTTTATTTGAAATGACTTCCGAAACACTATCGTCAAAAAGCACATGTTCAAGACCAAAAAAATATTTAATTTTGAAAATTGTACTAAAATGAATTTCAAAAGTTACCAAAATTTAACATGGTGTCACTTAAATTTAAAAATCTTAAAAAATTAGAAAACAACAATTAAATGCAAAAGGACCATTTTGTCCATGCCTTTTAAGGAAACGATTTAACATGGTTGTTCAACACAGAAAATGTAAATTTTTGTTAAATTCGGACTTTATCTTGAAAAACACAAAAAAATTTAAAAATTTGCCCCAATTTGGAATTTAATGGTAAAAAACACGTCAAAATTTGGTGTCTACACATATTATACACTTTATAGATTAAGTTTGTGATTTCATTAATCAAACGAGCTTTCTTGACATAAGTACCCAGATTGTCATTTATATTAGCTAGCATAAAAATAACATCAAGAAAATCTCAAACCTCAAAATGAAGAAAAAGTCATAAAAATGGAGCTGTTGGATATCTCTACAAAATTACAAGGAAGCAAAATGGAAAACTAAGATTCCTGAGTTTTCTATTACAGAAACCGTAGAATTATAGCAACAGCTAAAAGGAAATACTTTAACTTGTCAAGAAAAATTAAAGGAAACTAATTTCATCTATTATCCCTTTAGGTCTTACTTACCTACTTCTACTCACCCATACTTTTTATAGAATTGTTTTGATATCAAATGGGTCATATGAATAAAAACTAATAACATAGGCTTAATAATTTAGTTATTTGAATTTGTATTTCTACTTGATCATCATTTTGACACCATGTCGATCAGTAGATTAAAATTCAATTTAGTTATTTGAATTTGTATTTCTACTTGATCATCATTTTCTTCTACATGCATTTACATAACTTTTATTCAAGCTTGTCTATGATCATTGACCCATAGATATCAACACTCTGCTCATATAGATCCAGACTACTTCAGCACATCAGTAGATTAAGATTCATGTAATAAGAACCATGGTGTGGAGCTGCATTGACTAGGGTCTTTAGCTACTCGGCACTGCACTGCCAGTGGTAAGATTTTTCTCTTTGGACTCGATACCGCAGTGATAAACACTTGAAATCTTGTATGGCTTGACATTGCGGTATGGAGCTTCACGCCTTGGAGTTTGGCAACCCAGCGGTTAGTCTTGATGCTCTTGGACTTGTTACTCCATTTTTCTTCTAATTGTAGTTTGGTCCTTAACTTGTTCAACTCTTCAAGTTGTTACCCCAATTTCAAACACTCCTACAAATATACACAAAAACCAATAATCAATTTTTTCATAATTACCACCAGAAGGTCTATTTTACTCTAACACTACTAATGCTACTACTGAACATGAAATTCAAGTAAAAACATATAAAACACCTAATATTGGACTAACAAAGTTAAAATTGCATGATTTTTTGAGGTAAAATAACTCTTTTTAATAGAGTTAGCGCTAATCGGTTTGTTGGTTAGCTTGGGTGGAGTAGTCAACATCTCGATCTCCTAGTCTTTTGGAGGGCATGGCAATAATGGTTTCAAGTTTTTTTTGAGTTCAGTATGCCTTCGGGCTTCACGTTTGAAGATGTCATCAGAAGTTTTGAGAAGCATTGAATAAGTGCCCCATTTTCTGGATCAGTTCTTGGGTGGCATCTTTATTATAATAAGGCACTTCTAACAAATCAATCTAGACATTTGGAAAGTATCCGAGAATATTGTCCATTGCAGTAGTATATCCATCTTAACCAGAATGTTGGAGAATTTTTGAATGTCTTTCTAACAACCTTCCGACTTCAAAAACTTGTTCACTCTTTCTAGTTGAGCAATGGGAGGCTCGGCCTTCAAATGATTAACTACGTATATGGAAGATGTCAACTTTCTTTTGCAAATGTTCAGCTACTCAATCAGTTAGTCTGGAACTTTTATTAGCTCATCCACCTTAGTAGAGTTCTTGCTTTCAAGCTTAGCCAATTGCTCAGCCTTGTTCTACAGGGGTGTTTCCAGCTCAGCCAAGGCATTGTGTTTTGGCCTCTATCTCCTTTTCTGATAAGTTAGATTGGGCTTTGGTCTTTAACTCTTTATGATGATATAGAGCAGCTTGCTACTCCGTACACTTGGCCAATAAATCTTTGGCTAATCTATTCATGTTATATAACTAAAGTTTGAGCTATATTGTAAGGTAATAGAGTAAGTGTACTTTAAGGATGTGAAGGGATGAACATGCATAAAAAGGTGTTTACCGAGGCATATGACTGAGATGCTTCACCAAACTCTAATCTAACTAACAGTTTTCAGCATACATGACATCCCGAGGAGGAAAGCCATGGTCAAGAAATTCGTGAGAGATTCTTGCATACTAACATTGGTTGTCGTAACCGATCGACCAATTGGGATTGAACTTTGAGGGTTCTTGGATCCGATCACCTTCAAAAACATCCAGTTGCCCAATCGATGGCCTCGTTCAAGATACAGTTTGTTAGCCATTTGCTACTTTTTCGTGTTCTAAAGTTTAAGTTCAGGCACCTGGTATTGCATGCCATTCAATGATTCTTTCTTATTATTTTTAGGAACATTAAAATATCTTAGTTTATATGACCAAGGATAGAATGACACATCTATGGCCACCAAGAAGGTTGAAAGAGAATGGATCAGTGGGAAAAAAGAATGATGAACAGAATGAGGAGATTTGCTGGGAAACTTCTTACCCATTGCAGCGATAAGAAGGGGTTGGCCTACTTGAAATTGGCCGATAACTATGTCCTGAGTTACAACTTGTTTACTCAAAGGAGTTGTCTTTTGCTGCTCCTTGGCTAAAGCGGTATACGAGGCCTTCTTCTAAGAACTAGTTTTGGTAGTGGGGTTGACTTGGTCCAATAGAGACTCCTGAAAAAGGCTACTTTCCTCATCGATAAGATGAATTGTGATAAGCTTTTGAACCGCTGGAGTTTTACTGGGTTTTTCAATTAAAGGAGTGGAAAGGTTGGTGAAAATTCTTTTGGTTATAGGAATTCATCTTGTTGTGGTTCTGGTTGAGGTAGACCGTCTGGAAAGGTGTGTTTGGGTACGATCAGCCCTGTGGATAGATGATAGTTATTGATGCTGGTTGGCCCAATGATGTGCTTGACTAATTGCCTGAGAGAGGTTCGTGCAAAGATAAGTAATGGGTTCAGTATGTAAATATCAATCTTATTGATATCATCAATCTCAAAGCAAATCCCATCAATCGAATTACTTTTTCAAGAAATACGAGACATCTAAGAGTTCTTAGGCTGGCATTTAATAGAGAGATTGGACGTGAGGAAAAGGAAACCTCAGCGATCAAGCAGAGCCACTGGACTCCAGAGAATCCGTTACGAAGCGCCATCAACCAAGCTAATCTTTCAGTTAGAGCAAAGGTGGTCCACACAATGCGTAGGAAAAAAAGAATGGAACAAGGTGATCGCACCTAAGAAGAAATTTGAAATTGAGTATTTTTCGATGGATGTGGTGGGACTTTTTTCGTTCTTTCGTTCCTTTCTTTCTATCTCACAAAAGTTCCATTCCAAAGATATGTTTTGGTAATATTCAAGTCACTCTAGACTGCAGAACAGTATCTGGAAGGTTTAGGTCTACTTAATATCACTGGTGTAGATCTTAGTCTATACTATCATTACCGCTTGGACAATTAGAACCCTTACAAAACTTTTGTTATTGGGTTAGCCATACACCTCACATATTTCGAGCAATTCACATGCCATTTGCTTTTACGAGACTTTGAAATAAGTCATTTACTATTAATAAATAGACATTTTCGATTTTGTTTCTTACTAGTCAAGTGGTGCTATTCGATGGAGAAAATAGACTTTAGGCAAATGGTTCAGGTACCTCAGTTGGTTAGAACAAAAGACCTCCTTAATTTATTTCGATATACTCAGTAGTTGGTATGTCTAAATTATTGGTGAGATTGAAATAATATGCTGCGGAGTTGCAATGTTGTTGTAGGCACCCAAAATTAGCAACTCTCAATATGTAGTAGCGGTGAGTACATGTCGTCCTACAGAGAACAGAGTTTATTTTTGTGCTAAATGGAAAAAGACACTTGGAGGTTTTGAATGCTTTTAAACTGAAAACTAAAACAGTAAAATAACTAAAGAGAATTCAATTAAGAACAATCTTGGTTTTGGTCATTTCCACCATGGAAATTTCACTAGTCGATCATTGACACGCAAGATAATTCAATTCTATATTAAGCTTTAATTGAAGAATTAACCTAAACAAATACCAATTCAAAGGTGATTCATATTTCTTTCTAAAGTTGGTTAATTTTCAACACGCGATCCAATTAACGCTAACTATTAATTTAACCCAGACATGCACCAAAGATTAATTAATAGAAGCTTTAAAATCAAAAAGAACAATTAGGCTAATTAAACACAAACAAACGTGGTTATGCCAATTAGATGATTAATTTTCCTAAATTCAATAACACTAATCGAGTAATTATCAAATTCAGTTGCTTCACAGATTGAATTAAGCAAAAGCAGTTAAAACAATCTAGCAGTAGATTAATTCTAATAACTTAATATTCTGCAACAATAACAAGTTTTAAAAAGAACAACCATAAAATTAATCACAGAAAAATAATCAATACTTGACATATAATTGAATAAATTCAAGCACAAGAAGTCTCACAACTTTGTAGAATTGACCATGGCTTCAATTCCCTCTACCAAGAAAAGGTTTTAGGCACAAAGTGTCATGAAAGAATAAAGAATAATTTCTACTGCTAAAAACCCTAACCAAAAGAAAATAAGAGTACTTATGGTTACAATTAATGCCTACAGATAAGAACGTGAAATCGGGTGAAAAAGAGTCCAACTGGGCGAATAAATCTGTCAAAAACTCAAAAACACGCCATTCTACTATTTCGGGCCACATGCGCTGCCTATTAGGTAGAACTGAAAAGTTCCATTCTGGTCCCAGCGCACATGCACTGCTCAAACCCAGCAAATGTGCGCTGGGCTTCACTTTCGACTTCGATTTTGACCCTGACACACACCGAGTTTGGCAAAATGTAAAACATGAAAGTTATAGCTCTATATCTTAACTTTCGCACAAAAAATCTTGAATGACCTCAATTGGAGCTCAGATAATAAAGTTATGCTAAATCTACCAAACTGTGTTAGAATCGCTCTTCGCCGGTACACATTTTGCAACTTTGTAATTTTGAACAAGATGCCTATAGAATCATGGAAAACACAAAACACAAAAAGTTGTAAAATCTTCAATAGATTTTTAGAGCATCCAAAATCATCTCAATCAGAGCTTGAACTCAAAATTTATGCTTGAAATACGAAACAACATACAACATGGCTTCATACTCATGCATGTTCCGCTCTTAGAATTTTCTTTCATCTTTTTCATCCTATTTAGCTCTTTTTCACTTTATCCCTACAAAAACTACGAATAACCAAATTAAGCTCAATAATAACTCAAATCTTGCTTAAAACACATAAAACGTGATAAATGACACATAAAATATAGCACAATTATGAACTTATCAATTATCTAACTTGATTGACCATCTAGTAGCCCTGCCCTTCTGACATTAGCAGTTACGCTGCTTTTCCTAAATGTCATCCAGATCAAGGCACAAAGTTAGCAGGAGCAAAAAGGAAACCTTTTTTTTTTCCACCAAGGCACTCTACTCTAACAGGAGCATGCCATGCTAATATGCCTTGGATGATCCACATCTCAGGGTTAGGTGCTAATGAGCAAGTTTTTGTTGATTGCATGAGCAAGCCAGTAAAACCACCCTACTCACCCAGTTAGGAAGAGATTTACATAAAGACTACTGCTATCTATGTCTAATCCCAAAGCAAACATATGATAAGCCCAAACAAGAAATCCAAGGACACTTGATCTGGAGAAGCGAAACGAAATCAGGATTTGGCCGACAAAAAATCAAGGCTAAATACTTTTCCAAGTGATATGGAAAAGTTAGAAAGATTCTAAGACTTCACTAGTAGAATCATAGCCTTTGGGAGGAGCCGATGATGTCACAAGCTTAGCCCAGGCAAAGAAAGGATTTTCAAAATGGAATTTTTTGTTTTGAAAGTTAACTATACAAGAGTAGGTAGAGGTGTTTTGCTTTTTTAATTACTTCGGCCGCAATGCTTTCAGACATCCTACAAATGTTAATTTCAGGCGATTCAACATCTAAATGCCATATTCCAATTTTTTTCTTGTTGAGCAAATATGAAATTCTTCTTCTATTTATGAATAGCGTTCGAAAAGTCTTCGACTAGGCATCGGTGGCCAAGGTGGGTAAGGAAGCAATAAGAACCAAGTTCTCGATAGATGGTTCATTTGTAGAAGAACCAAAAACCTCTATGGGTCATTCAAATCCCAAGAAGTTAACACAGGATGCAATATCCTAATACAGGTCTAACAATATTTGGGTTCAGTTGTGACGGGCTGATGTGCCAATTATTTGCTAGGTTGGTGAAGATGGAAGGAAGAGGAAATTGAAGGCCAACAATTAGTTGGTCGTCATAAATTGAAAATTTCCCATCGGGGGGTTGATGAGCTTGACTGATCAAGCTAGGACATATGAAGAAGACCGACTTAGGGATGTCTACACATCTTTTGGATTCTTGGGAAATTGAAAGGCTTAATTTTTTGTGGTTTCCTCTTCTACAGAGAAGGTGAATTCAGGGTCTTCACTTGCTTCCAGTCAAGACTGTCAAAATTCAATCCAATAGGCAATGCTTGCTCAAAAAATGCATCAACCTAGCGATCAACTAGGTTAA
This sequence comes from Cinchona pubescens, assembly GCA_025175665.1. Lineage (NCBI taxonomy): Eukaryota > Viridiplantae > Streptophyta > Magnoliopsida > Gentianales > Rubiaceae > Cinchona > Cinchona pubescens. The sequence goes on along the minus strand of JANKKI010000253.1, from coordinate 246,019 downwards.
GACAAGAAGATGAGGAAGAAAAATTATGTGGTGATTGCCTAGCCTAACCAAAGGTGACAAAGGCACCAAAATGAGTATTGTAGTGACCTTGTGATGCCATTTCTTGAATTTATTTTGAATAAAGGATGATCTTCAAGGGAAAATTGGAGATTTTTGTGTAAAGAAGCTTGGGTTGCTACTTTGTATAAGGGTAATGCTTTTGGAAAATTGGTAAAGTGTAAAAGGATGTTTGAAAATGGAAAAGAGTAGGGCAAAAAAAATTGGGAACATGAAATGCTTTTGGTAGTTTGGTGGAAAAGAAAAAGGCGGGATATCAAATGTGTCAAAAGGTAACTTTTTTTTTTTAATATTGCGTCAAAGGGTAATGGTTACTTTGCCACATGGAAAAGACAAGTTAGAGAGATATACACGTGAAAATACGTAGTATGAGACAAGAGTTACTAAGGACCTCTTGGATTCTAAGGGGCTGCTAAAAGATCCATCAAATTCCAAGGGGCTACCAAAGACCTTCTGGCTCAGAAGACCTATGGGTCATCTCGGCCTCAAAAGAATAAAGACTGGGGCTTGCACTATGAATGGTAACTGAAGGCCCTTAGATCAGAAGTTCTACTTGATCGTAAATCAACACTATATATCCAAGACGAAAGGGCTATAATATTACATAATTCACCAATAGAGAGATGCCACATGTAGATGCTCATTAAGGGCAAATTAGTAAAAGACAGGACAGAATGGAAGATCAACCCCATGTACCCATGATATGTATCTATATGGAATGGCTTACTCCTCAATTATTGTATTATTACACGCTCATATCAATTCAAATCCAATTTATTGTTTTACATCAGTCTCTACTTTCCCAATCTCATAGCCGAATTCTTTGTTGATTATCAATATGTAGCTTTCAAGATTGTTTTTTCTCATTCTTTGCTTCTACTTACTTTCCATTTTATTTTTTCCTTTCGTTGATAAAACAAAGCAATTTCATATTTGGAAAATACTTACGTAGGCTTGATCTACTATCTCACTCGTAGACTTTATGACCATTGAACAAGTCACATAAGCCAAGTAACTATTAAACAAGCCACATGAGCTAAGTGATGTCAGATTACATCAACATACCTCACATAAGTGATATCATCTAATATCATATGACCCATGTGACTTGTTTTAATAATCACAAGGTTTACAAATATGGTCGTAAACCAATCCTACCTAAGAATCTCCCTAATTTCCTAGCAAAATTCTACAACGCAACCGTGATCCTCTGTATGAGTATCCAATCTATGTTCTCTATCTAAGTGCATACGCTTTTGTTTTGCTAAATAACGTGGCCTTTAGCATAACTTAACCTTTCTTTCTTGAGGTAGGCCCAATTGTTTATGGATACTAGAGACTTTTGGTTTACTAGTGACTCGATTTTTTACCTTTTTTCTTATTACGAGACTAAATATAAATTTGGTTTTGGTAAAAATGAGAATACCGATATCCTAATATATTTCTTTTTATCCTTATGCATTTTTTCTTGAAAATCCACTTAAGCAAAAGGTATTACGAAGTAATTTTATTTCACTCTATTATCTTAAAAAGAAATTTTTCTCTACACATCTTCTGGGACTTGGGAAACAACCACCTTATCATCCCAAAAGATATTGGCAGAATTATAATTAATGTAAATTTTAACTATGTGATATATTATGCAGTGATATTAATTTATGGTATATGGCATTCCATAGAAAAAAATGATGCTAATAATTTGGTTAAAAGAAAAAAAAAACACATAATGTAATAAATTTGCATCATTCACACGAAATTCCTTTTCATGCATAAATCAAAATTTGGAAAAATCCTTGATATGAATAATGTGAAAATAAAAGCCACCTAAATATAATATTATTGTTCAAAAATGAAATTCAGGCCTAGAAAGTGTAAAAGTTTTAGAATTTTAACAATATTGATAATCTTCTCAAATTCAGAATTTTTTCCATGAATCTAAATTTGCTAAATATGTTTTGGATGATTGAAGAGAAATCTTGTTTTATATTCCAATTATAAATCTTATAATTCAAAGAAAGAAATGCCACAATGATAAGCTCAAGCCTCAAAATCTCTGACAAAGGAAAACAATTTGTCCTTCTATTAAAAAAAAAGAAGAGAACAAATGGGCCTACTTTTAGAGAATAAAGGATTATGTTGTTGCATTACAAGATTTTTAATTAGGAGTGACATCGTATTTCATACGATAGAAGACTTTCATACAGGAAACTCATATTGAGGATCGAAAGCCTCGCTGCTCTACAAGTATAAAATAATGGGAAATATTTAAGTAGATCTAGTCTATTACCCTGCTTGTAGATCCTGTAATGTAAATTAGATGTGAATGTTATGCACTCTATAACATCAGCTGATAGAAGTAAGATTTTATAAGATTTAATCTTGACCATGAGATCTACAGGTGAGACCCAACACTGAATTTATGGTAATATTTTCCATGAAATAACCCACACTAATAAGGTTCCAAGGGAAAGAGAAAGAAATATTTGGTAAGTTCACCTTTTCCAACTGATAAGGTGGTGGTGTCAATCCTTAAATGGACCCGTCCTCATAAATGATTATTATGATCTAGAATTGTTGGGGGCTAGGCGGGTCCTTGATAATTCCTCAATCGAAGGAGATGATCTCTGATCATTCTCTTGACACTGTTTTCTTTTCTGAGACTAAATATAATTGATCTCTTATTGATACTATTCGTAGGATAATTTATTATGATTATATGTTTGTTGTTGATCTTGTGGGTACTACTGGTAGATTATTTGTCTTTTGAAATAATTCTTCCATGGACCTTAATGTTTGTTTTTTAGAATTCTCTGTTGATTTTCATGTTAAGGATGAGTTTGGAAATGTTTGGTGGTGTAATTGTGTTTGTTTTAGTTGTGCAGAAGATATTTTAGGTTCACAATTTGAGGTCTTTTCCCAGAGAAAAGGTCTTTGGAGTAGTGACTTTGTTGTTCTAGGAAACTATATTGATATTTATCCATGAATAAGAAGAGAAGGAGGAGAGTGAGATCAGAGGGGTATTTTAGATTCTTTAAAGATGTTCTGAGATCTAATGGGTTATTTCACATAGGTTCTGCGGTTCAAATTTACTTGGGAGAATTTTTATGTGGATGAAATATTTGACAGGGTTTTAGGTTCTGGATCTTGGAAAATAGATCTTCCTTTTTCTTAGTTAACTTAGTGTCCTATTAAGTCGTAAGATCATGTAATATTGTTGTTCAGTATTTTTTCCTGTTGCTATTCTTCATAAGAGAAGGTGATCACAGATAGGTCTAAAATGAGGGTATTCGGAATGTAGTTCATAAAGCTTGGAGTTTTGATATTCATGGGACCTAGATTCTTTAAACTCCATCATAAAATTAAGTCTTGTAGGGTAGTTTGATTAGATTGAAGGAAACCCTCTACTAGTAATTCAAAAATGAAGATTCAAAAGTTGAAGTCTGACATTCAAATTTGAAGCATTGTGCTGATTTTTTTTGTGGGAAAATAAAGAGATTTGAAGGAGCTAGGAGTTGCATATCATGAGGAGGAAGTGCTTTAGAGGTAGAAATCTAGGATTTAATGGTTAAAAGATAGAGATAAAAATACAAAGTACTTTCATGCATAACTGTTCATTAAAGAAAGGCTAATTCTTTGGTTAATTTGGAGAAAGCAAATGGTACTAGGTGCGCAGCATTCTCTGGTGTTATTTAGGAATTATGTGCTTTTTACTTGACTTGTTTACCAGTTCATGTTCTTCAAATAATGATGATGTTTTGCATGGTAGTTCTAAATCAATTATTTCCTCAATGAATGATAAAGTAAGTCACTTGGTTTTGATATGATGAATCCCTACTATGGTTTTTATTAAAATTTTGGAACATTATTAGTTTAGATGTCACTGTAGCTGCATCTAGTTTTTTCATTCTAGTTAGTTATTAACTTTTGTAAACCACACTGTCATTTCCCTCATTCCTAAGATCCAAAGTCCAACCTTATTTTCTCATTATAACCGTATCAGTTTATGTAACACTCTTTATAAAATTGTGTCAAAATTCTAGTAAATGGACTAAAGCCCCTCTTGCCTCACTGCATCCACAAGTTTTAGTTTGCTTTTATTCTAGAAAGGCAAATCTTAAATAATGTTATGTTAGCTCAAGAATATATGCATTATTTAAATGGTGAGCTTAAGGGAAATAATAGGTCCATGGTTATTAAACTTTACATAACTAAGGTTTATGATAGGGTAGAATGGGATTTTCTTTCAAAGATTACGGAGAAAATGAGTTTTTCGATAAATAGATATCTTAGGTTATGAAATGTATTTGTTCTATCACATATTCCTTTAAAATTAATTGTCAATGTTTCTAGTTTGATAAAGGCTTCTGGAGGCATTAGGCAAGGGGATCCCTTGTACTTTGTTATGTATTGAAGGTCTTAGTAGTTTGTTAGCTCAAGCTAATACTAACAAAGACATAACCGGAGTGAAAATTTGTATTGGTGGTCTTAGTGTTTCTCATTTGTTGTTCGCTAATGACATCCTCTTATTTTGTAAAGCCAACATTCAAGAGTCAGAATATCTTTTCCTTATAAAAGAAATGTGAGTCCTCTTCTGGTCAAGTGACTAATTTGAAAAAATCTACAATTTGATTTAGTAAAAATGTTCCTCTTTAGTTGAAAAATCAAATCTATCATGCCTTGGAGGGAATCAGGATAAGGCTACTACTAAACATTTGGATTTATCTATGTCTATCGGTAGAACAAAAAATTAGGTCTTTTCTTATGTTAAGGATAGGATTTCTTCTAAAGTTTATTGTTGGAAGGAAAAGTTTTTGTCTGCTGCTGGAAGAGAGGTATTGATTATATCTGTGGTCTTAAGTTCTCTTCTGGTATATATTATGTCTTGTTTCAGGCTTCCTGTGGATGTGTGTAAGGACTAATCCAGTTTGGTTTCTAAATTTTGGTAGGAAGGAAATGTGTTTAGGGTTCTAAGATACATTAAATTAATTGGAAACAACTAACTCAAGTTAAGAGCTTAGGTGGTCTTGGTTTTAGGGGCTTTACTTCTTTTAATATTGTTGTAAATTGCAAATAGGTTTGGAGAATTTTCACAAAGCCTAAATTGCAAGTTAATAGTCATAAAATCGAAGTATGTTCCTAATTCAACTATTTTTAATTTCTCTGCATCCTCCTCCTCATCATATCTCTTGAAAAGTCAAAATGCCTGATCAAAATATGGTTGCTAGTGCATGTAGATTTGTAATAGGTATTTTGATGGTAGAAATTGATGTATAGAACTGGTCTTGCGACATAGTAGCTTCAAATGTAAGTGTTACTATATCCCTACTTACATTTGTCAAAAAAAAAAAAAAAAAAACGACAGGATGTATTTGTAGTTGGTATTGGCAACACAAATAAAATTTGGGAACACTTTTGCCTTCCAACTCCTTTTACTTTCCATCCCCAAACTAGTAAACCTACTGGTTGCCATCTATCTGTTATTTCTAATTTGTCATCTGTTGATAAAACTTCTTGGAATCACTATTCTTATAGTAGTATAGTTACCTTCGGTAAGTAAGTTTATTTGTTTACATAGTACATTTTTTTTTGCCACAGTACTATTTTATTATTTCTTATAATTTGGTTGATGTCATAATTAATAGTGTGTGATGTAATTTTTTCCATTTATTTTTATGTATTTTTTGTGTTCGATTTTTTATCAATATATTCAGTTATTTAACTGAAAAATGAATCAAATATTATCTTTTGCACTGATAATATCTTTAATTTCATATCTCACATGATATTATATGAACCCCTCATAGTACTTATTTATATTTTAAATATTATTATTGTAGTAGTTGTTTCATAATTAAAAAATATACACATTACTCTAGCTATGCATTCATTTTAATTTTTTTTATTTTGGGATTCAATTTCACATGAAAGTAACTATTTTATTAAAAGATTAATATTGTTTATTATATATTGCTATATAATGACAATTTCAATACATAATCTGCACACACATGATAAAAATTGATAAACTTACAATTTGATTTGATATTGCTTTATCTAATTATTGAACACACAACATCTATTTTTTGGAACATAAATTTTTTGTTTTCATTTATTAACGAATCACTAGGTAGTAGGTTTTACTATATTTCACACTTCTTCTAACCAAGAAACACGTAGTAACTTTACAGTAATTGATAGTATTATTTTGTCCATTTTGATATTCCTTCTAGTATTTAACAGTACTATTATATCAACTGGTTAATTTTCTATATTTTCATGTTTAACAATTTTTTTTTTTTACTTTTTTGTCGTAAATTTTTTGTTTCACGAGTATTTTAGGATTATACATAAAATAAACAATGATTAAAATTTGAAATCATATTTATACTAACAAATAGCTCATTACAGTTACCCTTTTTTTGGCAAATGTCAAGAGGTTATTCATTGAAAATGCAAAATGCCAATTAACTATAGAATAGAGCAACCGTTTTGCTTTAATCTTGTGAAATCTCCAATTGCCACAAGGCGAAGATTTCTTTCCACATAATTGGGGAAACTAATAACGTAGCAAATTTTGCAAGATTAGTTGCTAATTTGTTACATGAATTTGGGATAAATGAAAGGAACACTCTGAAAACAACTCATTCATATACAAAATATCCTCAAGTATTGTAGATAATCTCACATCTTTGGAGTCTTTAACAATTAGTTTATCTACAATTAGTTGCTGCTTTACTGGATGCTTAAGTGATCCCAGCCTTTAGCTTTTGCTTTAAACAATGCATTCTTGACATTATCAGCTTCCTTGAAGTCTTCTTGGTAATAATCCTCCTAGCTAGATGCCCAAACTGCTAATAGTTTTCCCCTACCATCTTTAGCCATTATGCTTAAGCCCAGGTACTCCTTCTGTTAGCCATTGAGTGAGCTCAACTGGTTGAGATTCCAACACTAATATGATCTTTAATGGGATTAAGTTCACATAGATTGAGTGCACTATTTTCTTTAGTGTTCCGCTATGTTCTTGTCTCCTGTTATCCTAAATAGTACTATTTCAATATCTTGGTAGTATGTGTCTTTTTCTTATATAGTACTATTTCATTATCTATTATAATTTGACAAATAATGTCTATATAAGTAATATATCATGTAATTTTTTTTCCATTTAGTATTTTTTTACTTCTTTTTAGTTTTGCATTGAAGTAATTGTTAAGTTGGTACAATGAATTAGGTGGTACCTTTACTATTTAAGACACATAGTACTTCCTTTAGCATTCTACAGTACTGTTATTAAAGGGATTCTATACGGCCCTTTTAAGGTGCCATTATATTAAATGAGGAGTTAATTATTGTATGTTAAATGAAATTGACAAAGGTTGTCAATATCATTACCTTAGTGCGGTGTTCCTCTTAATATGTTATGTCCACAGATTCGAAAGTGATATTTAGTAGGATAAAATGTTAAAATACTATTTAGGTGAGCTAATTATACATTACAATTATTTTAGAAAGCATTATATTTATATTCTATAAGTATGTTTCTTTGCCTTGTGTGCTACTATTTTGTTATATGTTGCTATAATTTGTTGATGTCATGATTAATAACGTATGATTCAATTTTTTACATTTATTTTTTAAATATTTTCTATATTTGATTTTTATTGATTCACTTATTTTGTTGACAAAATGAACCAAGTATTATATTTTACTATACGAGAATAATTTTGTTTAGATCTTTAATAGTTTTTATATTTCATATTTTACAGCACTCCATTTGCCTTTCATCACAAAATTATTTTGCTGGAAATACATATAGCGACTTAATTTGATCTCTCACATTACACTAACATGAGTGTCTCATATTATTTCCTCTTTTCTTGAACAGTAAACTTGTAGTAATTATTTCTTAATCGAAAGATAATACTTTTAGTTTTTTTATTTTTATTTCATTTTTTTATTTTGGGATTTTCATATTATTGTAACACTTAAGATCGCGGTTCGGTCTAATTTTTTGCTTCCTTTTCAATAGCTATGGCTACCCTTCAATCTTTGACCAAAGGGCATCCCTCGCCCCCAATGCGATCATTTGCTTCCGTTCTTTCTACGATAGAGGCACATATTTCTCTTGTTCCTCTATCAACATATCGTGTGTTCACCTTCTACCTAAAATCATCCAAAAGCTTGCAATCCTATTTCTCTTTACATTGGTTGCGAAATTCTCTAGGTGTCAGCCGTCTATGGAGTCCTTATAGCGTGATTTTCTAAAGATTGGTTACTCGGGAACTTTCTCTTAGGGTTGTATAATCACCATGTTCTCATCAAATTTGACTTGGAAGAGGATTACCTAAGTTGCTGGTATTGGGATTTTCTTAATTTCTAGGATTTTTCAATGAAAATTTTTAAATGGACATTGGACTTTAATTTAGACACAAAATCCACCATTACACTGGTTTGGATTACATTTGAAGGATTGCTGGCTCATTTGTTTCACAAAGTTGATCCATTCTCTATTGCTCGTTTGGTTGGTAATTCCTTGAAAATTAATGCCTCTACAGCTTTTGGTAGTTGTCTAGGAAAAGCAAGGGTATGTGTTGATCGTGATGTTACGAAACCTCACCTTTATCAAGTTTGGGTCGACAATGGGGAAAAGGGTAAATGGTAGTCGATTCAATGCAAAGATGTCCCAAATTATTGCAAGCACTACCTCAAAATGGGTCATTCAGAAGCTGATTATTTGATAAAAAAATCCCCTGGTTACTAATCCCAAGTCTTCAACTGCAGTTGGACACCTCAAGGGGCAATCGAAAGATTTGGTAGAAAACCCTAAACCATTTGAAGAAGCTTCAAAGTGGCTGCCATCGGGTACAAACCCTAATTCTCAGGCGAGGCAGCAATAGGTGCCAAAAGCTAAGGTTAACAAGGAAATTACTGAAAACAATAAAGAACCTAGGGTTTCATTGGGCACGTCCGAATTGGCTTAATAGGAGAAGGCGATTATACCAACTTATCCTTAGATCACTAAGGTTGTGGAGCAGACGGCAGAGAAGCAATCCTTGGGTGAAGGCAGCAAGTTGACGATGGCGGTTGGGCAAGTTGTGCCCACGACTAGTGCTACATTGGTGCTAAGGGTTGGTTTGCACCAATTCCCATGCATATAGTACAAGCTAATTACTCTCTCCCGTCGGTTAATCACATTGGTCCTGTGATTCACGATGATCATTATGCTAAGTTTCACGAAACTGATTAGGGAAGCAGATATTATTTGATTCATTCTCAAATTCGAATATAGTTGAACAAGATTTCTATCCTAGGGTCGTTTTGAATTGGGTGCTCCATGATTTTTTTTGATGAGACCTCTAAAACAGGCTATTGTTGTTGATGATGAATAGATAATTTTATGGCCATTTGACCTACCAAAATAAATTTGAAAATGTAAGGTATACCAAATACTATCAGTCACAATTTTAACTAGGCAAGCGCAGCAAGCCTTCACTCGTTCTCTTGTTCCAAATTATCAAGGATTAATGCTTTTATTTGGAATGTCCATGGCATTGCTGTGAAATTGAAACTTAGGCATCTAAAAAAACTAATTTGGATGCATAGTATTTCATTTTTGGTTGTTTTGGAACCTTTGATGGATGCGAAGAGGATTGATGAATTCTTATTCGATTTGTGTTTTGTTTATGTCAGTTTAATCCTTCTAACAAGATTTGGGTTTTCCAGAGTAGTGCTTGTCATGTTAAGTGTACTCGAGTTGAGAGGAGAGATCTCTAGTGAATATCGTTGGCTCTAGCTATTAATGCTCCCTAGATCTTTACGGAGGACTTTAATATTATTTTCAACATCTTTGAATATCTTGGCTCTGCGGCTCAAGATTTCACGGCTATAGAGGAATTCAATGCAACTATGCCTGATTGTGGGGTTATTGAGCTACCTTTTTGAGGTATTCAACTACACTTGGTCTGGGGTTCAACAGGGACACACTGTTTGGAAGAGATTTGATCCCCTTCCAGTTAATTCTTTGTGGCTTTCGATTTTTCCAGATTCACAGGTTCAAAATTTGAATAGGGAGGGATCAGATTACTACCACTACTACTCCAAATTCAGTCATGACATTCTTCTATGCCGAAACCATTTCACTTTTAGCATATATGGTTGGAGCACTCTTTATTTATGGATGTTGTTGTTCTGATTGGAGAGTACCGATCACGGCCAGAGGTTTGCATGGAAGCTCAAGAGATTGAAAATTGCCCTGAGATATTGGAATTACACTAAATTTGGAAATATTTTTGACTCGGTAAAGAATGCAGAATCATTGGTTTGAAGCAACTCAATCTTAGATAGATTAGGAGTCGTTGTATCAAGCTAGGACAGATTTGTTTAAAAAATTAATAAGTTTGGTGGAAATCTTTTGGCATTAGAAATCTAGTTATAAGTGGCTTTCTGAAGTTAACTGAGACTAATATTAAGTTTTTCATGCATCTCTGCTTAATAAGAGGTCACAACTTATCATTCGAAGGATAAAAAATTCATCAAAATTTCATCAGGGGTATGGATTGATTTGCCAAGAGATATTGCAAATAAAGCTATCAACTTTTATGAGAATCTATTTTCTAGTTTAGGTATTGATGATCAATGTATGCATAATTTTCTTGAATATATTCCTTCTTTGGTTATGAAAAATCAACAATCAAAACTCAGTAAATCGGTATTATTAGAAGAATTACGGGAGGTGCCTTTTCATGTGGATCATGACAGTGCCCTGGGTCTAGATGGCTTTACTGGACTGTTTTATGTGTGGTGTTGGGATATTATTCCAGAGGATTTACTTTTGGCGATGCAGGAATTTCTTGCAAAGACTTCTATCCCTGGATTATCTCTAGTGCATAACTTATGCTCATCCCTAAAAGAGATAATCTATTTTCTTTTAACTATTTTCGTCCTATCTCTCTGTGTAATTTCTTGGATCGTTATCAATAAAATTTTACTAAGGCATTGGCTAATCTTCTTGCTAAGATTTTGCTAGCTTTAATTTTATAGGAGCAATTGATTTTTGTCTCTGGAAGGATGGTGGCCGAAATTATTCTCTTAGCCTAGGAACTGTTTGTCTCCTTAGAGAAAAAAGTTCATGGCTATAACATGGCTTTAAAACTAGATATGACGAAGGCATTCGACTAGTGTCTTGGGATTTCTTGCAAGTAGTTCTTCATAAGTTTGGATTTGTTCCTCTATTTGTATGGATTGTCATGCAGAATTTCAAAGCAAGTTAGTTCTCAGCGCTTTTAACTAGTGAGAGCAAGGGTTTCTTTCAATCATCATGTAGTATAAAGTAAGGCGATCCTTTGTCTCCTTTTCTCTTTATTCTCTCATCTGATGTTTTATCTAGATAGTTGAAGTCACCTGTGCAACAAGGAGTTGTCCAGCCTTAGTCAGTTCCACGGGGTTGCCCTAGTGTTACTCATTTTGCCTTCACATGAAAATGGCATTTTAATTTTCTCCAGAGAGGATAAAGCTTCTTTGAGGAAATTAATGACGTTTATTGATGTTTACCAAAAAGTGGCCGGAGGATCAATTTTGACAAGAGTATTTTTCTAATTTCCAAAATTTGTGTGAGGAAATCTTTCCTTGTGCTCTTGACTTTCCTAAGCATCAAGAAAATTTTTTGGCCGTTCACTTACTTGGGCAACCCTATCTTCATCGGGAGGTCTAAATGTGCTTATTTTGCACCTATTCTGGATAAAGTTCGAGATCGTTTGGCTAGGTGGAAAAATAAGCTATTACCTCCGGGGATGAATTTGTTCTAATTAAAGATGTTTTGTCATCTATTGTGATGCATTTCATGGATATCTTAGAATATCCCAAATCAATTATTGCTCGTCTGGATTGGCATTAGGCCAACTTCTTTTTGGGTGTATTAAAATTCAGGAATCGGAGACATTGGTGAAAGTGGACAGATTTGTGCTATCCTACTGTGGAAGATAGAGTTTGGGACTTTACCATTCAAGTGATGTTGTTCTTTCCTTCTCGTGTAAACTTTGGTGGAATTTTTCCTCCTTAACATCACTATAGTTCGATTTGTGAGATGTCATTATAGCTCAGGTACTCTAGCCACTTATTCACGGGTTTGGAAAGATATGCTCAAAGTTCACAATTTGGTGGATCCATATATTAAATATGCTATTGGTTTGGGTGATTCATAGTTTCAGTTCTCAAATTGGCTCGAAAAAGTTCCTTTGGCAAATTGCATGGATGAAATTCCTTATCTGGACCTTAAACTCAAAGATGTATATTCTAATAATAAGGGCTGGTAGTTAAGGTTGATTGAGCACTTACTTCCAGAAGGTGTTAATTCAGACATTATGCTTTGTCCTATCTTCTTCTCAGACTACACTGATAAGCCTTTTTGGAACCTTACCTCAAATGGCGCCTTTGTCACTTTTTTGACCTTTTATCTTGTTCGACAAAGTAGAAACAGCATGCTATCTGATAGGGCTTCTATTTGGAGTTCTTGGATACCCATTAAGTTTTCTATTTTAATGTGGAAGGCTTTGAATAGCCTTTTCCGAATAGTCTAATGGTTTAGGGATTCAGTTTGGCATCGAAGTGTTGCTTTTGTGACTCTCTGGACTCTATCAATCATTTCTTTGTAGAATGTCATTTTGCACATCACATTTGGAATGAGCTAGAGTTTTTGTTGCATGTGGCTAGAGTTCATGTGGATTCCATTCATCATAAGTTGAATGTGTAGTGGCTCCATGTTTTCTTGTCTATGGATAGACAACTTGTAAAGATTGCACCTATCACTGCACGTTGGCATCTCTAGCTTGCTTGAACGGCTTATCTATTCGATGGTAAGCATCTATCATCTTATTCATCTATGTCCAACATTTTTCACACTACTTTTATGTTGAACTTGGCAAAACTCTTTGAGCTTCTTTCCTTATCGTCTTCTTGTCCAGGGCTTAGAATTAGGGTTTCCCTTCCCAAACACTTTTAGCTCCTTGGCTGTTTATTGGGTTTGTCCTCTCTCGTGTTGTGAAATTGAATATAGATGGCACATTTGTTTTGGGTACGGGTTTAGTAGGTGGGGTTGGTCTCATTAGAACTAAAACTGAATCTTGCCTATTTTTTCTCATACAAAACTAGCTTGGAAGCTGAGGCATTGGCATGAATTCAGGCTTGCAGCTTTGCTTGGACAAGATTTTGTGGGATGTGTTGGTTGAATTCGACTCCAAGGTGCTTTGCCAAATGGTTTTTGTAAAATCCTTAGTTTCTTGGTCATTAGACCCTTTGATTCGCAAAATACATTTTCTTATTGCTTAGGGTCACTTTACCTTTACTCATGTCTACCGGAAAGCTAATTCGGCTACAGATTTTCTCGCCAAGTTAGGAAGCAAATATCTCTTATACACATCTAGATGTGTATAAGAGACAGCCTGATGCTTCTACAGTTCCATCATCGGTTAGGGGAGTTCTTCGATTGGATGCAATACACTATTCACGTTTAGAAACTAAATAGATGATTTTGCTGTTTTCATTTTTAGTTTTTTGGGTTGCTTCTTACAGGAGGTATTGGCCTAGTCCCCCACCTTATATCTTTTATTTTGTGATTAATAAAATTAGGGAGTAGTGCATCCCCACCAATGTTCCAGTGGTTAGCTAATAAAAAAAATAACAATTGTATTAGAGAAATTACACTTATTAGATATGCCTATAGAATTAGACTTTTTTAATACAAATTTGTATATGCATGATACCTCCTTTAATATTCTACAGTATAATGTTAATCTTTGTTTCTTGACTGAAAATTATTTTGTATAGATATTGATAATCATATAATACTTTAATTTAATATGTAATAGAATTCTATTTGAATCTTTCATAATATTTTCCTCAATTTTCGATAGTTAATATTGCAATAGTTGTTTAATATTAGAAAATTATACCATTTTTTTCACAAAATTCCTCATTTATTTTTTGCAATTTATGGTAATAATTGCTCATTGGTTATTGAATTTTGAATATACTTATGCATATAACTAATGTAATTTTTATGTGTAGAAACTATTTGTTAGTTTTCACTTATGTCTTTGACATGGCACATTTAATAGGTTGTGTATTTTTATTTTTTTTGGTTTTTTGTTTTAGGTTTGTGGTTTTCTAGGAAAAAACATACAAAATTAACTTGGTAACCTGTTGTAATAGGTTACCAAGTATGTGATGAAAATGTTATGGTGGTGTACCATTTATCCTTGTAAGGTGATGTGGAAACCTATTATTGGATATCTTTTGTGGGAATCATTCCCTCAACATGATTAAAGGAACTATAGAATTTTCCTTTGAGTATATGGTAAACAACAAACCTTGTATTGTTCAATTCAATGCTCATTTGGATAATCTAGTCTAATTTTTGGATAATTCTTAGGGATTTTACCTAAGGTTTACGGTGATTGAATTTTGGTTTTTTGGAATCTAGATTTATTTAATGATCTTGCAATCTTATTTTTATTTACGTTATAGGTTATGCAAAGATAAAGGCCATAACTAACCAAAAACTGTTTGACCAGTTCAACCAACTGTATTGATTTATTTGATTGTTTTTTTTGCCTGTTTAGTATATCACACAATATGGTCAACTCCATGCATGGTCATTACCGGTTAAAACGGTTGAATTGACCACCTTGTGGAATTTAAAAACACTACTATAAATAGTTTTTACTATATATAAAGAAGGAGTGTCAAATGAAATGATGGCCTGTCCATTTGATCTCTTCTTTAAATTTTAAGATTAAATTTGATAAAAGGGAACACTACTAACACACTATTATGATTAGTTAGGCATGTTATACACACTAACTTCTTTATATTCTTTTGATTTTTAATTTTTAATGACCATAGACACAGTGTGTACCTTACCCACTAATTATAATTTAGGGTAAATTACAAGAAACCTAATTGCAACTTGACTAATATTCAGGTTTTGTCCCCATAATGTGCAAACCAACAATCCTCTCTTTGGGATTTTTTTATATTTATATATCTAGATGTACAATAAATGGATATAATTTAATGAATTTATATAAAAAGTCAAATACACCCCTAAATGTAGTACCCCTCCACCGCCCATAAACACCTTCCTCTAGAATGGAAGTATTACGTTTTATATTAAAATATATGACTAACCTAAATTTGAGGCTAAAATTAACCAAAGAAATCCTTTACATCAAAAACTTTCAATCTTCTAATGGTCACTTAATAAAATATTTAACGATTTCACTCTAACCTAAATGACAAGGGGACAGATTATAAATTTACATGTATACAAACGTAATTTAAATATTAACCAAATTACAAGAGGTGGTTGCAATTAACCGTACAATAAAGGCTACAAAACTCCTTTCATAAACCCAGTCGCTAGATTGAGAGAACAACATCTTTAATATAAGAAATGGTAACTGCAGTAGATGCTCCCATATTGAGCGCATGGGTGAAGCTACGGCAACCCCACGGTAGGTAATTGCACCCTCTCAATTTTTGAAAAAGTACAAAAGGTAAATTTAGCATGAAAAGATTTAATAATTTTAATTTTATCTTATAATTGCACACAATGAAATTTATAAAAATTCTCTTTTCCTTCACATGGACCCCTATAAAGTTGGAGTTAATCATACAATTAAAAATTATCACAATCTTAAGAATTAAGAATAAGTATCATATAAATGCAGGAACATATCACTTATATTTTAAATTTATTTTCTAAGTACATTATGTAATAAAATTAAATATTGTGTGGTATTCTTACTTTTAAACTAATCCATTATAATATAAACCTTTTATTGTGTAAAAAGTTAAAACAACCACCTTTTGATCAGATTCTTATATTTGTATTTGTACACAAACTATTTACTCTATTAAAAAAAAACTTATGTTTGCTTTAACAATTGTTCAATACAAATCGAAATGGTTGTCCCCCTAACCTCAGGGTCCTGGTTTTAACCCTAATTGAGAGATCCATAACTGCAAATATAAATTACCTACATCTTGTTCAAATAGTCAAATTTGACATAAAATGGGTGAATTATTACCTTCATGAGATTTGGTAATATTACAAAATAAACCTTATGGTATATCAAAATAGCAACTGAACACTTTAGTGACCAAGCATTTAATAAAATAGAAATAGTTAGGCAGATTTGGTCTTTGATCTCATTTATAAACCTTCTGGTATGGATTAAATCTTAGAAAATAAATGACTTCAGTTGACATAAGTAAGATTCCATAAAATTTAATTCTGACTACAAGTTCTATAAGTAGGACTCAAAACTGAGTATATCTAAATTTTTTCCTTAGTAATAACCTTAGAATTTATGTTGACATCTGCAATAAAAAACTTAACTTTTAACATCCAAAACACACTTATGATTTTTTTGTCTTCTTTTGTGGGATAGATTGATAGTTTGACTAAAATTGTTGGGAGGTATAATTACCTTTTGATTTAATTATCAAAATATGTCATTCATTCAATAATATGTGACACTTGTCATAAGGATAAGAAAAAAGAGGAGCACCAATAAAAGCCAACTCCCATCTTTATTTAAGGTAGTCATTAATTTAATTTTGTCCCTTTTATATTGCCTCAATATAGTCATAATTGTAATTGCATCATTCTAGAATCTTCATGCTTCTATTTAAATGAATAAATGGAGTGTTCATTTCATAGGAACAACTTGGTTACAATTCTTAGTTCAGCTATTAGGTTTGATAAGTTTCTTCAAATTTTTTTGAATATATTACTTCTCTCCTATTATTTCTACACTTTAAAAAAATGCGTTGTTTTATCATATGTGATTAAAGTATGCATATTAGTCAATATTTTCTTAACTCTTTGGCTTGTTAGTGATTCTTTGGTATATATAAATTGATTTGATTTATTGCATCAAATTTTAAACATTGTCAATGAGTTATATAACCAGTCAATGTTGCAATATTTTAGTACTTGAAAAATACAACTACTTGCTTAGAGAGAAAAATAAGGTTAATTAAGCATATTAATCAATACCCTCGACAAGTTTTTTTCTTTTTTTTTATTTTTTTGAGTAACCATCTTGACAAGTTATATTAGTAGCTTTTCTCGATTTTTAACATTTGTTCCTTTAATCAAGAAAAACTGATGGTTATTTTGAATTTTATCTTTACTGCAGCGATTTTAACATGGCATCGTTCGGTGAAGTTTGCTTCATCTTTGCTTTCCTTTTGTTTGCGGGCTTAGGTGTTCAAGGTGATGTGTCGTCATACAGAGATGTGTGCAACAAGACAGGTGATAATTATTATTTTTGCATTGATTGCTTCGAAGATCACCAAAAGAATGATTCAGATTATGGTGGAATATCAATAATATGCACTAGAGATTCAACTTTAATCACCCAAAAAATAGCTTTAGAATATTCAAACAATTCTACTGGCAAGTTTCAGGATGTGATGAAATTTTGTGTGCCAAAACTTGACTTGGCGGCTGAATACTTTGCTGCTGCACTCAGATCATGGAGAGAGCAACGAAAAGAAGACACCACAGAGTTTATTGACTTTGGATCATTGGTCACACTTCTATAGTTGTACCAAAAAGTTATCAGGCTTCGAACTTTCAAAAGAATTTATCATAGAATTTACAACAGTTAGAGCACGTATTGAGGTGGCTAGTACAATTGTATCACTCTGATAATGGGTGGTCCTCTCATTGTTCGAGATATAATAATCAGGCTGGAGTACATGTTAATATTAAGTTGACTTAAATTAATATCAATGTTTTTACTTGATAACCATTAGTATTTTTTTTTTCCTACTATTAGCTTCATCATTTGTTCTCAAATACTTATACCAAATTACAAGAGAGACAGTTAATTCGACAACAAACTCATTAATATTATATTTGAGTTTAATATGAGAGGTAAGATTGAGATTGTGCTTAATGTTTAAGCCTTATTTTGTAGTCATCCAAGCTTTACTTTTGCTAAGTTCAACCAGATCTAAACTTGGCCAAAATAAGAAAATATTACATATGTATGCACATATGCACAAACACAAACACAAATAAAATTAATATTTATATACATATATACAAATAAATATTCTGTAATGTGGATGTATGTGTGTCTATGTTTACACATACCATACATACGTACATGTAAACACACACACACACATATATATATATATATATATATATCATTTTCTTATTCAAATTGAACAATTGTAATCTATAATATATATGTTGTATGAGATTTTCATCATTCAACTTTATATAGTCAATTAACATAAAAAATTAAATCTTTTTACTTGAATGATTTGTACTATGGAACATAGTGCAAGGCACAACGTATATCATTATATTAAATAAATTTATGAGAATTATCTTGATTAGTACATAAGCTAAATGAAACTGAAGTGACAAAAATTTAAAAAGCATAAGTTTTTCTTAATTATATATAAGGTGCTATAGTTTTATCAAAATATTTTTAATTTTTCACAAACTGGCTGAAAATAAGAAAAGAAAAGGAACAGAAACGAAAATAGTATAGGTTGTATTGCAAACCACTACAAAATTGCAATAATTTAATAGTATGACTACAAAGTGAATAAGTTCTTAATTTTTATCTGACAAGTAATGTATCTTAAAAATATTTTCTCCCAAGATGTATTTTTACACAAAAGGTATATTTTGACTGGAAAATTAGAAAAAATAAAGGCTGAAGTTTCACGAAAATATTTTTAAACCTATATTTTATTTAATTATTGATAACTCTATAATTAGAACTATTTTATGGTTAAATTGTATTTAATTTATCTGATTCTGGTCTTCATTATTGGTGTCTAGTGTTAGTTAGTATGTTAGAGATTCATAGATTTTTGCTGTGTTAATGATTTATTTGATGTGTTAAATATAAAGGGATAGTAATTTATTATGTTTTAGTTTTGTATGCTGGATCTTAAAAGGGCTAAATGGTCATTTTGCAGCCAAGGCATCAAATTTGGATTGCACAGAAAAAAAATTAAATAAAAGGCGAGCTGTTGCAATAATTTAATAGTATGACTACAAAAGTGAATAATGTTCTTAATTTTTATCTGACAAGTAATGTACCTTAAAAATATTTTCTCCCAAGATGTATTTTTACACAAAAGGTATATTTTGACTGGAAAATTAGAAAAAATAAAGGCTGAAGTTTCACGAAAATATTTTTAAACCTATATTTTATTTAATTATTGATAACTCTATAATTAGAACTATTTTATGGTTAAATTGTACTTAATTTATCTGATTCTAGTCTTGATTATCGGTGTTTAGTGTTAGTTAGTATGTTAGAGATTCATAGATTTTTGCTGTGTTAATGATTTATTTGATGTGTTAAATATAAAGGGAGAGTAATTTATTATGTTTTAGTTTTGTATGCTGGATCTTAAAAGGGCTAAATGGTCATTTTGGAGCCAAGGCATCAAATTTGGATTGCACAGAAAAAAAATTAAATAAAAGGCGAGCTGTTGCAACACGGGCTCGCTCTACGCAGAAGCAAGCTCGACGAGTAACAGCCGTGGGCCCGTGGGGGTGCTCGCTGATGTTCTCATAGGCTTAGGAGTTCATTCTTTTATATTATTATTACTTTTTCCGCATAACAAACATCGAGTCTTATATTTTTGATTCTAAGAATAAGTTTCGATTAAAGATTGAATAATTATTTTTTAAAGAGAATCTAACATTGTAATTGATAGTTGTAATTATTTCAAGAATATTTTAGATAATTTTATTCCTCTTTATTACTTTTTGTTCCAAATTTATATTTTTATTTAGATTTTCTTGCAATATTAATTTGAATAACACTCTAGTAATAATTTGATTGTGAATTTTTGCGATTTAATTAATTCTTGCATGTTTGTTTCAACTATGATGCACTAAATTAATTAAGATTGGGTACGGACAATATAATTTTCTTGGAATTATTTTCAAAAATCATTAATTGAAAAGAGTGTATACCTGGGTAATAATTAATATAAACTGACAATTCAAAACCATAGCTAACTTGTGTTTTAGTTAAGTTAGCCGAACTGATACGGAAGTTGATCCTCTGTCACAGATTTATGTTAGTTATTAGACTAAATTAATTTGAGATTGTAACTGTGAAAATTATTTATTTAGATCATTATAAATTTCAAATGAATGAAACTCAATTTAATTACCCCGAAATTAATTAATTTGATAGGCCTAATTGCGTGAGGAATTAGGGTTGGGTTGATAATTGGTAATTGAAATTTCATCTAATATAATTGAACTAATTGACTGGAAAATTGAGTAGTCTAAGAAAATTACTAGCCTAGTACATAACCTGTCTTTTAATTATTTGAAAACACTCATTTTCAGTTTAGCGTTATTTAATTGTATTTATTTAATTTCTATTTTAGTTTATTTTGAAAATTCAAAAATACTCATTTGTGATCGTCTAAATAGAAATTGTCAAACACTTTCGATACTTTTCTACATAGTTTTTGTGAAAATGATCTTTATTTATCTTACTACTCTAATGTCATACACTTAGAGGAATTAGTGAAAAATTCTGAACAGAATTAATTTAATTGTTTTTCCTATATCAATTGTTCAGTAAATACTTTGTAATTCGAACACGTACTTTCTTTGGCTTCTTAGACTTTGAATCGTACGTCCGAGAAGTATCCTATATTGCTTTTTAGTAGCAAAAATTTTAGCTTTCCAAATGATATAAGTCATAAGTCATAACTTTATTGTGGGTAGTTGTGCTTCTTGTGTGATGAGAATCGAATTTGAAGAATATCTGCTACTACTCCTGGCTTCAGGCAAAAAAATATAACCTTGTTGACGAACTTCATATGTAATACCACTAATAGATATCGAATTCTGATGCAACTTTTAAGATTAATTTTAAAATTAGGGCAATTTTTGCGAGTTTCACGAAAATCAATTTTTCCTAAAAATTCATGTTAAGCCCTAAAATTGATTTTTTAATTCACAAGATTTATTGCAAATTTTAAAAATAATTTGAATGGATGAAGTGTTTTAGTTTTACTTCTCAGAAGGACAAGGGCAAAATTGTCATCTTGACTTCTAAGTGTCATTTTGGAGTTTTTCAGTTACTGAATCTTTTCTTTATGTTTTAAAACCATATGTAAAATTAGGTAATTTATTTTATTTGTTTGAGCTAATTTTATTTTTAGTATTTTTTGGTACCAGCGACACAATTTTAAGGCTGCATCCTAGGTATAATTTTCAAGTGTTTCAAATTTATAAAAATTATTTTTAATTTTTTTAAGTACCTCTAGAAAATTTTTGACCTTTGGAATCCATTAGATGCAATTCTAATTTTTAGGGTTTTTGCTAGGTGTGACTTTCCAAAAGTAGCTTTTCAGGTATTATTTTTGGATGAAAATTTCGTAAAGATCAAAGATTACATTTTATTCTATGAACTTTGGGTGATTTTTAGAGCCTTATAATAAAATTTACATATTTAGTGTGGGAAATCGATACAAAATCGCAATATCATAAAGTAATCGAAATTCAAAATTTCAGTCTTGTCACTTGACAAGAATATATTCACTCTCACTCAATATGTGAAGGTCATCCCTCATCAAACTGCATCTATCCCTCTTTCTCCAAAATATCAATCAACCACCACCATACCTCGCCATTGCTCATCATACCCATCCATACATATTTTCTCACTCAACACTCAACCATTTTAGCAAAACCAGAAAACAAAACTACATTTTTCTCTACAAGTCAAGCTCATCCACAACTCTCAAAAAATATAATAATTAATAAAACAAAAATGTATGTTTCACTTATTTCTTGTTGCTCCTTTTTAGTGAGTTTTAAGGAGGCTATCCCTATCCTATCTAAAATCAATCTTAGAGCCTGTGACAAAAGCATCAAGGTAATCTCAGTACTATTTCAAACTGAGGATGCTATCAAGGAAGAAAGCACTCTATTCAAGAGTGATATACAAATATTTTCCTCAGCGTTAGCAATTTTGATAGTCAAACAAAATCAGAACTAAATTCTTGAATTCACAGTATATTTACAAATTGTGATTTCATTAGCCAAAAATTGACTTAAAAGCTGTATAAAAACAAGGAATAGTAAGTAAAAAAGAATTGTCAAGGGGAAAGGCACCAATCAAATAGTCCTTTTAATTGAACATGAAGAAAAGGAAACTTACTCTTGAAAGGGGGTTGAATTCTGGTATATTTTTTAGTAGTACTACATCATAGTCAAACGTAAGAGAAAGACTAAATAGCAAAATTGTCACGCCCCGCTCTTGGGGGTCTCGTGACTGCAGCGTTCTCACCGTTTCTCGAGGACACTAGGCTCAAAATGACTTCTAATCTTTGATCAAACCCTTTAATCGAATATATTACTGTAACCTGCAAAAATGTTAATATTATAGGGTGAACGACAAATCGCTCAGCAAGTGACTAACACTTCCTTTGCTAGACCAAACAAGTTATATATATATATATATACATATTTTACTAAGTGTTAGCATACAGTCATACAAAAGTTTTTCAAACAGTTTATATTCAACATCAAAACAAAATCTTATTTTATATAATCGCAAAGGCTTCTTTTCCTAGTCAAAATGTCCTTTCCAAAACAAAACGTACAAACTTTTGTAACAAGTGGCATTATGTCAAAGATTTGTCAAATAGATTTCACAGATATCAAAAGTTCAAAATCGGAATTAGGATATACGAATCAGAATTCATAATCAGAGTTCAAAAATTCAGAACCAAAATATCGAAAGCAAAATCCATAATCGAAATTCAAAGTTCATATCATTTCATTATAGACTCATAAAACAAACATGCTATCATTGACTTATTGAGTACTCAGTCTAGTGCTAAGAGACCCCACTAGAAAATGTTGCTAAGGGGTCTTGCGAAAATCATCTTAGCTAGAGTTCAAAGTTCAGAGGCAATAAGTTATCTTATCTGGCAGTTCAGAAAGTGCAGAACTATAGTTTATACCGACGATTCATGATTATTTTAAGAGTTTTGGTACATTATTAATTACCGAACAAATATGCCTAGCACATACACATGCAAAATAATCATACAAATTTCAAACTAATGCCACTTATATAATAAATCATAATTTAAAATAGTTCAAGTATCCATGCAAGGTCCAGGTTTAATAACTAAATTAATATGTTGTCAAAAAAAATAATATTTAAACAAAATATTTTTGAAATCACAAAGGAGTAGTAACCACTTACCTCGACGCAGCACAATACGATCATAGCAAAATCAAATAAATTTTCTATACAAAAATTTCATCACACATTATTTAAATTTAATCACAAAACAAACCTACATTGTATATAGAGTATCATGCCATCGACAAATATAAAAGAATTATGTACTTATATTTTTTTTTTGTGCCATTTATTTACAAAAATATTTGTTCCAATAATAATGCTTAGCCATGCCTTTGTTACACCATCAAAATATTTATCATATATATATATATATATATGTATATATATATTTTTCAAAAATAATACTACAATAGTACTTTACTTAATTATTCCAAAATATTTAATTATGTGGACATTACTAAAATAATTTTCAAAAGTAAAAGTTTAGGAATAAGACTGGCCTTCTTATAATATATTTAAAAATATAAAAGATTCAAAAAATATTATTCTTACTAATTAATACTTTCGAAACTATTCGATTTGGTTATTGCAAAAATAGGCTCTTGACCTTCCATAATTACGTATGTCTCAAGTGTATGAATTTTTAGTTTAAAAACCATATTATTAATAACTATAGGGCCAATCATGCAAATAACCTGCGTATGTACACTCAGCACCCAAACCAACGTAACATTCGTATTTTTTTTTTTTTAAGTTTATTTTTCTTTCCTTGTTACTGCCTTTTCCTTCTTGCTTTTTGACAGTCCATCATTATCGTCACAACACTAGCCCAAAACCAACAAACACAAGTCACCACTGCCCCGGCCAACATCAGCAGTAGCAACGAACCAGTAGCAAAAGACCCGAGCAGTGGCAGGAGCACATCCAAGCAGCAGCGGCAAGAGCAACCAACAACAGCAGCAGGCTCAAGCCGATGCCGACAAGTGGTCATGACAGCCTTCCAGTGGCTGCCCATGGTCCTTATTTAAAAAAAAAAAAAAAAACCCTTATTATTCAAAGCATGCGAAAATATAAATATATATATTCCTATATTTCAAAATCAATTTTTCAGATTTGGGACAAATATTAACCAACAAAAATTTGTAATTTGAACATGATAATACTGACAAAAATAATGATCCTACGCATGATATTCAATATACGAGGATATAAACAATATAGACGATATTGTTGAAAATTTAGATTGTAAAATTATAAAGAATTTCATACGCAACGAACTCTAAGTTTGCACGAAAATTCCATTCTCTAAAGCTCAAAATTCCAGTCGGCAAAATAATTACATAAACCTATGAAATCCCCTATTTATACATATTTTAACTTCTAAAAGTTTTCAAACTTTATCTCTTTTTCTCTTGAATCCTACTATTATTGGGTAACTTAAGTTGGTTGAAAACTTTATCCTAAAATTAATTACAAAAATTAGCAAATAATTAGCAAAATATTTGTACTAGGAAAAAAAAAATATGTTTAGACATAAATTTGGTCCAAATTAGATAACACAAGACGAATAGGAAAATTTAAATAGAAAAGAATTAAGTCTTCAAATGTGAACAAATCACATAACTAATTTTGTCTAAAATTCAAATCCAAATAAAATTCACAGTATATTAGATATTGTCAAATATTAGTATTATTATTATATTTGTTTTAAATAATTTATGGGGGTTTACAAAAATAGTCAGTAATAAAAATAGTACCATATGTATATATGCCAGAAAAGCTTTTTTAAGAGGAGGGGTGGGATTCTGGAGGGATGTTAACACTAGTTTCAAAAGGTCAAATAAGGCCATGTAATCTTAAGGCTTCGGGGGCTCTCTGAAATTAGTTCAACAATAATCAGACAAAACAATGAAATTAATTAAGGCAAGATAATTAAAAATAAGAACTGAAGCATACAATCCTAACTGAAAAAAAAAATGAGGGAAAAAAAGTAACATGAGTGCAAAGTGAGCACTGCTTACTATACATCATATGGCCTTCAATATTTTCTAAACAAACGAACAAATGAAAAACTTCACAAACAAAGAAAATCTATTTGTCATGAAGACTACAATAAGAAATGCATAAAAGGAAAAAAGGGGAATATTTCCCAAAAGTTAGGTTATGAATAATGGAGAAACTGAATAATTACATTAAACTAGTCCACCAAGGATCATCTGTTAATAGGTTATTTCTTAGGAGTGACAAAGTCTAATAACTAAGAAAAAATTAATTACTATGTGAAACATGTTTTCATAAAGTCACATAAATAGTTTTATTCATATGCGTCACACTTTTTTAGAACAGTGTTGATCCAATGTGTCATATAAATAAATAGGACAAGTGCATTGCTATACTTATTTAACTAATTACGTAGGCTTAATATGGGCTTTGTAGATATAAAATTCAAAACGTTTAAACAAAAACACTTATAAACATAAGTTATTAAAAAATATTAAGTTGTGAACCTAACAGCACTCTCATAACCCAAACGCCCTTAACAAAGTTTAAATATAGAGTTAAGGTGTGATTATGTGGAACAGAATTGAGGGATTACCATACCTGGAAAAATAGGTGTCATCATCGGATGAAAGTAAAATTTCATGTATCTGACTTCAAGTATTCATCTTCACCCTTCCCCTAAAAAGCAGTGACGGATGGTAAGACCAATAAACTATATGACCATTAAACGGAAAATCAAATGCTTTAGCAAATGGTGTAGTATTCTCCATGATCTAATTTGACCTCATCCAACAGACTGGATAGATCCGCATACTGTATGAAAATGACACCAATTAATTTCTTCATTTACCGAACAAATCAAGAAAAACTACTCGTTATCAATTTCAACATGGAACATTTTTAATTAGCCATTTTTTTAACTTGGAAATGCAAGAAATAATTTCTCCGACAAATTTGAAATGATTCAATAAAAAAGATTGGTTTGTAAATTTCCAGATCATAGAGTAATATTGCCCTAAAGTTGACCCTTACTGATTTATTAATCCATTGGAAAAAATAATGAAGAATAATTCTTACATACAAATAGTAGAACAACATTGCAATTAACAAACTAAAATTTCTAGCATTGACTTTGCGATATATCCATATTGCGATTTTGGAGCTAAAGAGCAGCAACAAATAATCAGGAAAAAGGAAAAATAAAGCAACGTGAATTGGCTCTTTAACAGACGCTATGGGATGACTTTTCAAATGGCAATTCTCCTTAGCAAAATTAATACTAACTTTGAGCGAAAGTAGTGCACTAAATTGGGCGATAGCATTTCTATTTTCATTCGACTTTGCCGTATGTTCGAATCCCCTTTTCTAATCTTTAACAATCTACATTCCTGGTCTTTAAAGTTTATTTTCCTTACTGTCCTTGGACCAACCTTGGCTTCCTGTACATTTCTTGTGTTACCTATAAACCATCAAAGCTTTGGTTTTGTAAATAAAAAATGCAATTCCTTGACGTTCGAATTGTGTGCACTTACGTCAATAATATTCTTCTAATATTGAAGTATACATTGTTTTACCAGGAAGTGTAAATTAATATGGATCAAGGGTGTATAAAGAAAATAATGCAATGGAATTCAAAATTTTTACCTTTTTATCACGGATCACCTTGATTAATTTATACATAATACAAGAAAAGTATAGAGGTTATACCTTAGAATCGTAGTAAAATCTCCAATATGTTTGACACGTCGATCCACAAGCCGCACAAACGCCCGGTCTCTAATGGTATCCACACAGATAATTAAGTCATGAATCTTCACCCAAACCACAAAGTACTAGGCCCTAAATTATTCAAACGTGACTTTCACGTTTTTCTAAAGTTTTGCCACGGCTTTTTTTTTTTTCAATTCTTTTGCTGCACAAGTACTACTATTTTTATTTATATGTATTAGTCTTGTACATATATATATCACATATCAATGCCATATATATATATATATATATATATGTCTTATTTATAATATAATATATATAGTTCTAATAGTAATTAAATTGGGTTTAGAAAATTAAAATAATTAAAATTAGTTTGGTTTAAGAGAATATAAATAAGTATAAAACCGTTAGGACTTATTGACTTCTAGCAAAGCATCTAACTACTGAAGTATTGAAATATGTCAAGTGGTTCGACATCACCTATCTGTGATTTTGTTTTCGTGTAATTATTATCCTTTCACCAACTTATATCCTAATTAATTAAAGAGTACAGATCTAATGCCACCTTTATTGAATTAATCAATTTACTTCTTTACAAAATACAACTCACTTAAAATAAAATTTAAGACACTCTTAATTCTATTTTCACTTTGCACAAAGATTTCGAATCGAATTTTAAGAAGTGGCCATACTGGGATATACTCTCCTATTATTAGGAATGGTGAATCCTTTATTGGTCATATCTTATCTTATTATGATTTATATTATACCGAAACTCTACAGTATGTGTGATTCATTAAAAGTAATGACTAATAGAAGCAAAAAATAAGTAATCTGCAATCAAGATAAACTCATGACCTCAAACTAAAGGACCATTACATAACTATCACAAAGAGATTAATCCACTGAAATTTAAATAATAATTTGTGTAGAATACTCTTAACGAGTCAATTTGATGCACTTATTCTCAATAAGCGTTCACATAAATTTATGTGCTAATCTACTTGTGTCAAACACAATGATTAGCGATATTCACAAATAAAATATAATTACATCATAACTATTTATGATTACATATATTTATATTTCATTGAAAAAATACCATATTACAAAATATAATAAATGTAAAAGTGTTATTCATTCTTAAAACAAATTGGTTTTAGGGCATACACTAACAAATTCCCACTTGCACTAAAACCAATCATTCATGTGCTTAAGACCGAATGAGTTAATATGATTCTCAAGTTTATTTTGGGACAAGACTTTAGTGAACGGATCAGCAATGTTATCATCCATGGGGATATTTTCTATCTTTACTTCATTTTTTTCAATTTCTGATTTCTCTAATTAAATGATAGCGTCATAACACATATTTAGATCGTTGATGAGATTTGGGTTCCTTTGCTTGTGCAATGGCTTCATTGCTATCACAATACAAGAGTATAAGATCACTAATGGAAGGAACTATTCCAAGTTCAGCCGCAAACTTCTTAAGTCAAACTGCTATTTTTGCTGCTTTTGAAGCTGCAATGTATTCGAATTTTATTGTAGAATCAGCTATGGTGTCTTATTTGGAACTCTTCTAACTGATTGCACCACCATTAAGAGTAAATTCATATCCAAATTGCAACTTGCTATCATTCTTGTCAGATTGAAAGCTAGCATCTGTGCATTTGCAAACCGTCAATTCTTGCCAACCATAGACCAAGAATAAATCTTTAATACTTCTCAAGTATTTTAGAATATTCTTAACTACTATCCAATAACCATTCCCTGGGTTGGATTGAAACCTACTCGTAACACTTAGAGCATATGAGACATCAAGTCTAGTACATAACATACCGCATATATTTTAGAACCTATAGTTGAAACATATGGGACCCTTTTCATGTTGTCTTTTTTGACATCTATCTTAGGACACATGTCTTTTGAAAGGTACACACTATGAGACATTGGTAAGTAATCCTTCTTTTATTGATCCATGCTAAACCTCTTTAGCATATTGTCTATGTACGTTGATTGAATAAGACCAAACAACCTCTTAGATCTATCTCTATAGATACTCATTCCCAGAATATAGGTTGCCTCTTCTAAGTCTTTCATAGAAAAATTTCTTGACAACCATACTTTTACACTTAGAAGCATAGGTATGTTGTTTCCTATCAACAATGTATCATCTACATAAAGTATCAAGAAAATAATGGCACTCCCACTAACCTTCTTGTATACACAAGATTTATCCTCATTTTTTATAAAATCAAACTCTTTGATTGTCTCATCAAAACGGATGCTCCAACTGCTAGAAGCTAGCTCTAGTCCACAAATAGACCTTTGTAACTTGCATACATCCTTTGTTTGGATCTATGGATATAACCCTTCAAGTTGTATCATATACACCTCTTCCTGTAAATTTTCATTAAGTAATGCAGTTTTTACATCCATTTACCAAATCTTATAATCATAATATACAGTTATAGCAAGTAAAATCTGAATAGATTTTAACATTGCAATTGTAGAGAAAATTTCATTAAAGTCAACTCCTTGTCTTTGTGCATAACCTGTTGCCACCAATAGCATCTTATAGGTAATCACATTACCATTCGTGTCAGTCTTTCTCTTAAAGACCCATTTGCACTCTATTGGTTTAATCCCTTCAGGTGGATCGACTAAGGTCCAAACCTTATTGTCATACTTGGAATTGATTTCAAATTTCATGGCTTGTAGCCACTTCTGAGAGTCTTTATCAGATAATACTTTTCGTAAGATGTAGGTTCATTATTCGTAATAACTAATACATCATTGTGCTCACTTACAAGAAATTCATATTTCTTTGGTGCACGACGTATCCTAGTAGTCCTGTGAAGAGTTTGTATCATTAGCTTCATCCTCTATCACATCATCATGTGATTGAAACTCTTGTTCCACTTGTTGATCAATACTATATTGTGTTTCTTGAACTTCTTCAAGATCTATTTTGTGCCCACTTGTCCTTTCGTGAATAAACTCTTCTTCTGGACTGCATGTTTTGAGACAAACACCTTTGACACAAAGGAATTACAGAAATAGTATCCAAAAATCTCCTTTAACTACCCCATGAATAAGCATTTATCTGACTTACCTTCAATCTTATCAGATTCTACCCTCTTCACATAAGCAAGACAGCCCCAAACCTTAAAGTATGAAAGTTTAGGTTTCTTTCCAAACCATATCTCATACGGTGTGGAATCAACAATTTTTGGTGGAACACGGGTTAGTAAATGAGAGGCAGTATTAAGAGCATAGTCTCAAATGATTTTAGGAGGTCTGCAAGACTCATCATTGACCAAACCATATCCAATAAAGTTTGATTACGCCTCACTTAGATACACCATTTAATTGTGGTGTATAAGGAGGATTCTATTGAGGCAGAATCCCATTCTCATTAAAATAATCTTGAACTCTTGGTTTAAGTATTCTTCACTTCAATCAGATCGAAGTGTTTTAATACTTTTACCAAGTTATTTTTTAACTTCATTCTTGAATTCCTTGAACATTTCAAAGACTTCAAACTTATACTTCATCAAGTATACATAACCATATCTAGAATGGTCATCCGTAAAAGTAATGAAGTATGAAAAATCACTTCTAGCATGAATTGACATAGGACCACAAACATCAATATGTATTAGCCCCAACAATTGAATAGATCTATCACCTTTTCCTGTAAAAGGTGATTTGTTCATTTTACCAAATAAACAAGATTCACATATATCATACGATTCATAAAGAAATGATCCCAAATAACCATACTTATGTAATTTGATAATGCGTTTCTCATTTATATGACCAAGTCTACAATGCCAAAGGAAAGATTGTTTCAAGCTATTATCAATTTTAGATCTTTTTGGATTTATGTTGAGAATTGAATTTTCCATATTTAGATTATACAGACCATTATTGAAAGTAGCAGTTCCATACACAATGCCATCACTGAAAAAGAACAACATTTATTCTTTTGCATAATGACAAAACTATCGGTGTCTAAACACGGAACAAAAATAATATTTATAATAAGAGATAGAACATAATAACAATCTTTAAGTTCTAAAGCAAGACCGCTAGGCAAAGAAAGATATTAAGTCCCTATAGCTGATGCAGCAACATTTTCTCCATTTCCCATATGCAGGTCCACTTATTCATTAGCCAATATTCTACTTCTCTTTACTCCTTGCATATTTTTACAAATATGAGATGTTGATCCGGTATCTAATACCCAAGAATCTGATTTAGAAGTAGAAAAATTAATCTCAATCATAAACATACTTGAAGTAGAACCTTCATTAAACCTTTTCTGCTTCAAGGTATCGATGTAGGCCTTGTAGTTACCACCATTTCCACAATGGTAACAAGTACCCCTTGGCCTTGGCCTTGTACTTCTCCTTCTTGATCATAGGTGTTGGTTTCAACCCAAACTTGACTTTCACAAAACAACTTTGGATTTCTTTTTCTTCTTATTAGAAGAATCAACAATCATCACTTGTTTCCTTTCCTTTTATGGTTGTATCAGCTGTTTTAAGCATTTTCAATAATTCAGCAAGAGTTGTGGACAATTTATTTATCTTATAGTTTATAACAAACTGTAAAAATCTACCAGTCAGAGATTGCAAGATCAGGTCAACATTTAACTCATGATTTTGTTTAAATCCCAATCGTTCTAATTTTTTAATTAGTGTAATCATCTTCAGTACATGAACTGCTTCTAAAGTACCCTCTATCATTTTACAACGGAATAGCTCTTTAGAGGTCTCATATCTCTTGTTCCTTGACTCTTCATCAAACAACTTTTTGAGATGAAGAATCATAGAATGAGCATCCATGTCATCATGTTGTTTTTACAGCAATTCAGAATTCATGGTGGCCAACATGATACAAATGGCAGGTCATTGTCCTATGTGTGCTTACAATTAGCATTATGAACTGCTTTATCAGCATCATCTGCTGGTACTTTAGGAATAGGTTGATCAAGAACATAGCCAATTTTTTGAGTTTGGGAACAATTCTCAAGTTACGATGCTAGTCTAGAAAAGTTGGCCCAGTGAGTTTCTTATCATACAAAATGGGACATAAATTGACGTTGGTACTCATATTCTACAACATATAAATAAAGATAGCATAAGAATTTGTTATTTACACATAAACAAAACCAAAATATAATATGGTCTTCTTTTAATTTGGTTTTGCTCCCACTATTTTAATTCAAATTAATAACCTTCATCTATTTTTTGGGAGCTCTCGTAGAACCCCTAGTGTGCTAGGATCCCATCTAGTTTTGATCTTGGGTGTACCAGACAAACTAAAACAATTTCGACAGGTAGGTAAAACTTACTAATTACAACACTATTGTAATTTTTAGATAGTTAGGTATTAATTCTTTGATAGCACATCATATATGACTCTTAACCTTTACCTCAAAGATATATAACCTTGAGTGTGCCCAACAAATTATATGCTTTCGTTAAGTCATACCGATTATTCAGAGATCTCATCTCATACCTCAAACATGTTTAACGTAGAGTAATCTTGGATTAGCCCAACAAATTAAATCTAAGAAGAACTCTCGTTTGTTGTTATAATAATGGAAGGCAACTTATTTATTGACTTAATATTAATTTGAGGGATTTTCTTTTATTTATCTTATTAGGTCTCATCAAAATTGCATACAATATTATCATATCAATATATAATAAAAAAAACATACACAAAACCATGGATGATTATGGACTTCTACTAAACTAATTTCCTTGAATCACTAAGGAAACTAGGTGGTTAAATTCTAAGGGTAATCTTCAACTCTTGAAAATTTCCTTCGTGGTTGCACCTTTACACCGTTTCCATTATCATGTCTACATTACAAATATAATTCAATCTAAACAATTTAGAAATTCAATCCTATCTCTAACCTACCTTTATGCACATTACATGATTGGTTAAGAAATCTCGAGTTACATTCGAGAGGATTGAGATGAAAAAAAATTACATTAAAAATAATAGAGAAAGGTAGGACACGCGTCCCTATTTAAAAATTTACAACCATTGAATTTGAACTAAGTAAATCAAACACAATCACATTGGTCTTATGTCTATAATCATCCATCATGCTATTATGTAATCCAATAAATAAATAAAAGCGTAAATCCATATTTAGTATCTAATCTTGAATCACTATAGATCATAATTCCAATCTCAATGAAATTATCAGCTTTTGAATTATTTATGAAAATATTTTATGGAGAAATATTATTATTTTCCAATCTCATTAGAAAATAATCTTTTAAATAAAAGAATTTCAAAAATTATATTAGAAACAATTTCTAAAATTTTTGAACATTTTTTAAATTCCAATCTCAGTTTAAAAAATAATAAATTTCTAAATTTAAACAAATTATCTAATTCTAATCTATAGAATTAAATAAATATTTTCAAAGGTTTTATACTTTCTAAATTTTAATTAAATTAAAATAAAGAAAGTTTCTAAATCTTATCAAATAATTTTAAACAAAAATTGTCAAAAATTAATTGGTGAATTCTAAAATCAAAATTTAGAAAAACCTTTTATACGAAAATATTAAATTATGTGTCACTAAAAATTATTTAATTAATTAAATACTTTTAGTGACAAAAATTAATAATGTCACTAAAAGTGACGTTATTAATCAAGTCATCATGGCTTGTCCATATTTAATATGGACAAGCCATATTGCCATTCACGGCAATATGACGTTTTTTATTTTTATTTCTCCAATATTTTTTCCGAAATTGAATTAAACAATTCATATAGTTTGAACAATTGAATATTCATGATAACTAAATACACCTACATTATAAATTAATCAAGGGTGGCT
This sequence comes from Cinchona pubescens, assembly GCA_025175665.1. NCBI lineage: Eukaryota > Viridiplantae > Streptophyta > Magnoliopsida > Gentianales > Rubiaceae > Cinchona > Cinchona pubescens. Next base: position 212,199 of record JANKKI010000253.1, on the reverse strand, counting down.
CTAATACCACTAGATGGGTGGTATAAGAAAGTAAATAACCAATAATGCAATGGAATTTAAATTTTTACTTTTGTATTACGGATCACCTTGATTAATTTATACATAGTACAAGAAAAGTATAGAGATTATACTTCGAATTGTATTAAAATCTCCAATATGTTTGGGACGTCGATTCATAAGCCGCAAAAATTTTCGGATCTCTAATGATATCTACACAGATAATTAAATTAGAAATCTTCACAAGATTAATTAAACCAAACTACGGAGTGCTAATTTTTAAATTATTCAAACATGACTTTCACGTTTTTCTAAAATTTTTCCACGACTTTTTTTTTAATTCTTTTGCTGCACAAGTACTACTATTTTTATATATATGTATTAGTCTTGTACATATATATATCCCATAGCAATGCCGTATGCATATATTATATATATAAATATGTATATGTGTGTGTCTTACATATAATATAATATATATAGTTCTAGTATCCCAATTAAACTGAGTTTAGGGAATTACAATAATCCGATAATTAGTTTGGATTAAAGGCATATGAATAAGTATAAAACCATTAGAACTTCTAACATATATTAAACATTAGCTGCTAAAATTTATAAATTATTACAATTATGCCCAAAAAATTAATTTATCTCATAAATTAAGCCATAAGTATCTCATACTTATCAAAATTATTTTAATCCTGTATTAATTATCCTTAAGTGTGTGACCCTTTAGGTTTCCAAACACGTTGGTAATAAGCATAAATTATAATCTTAAATTAATTATGATTAGATAAATTAAAGACTTTATCATTAATTCTCCAATTAATTAATTTACACTTATAGATCAAGATTGGTTTTTAACAAAGCATCATGACCACCCAAGTTTTGAGACATGTTAAGTGGTTCGAGATCACCCATTTGTGACTTAGTTCTTGTGTAATTAGTATTCTTTCACCAACCTATATCCCAATTAATTCAAAAGTATAGATATAATGCCAAATCTTATTGAATTAATCAATTTACTTCTGTACAAAATGCAACTCACTTAAAATAGAATTTAAGACACTCGTAATTCTATTTCAACTTTGAGCAAAGATTTTAGAATCAAATTTTAAAAAGTGGCCATATTGGGATATATTCTCCTATTATAAGGAATGGTGAATCTTCTATTGATTATTCTTATCTTATCATGATCATAGTTGCTAGAATCCCGATCCTACCCTTACGATCCTACGATTCTACGATCCAAATTTATAAAATCGATCCCGATCCTAGAGGTAGGATCGCTATTATTGATAAACTCTAGTTGGTGCCATGAGTCATGTAGTTTATGTATATATTTACTGAAGTTAAGTCAGTATTTTGATAATTTTTCATTCAAATATTATATTTTATGAGTTTATACTATTCATATTATTTTTTTAGTTTTTAATTAAAGAACAGTATTAAATTTGCGATAACGCATAACTTTTTACAATACGAGCATATAATGTCAAATGTTATAAATTTTAGTTAAAGAAACTTATTTCAGTTAAATATGATGAATATTAAAATTTTATATTTATTTGTATAAGTTTTTATTGAATATTAGCTTTAAAAATAAATAAAAGTTATATTTTTGTCCTTTTGATAGGATCTTACGATCCTACGATCCGATCTTATAACAATTAAAATGATTCTACGTAGGATCCCGATTCTATAAACCTTGATCATGATTAATATTATACCCAAACTCTATAATATGTGCGACTCATTAAGAGTAACGACTAATAGAGTGAAAGTATAATAATCCACAGTCAAGATAAACTCATGATCTCAAGTCAAAGGACAATTACCCAACTATCATAAAGATATTAATCCACTGGCATTTAAATAATAATCCGTGTGAAATACTCTTAATGGGTCAATCTGATGCACTTATTCTTAATAAGCATCTACATACACTTATGTGCTAATCTACTCGTGTCAGACACAACGATTAGAGATATTCACGAACAAAATATAATTATATCATAAATATTTATGATTTCATATATATATACTATATATATATATTATTCAAAAAATGTCATATTACAAAATATACATTAATATAAAAATGTAATTCATCCCTAAAATAAAATGGCTTTAGGGCATATACTAACAAAGACAACCAACAAGGATTGAGAAGCAGATATTGTGCTTCTATATGGAATACCAAACATTTTGGTGTAGACAATGACACACATTCTGTGGGAGAGCTGTTCAATAGCTTCTGTGATGACCAAAAAGTTACAATGCCTTCCACTTCGGTTATCATTCTTCGACGAATGGTCAAACCAAAGTCATACAATCAAACCATTGTATAAGGCCTTGTAGCAATGTTAAATCAAGGACCAGTGGCTTGAAGAATTAACTAGCTATCTGTAGGCACACAAAACCACTCAATGATCAGCCAATGGCTTTACTCCATTTAGCCTGGTGCATAGATTTGAAACTGTGATACTAGCTAAGATTGGGATGCCAACATCTCGAACACAACAATATCAATAATATTGACAATGATCACTCATCTTAGAAATTAGGGTTAATCTCAACCAACTTGAAGAACAAAGACTAGTGGAATCTTGAGGAAAGCCAAATCTCAACAGAAGATGGCCAAGCATTATAACGCTAATGTTCGGCAGAGATACTTCAAACCAGCGGATCCGGTCTTAAGAAGGAATAGGGTAAGTTGAGCCCAAGGAACCAAGAAGTTCAATGTGAACTTGAAGGCCCCTATTAAGTGGTCAAGGCCCATATATTATGCTATTATAAACTTGCATATTATAATGGTCTTGAAATTCTACGAATATGGAACATAATAAACCATAAAAGGTATTTCTTTGGAATATAATGAAATCATGACAAGTGCCATTCTGTTATGAATTTATAGGAAAAAAAAAAACAAGGCCGAAAGACTTGCCAAAAGGCTTAAGTGGTCTAGATCCGTAATAGAGCAGAACACTGATTCTTAAGGATAGATGGCCATAGATGAGTGTGAGACCCGTCGAAGTGCTCAAGTGGTGCAAAAAAAAATATCGAGTAGGACTCAAGGTTCGGTGGCCATAGATGAGCATGACGATGCACCAAAGTTCTTTAGTGTTCCAAATCCAAAACAAATTAAGTAGAACATTGATCCACAAAGATCGGTGGATATAAATGAGCATGAAGACCTACCAATGTGCTAAGGTAGTTTGAATCTATTTAAGCATTGATCTCTATGGGTTCATAGACAAGGTTGAATCAAAGGTAAATGCATGTCAAAGGAAATGACGATCAATTAGAAATATAAATTCAAATAACTCATCAATGGACAACTGATCGAAGTTCGAGAATATAAAATTCGTGATTCATTGAAAAATAGAATATTAAGAGTAAAAGGGATAGAAAAAGAACTGCTAAACATGATCTAGTAAGTTGATCATAGTTCTTATTGCATGAACATAATCTACTAATTGATGTATAAGTGTCTATTTAAATCGCTCACTCTTAACCCATTTCACTTAGATCGAATCCTCACACCTACAAGTATATAGGGTAGATAAGTATCTAATGGTGAGGGGTATTGTTCCCAAGATGACTTGACAAGTAGTAAGATTCATTGGATATGAGTTCTGTCTAGACAACCAATTTAAAGTGTGATAAAGCTAAAATAACAATTAAACTAGCCAATTGATGATTAGACAACTAAATTGGCAAGTAAATTAACACAAGTAAACAAGAGAGATTAGGCTACGGTAATAATTCTTTTACTAAGTGGGGTTTTTCAATGAGTGACATTGAATGGGTACATGTTTAGGTAACATTGATTAGGTAATTCAATTCACAAACAAGTAATAAATAAGCCTTGATAATCCTAATTAGTACTTACACGCTCACAAAGATACGAGGTAAGTTTGTAGATCGGGTGAGCAGGTATCATTCTAACAAGGACTACGGAACAATTATTAGGGTTCACAAACCTATCTACTAGTTAGACAAATTAATTAAAAGATTTTATGTCTACCTTATTAAATTAATTCTAACCACTAGAAAATAAGAGCATATTACTCAATCTAATTAAAATTAAAGAGAGCGGTAACTTTATTAGAATCAAACTTCAATTAATAAATCAAACAAGTAAACGCAATAAAATTAAATTAATATTACAAAATTGCAAGAAGAACTGGAATTGAATTGAATGTTAATAAAGAAAACAAACTCAGTAATTATAGCCAGAACATGAGTTGATGAAGGTTGAAGTCTTGACAAGAAAATAAAACCCTAATCTAATGATTTACTCTACTCTATCTATTGTCTACTATAACTATCTAAAACCTTTTAATGTGCTTAACAGAAATTCAAATTTTATGCACCAAATAAACAATTAAGCACAAATAAGCACAAATGAATAAAATATATATTCAACAATTGAAGCTCAAAGAACTGAGAAGATTGAGATTAAGAGTATTATACCAAACTCCCAATCTTTTCATGTTTGGAACTTACATCAACAAAGAGCTTCTTCCAAAGCAACTACAAAGTTCCCAACATTAAGTTTAGCCAATAGACACATCACCAGTATTTCTTCAAAGTAGGTGAGACAATAATCTTTTGTACATAAATGAGGATAAATCCCTTTAGTTGAGCCAAGAGTTTTACACTCACAACCTCACTTTTTACAATTGTTATCACTCTACTCTCACTCTTGAAGACACTTACACTCTAAACTCTTTTCACAAAACTACCTATACTATTATAACACTTGTACCTACTATTTTTCTCACAAATAGCTCAAGAATTACTTGTAATCAATGTAGATGTCTCTTCCATTTATTTTAAGCTGAGAGGTATTTATAGTTACTCAAAAATGACATCTAGCTTCCAACGACTATGCATTAAATGTTGAAAAACTTGCCATTAGACCGATCAGATGTTCAATGCATAGGCTCTGCGTTCGATGATGGGTCCAATCACATGATGGAGTCTTGTCTTGCCTTTGTTCAGATGTCCAAGCTTGCATTCGATCCTGCATCCAATAAGTGGTAAGTGGCTTCTGGACTTTTCCACTTAGCTATTCAAACGTTATCCTTTGTCCAAAATTCTATCTTTTGGACAACCATCTGCATTCAAAGAGTGTATCAATTTCTATGCTTTCTGGTCGTGCATAAGACAATCCTTTGCATCCGAGCTCCTTTCTTTCAGACGGTCATTAGCGTCTGTAAGGTATTGTTCATCTTTTTGTTGTCTTTGCTTCTTTCTAACGGTCAGCAACGTCCGAACTTCCAGTTACTTAGAATTATTGGTGCACACTTATCTTTAAACCATTAGAAGAAATTTTCCATCATCAAAACATGATTGGGATTCAACAAGTACCATTTTATTATAAATTGGTGAATAATTACTACCAAAATATCTAATTTTACTCTAACACTACTAATAATACTACTAAACATGAAATTCAAGTAAAAATGCATAAACAGACCTAATATAGGACTAACATAGTTAATCAAGCATGGTTTTTATAGGTAAAATAACTTTATTTACTAGAATTATCACTAATATGTTTGTTGATTAGCTTGGGTTAGAGAAGTCAACGTCTTGATGTCCTGGTCTTTTAGAGTGCATGACAGCAATATTTTCAATTTTTTCCAAGCCTAGTACACCTTTGGAACTGTAGATGTCACCAAAAATTCAAGAAGTAATGAGTAAGTTACCTGTTTTCTCGATTAATTCCTTGGTGGCATCTTTATTAGAATAAGACACTTCTAACAAGTGGGTCTGGGCATATGAAAAATCTTCGAGAATATTGTCCATTGTAGTATTATACTTATATTTACTAGAATGTCGTAGAAATTTTGAAGGTTTTTCTAACAAACTTTTGAGCTCAAAAACTTTTTCACTCTTTCCAATTCATCAATGGGAACCTTGGCCTTCAAACAATTAGCTACGTCAATGAAAGAGGCCAACTTTCCATTGGAAATATTCAGCTCTTCAGTCAGTTGGCTACTTTTGTTAAGTCGGCCACCTTAGTAGTGTGCACGCTTTCAAGCATAGCCAATTGTTCGGCCTCATTCTACAAGCGTGTTTCCAAGAGACTTTAAGCTCTTTCAAGGCATTATTTTTCTCTGGCTTCATCACTTTTTTCAAATTAGATAGGGCTTTGGCCTTCAGCTGTTCATGATGATACAAAGCGTTTGCTTCTCCGTACACTTGGTTGATAGATCTGTGGCCAATCTCTCCAGGTTATAACTAAAGTTGGAGTTGTATTGTAAGACAATAGAGGTAATGTATTTCAAGGAGGTGAAAGGTTGAAGATGAATCAAAAGGTTTTCAACTAAGGTGCTTCGCCTGCTCTAATCTAACTAACAGCTTTCAGCATTCATGATATTCTTAGGAGGAAAGCCATGTCAAGAAATTCATGAGAGACTCTTGCATATTGACATTGGTCATTATAACTAATCTACCAATTGGGATTGGACTTGTAGGGGTCTTGAATCCTATTGACTTTGAGAATATCCAGTTGGCCTCCTCATTTATGATAAAGTTTTCCAGCCATTTACTATTTTTTTTCTCTAGTGAAGTCCAAGGTATGGCACCTAGTAATGCACAGCTAACCTACCATTCAATAATTTTATTATTTTCAGGAACATCAAAATCTCTCAGTTGAAAATGACTTACCTGTGGCCGCCAAGGTCATTGAAAAGGAATGGATCAGTGGGAAAAAGATGGATGAAAAGAATGAGGAGATTTTCTATGAAGCTTCTTGCCCATTGCAACGATAAGAGGAGGTCAGTCTACTTGAATTTGGCAGATCACTATGTCCTAGGTTACCGCATGACTAGATGAAGGAGTTGTTTTTTGCTACTTGATTAACAAGGTAGACAAGGCCTGCCTCTTAGAAGCAATTTTGGTAGTGGGGCTGCCTTGGACAGATGGAGACTCTTGAACAGTGATAGTTTCCTCATTGAAAAGATTAATTGTGATGGGCTGTTGAAGCAATTCAGTTATACCGGGTTCTTCAACTGAAACAGTAGGAAGGCTGGTGAAAATTCCTTCAATTATAGGGATTCATCTTGTTGTGGTAGTGGTTGAGGTAGATCATCTAGCAGGATGTGTTGAGTCGGCATAGCGGGTAGAAAGATGGTTGTTGAGGTTGGTTGGCCGATGATAAGCCTTTCTTGGACTTTGAAAGTTTTATTTTTTAGGGATTGACTAATTGCTCGAGCGAGGGTCCTGCAAAGATAAGTAAGGGGTCATTAAAGTACTTTTCCAAGTGATATGGAAAAGTTAGAAGAATTCTAAGACTTCACTAGAATCCTAGCCTTGAAGAGGAATCGATGATGTCACAAGCTGAGCCTAAGCTAAGAAAGGCTCTTTAAAATGCAATTTTTTCTTTTGAAAGTTAACTACAAGGTTAGAGATGTTTAGCTTTCAGACATTCCAAGAATTCTAATATCGGGCAATTCAACATCTAAACGCCAGACTCCTAATATCTACTTGTTTAGCAAATAAGAAAGTTTTCTTCTATTTATGAATAGAGGTTAAAAAGTTTTCCACTAGGCTTTGGTGGCCAAGATGAGTAAGGAAGCAATAAGGACATGGTTCTTGACTGATGGTTAATTTATAATTGAAGAACCTAACACATCTATGGGTCGATCGGATATCAAGAAGTTTGTACAGGATAAATATCCTACTACTTGTCTAATAGCATTCGAGTTAAGTTCTAGTGGGCTGATGTGCCAGTTGCTTAGTAGGTTGCTGAAAATGGGTGGAAGAGGAAGTCAAAGGCCAAGAATTAGTTGCTTGTTATAAACTAAAAAATACTCATTGAGAGGTTGATGAGCTTGACGGATCAAGATGGGACATACGAGATAGAGTGACTCGTGGATGTTATACATTCTTCGAATTCTTGGGAGAATGGAAAGCTTATTTTTTCTGGTTTCCTCTTGCACGAATAAGGTGAATTCAGGGTCTTCCCTTGCTTCCAACCAAAGAGGTTAGAAATCGATGCAATAGTTGATGCCTGCTCAAAAAAGGAATCAACCAGACGATTAGCTAGGTTAAGATAAGAACACGAGGTAGAAAACCTATGTGGGCTTACCCAACCTAACCAGAGTTGTTGGAGGCACTGGGATTGATTGTTGCAGTGACTTTGTGATGCCAATTTTTAAATTAATTTTGATTAAAGGATGAGTTTCAAAGGAAAACTAGAAAATTTTTGCATAGAGAGGCTTTAGGTTTCTATTTGTATATTGGCAATGTTTTTGAAGAATTGGTAAAGAATTAAAGTGTTTTTAAAAATGAAGAAGAATAGGCATAATAAATTGGCAATATGAAATGGTTTTTGTTATTTTGGTGGAAAATGAAAAGGCAGGATATCAAATGTGTCAAAAGGTAACATTACTTTGCCACATGGCAAAGCCAAATCAGAGGGATAAACATGTAGAAGCACAAAGTAAAAGGCTAGAGTTAATAAGGACCTCTTGGATTCTAAGGGCTACCAAAAATCCATCAGATTCTAAGGGGCTGCCAAAGGCCTTCAGGCTTAGAGGACCTATGGGGTCGACTCCACCTAAAGATAGTAAAGATAGGAGGTTGTGCTTTGTATTGAAGGCCTTTAGATCAGAAGTTCTTGATCTGATCAAATCAACATTCGAAAACTAAGCTGAAGGGGCCACTGATACCAATTGTTGGTCCCAAAGAGCAACCTAAGAGGGGGGTAAATTAGGCTGTTTCTAAAACAAACCTTTTGATGTGCTTAATAAGAAATGCAAACTTTAAGCACCAAATAAAGATATAAGCACAAATGAATAAAATAGATATTCAACAATTTAAGCTTAAAGAACAAATAAGAAGATTGAGATTAAGAGTATCAAACCAAACTCCCAAACTTCTTAAGCTTGGAGCTTACAATCACAAAGAGCTTCTTACAAGGCAACTACCAAGTTCTCAACTTGAAGTTTAGCCACTAAAAGTCTCTTCAAAGTAGGCGAGACAATAACCTCTTGTACACAAATGAGGATCACTCTTGCTCACACTAATTTTCTTTAGTTGAGCCAAGAGTTTTACACTCACAACCTCCCTTTGTTACAATTGTTATCTCTCCAGTCTTACACTTGAAGAAATCTTACACTTCTAACCTCTATTTCACAAAACTACCTACACTATTACAACACTTGTACCCACTATTTCTCCCAAATAGCGCAAGAATTACTTGTAATCAATGTAGAAGTCTCTTTTGTTTAATTCAGGCTTAGGGGTATTTATAGTTGCCCAAAAACTACTTCCAACAACTTTCCAACGGCTATTTTCTATTTTCTGGAAAACTAGCTGTTGGACCTTTCAGATGGCGGGTGCAAACTTCTGCGTCCGACACTGCGTCTGTTCTCTGAGGGTATTCATTCGGACGTCCGAGGATGAGTCCGATCGAAGCAAAGTCTTCTAAAAATATGATCAGACGCTGTTCATCGTCCGAGACTACTTCAATATTCTTTGTGTCGGACGATTACCATCATCCGAAACTTTGTCTTTCGGACAGTCATTTACATCCTTGGAGTCTTCTGGTTTTTTGTTCGGACGATCATTTTGCGTCCGAACCTACCTATTTTTCTGCACACTTGTTTCAAACCATTAGTGTGATTTGATCATCATCAAAGGTACATGATTAACAAAACTGGAGTTCAACAGCTACAGAATTCACCAATAGGAAGATACCATGTGTACCTGATCATTAAGGGCAAATTAGTGAATGGCAAGGCAGGATAGAGGGGTCACCCACATATACCCCTGGTCTATATCTATAAATATGGGTTCACCCCTTTATTATTGTAATTATTGCACACTCATATCAAGACATAACCAATTTAATACATCTGTCTCTACTTTCTTTCTTTACTTTCCTAATCTTGTAGCCAAACCCTTTCTTGATTATCAATATACTATTCAAGATTGTTTCCTCTCATTCTTTGCTTCTGCTTACTTTCCTTTGGTTCTGACCGGGCTTTCCTGAGGTATCTAATAACCTTGCTTCTGCTCGCCGCGCATTTCCTGCTGAGATCCCAAGTCTCCAAGTGGGCCCTCTTGGCACTTTTTTCTTTTGTTGATAAAACAAAACAATTTCATAATTAGAAAATATTTAGGTAGGTTTAGTCTATTATCCCACTCGTAACAGACATCTTTTAAGAGAGTTGTGACCGTTAAACGAGTCTCAAGAGCCAAGTAACTATTAAACAAGCCACATAAGCCAAGTGCTATAGGATGACATCGGCACATCTTATATAAATGATGTCAGGGAGACTGAAGGCGGTTCTCCGTACACCAGACATGTAGCTTACCGAATCAACTTGTGCAACTACCTTCGGGTGTTGAAAAAGTCATTGATTTCCGATGCCGAGCTACAATATGGTATAGTTTTCAATCCCAACCTTGGAAGCAAGCTACCTCTTGCCTATCTCACCCCCTTTGCTATTATTAGTAAGATAGGTTGCCCCTTTCCCTTTTTAATAATAAGGTAAGCTTCCAAAACCCCTTCCTTTAGCTGGGTGAGACTTCACATCATATGATGCATGTGGCTTGTTTTAATGGCCATAAGATCTACGAATAAGGTCATAAACCTATCCTACCTAAGAATCGTCCTAATTTCCTAGAAAAACATTTGCCAACATAGCTCTAATCCTCTGTCTGAGTATCCTCTATCACATCTTCTATCTAAGTATATAGCTTTTTGTTTCTCTAAATAATGTGGCCATTAGCATTTTATTTTTTGAGATAGGCTTGATTGTTTTTGGTTACTAGAGACTTTTAGTTTACCAGTGATTTGATTTGGTTTTTTTCCTTATTACAAGATTTGATATAAATATGCACTTTTGTAAAAATTAGAATACCAATATCCTAATATATTTCTTTTTATCCTTATGTGTTTTTTCTTAAACATCCCCTTAAGCAAAAGGTATTATGACGTATTTTGTTTCACTCTGTTATCTTAAAAATAAATTTCTCTCAACACATCTTTTGGGACATAGGTGACGACCATGCCATTCTCCCCACAGAAGATATTGTAGAATTAAAATTAGTGTAAAGTTTAATTGTGTGATTTATTTTGCAAGAACATAGATCTATGGTATATATTATTATTTAGGAAAAAAATGCCACTAATAATTTGGGTAAAAGAAAATAATACACAAAGTAATAAATTGATGCATCATTCACATGAAATTCCTTTTTATACCAAACAATATCCAATAGTATCATTAACCTTGATTCTCATTCCTTTTCCTCATACCTATAAACCAAACATCTCTTAAGTCTTGTATGGCAGTTTGATTAGATTGGCGGAAATCCTCTTATAGTAATTCTAAAAGGAAGATTCAGCATTTGAGGTCTGACATTCAAAATTTATAGCACAATATTGATTTTTCTAGAGGAAAATAGAGAGATTTGAAGAAGGGGCTAGGAGTTGCATATCATGAGGAGAAAGTGTTTTAGTCGTAGAAATTTAGGATTCAATGGTTAAAAGATGGAAATAAAAACACAAAGTACTTTCATGCATCTGATGTTCATAGAAGAAAGGTTAATTCCTTTGATTTGGAGAGAGCAAATGGTAGTAAGTGTGAAGCTTTCTCTGATTTTTTTGGTTAAATCCACTAGGCCATTGGTGTTGGGTTGATTGCCCATTTTATTGATAATTTGAATACAAGGAGGTGGTTATCAACCAAAACCTCTAACAGAAGTATTCTTAAACTAGCACATCCAATTCTATCTAATTGAGCCAGGGCCTTGGCATAAGAAGGGACATTGTGCAAGCAATAAATGACAGTACAACGAGACTATAACCCTAGATTTACTAAATAATCAGCAATTGCATTATATTGCCTATCCTCATGCCCAAAAGCAGGGCTTATGCTCTTGAGATGAAAGTAACATTGCTGAATGATGTTATCCACTTTCCATGATACTTGGTTTGACCTAAGAAAACCTTGATAAGAATCTGTGAGTCTGGTTCGCTGATGAGGTTTGAAACTCCTCCAATCCTGCAAAGTTAAATTCCATGTAATAAAGCTAGTGTGCCTTGATGCTGTCACCCTGGTAAGAGTAATATGAGGAGAAAGCTGCATGAATTGTACCTTCTGAATCCTTCAACATTCCTCCGCCAGTTTGCAAGCCCCATCTGTATTAAGCTTAAAACATCCAATAGGTGGACTAGTCCACCTTGACTAGTATAACTCTCAAGCTGCCAGTTGGTTGAGTATGAATCCGTCTCCAAATTGTGGCTTCAGTTACAGTTGAAGAGTTATTCTAGAATGGGAAAGCTAATGAGGTTTAATGCAATAAGTCCCCAATTGTCATCCAAATTGAAGCTGAAGAAGTAGCTACGCTATCAAGAAAGCCTTATTCCTAACTTTCTATAATTCCCAACAAACAAAATTAGGAATCAACCTACTTAATATACTGACAACTAACTTCGGATATTAATTTAGACCATCTAATTTGGGGTAAATCATATTAATAATGTCCTTTTAACCAATTTTTCCATTGACCCATTCTATAACTTGGAAGTTTCTTAAGACTTAATGCAGAATGAATTATTCGTTCAGCGACCACGCGTCCAAATAGTGATAGAAGTTTGTACCCTTAATTCTGATTTGAACAACTTTCTCAAAATGCTTCCATAATCTAAATGCTATTTTATAAGAATAAAATATGTGATCTAGAGTCTGATCCTTATCTTGATAGAATTGGCATTTGGAAGGGAGTTAGAATTCTCTATTTTTCAAATTATCATCAACAGGCAACAAAGGATTGCGTAATCTCCACATAAATACAGAGATCTTTAAAAGTATTCTAGTATACCGGATCATCTTCCTTGAAAATAAGATGGGATTGTCATTTCTTGATTCATTATCTATAGATGTCACTAAGAATTTGGCTGGAGGAGAAACTTTCAGACATAATCATCCTTTCCAGCTGAGAGAAATAGCTCCTTATGATTCAACCAACTAAAATTAAAAGAAGGGAAAGAATGTTTTATCACCTCCTCATCCATCTCCCATTATTCCACACTTGGTTCAACTTCATATCATTATGTGGAGTGATATCAGAAGGTGGCAAACATGCCCATCCCAACCATGAAACCAAAAGAGCAGCTATTCTTACTCCAATCAAAAGCTCTACCAAATCTTTCACAGCAATCAAACTCTTCTAGACAGAAGAACAAGTTCTAGGATTTAGAACATTGATGCAAAGCTAGTTTGAATAACATTGTTCAAGTATTTAGAATGCAAAGAAAAAAGGGACCATAATGAAGATTTGGTTCTGAATAACTGCCAAAGTTTCATTGACATTCCTTCAATAATGTCTGAAGGCCTTTGAATACCTGGTCCATTTTCATGAACAGGCTTGTCCATCCTAGTCCAGGATCTCCAATGCAACCTTTTACCCCATTCAGTTTCTCCCCACAGAAAATCTGCAGGTTTACCTTCTCCCTAATAATAGATTTTGGAAGAGAGAGCACGAACAAGAGACAAATTGGAATGGAGCTTAACACATGCTTAATGAGAAACAATATTTCTTCCGCTAAGAGTATTTTTGTCTTCCATCCATCCATTTTGAGAGTAATCTTATCTATCAGTGTCTAGAATGTAGAGTGAACCTTTCTACCCTTTTAAGTAGACTTCCAAGATAAGTGAAAAGGAATTCCTTCTTCCTAAATCCAGTAATCCTTGAAATTAGTCTGCACCCTAGTTAAGCTCACCTTTGAAGAAACATAGAAATTGCTTTTGCTTCTATTAATCTTTTGGCCATAAGCAACTTCATACCTTTGAATAAAAGCATCAAGGTTCTTGGTAGACTTTTTTTGCCCATTAAGAAAGACAATTATCTCATCTGCATAAGAGAAATGAGATATTGAGATGCAAATTCTAGCAATTAAGAAATGCCAAATCATTCCACTTTCAAAGCACTTATTTAAGTCCCTAGAGAAAACTTCGCAACAAATATTAACAGATAAGCAGGGATAGTACCCCCTTGCCTTACTCCTCTTGTTCATTTGAAAATCTAGTTGGTTTCCCATTGAACAAAATAAAAAACCATGATGATTCAACGTAAATCGCAACAATAGAAATGAATGCATCTGAAAAACCAAATCTCCTCAAGACAGCATATAAAAACCTCCAAGAAACCCTATCAAAAGCTTTTGTCATATCAAGGTTAAGAATCATATTCCTACCTCAGACAAGTTTGGATCCACACACTCCACAAGTTCCTGAGATAACAAAATATTTTCAAAAATATTTCGAGCATGAGCTAAACCATTTTATTCCTCAAAAATTAACGCTAGCTATTGGCCAGCAGCTTAGTGAAGACCTTGTTAGATACTATGCATAAACTAATAGGCCTAAAATCTGTAAAAGTGGAAGGATTCTCTACCTTGGGAATAAGGCATATCACGGTGCTTGCCACAGCTTTAGGCAGTGATAATCCTTGAAACACCTTCTTAGAACTAGCAACAAATCTTTTGAGATGATATTCCAACAGATATTGTAGAAATGACCATTGAAGCCATCTATGTTAGGTGTATTGTTAGAATCCAAAGAGAAAATCATCTCTTTCAATTCCTCCAAGACGGGAGCTTCAATCAACTTTCTGTTGTCCTCATCTAACAAGATTTTAGGAATGACTTCCTTCACCTTATCATCTTCCCTGACACCATCATCAGACAGTAACCTTTCAAAGAACTGAACTATAATAATGTTTCCTGTAACAAAGAAGGATCATCAATTCAATTTCCCTTGAAATCTTTAGGTTTCCTTGCGCAAAGATATTCCTCTTGACTTGAAATTGACAGTGAAAGAACTTTAAGTTGTGGACCTTGTGGTTACCCACCTTCAGCCATTTGGCATTTGTCTTTTGTTTCTAGAAGTTCTCATCATCTGCCAAAGCTTTAACTAACATGCTTGCTGCTGTGAAAGTTTAATTTCATTTTCATCTGGTGGATCTATTAGAACACCTTTTCTGATTAAGTTACTGCCATTTTTACGATCCTTTACCTTTGGAAGATGATCCCAAACACAATTTTATTCCAAGCCTTTAGGCCAAATTTGAGTCTCTTCAGTTTATTTGAATATTTTTGTAAAACTATCCCTTGACAAAACTAAACCTAACTATTCTGCACAGTCTGTAGGAAATTGCTATGAGTCCCCAATACATTTAAAAGCCTAAAGAGTTTAGGTCCATCAAGTGTAGTTTGTTTCAAGTTAAGGAGGCGTAGGTGCATGATCTGAGCAAGTTCTATTGAGATGAGAATGAGAGACTTGCTGGAAATCCCACAATAAATGCTAATGTCACAAATAAGTAATTGGTTTTGATGGAATGACTCCCTGCATTTTCCAAAAATTTTGGGACATTATTAGTGTAGATGTCATTAAAGCTGTATGTAGTTTTTCATTCTAGTCAGTTATTAACTTTTATAAACCACGCTATCATTTCCCTTTTTCTTAAGATCTAAAATCCAACCTTATTTTCTGATTATAGGCCTATTATTTATATAACACTCTTTATAAAATTGTGTCAAAAATTCTAGTAAATAGACTAAAACCCCTCTTGTCTCACTTCATCCATAGGTCTCAGTTTGCTTTCATTCCAGAAAGGCAAATCTTAAGTAATGTTATGTTAACTCACGAATATATGCATTATCTAAATGGTAAGCATAAGGGAAATAATGGGTTCATGGCTATTAAACTTGGCATGTCTAAGTGTTAGGGTAAAATCTGAAATTTTCTTTCAAAGATTATAAATGAGTTTTTCTGATAAATAGATCTCTTAGGTTATGAAATATGTTTCTTCTGTCACATATTCCTTTCAATTTAATGATCAAGTTTCTGGTTTAATGAAGCCTTATAGAGGCATTAGGGAAAGAGAACCCTTGTACCTTTGTTGTTGTTGTTGTTTTTTTTTTGTTTTTTTAACTGAAGGTCTTAATAGTTTGTTGGCTCAAGCTACTATTAATGGGGACATGACCGATGTGAAAATTAGTAGGGGTGGTCTTCATGTTTCTCATTTGTTGTTTGATAATGACACCCTCTTATTTTGTAAAACTAACCTTCAAGAGAGTTAGAATATCTTTTCCTTATTGATGAAATATGTGTCTTGTTCTGGTCAAGTGGTTAATTTGGAAAAATCTGCCATTTGTTTTAGTAAAAATGTTCCTCTTTAGTTGAAAAATCAAATCTGTCATGCCTTTGGGGGAATATAGGAAAAGGTTACTATGAAATATCTGGGAGATTTCCCTATATCCATTGACAGAACAAAAAAGCAGTTATGTTAAGGATAGGATTTTTTCTAAAGTTTCTGGCTAGAAGGAAAAGTTCTTGTCTACTGCTGGAAGAAGAGAGATACTGATTATATCTGTCGAGTTCTTTTTCGGTATATTTTGTTTCAAGGTTCCTGTGGGTGTCTGTAAGTGTTGGTTATTAGGCCAAGAAGTTTGAAGAAAACTATTTGGAGTTGGATTAAATTCTCTCTTGGTTTCTTACTTCACCCTTTGTTATTATTTTTAGTTACATATGGAGCTCTATTTATAGCTGAATGGTTACATGAACCTAAACTCCTAGAACATTGCACTAGACTTCTAGGAATGTTTCCAACACATAAAAGAAACAAATAGACATTCAACTACTTGGAATTCTAAACAAACATTTGACTTAATTAATTAAGCACATTACACAACTTATTCCCCCTTTAATGTGCTGTTCTTGAACTCCAAGCATCTCTCGAAAATAACAAAACTAAGAGACATGGTGTCTTGAGGTAGCGGCTTTGTAAAGATATCCGCAACTTGATCTTCACTTTTGCAAAACTTGAGTTCAACTTTACCGTCTTCAATTGCTTCTCTTATGAAGTGATGTTTGATTGCAATGTGTCGAGTTCTTGAATGATGAACTGGATTTTTGGCAATGTCAATGGCAGATTTGGTGTCGTAAAACATCACCGTAGCTTCTTTTTGCTTTTCGTCAATGTCTTCAAGAATTCTCCTTAGCCAAATCACATGTGAAGTTGCCAAACTAGCTGAAACATATTTAGCTTCGGTAGAGGATTGTGCAACACTTTGTTGTTTCTTTGAAACCCAAGAAAACATGGCTGAACCAAGTGTGAAACAATAGCCGGAGGTGCTTTTCATATCATTATGGCATCCAGCCCAATCACTATTACAAAATCCATACAAAGTTGTACCAGCTCCTTTGCTGAATTTTAATCCGAAATTGGTTGTTTCTTTGATGTACCGAAGTACTCTCTTGGCTTCTTAGAATCCAAGATACAATTGACTCTGATTGTTCATAAACCTTGATAATAAACTTGTAGCAAACATAATATCCGGTCTTGTGGTTGTAAGATATAACAAAATTACTACCAAACTTCGATACAAAGTTGGATTGGCTCTCTTATCACCATCATCCTTGACAAGCTTTTCATTAACTACAAGTGGTGTAATCATGGGCTTACAACCATGCATGCCAAACTTAACAAGAATATTTTCAGTGTATTTCTTTTGACAAATAAATACTCCATCATCATTTTGATCAATCTCTATTCCAAGAAAGTGATGTAGCAATCTCATGTCATTCATGTCATACTTCTTCATCATGTCTTTCTTAAATTTAGTAATCATGTTCTCATTGTTACCTATATAAAGCAAATCATCAACATACAAAGCAACAATAAGAATATTTGAAGTACCTTGCTTCTTCACATACAATGTTGGCTCATTTTTGCTTCTCTTGAATCCTTGATCCATGAAGTAAGAATCAATAGTTGACTATACCAAGTCCTTGGTGCTTGCTTCAACCCGTACAATGCTTTCCTCAATTTGTACACTTTGTCTTCATCTCCTTTTTTGACAAAGCCTTGGGGTTGTTGGATATAAACTTCTTCCTTCAATTCTCCATTCAAAAATGCTGATTTGACATCAAGTTGATAAAGACTCCATCCTTTGTGGGATGCCATAGCAATAAGAGTTCGAATTGTGTCAAACCTTGCTACCGGTGCAAATGTTTCATTGTAGTCGACACCGGACTGTTGAGTGAACGCTTTTGCAACAAGTCTTGCCTTCTTTCTTTGGATTGAACCATCTGGATTAAGCTTTGCTTTGTAGATCCACTTCACTCCAGTGATCTCCTTGTTTTGTTGTTTGTCAACAAGCTTCCAAGTGTTGTTCTTTTCAAGTGATTGAATCTCCTCCTCCATGGCTTTTCTCCAATCATTTTCGGCATTTGCTTCTTCAAAATTTTCTGGTTCAAGTACACAAAAGTTGCATGTCCACACCTTGCATAGATATCATTCAAGCTCCTCATCTTCTTTGGTGTTGAGGTTGGTGAACTCGAACTTGAACTTGGTGAGGGAGACGGACTGTTTGGTGTAGTGGCTGGAAATTCTTCCTCATTTTGTTGTTCATCATCAACCAAAACAGTACCTTTCTCTTCTTTTGCATTATTCCAATTGCATGAAACATTTTCATTAAATAAAACATCTCGACAAACAATGATTTTGTTAGTTTTCAAGTTATACAAACGATAGCCTTTTGATTGGGAACTATAACCAACAAAGATGCATTTTTCACTAACTTCATCAAGTTTGTACCTTTTCTCCTTTGGAATGTGAGAATAGCAAACACTTCCAAAAATTTTCAAAAGATTCACTGACGGCTTTCTTCCACTCCATGCTTCAAGAGGAGTTTGATTCCATACCGCCTTGGTTGGAATTCTATTCAACAAGTACACGGCTGTATGCACCGCTTCAGCCCAAAATTCTTTAGGCAATCCTTGTGTCATGCAACATGGATTTTGCCATCTCCATCACGGTTTGATTCTTCCTTTTGGATACTCCATTTTGTTGAGGTGTGTAGCCAACCATGAGCTGTCTTTCTACTCCATCTTCACAAAATTCCTGAAATATATTGGAAGTATACTCCTTCCCTCTATCACTCCTTAAGGTCTTAATACAATGACCACTTTGTTTTTCTACAAGACTCTTGAACTTTTTGAATACATGAAACACTTCAGATTTTTCTTTCAGGAAATACACCCAAGTCATTCTAGAAAAATCATCAATGAAGAGTATAAAGTACTTGTTACCTCCATGAGATGTTGTTCTCATTGGTCCACAAACATCGGTATGAACCAGCTCTAAAATCTCCTTGGCTTTCCATGCAACTCCTTTAGGAAATGGTTGCCGGTGTTGTTTGCCAAGTGCACAACCTTGACACACACCATCCTTCTCTTCAATTTTTGGCAATCCATACGCCATTCCTTTTTGTTGAAGGACTGTTTTGAGACTGCGAAAATTCAAGTGACCAAGCCTTTTGTGCCAAAGCCACGAACTATCAATCACTTGAGCCTTCAATGCTTGATTTCCACCATAGCTGAAATTTATTGGAAAACTCCTATTCTTCTCCATATGAATTTTCACAACAAGTTGTCTACCATCTTTACACATCATAAATTGAGCACTCACCATCATCAAAGTTAAGTGCATATTTATGTTCAAGAAGCTGTCCAAGACTTAACAAATTTTGTTCTAAAGTCTAGTACAAGTAAAACATCATGAATAAACTTTGTACCTCTTTTGTTTTGAACTCCAATAGTTCCCAATCCTTGTTCTTGAACAACAACTCCATTTCCTATCTTCACTTGAGTCTTTATGGACTCATCCAAGTCAACAAATCTGGATTTGTCCTTGGTCATATGATTGCTGCAACCGCTATCAAGAAACCACACATTTTCTTTGCATTCGGTTGCCATGTGACAAGCATAGAACAAGTTGCTTTCTTCTTGTATTCTCGGCTGTAAATTGTGCTTGTTGGTTACCTTTGAGTCTACAATCCTTTGCAATATGGCCAAACTTCTTGCAATTGTAGCATTGTGGTTTGTCTTTGTGCCAACAATCATTCTCCACATGGTTGCTCTTTCCACAAATGTTGCAAGATTGAGAATTTTCAGCATTGTTGGTTCTTTGATAGTTGCCTCTTCCTCTTCCTTGATAATTTCTGCCTTGTCCTCGTCCACGACCACGTCTTCCACCTCTTTGGGTATGTCCTCCTATTTGATTGTTGCGAGAAGATTGCTCTCCTTTGTTGCTATTGGGGCTGAAATTTACTTTTGATTGAAAGACACTTTCAATGGATTTTTCAGCATGCCTAGCAATCCTTTTCTCATGAGCCTTCAAAGATCCCATCAAGTCTTGAACACTCAAAGAAGTAATATCTTTTGTTTCTTCAATTATGGACACCATAGAATCAAATTTTGGGGATAAACTCACAAGGACTTTTTCTACAATGCTCTACTATCACTAATTTGTTCACCAAAAGTTTTCATCTCATTTACAATTTTGGTGATCTTTGTGTAGTAATCTTGGACAGTTTCACTATCACTCAATTTTAATTTTCAAGTTCTCTCCTAAGAGTTTGAAGGGTGACATTCTTTACCTTGATGGTTTCCTTCGAATTATTTTTGTAGAATCTCCCAAGCTTCCTTGGCATGATAAGCACCCATGATTCTGGAGAAGATATCCGGACTTACACCTTGTTGGATATAGGAGAGTGCTTTGGCATCTTTCTTCCTATGCTCCTTGAGACTTCTTAATTGTTGGTCATTCATGTCAGTGGTAGAATCTGGTTCTTCATAGTCTTCTTAACATATTCCCACAATTCTTTTGATCTGAAAATTGTCTTTATTTTGACGCACCAATGATCATAATGCTCACCGGAAAATATTGGAACCGATTTGCCATAATTTTGATTTGCCATCTCTCACTCTTTTATGATTGTTTTTTTTTTTTATGAACCTAGGCTGCTCTGATACCAATTTATGTTGGTGATTAGGCCAAGAAGTTTGAAGAAAACTATTTGGAGTTGGATTAAATTCTCTCTTGGTTTCTTATTTCATTCTTTGTTATTATTTTTAGTTACATATGGAGCTCTATTTATAGCTGAATGGTTACATGAACCTAAACTCCTATAACATTGCACTAGACTTCAAGGAAATGTTTCCAACACATAAAAGAAACAAATAGACATTCAACTACTTGGAATTCTAAACAAACATTTGACTTAATTAATTAAGCACATTACTCAACAGTAAGCACTTATCTAGTTTGGTTTCTAAATTTTGGCAGTAAGGAAATGTGTCTGGTGTTCTAAGATGCATGAGATTAATTGGAAACAATTAACTCAAGTTTAGAGCTTAAGTGGTCTTTGTATTTTTTTTTTTGTTCAGGTGGTCTTGGATTTAGAGCATCAATACTGCTTCAAAAGGCAAATAGTTTTGCAGAATTTTCACAAAACCTAATTTGCTTATAGTTAACAGAGTCCTAAAATCAAAGTATTTTCCTAATTCAACTACTTTGAATTCCTCTACATCATCTTCCTCATCATATCTTTGGAAAAAGTTTTATTTACGCTCAAAATATGGTTGCTAGTTCGTCTAGATTTCTAGTTGGTATTGGTGACACAAATAAAATTTGGGAAGACTCTTGGCTTCTACTCCTTTTACTTTTAGCCCCAAACTAGTAAACCTACTGGTTGTCCTCTATCCGTTATTTCTAATTTGTTGTCTACTAATAGAACTTCTTGGAATCACTCTTTGGTTAATAGTATTTTTAGAAAGAAGTTGCATCTGTTACTCTTCAGATCCCTTTCTATTACTACTTGTTCTGATAAGTGGGTTTGGCATTATTCTTAATTCGATTCATATTCTGTTAACGCTAGCTATTTCCTTGCTAATAATACTTTTTTGAATAGAAATGAAAAAGTCAGAGATTATTCTCATTCTAGTTTTGTGCTTCAACAACAAAAACTTTGATTGCAAATCTATTAGGCATCTTCCGGTTAAAGAAAAAATCAAACATTTTATTTTGAAATGTTTATCTAGAGCTATTACTGTTAGAGGTACTCTGTCTTGTAGATATCACGTGCAGGGTTCTCTTTGTCCTAGATAAGGTTCGGCTAAAGAATCTTTGGAGCATTTATTTTTGGATTGTACTTTTTCCAAAACTGTATGGAAAATTTTACCAGTGCATTGGCCTAATCTGCAACATTTGAAACCAGTTTTGGCATTGGTGTTAGGCTTTGATCAACCTTTCCAATATGCATGACATTAATTATCTGTTATCCTTTATTATTTCTTTTTTGTGGCATATTTGGAAGACAAGAAAATAAGTGATTATTTGAGCACTCCTGGTGTTCTGAAATTGACACTGTAGCACAGGTTCACTCTAAATGGATAGAGTTTTATGAATTGCTGAACTCTGGTTCCATTGGTTCTTCAAATCAAGTTGCTAGCAATGTTCTTTGGTGCTGTCCATCTCCTGGTCAGGTAGTGAAGTTTAATACAGATACAGAGCTTCAGTTCATCATCACTGTGGCTTGGTTGGTATTGAGATGATGGCAAGGGACTCAAATGGCTATATCATTCTTGCTTGGGCTTCTGATGGATCCTACACTTCTAATATTGCAGTTTTGGAACTAAAATTATTTGTTTTGCTTTGGTTCAAGCTCATAAATGTTTGTTTGCTGCCATTGAAGCGCAATCTGGCTGCTTTAGTGATTTGATTGCTGAATCAAGGAAGAACAGATGATAGAGACTTGTGTTTTCTTCTTCTAGATATTTTAAGCCTTGACAAATATTCTTATTCTTGCCCTTTTAATTTTGTTAAATGATCTGGCAATAATGTTAATCATAAATAGGCTACTTTTACTTTGGGTCTTCGTAATGAATTAAGTGGAAGGACTCCTTCCCCTTCTGGTTTCACCATGAAACACAAGTTGATGCAAGTTATTTGACTAATATTTCTCAAGCTCAAATATATTCTATCATTAGAAAGGGAATAAATATGAAAATAACCCACATTAAAGCATCTATTTATGAAATATGATATCGTGCCTAATTCAATTCTATTTCCTAAAATGTAATGGATAGGTTTCTGACATTGAAGAAAGTGGATTCAAATCCCATACTTGTAATTTTGCCAAACATTTCTTATTTTTCATTTTTGCCACCAATTTTTAGTTTTCCACATCAAAGGCTTTTTTCTTCCCTAGCCTCATTGATTCCTCCAAAAAAATACCTGCTCTTTTCCAATCTGGTCTTGTAATTGAGCAGAAACCGGCTTGATTTCAAGATAGTTCGTGGGGTCTATATTTTTTTGTGCAAAATTCATGGGTCTTTATACCATCCCATGTGAGATTCTACATTCCTTTCAGGATCCGTTTGGCTCTTGAGATGATGTGAGATTGGAAAATTACTCTCATGTCATTCTGTGTTTGATTAAATTTTTGACATGGGATTGTTATACCAACTTATCAATTTAAACTCTTGTGGAAAGAATAAAATAATAATCCATAGAGGAGGTGGTATAAATTATTATGGGATGACTCCTAGAGGGGATAACAAAAATTTTAACTAATTTACTCCTAATAAGCTTTATGATCCTACATGATATGATGTCTTGTTGGACTTTAGGTCTATATGTCGAATAGGTGATCCAACCCGATTTTAATGGGTCAACAGAAAATTACTTGATATTTAGTCCTTTTACATGGGTACCAGATGATGTCACAACGTCGACCATCATGTGCTATCCATGCAAGCCTCGGTGTCGTGACATCAAATAATTGATGCTGCGACATCAACTGCCACACGTGCCCCTCATGTGTTTAGTGTTGCAATGCCAACTCTCGGTGTTGTGACATCGAAACAAGGATGAATTTTTTCCTACCCAGAAGTTTGAGTTTGGTATCATAACACCAAATTTGATATCGCGACATCAAACTGAACTTCTACAAAGTTCATTTCCCATACTTAGTCATTTTTTTCTCCTTCTTCCTCACTCCAATCTAAGTCGGTTCTCACCACCTACAAACATTAAAAACACAACTATTAGAAGTCCATTTCAGTTCATTCCTT
Organism: Cinchona pubescens; assembly: GCA_025175665.1. Classification (NCBI taxonomy): domain Eukaryota; kingdom Viridiplantae; phylum Streptophyta; class Magnoliopsida; order Gentianales; family Rubiaceae; genus Cinchona; species Cinchona pubescens. The sequence continues at coordinate 188,245 of JANKKI010000253.1, read as the reverse complement.
AGCACAATTTATTCAAATCAAAAGCACAACTTTCCAACCTAAACTAAACTAAAACAAAACAAATCACACTAAATCACAATTAAATTTAAAATGACTTCAAAATTTAATAAAAAGAATTTAAATCTTGGGTTGCTTGCCAAGAAACAGTCTTTTATAGTTGTTAGCTTGACTATGTCATGACTTGATCAAATAAAGCACTTAAGAGTGGTTGGCCACCCTTTTCCTTTTGGTCTTTACGGGATAAGCTTGATTCCTTTCTTTTCAATTAAAAGAGCTTAATTCCCGGTCCTCACGTAAACATTTCCTTTTTTCCAAACCTTTGCAAGTGTTAATGGAACAATTATCACACCAATTTGATTCTCAAACTACCTTCTCTTATTTTGGGATATTTTTGCCATTTTTTCTACAATACTCTCCCGATCTTTTGTAATAATCTTTTGTATTTGAGAGAGTCCTTTCCGCATCACAGCCACCATCGAGCGGCTTTTCCTCCAAATCATTTTTCACTTCCTTCTTTGCTTCATACACCTCTTTGATTGATTTGCCATCTTCAACTTTGATTCCCTCTTCATTTGACCTAACAATAAAAGAATCGAGTGAATGGTTGGCTCAATCATCCTAAAAAATTGGAACATTATCATTATAATCAAAAACATCAAATTCAACCGATTCATTTTTGGATTGTAAGATTAACTTCTCTTTGTTAACATCAAACAATGCATGTGCAATTGACAAAAAAGGTCTTCGTAATATCAATGGAATCTCAACATCTGCACTAGTGTCTAGCATTAGGAAGTCAACCCAAAAAACCAATTTCTCAACATGAATGAACACATCTGCCAATAATCCGAAAGATTGCCTCTCGAATAAATCTGCCAATTGGAGTGTGATTTGAGTAGGTTTGGCATTTGCAATCCCAAACTTGTCGTAAATGGCCTTACTTGCTGATTAAATTAAGTTGCATAGAGTTAAAAATGCAATTTAGGACAAGATGAGTAGTTTTAAGCGATGTTCACTGGTATATCGAAACTACTGGGATCCTTGAACTTATGTGGCAATCTCCTTCACATGATTGCACTACATTTGGCATTTAAGCACACCTTTTCATCACCCTTCCACTTTCTCTTCGTAGCTAGAATCTCTCTCATGAATCAAGCATAGTGGAGTATCTTTGTGAGTTCTTCAAGCAAGGAAATGTAAATTTGGAGCTTTTTGAAAACCTTAAGGAATTCATTGAATTGTTTTCTTTTTCTTCTTTCCTTGGGACAATCAACCGTTGGGGAATGGTACCTTCCCTAAAGAGTATAGACTCAAGGGTTCCTTAATTTTCTTACTTTTGCCCCCTTTCTTCTTAGGCACTTTGATTTCCTCCACATCCTTCTTCTTCTATTCATCACAATTAATTTCACCTTGAACTTCAACAACCTTTTATTTTTGCTTCCCACTTTCATCACCAACTTCAAGTGGGTGTCATTGTTACTCTTCACCATCAACTCCTTTCCACTTCTTAAAGTTATAGCATTGCATTGCTCCCTTCCATTTTGCTCTCTTGGATTGGGAATTGTATCGCTTGGCAAAGCTCCCAAAGGTCTCTCATTTTATTATCTTGCTATTTGCCCCAATTGAATCTCCAAATTCCTTGTAGTGACTCTCAAATTTCCATGTTCCGTCATTTGGTTCTCAATTTCTCTCATTTGATTCTAATTTTCTCTTATCAAATTTTCAAATTGCATTTGGAGATCATCACCTTCTCTATAAAAATTTTGATTGTAATTCATAGGGGTTGGGTTATGTTTTTGAAATTGAGGTCTTGTTTGGTTGTTAGGATAAATGGGATTTGATTGAGACGAATAGGGGTTGGCTTGGAAATTTCTTTGGTGGGGGATTGATGAGGCCTAGAGGAAGAAGTTGAGACTTAACTTTGAGAGTTTTGTGGTTGAGAATTGTGTTGATAGGGCGGATTTTTTTGTTTTTGTGTCCCGTTGGGACTGCACGAAGAAAAGTTTGGGTGATTCCTCCATTATGGATGGTAAGTATTTCCATGAACTCCTGGACGATTCCTTGAAGATGAAGGTTTATTGGATACATAATTAATTTTCTCACATGAACCAAAAGGATCCTCACATTGCCCATTTTGATGTCCACACCACAAAAATCATAAACAAGAGGCATCTGAGATGAAGAAGCCGGAGTTCACGGTATTTGATCTCCCAAAATTCTCCAAAGCTCTTGTGATGTTATTCATAACATTCGTAAATATGCCTTGTTGAGATAGTAGGGCATCATTAAAATTCAAATTCAAAACTCCTCCATGCTGTGCATTGGCTTTATTGACATCTTAAGCAATAGGACCATGAGTGTAGTAGATAAATGCTATCCTATTAAGTAGTGCTTGAGCCCCCTCCAGTGTTTTGTAAGATATTGAACAATTTGCGGATGCATCAATAATTGATTTGGTCTCTTGAGTCAAACAATTATAAAAAGTTTCATTGGATTTGCAACCAAAGAGGAATAGCGTGATGTGGGTATTTTGTCAACAACTCCTTGAATCTTTCCCAAGCCTCACTAGGACCTTCACCCATGTCTTGCTTGAATAATGTGATCTCATTTCGAAATTTGGCTGTTCTAGAGGGAAGAAAATATTTGGCCAAGAATTCTTGAGCTAATTGATTCCAGGTCGTAAACGTTCCTTGAGCATGTGATTGCAACCAAACCATTGCTTTATCCCTCAATGAGAAAGGAAAACCCTCTTGCACAATCAATCGGGGTGGATCCCATTGAATTTAAATGTGTTCAACACTTCTTCAAAATTCATCAAGTATGTGTATGGATCCTTATGAGAACCACCTCCAAACGTTGCATGGCTTGAACATTTATATAAGAGAAGATTTAATTTCAAAGTTATTTGCATCCAGCGGTATCCGTGCAATGCTAGAAGTAGGTCCATCAAAATTGGGCATTGTGTAGTCTCCAAGAGGATGACCATTTTCACAGCATGAACTATATTACAATTATTCCCAAGTCTCCCATTGAAGTTAGCTCCTATTCCATAATTTCCAATCCCCTTAACTTGTTCATCATCACCATTAGTACCCAAATTCTCATTCAACATTCTAGAATTTTGTTGAAGATTCTGCATTTGAATTTTCTCCAACTCTTGTTTCACTCTTTTTGCTTTTTGAATTTTCCTTAATTCCTTCTCTTTTTCGTCGTCCAAGCAAATCAATATTCCTTTGTCTCTTCTAACCATACACTACAAAAAGCAAATTCAACTAATAAGTCACAAGTGTCACTTCAATTCATAAGCAAGGCTTACCAACATTAACAAGTAAAAACTACCAATCAAGAACTAAGATTAACTACTAAAACTAGAAAAGTACCTAATCTACATGACCCTTAAAGTGCTCAACATTGTCAAAATACCTAGGACAATCCCTGGCAACGGCGTTAAAAACTTGTTCATGATAAAGGAAGAGTTCAATCAAAACAAAACAATGTAAGTTATAAATAAATCCAACAAATTCCTTATACTCTACCCTCTCTCTAGCAAGTATATGGAGTAAGTAGTAGCATAGGATGAGTGAGTATATCATACCCTGAAGGATTGCTTGTTGATAAATACAAAGAATTAAAAGCCATTGTATAACCAATAAAATGAGATAGACTAAGTTAGACAAACTCAATCAAACAAGTAGACTAAAGAACTGTTTTAACTACTAAGAACAAGGAAATTAATCAAGTAATTTCTGCTCTAATTAAGCAGGTAAACAACTAATTAAAGTACTAACTAAGCAATTCTAATGAAAGCAAGTAAATTACTTCTAAATCAACTAAATTAACTAAAGTAAAAAAAAGAAGATAAGGGCAAGTAATCCAATATTAACTAACGAAAGAAATAAGAAAGCTTGAAAACAAAACGTAATTTCCATTTTTTCCACTAAATTAAAACCAGTGACATTTGCAAAGAGAAATTATTTAAACTAAATATTTTTGGATTTTTGATTTTAGTAATAAAAGAAAGCCCACTAAAAATATTACTAGAATTTAAAGCACGGAAAAAGAGATTTTAGCTAGAAAATCACTAAATTATCAAGAATCCTAAGAAAGCTTGAAAAGGAAGTAACTAGATTTTCAAGAAATTTAACTAGAAAGCAAGTGAAAATTATATTTACTTGAAACTAATGATTAACCCACTAAGATTATCTAATCGAAATCAAAACTTTCAAGGAGTTTAAAGCAAGATTCAATAGAAATTAAAAGAAAACTTGAACTAAAAAGAATCTTGAGTTCTAAGTCAAGACTCTCCAAGTGTTTGAGTGCATTAGAAGAAAATAATTAAAATCTGCAAGCTAAAATTACAAAACTGTGCACTAAAGTTGTTTGCACTTCGTTGTCGCGACATGGATTATTTGGTGTCTTCGTGACATTCGAGTTGAAAATACAATATCAAATCCCGCACTAAAGACCTCATGTCGCGACAATGAATAACTCATGTCACGACATCAAGCCTGTCTTTCAGCTCTAGTTTTCAACTCTCTATCAGTTGCACTTTGGCCGTTGGACTTTTGTGATTTTGACTTCCATGTCTTCAATTCCTACCCTACAAAACACTTAACTCAATAAGTAACTAAAATAACTATAATTAAGTAAAAACTCAGGATATTTACAAGAAATGCAAATGCAACTACGTAATGCAAATAATTAAGCTAAAACACTTAATTAGATGCCAAAATTAGGGCCTAACTCACAAAAGCAAGAGTCTAATAGTAAAATAACTATAGTTTGCTAGAGTTATCACACCCTCAATATTAGCATTTTGCTAGTCCCAAGCAAAACAAGAAATAAAAAGAACTTTACTAAATAACCAAATAAGTATACTACCAAATTAGACATACACAAGATGACTAATGGATGTAATTTGACCAATTCAGAAATCTCTCACGGAACCTCAAATACCATATGACAGTTGAATTATTTCAATTAAACATTCCAAGTTTTCAATTCACCAAAAGAATTACAAGTTCAAATGCCGCACAATATTTCAAATCACCAAGTATTCATTGTTCTCAAAAGGTTTTAGAAAAGCAAGTTCCAAGCATTTAAAACATTACGTTTGTTCAAATCTCAAAGGATTACAAAGTTGTTCAATCATCTCAACAAGTTTATATGGAAATAGAATATCATTACGAATTTACCTATATGCACGTGACATGAATTTGGGAATATTAATCTACCAAGGATTGAGTAGTATAATATTAATAATGGATATTAAAACATTTCCTCCTCGACTTGTTGGTATTCTAAAATGCACAAACAATCCTAATGACCATTTCAAAGAAACAACGTTGGTATATTCCAAAATCGCATACTAGCCTTATTCACTATTCTAATGGCATATTTCTGAAAAACAACATTGGTACATGCTTGAATCCCATACTCATCTTCTTCTTAATAGCAAAGTATGCATATATATATATATGCAAAACACGAGTACTAAACAAAGGAAGAGGAGTGGAGTGAAATGTATAATATTCACGACCAATCACTCACCAGTTAGAATAATAATCCTTATGAAAACATACAAAATGTCCCAATTTACTTCTATCCCAATTAAACCACTTTTTTCAAAAGATGAATTGTATAACAAAATAATACAAGTGATTTGATAAAATGTCATGTCTCAAATGAAATTAGCCAAAAACATAAGTTCCTCATTTTGAAAATAATAATACAAGGTCTTTGAATTTCTTGAATTGCATAAGAACTACTCAACAAGCACTCAAATTCATAGAATGTTGAGTTGAAATAATTCACACGTATGATATTGAAACTCAAATGTCAACATCGAGTACTGAAATGATCAATTTTCTACCCAATGTTTCATCAAACAAATTAATTTTCTATCCAATGTTTCATCAAACAAACACATATGTACATTTCCTAAAATGGAAACCATTCCTGACACAAACAACAAACACCCCCAAACTTGAAAATTTTATTCAATTGATGAGTAAAACTCATTGGCCATCCACTCACCCAAAAGTCAACAAACAAGTACCACCATACGAATAAACTTAAAGCCATAATAACATAATCTAAATAAAATCTGAACAAAAGAAGTCACTAAGAGTAAAATTAAGCTAAAAATCAAGTTGGTATCTATATAAGCTCACGATAGTCAATCTAATCACTTAAGCATCAAGAATAATATACTTGGCATTAGTCTACAACCCTTAGCCATTATCACAACTGAATTAAGTAAACCACTAGAGGCAGTAAAAGCTCAAAAACCAACCAGCCATAATTAAAATTCAAAGTGACCAAATCTAATTCAAGCATCAATAATATGTCACCTGGCATCAACTTATGGCCCTTAGCCAATCTAGTCAGAAGAAAATTTTCAAATAAAATTTTCAAACCAAAATATCTAAAATCAATGAGCAAACATAGTAAGGTTCTAAAGTGACTAAAGAAATGAAAGTAAAAGTAGTCTTCAAATCCCTCTATGTTCATAAAATAAAGTAAGAGCAGTTGTGATGAGCACTGCCATAGAATGGTATCTTCTCAGGTGCCTTCAAAGCAACCATTCTTCATCCTCTACTGCATTGATGTCTCGCTGCATCTCTTTTTGTCCATCTTCTACACCACTGTGCATGTTTTCATCAAAATATTTATCTTGGACCCCACAATGTCTCCTACTTCTTGTAATTTTCCTTGAAGCGATGGTTCCTTGGATGGTGTGTAACAGGCATAACCGCGAGATGGACCATAATACCACGCTAGAAGTGGTCTTGGTTGAGTCCAAGTGTTAAGTGATGTGACCCTAAGAGCTTCACCGATAACTGTCAAATTGTTGTGGAGGACAAGCTAGTTGTATGTCTAATATCCCTGAAGCTCATTGCGTTCCTCATCGGCACTTGGTGCATTGAATACAAAATCTGTCAGCATGGGAATCTGCAGTGCTCGTGGGTGAAGTAGTGGTAGTATAGTAGCTCATTCAGCCTGATAATGCCTCTCAAATTCCCTTACCATCTTGTACAATTTCACATCTATTGGCGTAATCTTTGTTGATTTGACCTCTTGGATACGTTTGAGGTTCATCGGGAATGATGGGACATCTTGCAAAGATACATAGGTGATTTATTAAACTTGGTGTATAAAATATGGGTCTCCTAGATCTTTTGCTTACCAACATTCAAGGGCATCCCCGCAAGAATGGTGTAATCAAGACATTCCTTATCTTGTAGAATAGAACTCACTGATTTTGACCCCCCAATTCTACAACATATAAAATGCAGCCACAATTTAACACTTAATGATAAACCATTGCGAGGAAATTTAAGCTCTATTTTCCCAGTCGCATTCATAACCCAGTTAACATTAGTAGTGCACAAAGCATCTTTGACTGTTATTATATCCTTATCTTTGTCATTTATGAACTCCTTATATTCCGTATTGTCAATAGAAGGAGTATTAAAATAAGCATTAATTTTTTCAGCACTGAAGTCAATCAAAACACCTCTAACTCTCACTTTTCCCTCTTCGAGTTCACAATTATTATAAGAGACAGTTTAAGGCTGTCAAGACAAGGAAGCTCTTTCACCAAATTTGTATACCTTGGTGGAATTACTCTATCAAAACCTTCCCATTGCCCCTTTTTAAGTTGTACTTCTAATTCCTTCCTAACTCCCTACTAGTCCTCCTAATGCATAGACAAGTCAAATGCTCTTTCCTTAATGACCTCGTGCTTCTCATTCGCACGGAATAGATCACGAGCTCAGTCACTAGCAAATTGGGGTTCCGCAATGGGTTCATTTTGCTCCACCAGTTCACTACTCGCTCCTTCCCTAATAGTTCCTTCCCCTATTTTCCTCTTCTTTGAAGTTTTACCTCTATCCCTATGCTTACCTCTTCTTCCACTACCATATACTCGTCAAGTATATTTTCAATCCAAACAACAATTCAACAAGAATTACTACAATCAATATCACCTTGACAATCAAACGTCAATTAAACCAAAATTCAACAATATTTACAAAAATTCCCACAATTTCAAATTCAATAAAAATAACCCAGCAGAATTCAACAGCCAAATCAGTCCAAAATTAAGAACCAAAATTACTTCTTCAATTAACCAATCAATAACCCAAATGTTCAAGGGTAATTTTGTCCAGAATAGTTTCAAGAAAATTTCCAAAATCTCACAAATTAGGAATAATTCTTTAATACTTAGGGGACTCTTATATAAAGGAAGAATGTTACCCAAAAATTGAAACTTGTAAAAATGTCCTCTTAAAGCCTCAAAAACCCTTATTTCAATTTTCAAAAGTTGGCAAAATCTTCTTCCAAATGTGATGGGGGTCTTGATTTTTGAAGTTTAAGGAAGATTTATGGATGAAAATGTCTCTTATAAGACATTTAGAATGGTTTTGGTTGGGGTTTGGAAATTAGGGGGTTTGAGTGAAGAAGATGAAGAGAAACTCGACTAAAAATCTATCTTGCCCACTTTGGTGTCGTGACATCAACCGCAATATGTTCCTGTCACATGGTTGCTGTCACGACACCAACTCTCGGTGTCATGACATTGAGTCAAGGTAATAGGGGCAAAATTTTGCCTACCCAGAGGTTTGAGTTTAGTGTTGCAACACGAAATTTGATGTTACGACATCAAACTAAACTTCTGCAAAGTTCATTTCCCATACTTAGCCAATTTTCCCTTCTTATTTCTTACTTCAACCCAAGTCTTCTCACCACCTACAAACATTAAGAACACAATTATTAGAAGTTCATTTCACTTCATTCCTTAGAACAATTTATTCAAATCTGAAGTGCAACTTTCATACCTAAACTAAACTAAAACAAAAAAAAATCACAATTAAACATAAAATAACATAAAAATTAAATAAAACAAGGAATTTAAAGCTTGGGTTATCTCCTAAAAAGTGCTCTTTTATAGTCATTATCTTGACTATGTCATGACTTGATCAAATAAAGCGCTAAAGAGTGGTTAGCCACCCTTTTCCTCTTGGTCTCTACGAGAAAATCTTTATACCTTTCTTTTCAATTAGAAGTGCTTGATTCCAGGCCCTCATGTAAACAACGTACTGGCCGGCACCTTTGGGACCGGCACCGTCGCCAATGTGTTGCTCGTGAAATAGGTGATTAAATGCAAAAATCCTATTTATTATTTACAAACATAAATTACCTACTTACTATTACCAATTTAAATGAATCACCTATTTACTATTACATAACGGAGCTTTAAATGCGACTATGAATTGTACAAAAATAATCTAAGCTAGGGAACACAGGTTTGGAGTCGCCACCCGGTGTGTTGGAGCGCCGGGACACAAAATACATCAAAATTTAAAGAAAAAATAAATGCTACTCTAGATTGACTCCTGGTCCACGTAATTCAAAAAACACGAGTTCTTAATCCTATTGTAAAATGGGATGGTTTGGGATAGATTTGAATTTCCCTCGGCACCCACTAATTACATGGCGTTGGACCCGTTGCATGATTTTATCGCATTTTCCTTTTCAATTTTAGTATTCATTATTGCCGACTTTGTAGCATACGTGTGCTTAAGATAGTTTAAAAGTAATAAAATATGTACATATTAATGAGGAAATGAAAATAAATGGTGAATAAAAATATTGACAGGTAAATTTAGTCCGGGGTCCCATTTATGGAAGAGTGGGATTTGAGTAGGCTACATAATTGGAGCCCTACTTATGCCTATGGCCAAGGCCCAAGCGTGCCTCCCAAGACTATGGGTTGGCCAGCGGTGGCTCGGTGCAGCTCAGCATCATGCTATTTTGCCGTTTGACCCCATTTTTGGACCAATTTTCATGTGTTGCCCAAATTTTTCTTCATAAACTACCTTCAAGCATTGTTTAAGACCTAAAACATCAAATTAACTTAAGTTAGTCTAAAAAAAATATGTTAAAAATTGGATTTAAGTACAAAAAATAAAATTTAGAGTAAAAAGTGTGGGATTCTAGATGGGTGGCTTTTCCACTAAGCCCTTGTTTAACATCTTTAGCTAGAAGTTACTAATAGTTCACACGATTGAAATTCTTGAATTCCCATTTAGGATGCTATCAAGTTTTGCACATTCAAAATGCCCATATGGAAATGCTCCTACTTCTATTACATTAAATATAATTGAGTCATTTTTGCCTCTTCGAATGACTTGTTCTTGGTCTTTCACATCAATTAAAGCTTTTTTCATGGCAAGGAACGGCCTTCCAAATATGATTTAGATATCATTCTCACCTTCTTCATCCATATCTGGGACATTGAATTAAATTGGAAAGTTGAGTTTCCCTACTTTAACAAGTATATTATGTAATTCTTTAATTCGGTCTGCCATTCTCTTATCTGCCATTTGAATAAGATGGTTTCTTTCTTTGAAGTTGGTCAACCCTATTCTCATGCAAAGTAGTAAAGGCATTAAATTCATACCTGTTCCTAAATCACATAAAGCAAAAACAACAAAAATATCACCAATAACACAAAGTAAGTGAAACTTCATGGAATTTTCATCTTTTTAGGTGGTATTCACATGAGTTGTTTGTCGCAAAGTTTTGGAAGTTTTTGCATTTCTTCATTCACCTTTTGCTATAGCAACGATTGTATCTTGACATATTGTAATACCCTACTTTTCTAATCATTTCACACATTTTCGTATTTGATTTCATACTTTTAAATACTCATTAATATCGCTTTCAAATATTAAATAATCATTTTACCCTTTTTAAATATTTTCTAAAATTTTTGGGTCAAAGTATAATTTTACAAAACTTGAGGGACTAAAGTGCAAATTTTTTTTTTTAAAAAAAGGAGCTTTTAAAACTTCGTGACAAAACTTTCTAATTCAATATTATTTTCATTTTCTCCAAGTGAGCTCCAGAGACTAAAAACTGCAAAATCCATTAACCAACTTCTTAAATCAATTATTAATTCAGATTGTGTATTACCGGGAATTGAACAAAGTCACCATCAAGAATAAATATCCTTTGCCAAGGATCGATGATTTTTTTGACCAATTGAAAGGTGCCAAGGTGTTTTCCAAGATAGATTTGAGATTCGGATACCATCAGCTGAGGAACAAGTCACTGGATGTTCCAAAGAGTGCTTTTCGAACTAGATACGACCACTCTGAATTCTTGGTGATGCCTTTTGGGTTGACCAATGCACCTGCAGCTTTCATGCACCTAATGAATAGGGTATTACAACCTTATTTAGATAGGTTTTTGATAGTATTCATTGACGATATCTTGGTTCACTCACCTTCAGCGGAAGAGCACGAAACCCATCTCAGAATGGCCTTACAGAAGTTAAGGGAGCAGAAGTTGTATGCAAAGTTCAGTAAATATCAATTATGGTTGAAAAGTGTAACATTTCCTGGCCATATCATCTCGGAGAGTGGAGTATCAGTGGATCGTAAGAAGATTGAGGCAATTGTTGATTGGCCTAGACCGATGAATGTGACAGAGGTTCTTAGTTTCTTGGGTTTGGCAAGTTTTACTACCGAAAGTTTGTAGAAGGATTTTCCTTGATAGTTGTGCCATTGACCAGACTTACCCAGAAGAAAATCAAGTTTGTGTGGGATGCAGATTGTGAGGCTAGTTTCCAGGAATTGAAGAAGAGATTGATATCAGCACCAGTATTAACCTTGCCATCTGGGATTGGAGGGTATGTGATATACAGTGATGCTTTTAAGAATGGTTTGGGTTGTGTACTGATGCAGAATAGTAGGGTTATTGCCTATGCCTCGGGATAGTTGAAGCTTTATGAACAGAATTACCCTACTCATGATCTGAAATTAGCAGCCATTGTATTTGCCCTGAAGATTTGGAGACACTATCTTTACGGGGAGCAGTGTGAAGTATTTACAGATCATCAAAGTCTCAAATACTTGTTCACACAGAAGGAACTTAATATGAGGCAGCACAGATGGTTAGAACTACTCAAAGACTATGACTTAAAGATCAGTTATCATCCAGGAAAAGCTAACAGGGTAGCAGAGGGTAGCAGATAAATGCACTGAGTAGGAAATCTTCATAGGTCACAGCTAACATGTTGATAAGGCAAATGTAGGAATTAAATTTAGAGATTGTGGACTCCACAGCCAATATTTTCGCAGCACTTGTGGTACAACCGACTTTGATAGACAGGATTAAACTACTCAGGTTATAGACCTAGAGTTAATAAAGCTCAGGAACAAGGTAGAAAGTGGAGACCCAAGGGAATTCCGAGTTGATAATGGCATTGTTTGGATGCAAAGTCGGCTTTGTGTACCTGCAAATGAAGACTTGAAGAAAGAAGTCATGGCTAAAGCTCACAGTTCCAGATTTTCTATTCATCCTGGCAATACTAAAATGTACAAAGATTTGAAACAACATTTTATGGTGGAACAACATGGAAAGAGAAATTGCTCAATTTGTATCCAAGTGTTTGGTTTGTCAACAGGTAAAGGCCGAGCACCAAAACCTCAGTGGTTTATTGAGTCCGTTGCCTATTCCAGAGTGGAAATGGGAACATATCACGATGGATTTCGTTAGTGGGTTGCCCAAGACCAGATTGGGACATGATTGCATTTGGGTTATTGTAGACAGGTTAACCAAATCTACTCATTTCTTGCCCTTGAAGATTTCTACTCCAATGGACAGGTTAGTACGAATCTATATGGATAATATTGTAAAGTTACATGGTGTACCTGTTAGTATTATTTCAGATCGGGATCCACGGTTCACTTCTAGATTTTGGATAGCCTATCAACAAGCCATGGGAACTGAAGTAGTTCTTTGTTTTGCATTTTATCCCCAGACAGACGAACAATAAGAAAGGACAATTCAGACTTTAGAAGATATGTTAAGGGCTTGTGCCATTGATTTTAAGGGTAATTGGGATGAACATTTGATGTTGATGTAATTTTCATACAATAATAGTTACCACAGCAGCATCGGCATGGCTCCCTATGAAGCTCTGTATGGAAGAAAATGTCGGTCACCTTTATATTGGGATGAAGTCGGGGAAAGAAGATTAACAGGGGAAACCAGAGTTGATTCAAATTACAGTGGACAAGATAACCATCATGCGAGATAGACTCAAGGCTGCTCAGGATAGGCAAAAGAGTTGGGCAGATATGAAAAGAAGACCATTGGAGTTTCAGGTTGGAGACAAGGTATATTTAAGGGTTTCACCGACTAGAGGGGTTATGAGATTTGGAAAGAGTGGGAAATTGAGCCCAAGATTTGTGGGACCCTTCGAGATACTGAAAAGAGTTAGAAACCTAGCGTATCAGTTGGCTTTACCTCCAAAGTTGGCTCGAGTGCACAATGTATTTCATGTTTCACAGCTCCGAATATATATATATATATATGATCCAAGCCACGTAATCGAGTATGAACTTCTCAGTGGTAAAGAAGAATTGGTTGATGAAGAGGTACCGGTTCATATTATTGATACCAAAGAACAAGTCCTTCGACATCGGTCTATTCCATTTGTTAAAGTCCTGTGGTCTAATCATTCAAAAAGGAAAGCAACATGGGAATCTGAAACTCAAGACATGCTATACAAGTACCCTTACTTGTTTGTCTCAGGTACGTAAGTTTTGAGGTCGAAACTTTTCTTAAGGAGGCGAGAGTGCAATACCCTACTTTTCTGATCATTTCACACATTTTCGTATTTGATTTTATACTTTGAAATACTCATTAATATCCATTTGAAATACTCATTAATATCCATTTCAAATATTAAATAGTCATTTTACCCTTTTTCAATATTTTCTAAAATTTTCGAGTCAAAGTATAATTTTACAAAACTTGGGGGACTAAAGTGAAAATTTTTTTTATTTAAAAAAAGGGATCTTTTAAAACTTCGTGATGGAGCTTTATAATTCAATATTACTTTTGTTTTCTCCAAGTTAGCTCCAGAGACTAAACTCTGCAAAATCCATTAGCCAACTTCTTAAATCAATTATTAATTCATAAATTTTTCCTTCCCAAATCAAATTGGTGAGTCAGGAATTCTCGTAGACCTTAAATCCAAATTCAAAAGTAAGTTTTACTCTCATCCAGATCTGTATGAGTTTTATGTTAAATTTCAAGTTGCTCAGGAAATTAATTTGGTTAATTTTGTTGTTTATGAATTGATTTGATTACCAAATATGTTTATGAGCTATTGGGACTGGATTTATGGTTTGAAATGACTTTTTAACTATTGTTTTTGTGAGATTTGAATTGGGGTTTTGACAATTCTTAGCCTAGTGAGATATTTGAAATTATGAACCCTAATTCTTAGATTTTTATCTTATTTTCATAAATTTAAGTCAACCCTTACTCTTTTGTGTTCAATTATTATCTAATTTAAGAATTTGAGTGATGCACAAAAGTGAATCCCTATCTCGATTTTTATCCTAATGGTATGATATTCTCCTGGTTTAGGTGATTCGAAATTAGAGATTTAGACCGTCGAAATTAGGATACGTCTACCAAATCGATTGCCAAGGTAAGTAACATTTACGCCATTTTATCGATACCCTATACATGATTGGTATTGTAATTGTCGCGCCCCCCCTTACCGCGCGCCTACCAGGCCAGCGGTGGCCGGCACCGTCGCCAACGTGTGGTGCTTGTGAAATAGGTGATTGAATGCAAAAATCCTACTTACAATTTACAAACATAAATTACCTACTTACTATTACAAATTTAAATGAATCACCTATTTATCATTACATAACGGGGCTTTTAATGCGACTATGAATTGTATAAAAACAATCTAAACTAGGGAAAACAAGACTGGAGTCGCCACCCTGTGTGTTGGTGCGCCGGGACACAAAAAATACATCAAAATTTAAAAAGAAAATAAACCCTAGTTTAGATTGACTCCTGATCCACGTAATTCAAGAAAATGAGTTCGGGAATCCTATAGTAAAATGGAAAGGTTTGGGATGGATTTGAATTTCCCTCGGCACCCACTTTACCTGGCGTTGGACAACAAAGCGTGATTTTATCGCGTTTCCCTTTTCAATTTTAGTATTCATTATTGCCTGCTTTGTAGCATACGTATACTTTGAGATAGTTTAAACATTAAGTAACAAAATATGTACATGTTAATGAGGAAACGAAAATAAATGGTAAATATTAACATTGACAGGTAGATTTAGCCCGGGTCCAATTAAAAGTCGCACACATTGAGCTGTGTAGTGCCCTTTAACTCCCAAGGGGCAAAATAGTCATTTATCATGCATGCCGGAGTTTATTTCTAGCCCAATTTTATATTATTGATACAATTATTAAGTCCTGGGCTAAATTGAATTTGATTCAAATATTTAACGTCTAGTTGTGCAACTAATCCAAAATTTGAGGGCAAAAGAGTAAATTCACATAATTTAACAAGTAAGATAAGGCATAAATATTATATTGAGACCAACAAACACTAAAATAAAGCACCAATCATTACAAAAGCAATTAATCAAAAATATGTGCAAAGATCAAAGTCTATTTACAATTCAATACTCATAAGGGCAAAACAGTAATTTCACAATCAAAGGGTAATTAAAACGTATTAAAATGCCAAACAGAAATCAAAGTAAAAATTACTTGGTGGTTATTGACATAAAACATGTAATTTGGAAGAAATTTGAAGAGAAAAAATAGTAATATTAAAGAAAATTCCTTAAGGGCCTAAATGTAATTTTAAAAAATTATTTGAGGGTTAAAAATGCAGAAATCTGAAATCTGGAGGGCCAAAACGCAAATAAAATTTTTTCAGAAATTTTGGAATTTTTTTTTTTGAAATGCCACGTCATCGCTGACGTGGCGCAATCTGGTGGTGCCACGTCATCGAGTAATCATGTGGGCTACCAGCCTTCTTCCCCCACACTTTTCACCCACCAGATGAACGATTTTGCTTCGGATTTGAAAAGAGAAGTTGTAACTCCAAGAACTCTCTACAACTTTGATTCTTTGAGTTTACTCCAGTTCCTCCTCCATCGCTTGTAATCTTGGCTCAAAGTTGGTTGTCTTTCCTTTTTTTTTTGTGCAGATTTTTGTGGACTACCAGCCTTCTTCCACCACGCTTTCGACCCACCAGATGAACGATTTTGCTTGCAGATTTGAAAAGAGAAGTTGTAGCTACAGGAACCCTCTACAACTTTTATTCTTTGAGTTTACTCCAGTTCCTCCTCCATCACTTGAAATCTTTGCTCAAATTTGGTTGTCTTAAAAATTTTCCAGACTTGGAAATTTTTCTGCAGATCCTCTGGACCAATAGCCTTTTTCTACCACATTTTTTGACCCTCCAAATGGACGATTTTGCTTAAGATTTACAAAGGGAAATTGTAGCCCCAGGAACCTTCTACAATTTTTCTTCCTTGAGTTTAGTCTAATTCCTCTCCGATCGTATGGAATTTTAGCTCAAAATTGGCTGTTTGGCAGGTTTTTAGGCTTAAGAAAATTTTTTCTCTGCAGAAAAATTTTTCCTCCCACTTTAGACTGATTTTTTGTGCTTTTAATGAATTGGATTGAGTGTAAAAATGGTCAAAGACCATTCCTTGTCATGTGGGGAGTATGGGCATCTAAAATTTTTGGTGAAAAATGGGTGAAAAACGTAGAGTTCAGCAAGGAGGAAACAAATTGTGGCGTGAACGATGCGGGCGATCTTGTTCACGCGCTGAACTCTTTTTTTTATTTTGATTGTTTTTTTTTTTGAAAAAAATTTAAACCAATTAATTAATTTAATTAATAATTAATTAATTAATAATAATTTAATTAATTTTTTTTTTAAAATCTAAAAATTCAATAATATTAGAACTCATTCTTAGTATTTCAAAAGCATAAAACGCATAAGAATAATTAAACATCATAACATTAATTAAGAGGGAATTAAAGGGTAAATTAAAAGAAAATCAAAGAGCAGGTTAAAAGACATTAAAAAGAAAAAATTAAAAGAAAATTGAGAGACAAATTAAAAGGAAAATAGGGGACAACTTAAGGGACAAAAATAGGTGTCTACAGTAATCATAGAATAATTGATATTAAGGTAAGTATATTTATTTCGATTAATATTTATGAGGTAAGTACGTTTATAAATTATATGTTTGTTATGTAATGTATCAATTGTTTCATTATTGTACTATGTGTTAATGAATGATTACTGTGAAGAGTTCAATGGGTCACTTTAGTGGACTTGGCTATGAGTGAGTGAATGAAATGATATACTGAGTACTCTGCTTCATAAATGTTATACCCAGTCTATCGAGAAGACAACTGATAGACACTCCGTTATGCCTTGTCTACTCGAGCGGATAATGGGTAGACCTGGATCCAGTGCTGGGAAGATTTTTGTGAACCATGAGCTCCTTGATTGACATTTGTATTTTAATTGTTGGAAATGTCTCATATATTTTCCTATACTGATTGTATACATGTTATTTATAATTGGGTTTAAATGTTATTTACTATGCACGATGTGCTTACTCCGTTATTATTTCTCCTATGTTTGCAGTTGAGGACCAACAGGAGACGCTTGCAGGTCCTGAGTCAAGTGCTGATCAGGGAGGGGATTATAGTAAAGAGCCCAGTTATTGGAGATAGAGTTTTCCTGTTTACCATCCTAGTGTGAGGTTGGTTTTATTATGCTTGGGCCTGTGTGCCTATGGACTTTTTAGATTTGCCTTATGATCGAATTTCTGACTGTTGTGGATTGTGATTTGTTGTTTGTATATGACTGTGACTTGGTTATTGTGGATTGTTATGGATATGACTGTTGAATATACTTTGTGGTATTGTATTTTTGATTTTGAGGTCTAATGACAGGTATGATGGTTTGTATATTGCTATTCTACTGTGCCTTGCATGCTTAGGGTGATCTCGAGGTGCGGCGTGTCATTGTCCTATTTTGGGGGCGTGACACATACTCCTTTGTTTCTTCTTGATGATACCGCGCTTCAAGCATTTTCTCCTTTCTTCTAGCACCATCTAGGTAATTGCAAAAAGTCCTATTTTAGATGACTCAAGAAATTCATCAAAACGGGAAAGAGGAACATAATCTTGATATACATTAGGAAGAATCTTATGATCATCAATGTAAAAGGTCCATCCTTCAATTTATCTCCAAGGTATCTGCTCATTTCTCTTATCATGTCTTCCAAGGTTATTTTGCCTTTTGTCTACTTACAACTGATCAGTTGCACCTGGTTGCCATCGAGAAGTGAGTTTATGATGCTTTTTTCAATCCATCTAAAAGCCTCCTTTTTATTTTTTCCTTACATGCTGGAGCTAAGACTCTTTGCTTGAGTTTTGTAGGGTTTAACTTTACTTCTGGCTTATCATCCTGAGTTTTCACTTTTCTTTTGACTAGGTTCAACACATAACATTCCTCAACTAAGTTAGGGACATCCAATATTTTAAAGATGTAAAATGTTACTGTGTTGTCTTGGACTCTCATGGTAAGTTTGACATTTTACAAATCAATTAGAGTACTACCTGTAGCTAGAAAAGGTCTACCAAGAATGATAGGAGTGTTTATATCTTCTTCATAATCAAGAATTATAAAGTCAACAAGAAAAATAAACTTATCAACCTTTACCAAGACGTCCACAATGATGCCTCGTGGATGACCCAAAGTCCTATCAACCAATTGGAGAGGTCACACCAGTCGATTTTGCTTTTCCTCTCCCAATTCTTATAAAAATAGAAAAGAGAATTAAATAAATATTTTCTCTTGAATCACACACAGCCTTACCTATAAATTATGTACTAATCGTGCATAGGATGGTGAAGCTTCCAGTATCCATAAGTTTGGGTTGTGACTTTTGCTGGAAAACTACATTACACTCCTTCGTCAAAGACATCATTTCAAAATATGTGATCCTTTTTTTTCTAGATTAAAATTCCTTCATAAACTTGACATAACAAGGCACTTTTTCATATGCCTCTGTAAATGGAATGTTAACGTGAAATTTTAAAAATTTTCTAAAAAATTACAAAACTAACCATTAGACCTATATTGTTTGAGCCACTGTGGTAAGGTACTGGAAAGAAAGGTGACTTGACAGTACTTTCTAGGTCTCTTATTTTCCCTATGTTTTTCTTATTCAACTGTTACCTGTTTGTCATATTCCTTTGGTTTCACTGGTTGTTGGCCACCAATGGAAATACAGATTATTTGCCGCTACGAACAGTAACCATTTTTTAGTGCTTCTTACCACTATTCTATGAGTTAACCTTTGTGTCTTTTGGTGAAGAACTCTAAGGCCTATTATTTATGGAACTAGAAAGTTGTTCCATTTGGGTCTCTAAGTTTCTTATCGATGTTGTATGGCTTTAGAGAATGGCATTTTGATTTTGAAGCATTTCATTAGTTTTGGCCATATACTACCACAAAAGGTCCTCCTTGCTGTCCTGTTTTTCAGGGATTGGCTGGGTTTGCCTATTATGCACTTGGAAACTAGGTGGCATTGGTGGACTCATTGAACTGGTGGCACCACCCTATTTGTTGTTGTTCCAGGAGATGTTAGGGTGGTTTCTCCAACCAAAGCAGTACGTGTTAGAATATGGATTGTTTTGTGGGTTGAAATAGCCCATGTAATTGACATCCTTTAAATTTAATTGAACACTGCTTAGTGGGGTATCCTTCGTGGTATATTTCACAAGCTGCTATAGTACTATTAGACCTATTTTGGTTGAATATCCATCACTTCTAGCTTTTTGGTAAAGGCCACCACTTGTACAGCTACAAGCCTTCATTACCCATCGGGTTCTTTAAATAAAGCAAGTAAACTAAAAGAAAGCATGAATAAAGAAAGGGCAAGAAATACTCTCTCAACACCATGGAGGCTTTTCAAGGACATCGTAATCCTTGGTGAATTTGTTCTATTGTCTTGTGCATCCAAAGTCCTGAAGGTATTGTTGCACTTTGGCATAAAAAGGTTGCACCTTCCCCGCGCCCTCTAGAAAGTTATAATTAAGCAAATCAAGTATAAGACCACGATCATGAATGAAACAAGTCAAATCAATTGGGATTCAAGGCAAATTATGAATGAAACCCTAAAATCAGGGTTTAGTGCATCATCAGATCTATTGACATAACACAAGAATCAACTTGTGAATAGCATATTGAATACAAGAAAATAAGGAGAATGAAAATAATGAATACAAGAATCTCATTTAATGTGTTGTTTGATGTTTTGTATCGACTACAACGCTCTTTTTCTCCCTAGTTACATGCTAATTATTGACCTACCATAACCCTTATATAATGCTTATCAGGGTTGATAAGAAAACGGGTCAAAAATATCCAAAACTATGGTCAAACCATAAAATTCGATCAAAAACCGCTAGTGTAGACGGCTGGGCATCCTATAGCCTGTTGGGCATGTCTAGTGCTCCAGTCCTGCAAGGAATGCCCGATCTTGCTCCATTTTGACCTAGTTTGCTCCATTTTACCTCGTTTGACTTCCCTTGCAAATAAAACCTACTAAAATATTTTTTTAGGGCATAAATATATATTTTTGACATGGAAAAAATAAAAAACTAATTCATGGACTCGGGGTACAAAATTACAAAAATACCCCTACTTATTAACTATAACCATCAAATTCCGAACAAAATCCAAGCTAAAAGTATATAAAAGTACTCTCTTTTAGAGAGTTAACAGTGGGAATATTGGAGTCCCTTCAGACATTCTTGACCATTTATCATTCGTTGAACTTTGGCAAGTTGGTCGTGTAACCTCTTGGTATATATGTCTTGGTCTTCAAAGAATTTAACTATCTCTTCTTGGAGTTGAACTTTTTCCATCTAACTATCTCTTCTCAGAAATTGAGCTTTTTCCCTGAGGAATTGAGCGTGTTTTTCATGGATTTTGGCTCATTCTTCTCAGAATTGGTCTAGTGCTTCGTAGATTTCTTAAAGTTGCATTCACATGTCCATTGATCTTGCCTCAGCAACTTCTTGGTTTGAAAGAAATAGGACTCCATTGGTTTACATGAAGGCACTTTTGGTGAAGGGAAAGAACATGAATTTTTATGTACCTCTCATAAGGATATGATAATCTATGGGATAGGGAGAATAATCCTAACAAAAATCATACTCATTGGGCATACCTCTATTACCAAAAGAATGATAATTTTGTTAGTATGAATAGTTCCAGTTAGTTCCTTGCATGTTTTTGAATTAACAAAAAACAACAATAAAAAACAAGAAAAAGAACTAAAACAACAAAAACAAGAAAATTAGAAAAGTTTAGACTACTAACTAGTCTAAACCACCCATCACAAAGAAAATCTTTCTGTATTTTTCAAAATAAGAAACATAACTAAACAAACAAACAAACCAAGCCTTAATTCCACTAAATAGGGTCGGCTGTATGAATCCTGCTATGCCATTATACTCTATCATAGACCATATCCTCCTCAATTCCTAGATGGGCTATATCTTTCCTACAAGTTACCCACCAAGTCTTTTTCGGTCTTTCTCTAACCCTTTTATGTTGACTACTCTCTCTAAAATCTACTCGCCTGACAGACACTTTTACTGGTCATCTTAACATGACCTAACCACCTTAAGCATGTTTCTCTCATCTTCTCATTAATAGGTGCTACTCAATCTTCTCACGAATATGGTCATTCCATATCTTGTCCATCCTAGTGTACCCACACATCCATCTTAACATTTGCATTTCTGCTACTCTATATCTTTTGCTCATGTGTGTGATTCACTGCCCAACACTCAGACCCATAGAGCATCACTGGCCTAATTACTGTTCTATAAAATTTACCCTAAAGTTGTAAAGGAATTTTCTTGTCACATAATATTCCCGATGCCATTCTCCATTTAGTCCATCCCATTTTTATCCAATGTATAACATCTCGATCTATACCACCATTACTCTGAATAACTTATCCTAAATATTTAAAATTTTCACTTTTGGGTATCTTTAGATCGCCTATACTAACCCCTATTCCATTCCTATGTGCACCCTTGGTAAACTTAAATTCTATATATTCTATTTTTGATCTATTAATTTTGAACCCTTTTGCCTCAAGTGTCTCTTTCCAAACCTCGAATTTACAATTTACCCCATCTTTTGTTTCATCTACTAACACAATGTCATCTGCAAATAACATACTCCATGGTATTTCCTCTTATATGTGCCTTGTAAATTCATTTATGACCAATGCAAATAGATAAGGGATTTAGATCTGAACCTTGGTGTAAACCTATATTTATAGGGAACTCTCGTGTCAACCCTTCTGGTGTTCCCACACTTGTAACCACATCCCTATACATCTCCTTTATTGATTTTATATATGCTACTCTAACTCCTCTTTTTTTCTAAAATTCTCCACATAACTTCTCTAGGGACTCTATCGTATGGCTTTTCAGGATCAATAAAAACCATATGTAAATCCTTTTCTTTAACCCAGTATTGCTCGATAAGTCTCCTTGAAAGATGTATGGCTTCAGTAAAATAAGAAACATAACTACATAATGAAAATTTTTTTATTTCTTCAAATAGAAAAAAAAGACTATAAAAGAAAAACCAAACTTTTTGTTTTTTGAATAGATGAGACAACTATACAAGAAAAATAAATAATTTGATCTAGTCTTCCAACCAAATTATATCGATATTACCAAAAATCAATCCCTGGTAACGGTGGAATAAATTTGATTCATTTTGAAAACACCTAGTTATGTCAACTAGGTGTTTTCTTTATGAAACACTTAAATCCATTACAAACTAAATGGCATCCCACAAGTATACAATTATGAACAAGTAGTAAAGTCAAGTAGGGATCACACCCACAAGGATTGGCTGATAATTACCGATTATTTAGTTTGATTACTAGTTGAAGTAATTGATAAAAAGAGGAGAAACAACTAAAATTATAATTAGGAGACTAAGAAAGCAATTCAAAGGCTAGTTAAGCAATACAGTAAACATTAACACTAAAGAAAGTATTTGTTAAGAAAGCAATTAAAGAAAGAAAGTTAAAAGGAAAGCATATTTTAAGAAGCAATTAACTAATTTAACTACTCAATAACACTAAACAAGCACAATCAAAGAAAACCCATAAACTATTATAAGAAAGCATTTTTAGAAAGCAATTAACTAGTCTAAACTACAAATTAACACTAAGTATGCATAATTAAGGGAAACCCTTTAACTAATCTACCCATTAAACTAAGTAAGAAATTAAAGGAAGCAATTAGTTTAGTTATCTATGAAAAGCCCATACACTAATCTACCCTAATTAACTAATCTAAACTAGAAATTACTACTAAAAAAACATTTTTAAAGAAAGCCCATGAACTAATCTAACAACTATACTCAGAAATCATGTAAAGAAAGCAATTAGATGTGAATAATTAAACTAATTAACTAAAGAAAACATGAAATTAAAGATTAACTAAAGAAGTTTGAACATAAATAAAGCACTTACAATTAAAAAGTTTCAATTTTTAACTTGTAATTTAAATCTACAAGAACGAAAAATCACAATCTAAGAAAACGCTCCCAAAATGGGGAGGAAAAAGGAAGAGAACTAATTTCTACTCCACCCTACTCCTACTAGTTTGGTTATGTCTCAAATAAGACTTCAAATGAGTATATATAGTTATATGCTAGTGGGGGGAATGATGCAACAAAAGTCAGCCCCCAACTCTAAACTTTTATAATACCGCCATCCAAACCGTGGTTTGGAATTTGTACTAAATGTCAAAACTATCTTGTTTGGCCTGGGTGAAAAAACAAATCCCCAAGAAGTTCACTTTGAAACTATGGTTTGGACTAAAGCACTTCACAGTTTTGTTCCAAAAATCTTCGTCTGACGTTCGATTGAAGCCTCGTTATCTCCAACCGCATCCAAACACATAGGAGAACATTATTAGCTATAATAAATACTTAAAACAACTCCTAAACATTTGAATAGAATACTCACAAAATAGACCAAAAATAAAAAACGTACAGAGATAAATGAAAACCTAATTTCCAGCGGAATTAGGTTAAATACACGAAAACTATAAAGACAAGAAACTAGTAAAATATGATAATTAACACCTAGACAAGTAATAAAACACTTAATAAATATATACCAAAACATTCTAACAGATTAAAGTAAAAATAGATGAAAACACACATTAAAACACTAAAAATGCTCGAAATTAGTAACAAAACCATCAAGTTTAGGGTATATATAACTCTAATTATCTAGAGAATCAGCCCTGTTTGTAAATTTCCTTGTGATATGGATGAAATCTTATAGAATAAATGAGTTCGACTAATATAAGTAAAATTCCATAAGATTTAATCCTATTCACAAGATTTGATAAATCTAAGTATTTTCCATAATAATAACCTTAGAACTAATGTTGACTCTACAACAAAAACATTATCTTTTTAACACCTAAAACACACTCTTGATTATTCCGTCGTCTTTTGTGGGATGGATTGGTAGTTTGACTAAAATTCATGGGAGGTAAATACCTTTTGCTCTTATTATCAAAATATGTCATTCATTCAAAAATACGTGACATCTGTCATAAGATAAGAAAAAAGAGGAGTGCAATAAAAGTCAAGTCCCATGTTTATTTAATCTAGTCATTGACTTAATTTTGTATAATGGAGTCGTGATTGTAATTACATTATTCTAGAATTTTCAGACTTCTATTTAAATGATGAATGGAGTATTCATTCCTTAGGAACAACTTGGTTACAATTCATCGTTCACCTATTAGGTTGATACTTGATAATTTTTTCCAAATTTTCTTGAATATATCACTTCTTTCCCTATTATGTCTACACGTTTAAAAAATGTTGCTTTATCATATGCAATTAAAGTGATGCAAATAAATTAGTCTTTTTTAACTCTTTAACATATTAAATCTTGTCGTTTTTTGTATGATTGCTTGGTAAACATAAATTAATTTAATTTATTGCATCAAATTTTAGACATTGTCAATGAGTCATATAACTAGTCGGTGTTGTAATTAAGTGATGACCTATTATTTCTACACTTTTAAAAAAATGTTTGTTTATCATATGCAATTAAAGTGATGCAAATAAATTACTCTTTTTTGTATGATTGTTTGGTATACATAAATTAATTTAATTTATTGCATCAAATTTAGACATTGTCAATGAGTCATATAACTAGTCGGTGTTGCAATATTTTAGTTTTTGAATAACACAACAACTTATGAATTTCTGAAAATAATAATAATAATAATAATAACTACTTGCTTAGGGGTAAAAAAGAGGTTAATTAAGAAAATTTTCCCCCTAAACTTCAAAAGAATATTCTATAATCAATACGATTAACATGTTATATTATTAGATTTTCTTGATTTTTACCATTTGCTCCTTTAATCAAGAAAAACTGATGGTCATTCGAATTTTATCTTTACTGCAGCAATTTGGCATGGCTTCTGTTGGTGAAGCTTGTTTCTTCTTCTTAGCTTTCCCTTCGTTTGGGGTCTAAGTTGTTCACGTTGATGAGTCATCATACAAAGATGTGTGCAACAAAACAGGCGATAATTATTATTTTTGCATTGATTGCTTTGAAGATCAGAAGAACGATTTATATTATGGTGGCATATCAATAACATGCATTAGATATTCAACTTCAATTGCCTAGAAAATAGCTTTAGAATATTCAAACAATCTTACTGAAAATTTTCAGGATGTGATGAAGTTTTGTGTGCTAAAACTTGACTTGGCAGCGGAATACTTTGCGGTTGCACCCAGATCTTGTAGCAGAGAGAGCAGCAAAAAAACGACACCAGATACTTTATTGACTTTGGTTGGTCAAACTTCATTAGTTGTACCAAAAGGTTGTCAGGCTTCAACCTTTCAATCGAATTTATCATAGAATTTACAATAGTTAGGGTATGTATTGAGGTGACTATTACAATTGTATCTCTATGATAATAGGTGTTCCTCTTACTGTTTGAGATATAATAATCAGGCTGGAGTACATGTTAATATTAAGTTAACTTAAATTAATTTCAATGTTTTTACTTGATAACCATTATTACTTTTTTTTTTTTTTTTTATATATCTTTCAACTATTAGCTTCATAGGTTTTTCTCAACTACTTGTACTAAATTAAAAGAAAGACGGTTAGTTGGACAAAAAACCTATTAATATTATTTTTGAGCTTTATATGCTGTATGAGATTTTCATTATTCAACTATATATTGTCAATTAAATTAACAATTAAATCCTTTTGCATTAATGATGTGTACAATGGAACATAGTGTAAGATTGTATACAACATATATCGTTGTATCATATAATTTTATAAGAATTTTCTCGATTAGTACATAAGACATATGAAATTGTAGTAACAAAAATTCAAGAAGCATAAGTTTTCTTAATTATTTATAAGGTGCTATTGTTTTATACAAACATTGATTATTTTTCACAAATTTGCTTAAATAAAAAAATAATATAGAAGAAAGTATTAGAGGTTGTTGATAAGCTCATAGATGTTGTGTATTTTATCTATTGTTTACCTCAATTTTTATGTAATTTGAGTAATAATTGAGTTAATTACGAGCCAAATTGATTAATTTTTAGTTTTTGTAGGTTTGGAAGGAACAAGGAGCCAAAAAAATCAAAAGGTTGGAGAAAAACTAAAAGGATGCAAAACGTGTACCTGCAGGGAGGGAATTTGGATACTGTTCGGCATTTTGATCACAACATTGTTTTCCAATCTCCAACTGAGATGATTCAAGATGCTTTGAAAAACTAAGAGGAAGTTCTATAACTTATCATGTTTTGATGTTTCCCATATTCTATAAGCATCAAGGTCGAAATTGAGGTGGAAGTTGAAGCTAGCAAACTGTCATTTGCGCGCGTGCAAGAGGAAAAGCTTGCGCATGTGCTCAGTCTGAGAAAAATCATTTTTCGCCTCTGGAAATTGTGCACATGCGCAAGAATAAGCCACACATATGCCCACGTTGAGTAGTAGTTGATGTAAATTACTTGTTTTTTGAAGTTTTCTCTACCCGGTTGAACTCCTTATCGGGTTTTAATGTACTTTTATCATCTTGGCGGCCTAAACCCTAATGTATCCCCTATAAATAACCCATTATGAGGGGGTTAAACAGAATATAGCAGTCATTAGTTACATTTGACATTAGAATAGAAATTTATTAGATTACGGCTAGGATTTCATTCTTCTTGTTCAAGACCACGAGTTCCATCAAATTTTTGTTCCGGCCAAGTTATTGACTTTGAATTCTTGATTTAAATTTCATTTTTTATTTCAATTCTATTATATAGTTCTAATTTAATTTTCCTACTATTTACATTTCTATTTCATTTGTTTAAGTTTGCCTATGGTAAACTTTATTGCTTTCTTTAGTTTTAATTGGGTTTGGTGATTGTTCTTATTTTCTTAGTGATTAAAAATCATTTAGTTAGGTAGGGCAAAATCCTAGAATTGATTTGTCTAACTAGTTTGTAGGTTTGTGAACCCTAGTATTTGACTAATAGTCCTCGTGGGAATGATTCTTACTCATCCAATCTACGACATACATCGTATCCCTATGAGTGTGAGTAAGTATTGATTAGAGTTATTAAGGCTTATGTATTATTTATTTGTGAATTGAATTACCCAATCAATGATTACACCGAACAAGTTTTTGGAGCCGTTG
The DNA here is from genome assembly GCA_025175665.1 of Cinchona pubescens. NCBI lineage: Eukaryota > Viridiplantae > Streptophyta > Magnoliopsida > Gentianales > Rubiaceae > Cinchona > Cinchona pubescens. The sequence continues at coordinate 160,567 of JANKKI010000253.1, read as the reverse complement.
TCGAGGACTTTTTTTGGCGCAATGTTAGGTTTAGCAAACCTTACTAGATAAGATTTTTTATTTTCTTTATTTATAATTGTTTTTTGTTTTTATTTGTTCTTTTGGATTTTTGCTTTAATATTTGAACATTTGGTCCTTTTTCTTGTAGTTTATGGTAAATACTCATTCTTCCAATCAACCCTTACTTTCAGGTGATTTGGAAATTGAACAAACTTTGACAAAAAACCTCAAGAAACAAGTCAAGGGGAGAATTTAATGGAGAATCCAAATCGTAATATTGGGGATCAAGAAAAAGTTGGGGGTAATCATGGCAATGTGGATAATGTTAATCCTCGACTCCTCAATGTTTTACTGTACCAAATTTTGAAGGGACAACTTCTAGCATCACCCGAATTCCAGTACAGGTTAACAACTGCAAAATCAAGTCAGCCTTAATCCAAATGCTCCAATCCCATGCTATGTTTGGAGGTGGGTTAAACGAGGATCCCTATGCTCATCTAGTGATCTTTGAAGAAGACATTGACACATTTAAATACAATAAGTTACATTCCAATTGCATTCGAATGAGATCTTTTCTGTTTTCTCTGTGAGATAGGGCAAAGGCTTGGTTGCAATCATTCTAGCAAGGTACTTTAGAACACGACGTGGAATTAGCTAACTCAAGAATTTTTGGCCAAGTATTTACCACTGTCAAGATCCCCAAAGCTCCACAATGACATTACATCGTTTTGACAAATAACTGGGGAGAGTCTAAGTAAAGCATGGGAGCATTTCAAGGAGTTGCTTAGGAAGTGTCCATATCATGCCATTCCATTGTGGTTATAGGTACAAACATTTCATAATGGGTTGTTTCTGGAGAGAAGATTAATTGTCAATGCAAGTGTAGAAGGTGCTTTTTCTCTTAAAACTCTAGAAGAGGCACAAGAGCTGCTGGAGATAATGGCATCAATGCGTTACTATCATGACACAATCACTAACTTGGTTAGTCAACAACTACAATTCTAACATGTTAGTGCTCAATAAGGAGGTACAATTAATCTTAATGATGCCTTCTTAGCTCAACAAGGTATGATGTTGAATATGATGACCAATCTGTTGAAGGCCGTAGAGAATTTGGAGAGAAGTCCAGTGAACTCCATATCAGATTAAGTGGATTCACCATATCAAGGAATCTTAACTTGTGATTTTTCTGGATGAAATCATCAAAATGGCCTTTGCAAGACACCCATGCCCCAAGGTAAGCAAGTCCAATTCATTGCCAATTAGAATTCAAGGTCAAGAAATCCGTTTAATTCCTATTGTAACACATATAATCCATCTTCACACAACCATCCAAAATTTTCTTGGACAAATCAAAATAATTTTCAAAATCCATTCTTTCAATCCACACAGCCACAATCTAATTTTTCCAATGAAACTTCATTTTTTCGACCATATCAACCACCTCATCAAAGGAATTTCCAAACTTCTCACCTCAGTCGAATAACTCATACCAACTCTACCATCATGACCTCCACTTATCCTAATTATCCTCCATATGTAAACCATGATCAATCTAATGAGGGCAATTTGAGGGGAGATTTCAAAAACCTGCAAAGGGAATATGAGAGTCTGTGAGCTACCATGAGGAAATTTGAAATGCAAATGGGACACATTTGCGCGGCAAAACAACGAAATACCTATGGGAGCATTGCCAATTGACACCATTCCTAACCCAAGGGATAATATCCATGGAAGAGAGCAAATGCAAGCAGTTACTTTGAGGAATGGTAGAATTGTGAATCCAAGGAAAGTTAATGAGGATGATGCAAGGACCATGGATAAGAGTGAGGTAGTGGAAAAGGGAAAGGCATCCAAGAGCAATAATGATCAAGAACCACCTTCCAAAGGTCTTGAGCAATAGGGTAACATAAAGGACCTCACTACTGTACCAGGTAAGCAGGTAAGTATTCTTTTCCCTCAAAGGATGAATAAGAACAAGAAATCCAAAAAATTCAAGAAATTTTTGGTGATTTTTAAAAAGATTGAAATTAACATTCCTTCTATTGAAGCCATTAAAAACGTGCTTGCCTATGCCAAGTTCATGAAACAGATTTTATCAAGCAAAAGAAAGCTGATGGGGGACGAGATTTTGTGCCTAAACGGAGGATGTAGTGCTATTGTATTCATTCAAAAGAATCCCTCCCCTAAGTTTAAGGATCCTGGCTCGTTTTCCATCTTAGACAAGATAGGAGGAGTGACATTTCAAAGAACCCTTTGTGATTTGGGCACCTTCATCATTCTTATGCCTCATTCCACTTACAAGAACTGGAATAGAGGAGGACTCAAACCAACGTCACTCTTCAATTGGCAGATCGATGTGTGAGGCAACCGGTTGGAGTAGTTGAGGACCTTATCGTCAAAATTGGCAAAGTATTCCTACTAGCTGACTTCATAGTTCTTGACATGAAGGAAGATGTGGTGACTCTTTTAATTCTTAGAAGACCTTTTTTGCCTATCGAATGAGCCATCATAGATGTTCAAGACGAAAATTTACAATTCAGAGTCAATGATGATATTGTGTCATTTAATGTTTTTGAATTTTTTTTAAAATTTCCATCTAAATATGATGATGTAATGAGTATTGATATTATTGATGATTAAGTCATAGATTTCATAGGAAAACTGTGGAGACAGATGACACCCAAAATATGAAAGAGCTCAATGAAGATGTAATAGAATCTAGTGAACAGGAAAGCACTTAAAGAGAGGATATGGAGGAAGTTGCAAAAGAGGATAAATTGGAGGATAAAGGTAAAAGGGGGGTCTCTAACCAAAAAACCTCCGAAGGTTCAACTTAAACCACTTCCTTCTCATCTCAAGTATGTTTTTCTTGGATAACATGATACATATGCTGTCATTGTAAGTGCTTCACTTTCAAATATTGAATTATGTTAATTGATTTTTGTTCTTAAAAAGCATCTTGGGGCAATTGAATAGAGCATTGAGAACCTAAAAGGAATAAGCCCTTCAGTATTCATGCACAAAATACTTATTAATGATAACTACAAGCCAATTAGAAAATTAAAAAAAGGTTAAATCCAACTTTAAAAGAGGTAGCTAAAATGAGGTTTTGAAATTTCTAGATGCCGGGATCATTTACCTGAGAAGTAATAGTGAATGGGTAAGCCCAACTCAAGTAGCAGCATTCCAAAGAAAGAGGGAGATTATGGTAGTTTTAAATGAAACAATGAACTAATTCCCTCTAGGCTAGTGACGGGGTGGCAGATGTGAATTGACTATAGGAAACTTAATGAAGGGACTAGGAAAGATTATTTTCCTTTACTATTCATTGATCAAGTGCTTGAGCGTTTATCTAGACAAGCATTTTATTGCTTTCTCGATGGTTATTCAGAATAGTTTCAACTATCCATTTCTCCTAAAGATCAAGAGAAAACCACTTTCACTTGTCCATATGGAACTTTTGCTTACTGGTGTATGCCTTTTGGGTTGTGCAATGATCCTAGCACCTTCCAACGATGCATGTTTGCTATTTTCCATGACATGATTGAGAAATTTATTGAGAATTTCATGTACGATTTTAGTGTTTTCAGTGATTCTTTCGATTCTTGTTTAGATAATCTTGCTTCTGTTTTGGAAAGATGTGAGTCTACAAACTTGGCACTAAATGGGGAAAAGTATCATTTTTATGGTTAAAGAAGGAATTGTGTTAGGCCATCGAATTCCTACTTAGGGCATTGAAGGCGATAATTCTAAAGTAGAATTTATTGAAAAATTGCTTCCCCATATTAATGTGAAAGGAATGAGGAGCTTTTTAGGTCACGCTAGTTTTTACCAATGTTTCATAAAAAAAGTTTCTTTGATTTCTTACCCTTTATGTACTTTGTTGCAAAAATATGTGCCTTTTGTTTCTATTGATGAATGCTTGTCTACTTTTGAGAAATTGTAAAAGCTTTGATTACCGCACCAGTCATAGTTACTTCGAATTGGAATTTGCCTTCTGAATTAACCTGTGATGCAAGCAACTATGCCATGGGGTGGCTTTGTGTCAAAAGAAAGATAGATTTTTGCATGTTATTGAGTATTCTAGCCATATCCTTAATGAAGATCAAATGAATTATTCTACTACGAAAAAAGAGTTGCTAGCGGTGGTCTTTGCATTTGATAGGTTTGGGTCATATTTTATAGATAATATGGTGCAATCCATTGTTCATACAAATCATACGGCCCTTAAATACTTATTGACAAAAAATGATGCAAAAACTAGACTAATCAGATGGATTTTACTATTGCACCAATTTGATTGGGAGGTAGCAGATAAGAAAGAAGCCGAGAACACAGTGGCAAACCACCTATCAAGATTAGAGCAGTCAAAGACAGAATTAGGTGAAGAGGTGCCAATCAATGAGACTATTCCAAAAGACCACTTGATGCGAGTGGATAGTAGCACACTTTAGTATGCAGATATTGTTAATTTCCTGTGACCAAGGTAGTCCCATCTTCTATGGACTCAAATCAACAGAAAAAAGTTCCTTTCGGAGATCAAATATTATATTTGGAATGACCTTTATTTATACCTCTGTTGCAAAGGCCAAGTGATCCGGAGATGTATTCCGGAAAGTGAAATAAAGAGTATCTTATATCGTTGTCATTCTTCATGGATTGGAGGGCACCATGGCACTCAAAGGACGGTGGAGAAGATCCTTCAGAGAATGAGTGGACTTTATTAGCCTACATTATTCCGAGATGTAGGAGAATTTGTGCTACAAGGTAATAAATATCAACGTGCTACTAACTTGTCTAGAATAGATGAAATGTCATTGAATAATATCTTGGGTTGTGAGTTTTTGATGTTTGGGGTGTTGATTTCATGGGCATTTTTCCACCGTCGCACAACAATAGATTCATACTTGTAGCGATGGATTATGTGTCAAAGTGGGTGGAAGTAGCGACACTACCAAACAATGATGCTAAAGTGGAAGTAAATTTTGTGAGAAATCATATTTTTCTCTAGGTTTGGTGTTCCGCTAGCTATTATAAGTGATAGAGTTTCACGCATCAAAATTTCTTTATTTGAGTCCGTCTTATCTAAATTTGGTGTCACCCACAAGATAGCCCTAGCATATCATTTGCAAACTTCTAGACAAGTGGAAGTGTCTAATTGGGAGTTGAAGTGCATTCTTTAGAAAAACCGTAAATTCTTTGAGGAAGGACTAGGTCCAAAAAGCTTGATGACGCACTATGGCACATAGGATAGCTTTCAAGACTCCAATAGGAATGTCTCTTATCGAATGGTTTACGGTACGACTTGTCATCTTCTAATAGAAATTGAGCACAAGGCATATTGGGCAATAAAAAGTATAAATTATGATTTGAAGGAAGCTGGGTAGAAAAGGCTTCTTGACTTAAACGAATTGAATGAATTTCGAAGATAAGCCTATGAAAATACAAAACTTTACAAGGATAAAATGAAGGATTGGCACAACAAGTGTATTTCTGGGAAAGAATTCAAAACTGGGGACATGGTTTTATAGTACAATTAAAGACTAAAACTTTTCCCCCAAAAATTGAAGTCAAGATGGTGCGGACCATTTGAAGTGGTGCGGGCATTCCCGTATGGTTCAGTAGAACTTAAAGGGAGCCAAGGAAACTTCAAAGTGAATAGCCACCAGGTAAAGCACTACTATGGAGGACTTATCCATGGGGAACGGGAAATCATTCACCTTGCATCAATGCTTGATCTTACATGCCAAAGTCGAGCCTAAGACTATAAACAAGGATATTGCATGGAAGGCAACCCATTTATTTTTATAATTTTGTTTTACTTTATGCATGTTTGGTTTTATTTCATACACCTGCTATTCATGCGCATATCATCCTAAAATGCATATTAAACGGACTAAAATGCGTTTTCATAGCTTTATTACTGGTTTGAGTAGTTAGGAACCATTTTTGTAGGTTCACAGGTCTTAATTTACACACATGCACACCAATGCAAATTCCAGAAAGTGAGCTCTCTACTGGGAATAAAGAATAAAAAGTGGGAAAGAAGGAGGCTCGGCAGTCCATACCATACGAGGTGATGAGATGTTTTGACAGCGGGACATTTCCAGAAGCTGTCCCTGGGGTCCTCACCAGTGCCACTGGATCGGAGGGCCTTCGGGGCAATGACGTAGAAGAGAGGGTCATTGCCGATGAGTGACCTTCCCTGTTGCCAGCAGCCTCCATTGACCTCATTCCTAACAACCTGAGTCAGCTCGGGTTCGGTGAGCTGAAGAGCCAGAGTTACCTCTCCAGCTAATCTCTCCGGGGTACTTCCAGCCTCAGTCTGGTTCGGGGGTGCAGAAGTTGAAGGGGTGGCCTCAGCATTTCCTGAAGGCGTGTTGGTGATGGCGGATGAGGATCCGCTTGTTGATGAAGAGGGCTGGTTGGAAGTGCCTGCACCAGTAGCAGGTGTGGCAGACAATAGCTTCTTGAGAAACGCTCCGAGCTCTGCAGAAGACAAAAGCTCAGTAAAAAAAACAAAACAAAATAAAAAAAAACAAGAAGGTGATGACCTTTATGAGGGTCGTAGCTCGGGAGGATGTCATGGGTAGGGAATAGTCCCACCTAGGCAAGGATGTTGTTGGTTAAGATGGCATGTTGGTTGTTAAAGTTTATTCTAAGGTTGGATTCTACTAGCCTCCTGGCGTGTATGGAGTCCGGGAGAGAGGCGTTTTTGGTTTTGATGTTTTCTTTGGCAAGGTTCCATGTGTGGGCCCCGAGGCATTGGAGGGTCGAGGTATCAAATAAAAAAATAACTTTTTCCACTCGTGAATGGATGAAGGCTACCTGAAATGAGCTGTTTGCCCGCAGTTCGGGGAGAAATGTAAAAGAATCCCTTCGTAGGGGATAGTTTTAACATTATCCTAAAGGTGTCTAAGGAAAGGGGGGATGTTATATAGTCTACATAGGAAGAAGAAGCCGGTAATAAGCCGAAGTGCGTTTGGGGTCAGCTGGGATATACTAATATCCCAGTGGTTGGACAGGTGGATGAGGAGTGGTGCTATTGGTAGCCTCAGCCCTATCTCAAGCTGCTCCTGGTAAACTGTTAGGTAACAAGGAGGAGGCAGGTGGCCTCGGTTCTCGAGGACAGGGAGTTTGATATGTACGTTCTTAGGAAAAATGCATCTGTCCCTAAGTATTTTGATGTCCTTAGGGTTGAGAATGTTTGATATGTCTTGTGTTTGGAGGTTGGGGTGGTCGTTCAAAGGAGGTTCGACAAAGGTAGGCTTCGGGGGGAAAGTTTAGTGTCACTACTGCCGGAAGGGCTTCGTCAGAAGGGTTTAGTAGTCTATCAGTGGCGTCTACGAGGGAAGAAGGGACTGGCGTGTGGATGAGAGAGGTGGGAGTGAACGTACCGGCCATGTTCTTCTATTTGGAAGGCGAGTGAGACTTTTGGGGGACTTCTAGTGGTATCCGGCTGTGACGTTGAGCGGTGGTCGGCAATCATCAACGGACAAAATCTGAAGAAAGTGGAGCAGGAGGGTGATGGTGAGGAAGGGAGAGTATGTGAAATTCTGGGGGAGTAAAGGAGCGAAGGGAGTGATGACTGAGAGAGGAGTTGAAGGATGGAGGTAAAATGTGTAAGGGAAAAAAAAAGGACTTGGGAAGAATGGGGGTATATATAAGAGAGCAATCTTCCAGAATATTCAATGAATCTGGCGAGAAAACTGACGGCTTTGAAATGAAAAAAAGCATTTACGCAGGAAAAACGAGGCGTTAAGGCATAAAAAATGAGGCATTTTGCAAGCAAAATCGGAGCGAATGAAGCAGCGTAATAAATGAAAATTCAGTGCATTGGGACTTAGCAAAAACGTTACCCACAAGTTAATGTTGCAGTTACGCCTTGCCGAGGATCCCACGGGTTGCTATAGCCTCGGATCGGCAGCACAAGCACGAGAATGCTCCAAGATTCTGCACCTCGGCTCGGTATAAAAGGATTGGTTGTCATCGTCCGGGGACTATGAACGGTCGCTTTTCCGCTCGGACCCTGCAACAAAACTCGGCACCGATCCGAGGGGACTGTTGATGGTGTTGATTAGTGACGCATAGTATTTTTCCTAGATTGTTCTAGAAGTGCTCACGTGACAGCCTCATTAAGGGCAATTATGTAATTTAGCCTTAGTTGAGCTAGTATAGTGATAGCCTCATGCCCCCTCATTTACATCTATAAATAAGGGGTTTGGATACTACGGAAAGAAGATAGAAAACTCGGAGAATCAGACATACACTTTCTACACCAATTCCAATCATCAATAAATTCTTCTCAGTTTTTCCCACTTTTTCTCTCCTCCTAGAATCTAATTCTAGCCTCGTCATCATTCCCTTGTTCGTTCCATGTCATCCTTTTTATCTCCAAATCTCTCTTTTAAAGCTTATCTCATCCTCTTGTTCCTTATTTTCAATAACCAAAATACAAAATTTAATCTAGAACTAAAAGAACAAAACTAATAAAAATCAAATAACAGAAACAAAAGAATATTTTGTAAAAATCCCGTGTAAATAATTTGCCACAAGCATGTCAGATCAATATACCAAGAACCAGGAAGTCAAAAATTACAAAACTTAAAACAAATGCACTTTTCGTACTAAAAAAATTAAGAAGAGATTGTAAATGAATTTACAAATTTTTAGATGAATAAAAGGAAATAAGTCCCTTCCCAAATGGTTTTGTAAATTCCAATGTATTCAATTACTTGAGCAAATCAATCCACAAATTCGGTACTGATGATGCTCAAAATTGGTGTATGGTATATTCTCAATAGATTGTTTTAGAAGTGCTTATGTGACAGTCTCATTAAAGGCAATTATTTAATTTAGGTATGGTTCAGTTAGTAGGATATTGGCCATGAACCCCTCATGTGTATCTATAAATGAGGGGTTCAGGGGCTAAATTCCAGACAATTGTCTTCATAGCAGTTCCTCATAATTCAATTCTCAAATTTTCTCCTTATCAGCTTTTCTCTTCTATTTCTACAAAATTCGCTTTCACCATTTGGCACTGTCTGTGGGAACGCAAAATCTCCTCTTTACAACAAATTTCTTTGTTACTTTTGTCTTAAAAAAGATGAAGAACCGAGGTGCGAGACGTGCAGCTAGTAAGGAAGTCGAAGCATGTAATCCTTATCTTTTGCTTGAAAATGACGAGGCGGAAGACTTTGAAGCGTCAACTGAAGCACAACAGAAGTAAAATGATGGTTTGAAGTACATTGCTGATCATTTAGAATCCTTTCGAGCTTTCGTCGAGCAACGTGAGAATCAAACTTCATTTGAACCTAATCTAATCGGGCAATTACGCCCCAAGTTCAATGCAACAAATTCCTGGTCAACGACCTAGTAAACAACCGGAGAACGCTGTAAGCCCAAACGACCTCCGGCACAAGATTATGAGATCTCGCTCAAATGACAAACTGAGAAGTTGCATATAGTTACTAGCAGACCAGAGAGAATACCAATGCATGACAAGATTGGTGCACAGTCTTCAAAAAGCACAGATTACAAAGGCCCCTACTCGGCTATTTTAAAATAGCTCGAGGAGCAAAATCTCAAGAACAAAATTCAAGAAATTTTTTAAAAAAATAACCTAATGATACATGTTTCCATTCCGATGAAAGTAGATGGGAGATTTGTTCATGATCTCAATAAAGATCGAGTCTCTACCAAAGTAATTCAAGTTGCCTGACCTTGATAGGTACAAGGGTGATTCTGATCCATCCAATCATCTTCAACATATGGTAGCTGTCACTAGCCTCTAAGGCTATAGCGATGCCATCTAGTGCAATTCAAGGTCACTACTTGGCACAAAACTTTAAGGTCCTGCACAAAAATGGTTCCAAGAATTGCCTTCAAATTCATTTGCAACTTTTCATGAGCTAGAAAAGTCTTTCTTAGGACACTTCCAGAGCAAATCTATGTTACAAGAGGACACCTTACACCTCATGAACATTAAACAGAAGTCAGATGAGTCCCTTAATAAGTTTTTTTGTCGCTTCAATGGCGAAATGATTTAAATAAAAAATGTGGATAAGAAAATATTGATCGCCGTCTTCCGCAGTGGCATCTAACATGAAAGCTTTAATGTTGAACTAGCAAAGAGGATGCGGGATACTTACTCCAAACTGTTGGAGAGAGCATCAGTATTCATACAGGGCGAGAAGTCTAACATAACTAAATGAGAAATGTATGATTCTCAAAAGGAGAAGAACGCAAGAACTCCCAGCTTTTCCTCTTCTAAGAAACCAAAAGTTGTGGAAAGGTTAAACTATCCCAACAGCAGGCTTTTGGCAAATCGGATTGTTTATCTTCGAGCAATAATGTCGAGTGTCGACCTTCGAGAACAAAGGTCCTATCGAATTTATATTTTAAACCTTTAAACAGTTCAAAGAGAGAAAATTGTACTAGGTACAATACCTCAGGATCCTGGAGCCTCCTCCTCCAATACTAGCAGGACCTAATCAGAGGGATAAGTCAAAATATTATGCATTACACGGGCAACATAGTCACGACACGAAAGCGTGCAATCATTTGAATGTAGGGATTGAAAAAGCAATTCAGGAAGGGCACTTGCAGCAGTTCATCAGCCGAACTGCCATAGAATTTGCCAACAATAAGGCTAACCAAGTGCAGCCTCGACAATACCCTCCCCACCAGACCAGTCAAAATGCTCAGAACATAAATAATCCCCTAACTCAAGATGAGCAAATCCATATAGCTGCAGTAATAAATACTATACCTAGAGCACTGGTAATAGGGGATTCCAGTAATGCGAGTAAAAAATATGCGAGGTATGTACCCATAGGCAAAGATTGGGATGGGCGAAAAAAGGCTAAAACCTTTTGTGAGCCTTAGGTACACCTCGAATGATCCTATCCCCGGTCGCATGCCCTACAACAACCCTGTGGTGATTCATGTCTTGGTGGTTGGCTATGAGATGCAAAGAGTGTTTGTAGACACTGGAAATTCGGCTAACATTAATTTTTGGGATGCTTGGGAGAAAATGTACATTGATCCATCCTTGATCAAACCTTTTAACCCCCTTTGTTGGCTTTGTAGGGGACTCAGTTATGCCTGAAGGCCAAATCATGTTGAAAATAACCCATGGAACTTTCTCGAAGTATAGGATTGAGATGACTAATTTTTTTATTATAAAGAAGGACAGTTCCTATAATATGATTCTCAGTCGACCCACACAGTATACGTATAGGACAGGTCCTATAATATGATTCTTGGTCGACCCATATGGTATATGTATAGGATCCTTCCCTCCGTGTTTCACATTGGAATTAAATTCATGTTAAGGGACGGGTCAAAATGAACGGCGGTTTACAAACAGCGAAGGCTTGGGCATGCTATAAAATGTCCTTACGGTTCCAATCACAAATTATGTCTATCACAGATAAGGCATTTCTGCAAACATTTGACGTTCCATCAACTTTGGGTGTATTGAAGGAATTACGGACTGACCCAAGAAGAGAAGGAAAAGAAACAGGGTGTTCAAGGAACACATACAAGATACCAGAGTTACCTGAGCCTAAAGCAAAAGGCAAAGCTAAGATGGAGCCACAGGACAAGGTTCCCATTGAGAAAGTACCCTTGGATTCGAGCATCCCAGATAGAAAGATAAAAATTTGTGCAATTCTACCAATGGAGTTTAAAGGCCTCCTCTTTAGAATTCTTAGTGAATAAAATGATGCATTTATTTGGATAGTGGAGGATATTCCTTGCATTCCTCGAGAAATTATTGAACATAAACTCGGAGTAGATCCAGCACATAAACAAGTCAAGTAGAAAAAGCACCTCTTCGGTCTGGAGTGTAACTGAGTTATTGAAGCTGAGGTAGCAAGCTCTTAGCTGTAAAAATTATTAGAGAAGTATGGTATCCAACCTAGTTTTGTAATCTTGTCCTTTTAACTAAGCCAGATTCTTCATGGCGCATGTGCCAAGATTTTACCGATCTTAATAAAACCTATCCAAAGGATAGTAATTCTTTGCCTAGGATAGATTTAGTAGTTGATTCATTTATAAGATTTTATATTCTACATTTTTTAGATGCGTTCAAGGGATATCATCAGATATTCATAGCAAAGGAAGATGAGGAAAAAACTTCCTTCGTCACAGATTGAGGCACGTATTGTGACATTACGATACCTTTCAGACTTAAAAATGCAAGAGCCACGTATCAAAGACTCATTAATAAGGTATTTAAACCACAAACAGGTCGCAACATGGAGGTCTATATATATGATATGGTAGTGAAAAGTGGGACCTTCGAAAAAATGATAGAGGACTTGAAAATTTTTTTTGAGACATTAAGGTCTATTTGCTTGAGATTGAAGGAAGAAACCCCAAGAAATGCATGTTTGGAGTCCTCTCGAGAAAATTTCTGGGATTCATAGTCTCTCATAGGGGAATTGTGTCGAACCCGGAGAAAGTGCAGGTTATAATTGATATGAAGAGTCCCACTTCAATCAAAGAAGTTTAAAGATTAACTGTAGAATGACAGCTCTGCACCGATTCCTATCCAAACCAGCAGAAAGAGGGTTACCATTTCATCGACTTATAAAATAGACAGAGAACTTCTGATGGACAGAAGAAACTCAGAAGACCTTTGAAGAGCTTCAGAAATATTTGAATGACTTGTCGAAACTCTTGTTTCCCCATAAAAGGGAACCATTGTACTTATATATTTCAATTATAGATTCGACAATCAGCTCAATTCTTTTAAAAATTGATAAACGTAGCAAGCAATGACCCATATATTTTGTAAGTAAGGTGCTTTAGGGGCCGGAAGGGAATTACTCTCTTATAGAAAAAATTGCCTTCTCCTTAGTAATGTCGGCTCGGAAGTTGAGAGACTGATATCCACAGCCATAAAATAATTGTCCTAACAAAATTTCCCTTGCAAAATGTATTGAGCAAACCTGATACCTTGGGAAGGATGTTAAAATGTTCGGTTGAGCTATTCAAGTTTGATATTGAGTTCAAGCCTCAAACGACCATCAAAGCGCAAGTTCTAGCAGACTTCATAGAAGAAAATTATGAAACTGAAAGTAAGAATTAATCATGATAATGGATCAGCCCAAGGAGCTCCAACTAAGAGAACATCTTGCATGGGAACTTCCCGTTGATAAGGCTTCGAGTGAATCTAGAGTTGGAGCAAGCATCATAAATTAGGTCCCCGGAACAGGATCACCTAACATATGCTTTCAAGTTTGGACTTTCAGCAACTGACAATGAAGCTGAATACAAGGTACTCATTTGTGGGTTGAAGTTGGCCCACAAAAAGTGGGCTAGAATATCATGATACACAGTGATTCACAACAAGCTGCAAACTAGAGTTAGGGAAATTATGAGGCCAGTGAATAGGTGTAATTTTAATGAAGTATTTGGCCGAGGTAAAGAGTTGGATGTCAAAATTCAAAACTGTAGACATTATCAAAGTTCTATGAACAAAAAATACGGCGGTAGATGCATTATCAAAATTGGCCTCGACGGTACACTCACACCTGACAAAAGAAGTATTCGTGGAAGTGTAAGATTTCAAGTCCATTCATCCTATGGACGAAATTATGGATATCTGCAAGGAACTTGGTTGGATGGAACCCACAATAAATTACCTGAACAGTAATGAACTTCCTCAAGATTCAACTAAGGCCAAAAAGCTTAATTATAGAGCCATAAAGTATACATTAATTGATGAAATTCTCTACAAAAAAAAAAAAAAGCTTATTTGTGTCCACTATTGAGGTGCCTTGGTCCTACCGTGGCAAATTATTTGTTAAAGGAGGTCCACGAGGGCATATGTGGAAGCCATATTGGGCCGAGGAGCTTGGCTCATAAAATTTTACTCGCAAGGTATTATTTGTCCACAAATATTTAAATTCAAACACGTATGCCTTGGTTCAAAAGTATCATCAATGTCAGATACTTGCACTCATACCGCGGAGGCCGAGTTCGTCCCCAATTTAGAGTCCATGACCATTCGCCCAATGGGAAATAGACATTTTGAGACCATTACCAAAGGGAATAGGTAAGGTTGAATTTTGGTAGTAGCAATTGATTATTTCACCAAATGGATTGAAGCAGTGCCTTTAGCCTCGATTTTCGAAAAAGCAATGGAGAAGTTTTTTTGGAAGAATATTGTTTGCCGATTCAGAATCCCTTCTGTTCTTATTTCTGACAATGGAAAACAATTTAAAGAGGAACCTTTCAAGAGCTTTTATAGTAACCTCGATATAAAACAATACTTCACTTCAATGGCACATCCGAAAACGAACAGGCAAATAGAAGTTTGCAATCGAACCCTTCTTATGGGACTCAAGATCCGGTTGGAACGAGACAAAGGTGCATGAGTTGATGAACTGCCTGGTGTCTTATGGGGGTCATATAGAATCACTCCCCGAATGGCCAATGGACACACATCCTTTAGCTTGGTCTATGGTACCAAGGCCGTTATTCCTGCTAAAATTGGTTTACCATTAGCTGGAGTAGCATTGTGTGACTTGAGACAAAATGAAGACGACCTTAAGATCAGTTTGGATCAATTCGAAGAAAGAATATGAGATGCATCTCTTCAGGAAGCCAAGTACAAACAAGTCATGGCTCGACATTATAATTCCAGGATTAAACATAGATACTTATGACATAGATATTTGGTGCTTCGGAGAAATGAGGCAAGCCGAGTTGAAAGAACGAAAAAGTTAGATCCGAATTAGGAGGGACCTTATTGTGTGACAGAGACTCATAAATCGAGCTATTATAAGCTCGTGGATCTGAAAGGAAATCTTGTTTCCAAATTGTGGAACATCGTAAACTTGAAGAATTATTCTCAAGGAATCTAATAAACTTCCTTTTTCACGAAAATAATTGATTCTTGGAGAAGTGTATGATATTTTAAAATGTATATATATAGGATGGTTGAGACCTTGTGGTCTTCCCTGTCGAACTGCTCTGACCCGCCGATGTGCTAATGAGGTTCACATTAGGTTCAATATATATATTAAAAGGAAAAGCAAATGAAATAAAAGAACGCATGAGTTTTAGGAGGACTGAGACCTAGTGGTCGCCCCATGAGAAAGACGAATCGCTCCGACCCGCCGATGTGCTAAAGAGGTTCAGACTAAGCTCAACATAAAAAAGAAAGAGAAAATTAGGAGGGCTGAGACATAGTGGTCCTCTCTCAAGAAAGTTAAATTGCTCCTACCCGTCGATGTGCTAAAGAGATTAGGGCTAGATTCATTATAAAAAAGAAAGAAAAAGTTAGGAAGGCAGAAACCTTGTAGCCTCCTCAAGAAAGACGAACCAATCTGACTCGCAGAGCTGCTAAAGAGATTCGGATCAAGTTCAAAGAAAGAAAAATCAGGAAAACGCAAGTATTCAAGTGCAAGTGTTACTCATTTTGATGAGACTTTGAGTGTGAAAACACAAGTGTTGCTCACTTAACAATTCCCGCATGCAAAACTTAAAAATTAACCTAAGTGTTATCATTAGTTTGAAAGTACTTACATCAATTGAATTAGTAGCTTCTGAATGTTTGTTATCTTATATCCTTGGTATTTAGTGTATCTGGCATAAACTTAAGGCATGAAAACAACAAATTGAGTAGGGAAAAATGAAAAGGCAATAAGGTGCAAAAACCCAAATTTTATTAATAGATGAAGATCTAACTATTACAAGCAAGTGTTACAAAGAAGCCTATATTTGTGCACTAGAGGGTCTAGCAGATGAAATGGAAGTTGGATCAACAGTTTCATACTCGGGTTTAGAAGTAGCAAATTCTGGCTCATTATTTTCCGAGGTCTTAGCTTCGGGAGCCTTGGGGATAGGTACTTGGGCCTTGAATTATGTTTGAAAATTATTGATGACCTCTTCGGTGACTGAGGCATCATAAGGTAGACCCCTGTACAGATGTTGGGTTATTTACCAAGTGATCACATGCCATGGTGAAGACCTTCTAGGTAAATGCCTTTAACTTTGCTTCGGCCTCTTCTGAGATGACGAATGCATTTCTTCCTCAAATTAGAAGCTCTTTCTCTCAAGAATTGAATTTCACCTTAACAAATTCAACTTTTCTTGAAGTTGAAGAATCTTTTTTTCCTAATCGACAATCTTCTTGTCTCTGTCATCGATATCAACTTGAAGAGTCTTCTTCTCCATTTCGGCTTGGTGAAGTTTTTCTCTCACCATGTCTAGCTCAATTCTCCACTCATTGTACTTTTTACCCGCCTGTATGTTACACTTCAGCTCATTGTTCTTTACTACCTCTTTCACCTTCTGGCTGCCTTCAGTCTTAGCATGAGCCACCTCCTGCTTCACGAAGTTTATGGTGGAGTTGAAGATGGCCTCCCGCTCAGCAAAATAAGTGAACAAGTTAAGATCTTATGAATAATCAAAGCATACAACTTTGGGAACAAAGATAAAAAGGGAATCAATTTACTTACATTCATCAATCTGACATGTAGTTCGTCTAGCCTCTATTGGGGTATGAGCTTCTTGACATAAGCTACATCCCGAGGCAAGCTTATGAACTTTGCCTACTCCCGAGTCACCCTGGCAAATTGCGATCTATCGTTAATCTCGATGGAAGGGAAAGGTCAGAATTGGGTACTTCTCGAGGTGGAAGGGCTCGGGAAAGAGTCAATCGCACCAAGAGAGATCCCTTGACCTAGCCAACCTCACTTCCTCCTCGGGGCTGTACTTTCTACCTCCTAAGAAGTTGAAACAGATAAAAAAAGATTAGTCAAAGGTTCATGGGGGTGGTGCTATAAAAAGCAATAATAAAGGGTGTAAGGAAAACAAGGCTTACCATAGGTAGTGAGGAACTATTTGCTTAAAGGAATATTCCAAGCAACTTTGCCAAGAACCCTTACAACTGTGGTTGTACCTGCGGACCTTGGTGGAGAAGGGATTAAGGCTAGGGTGGAGCTTGAAGGGGAAGGAGTAGCCTCTAGGTACGGAAGCACTGACTTCTCTACTTCTTTTCCTAGTAACCAGGACCATTTCAAGCTTTGCTCGGGGGGCCAGTTGAATAGATAGGATAACTACTTGGTTTTTACCCGAGCCTTGCAGAGTAGGGCCCACCTCTGATGTAATGTCTAGCCAGTCCCCGGGGCAGCACCAACACTGGCCGAAGTGGCGCTTGTTGTGGCGGATAAGGATCTGCTACCAGATGAGGACGCGAGTTGGCTGGAGGAACTAGCACCGGTCGCAGGAGTAATTGAAACCAGTCCTCTCAAGATTGTTTGAGCTATATAGAAGAAAATGATAATTAGATTGGATGTAAAAAAAATGGAAAGATGAGGAAAAAAAGATAAGAGACGAAGATTTTTACAACCTTTATGAGGGTCGTAATCCTCAGGACTGCTGTGTATAAGAAATAATCCAGTTCAGGCCAAGATGTTATTAGAAAGGATGGCTAGTTGGTTGTGAAAATTTATTCTAAGAAGTTAGACTCAATGAGCATCTTAGCTTTATCGGAGTCCGGGGGGAGGCATTCTTGGCCTTTAAATTTTCTTTAATGAGGTTCCAGGAACCTTAGGGCATGGGAGGATATAAGTAGTGAATAAAGAAAAAGATTTCATCTAGTCATGAATTGAAGAAGAGTTGTCCGAGGTAAGCTATGTGCCCGGAGCGGGGGGCAACATAAAATAACCCCTTTAAATGGAAGAGTTTTAGCATCATCCTAAAAGTTTCTAAGAAAAAGGGAATGTCGTATAATATACATACAAAAGAGAAGCCAGGAATAAATCGGATAGCGCTAGTGTCAGTTAGGATATACTAATATCCCAATAGTCAAAAAGTTGAATTGAGAGGGAAGCTATAAGGAGCCTCAGCCCTATCTCAGGTTGCTCCTGGTAAACAATTAAATAAACAGGAAGTGGCATGTGACCTCGGTCCTCGGGGGTAGGGAATTTGATGTGCACATCTTTGGGAATTGGTACCTATCTCTAAGGTATTTTGATATCTTTAGGTTCGAGGATATTAGGGAAATTTTGGGTTTGAATGTCGGAGTAGTCATTGTAAGGAGGTTCGGAAGAAGGCAGTTCGTTTAAAAAACTTAAGGGAACTACGACTAGAAGAGATTCGTCAAAAAGTTTTAGCATTCAAGTCTATTTCGTTCATCAGGGAAAAGGGTTGAGGAGTTCTTATGAGTGAAGAGGGAATAAACGTACCAGCCATTGCTCCTTGGAAAAGAAGAAGAGAAAACTTGAGAGAAACTTAAAAAAACTTGGACGTTGCTTGAAAAGGTGTGGCTAATGGTGTTCGGTTTGATGATAGGCGATGACAGCCAACCGGGAAGCAAAAATTTGCAAGATGTGGAGGAATGGAGGTTGCACATGGAGTTGTTTGCTCAGAGAAGGAGAAGGAGTGTAGGAAGAAGGATGGGAGAATTTTGCAAAAGGGAAAAAAGTAAAGTAAAAATGAAGGAAAGAAATGAGACTTCAGAATAAAGGGACATATAAAAAATAGTGCACGGTTTTTGTTTGGATTGTGGCCTAGTTAGGGGAAAAATAAAAATTTTTGCCTGAAATTGGGGGGAAAACGGAAAGCTAAAATTCACTTTGAAATTAAAAATGAGGTTGTCATTGAGAAGAGGCAATAAAGGTAGGCAAAGAAAATGAAGTGTTGTGCAGTAAATAATGGTGCAACGCAGTAAATGTAGTAATGATGTATGGGCACTTAGTGAATCGTAGGCATTATAGGGGAGTAATCATTACGGAACAGCAAGATTTATGGGGAAACTCGCCATTATGGAAAAAAAAAAGAAAAAATTTTGGGTTCCATATTAAAAGGCATAGAAAGGCTCGGGGTTCATATGAGTTCTAGCTCGAGGAATACGTTCCTCTGTTCGACACATCACAACAAGAGGAATCAAACTCCGGCATTATGATTTGGAAAAAATTGTAGGGAATTTTGTTGATTATCATCGGCTTGACCCCAATCCCGAAGTTCGGCACTAAGTCGAGGGAACTAACATCAATTGATGATGCTCAAGACTGGTGTATGGCATATTCTCAATAATTATTTTAGAAATGGTTACGTGGCAACCTCATTAAAGGCAATTATGTAATTTAGGCATAGTTTAGTTAATAGGATGTTGGTCATGATCCCCTCATATGTATCTATAAATAAGGGGTTCAGGGGCTAAGGTTCATACAATTGTCTTTATAGCAGTGTCCTCATAACTTAATTCCTAAATTTTCTTCTTATTAGCTCTTCTCCTTCCCTCTCTACAAAATTCACTTTTATTAGGTACCAAAATAAGCTATAAATTAAAGAACATTAATTATTCAACCACTGCTTATACGACTTGTATCTGAGTTTAATCTATCTTAAATTTCCTTTGGTATTGTATAGAAGTTAGGAAGGGAGAGAGATCTCTTCTGTGAGAGAGTTTAGATTAGCTCGACGAACATGGCCACAAAAACGATACATCTAAAAACCAAATGTAAATCTCATATTAAAAACTACAAAAGACAATTTTTTTCATTTTTTATCTAAAATACTGATACAAAAATGAAGAATCAAAGAAAAAAAAAAAAAAAAAAGCAAATTTTTTAGAGCTTACAAGAAATATGTTAGGCCAAAATATAGTCATTGAAACCTTGTTCACCCCTATTAATTGCATACTGATTTTTGTGTATTGAAACATATTTCGTTTGCATCCCCAAACATGGCGATTACATTTTGGAACATATATATAGCTAATCGTTATTGAGATGATGATACTTTGTTTCTTTTTCTTTTTCTACTCCCTCTGTCCTATTTTATTTGTCTCTCTTTCAATTTTATTTTGTCCCAAATTTTTTGTCACTCTTTAAAATGGCAAATAAATAAAGGATAATTTATCTAATTTACCCATCATATAAGTTCCAAAAATAGAGTATTAAAGTTATGTTTCAACATTAATTACTCCCAAATTATTTCAAATTTTGAAACCCCAACACCAATTAACAAATTTTGTATTTTAATTAAGGGATAATAATCGAAAAATTCTTCCATACTATTTAGTCAAATATAAACTATTCTTAAACTGTGTATAAAACTGATTATGCCAAATAAAATTGGATGGAGAGAGTATATGTTTCTTTATTTTTTTATTTTTTTATTGAGAAAATATGAAAATATCTTTAAATTTACCTAATTAGGACTATTCAATTTTGAATTGTGAATAATAGTTCTAGAAAGTGGAACAATTAATTTTCTCTAGTCACTAAAAATTCTAACATTTATTATAAATATAATAATATCTACTATCATTTACCAATTACCTTATTTAATAATCAATATCTATACCATCTAATAAAGCTTGAGACTTAAATGGTGTGATGTTATTATTTAAACTTCCTATTTAACCCTTACCTCAAAAGCTACAATTGACCATCCAAGAAACAAAGAAAAGTAACAAAAATCCACCAAAAAGAATAGGGACATGTGTGTGCAAATAAGGATTCATGCGGCAGGAAGGATTTGTGGTGGGTGCTATTCAATTACTTCATTCTCATTATAATTATCTACTCCACTACACTCCAAACTCTCCCACTCCTTTACAGCCAATCAATTTCACAATCACAACTCCCATATTTTCACATACTTAACTACCTAAATGTGTTGATTTATCCAACTAAACAACAACATACCCTCTCTTTAAACAATACGACTCATCAAACTTTTCTCTCTGTAACTATTTACAAAAGTAATCAAACTTTTTATTACAGCAAATTTCTATTACAACACATCCTACAATTTTGTTTCTATCGATAAGCAAATTTTTTGTTTACTTACATTACTATTAAACTTATTTCTACTACTGTAAATTACCATTTGACCATTTAAACTTATCTATAATCATGTTTGTTAAACTCATATATTTTTTCGTGATAGGGAAGATTGGAGATTATGGAATATTAGTATAGAGAGGATCACTAATATATGTTATTTGTAGTTTATTCAAATTCGTATTTGCATCTGGTAAGAAAATTTTAATAATTACATTAAATTTAATAAAACCTCATTAATCTTGTACTACCTATATTATTTTTTTAATATTTTGAATAATTTTCTTTAACATTTCTACTACCTTTTCCTTCTTTATTTGTTTTTTTTTTTTGGAAATATAATCATGTTTGTTAACTACTACATCAACAAACTCATTTTTTTTTTTCGTGGTAGGGAAGATTGGAGATTATAGAATTTCAACATGGAGAGGATAACTAATATATTTTATTTGTAGTTCATTCAAATACGTTTTTGCATTTGGTAAGCCAATTTTAATAATTATATTAAATTTCATAAACTCATGAATCCTGCACTACCTTTTTTTTTTTTTCTATTTTTTATGTCACTCCTATTCGTCAACAGCTTTATTCTCGGAATCGTCAATTTCAGTGGACTTTTACTATAAATCACACAATCTAGACCACAATAATTAAATCAACATGTTTAAATATGTACGTAACTATTTCAAGAGTTGGATTCCTTTTCTATCCAAAATAACCTTTTTTGTTTTTTTTTTAATATTTTTTATGTCACTCCTTGATTTTTTTTACTTGGTAAATTTCTTACATTTTACTCTTGGAAAGGCAATCCAACAGATTCAAGAACCATGATTATGCAAAAATTGTTCCTATTACAGTTGTCTACTACATGTATATTAAACAATTAAAAACCTACGATTTTTTTCATTTTTAAGGATAAAAATGTAGAAATGATAAAGAAATCGATACAAATTCATGAACCATGATTATGCAGCAATTGTGCCTATTACAATTGTGTACTACATTAATAGTAAACATTAAATAAGCTACGAATGAAATTTTTTAAGACATATAAGTGGAGAAATGATAATACTTGGAGATTAAATAATTTAAGAAAATTGAATAACATCTTTCTTAATCAATTATTATAAGGCAGGCTCACAAATTCTATCCTATTTCCACTTCCAAACATCTTTCTTAATCAATTATTGTAAGGCAAGCTCCGGAATTCTATCCTATTTCGACTTGCAAGACTATTGGCTCAGTCTTACTAATGCCAAAATTAATCCTAAAATAAATTACCACTTCACTATATGTACTTTCACATTAATACTCACAATCAATAATATATCATTAAGATGAATTACCTAATTCATGGCTTCACAATTATTCATAGTATGTTTTCATTATTTTTAAACTAGAAAAGAGGAAGCGATGAATTACGCTTTCCAAGTTCAGCATGAAATTTGATGAAGATAAGAGATTAAATTGATCAAAAAATAAAAGTATGAATTAAATTATCAGAAAATAAAGTTTGTAGACTAATTTTGTTTTACATCTTCTATATATTAAGGGTGAATAATTTGGGGACTAATTCTATTTTACTGAAGGTGTTTCGTCCCTTACTAGGGGTATAAAGATAATTCCACTCTTGAGTTTTTGAACTGTGTGTTGCTGCAAAAAGCCTTTCTCACATGTTTGTTTGCTTTTTCTGGTTGATAACACTGCCTTGATCTGTCTTATTTATCCTTCAACTTTTTTTTTTTTTTTTGCGCCTAAGGCTTTTAGGATGGGCTTTATTGGCTTTTCGACTAACCTCTTTGCCATTTTTCTCTTCTGTGTTGCCTTGCCCTGGTTATGTGATAACCATTGGAGGATTTAGGGTGGGAATCTATTATTATATTAAATTTATGTAAATTTTTAGTTTTCTATCCCCACCAAAAGTACCAAATAATGTATTTTTTTTCTCTATAATTAATTACTGGGCAGGGCACACTCAATGTGCCTGTAAAAATTTTAAAAAAGGTGGAAGTTAAGAAATGAAAAACTAATAGAATGGTAGTTTAATTAGTGGTAGTTATCTTTATTGATAGGTAATTTTTTTTTTTTAATTTTTAATATCCTTAACATTAGGAAGGAATCTAAAGAGAGAAACCACCACACCAAGTTGGCTCTCCCTTTATATATAGTAAGACTAGCATAGCCTGACCGGACAATGCACGGCCAATGCCCATTATTATTTCTAAGTGGATAAAGCAAGCTCATGAGTAAGATGAGGTACGGATTTTGCAATTCCAATGTCCAGTGGTAGTATTGATCTGTTCTAAGATCAATAGTCCAAGCTTTCATGTTGAACATAGTACAAATAGAAAGCTATAGATCAATGAATGCATAATCAACAAGAAATATTCAATGCAATTCCACATTCTAACTAGTTATAAAAGTATCTATCAGCCAATGCATTGACAAATGGATTTATGTTGGTCTAATTTTAAGTAACTGTAAAATGAGAACATCAATTAGAAATTGATACAAGCATGTCTATGAGTTCTATCAATTAGAACTTGTAGCAGTTCCTTGCGTTAATAGATGCCGATATGTAAGTGCTAAATTGTATAGCTTTGAAAAACATGGGCAACAAGACCTTTTATTCGTGGATAGCCCAAACATAATTTAATTGCTTTATTGTGTAGCCTTTATCATACAACTTAGTATTCGTCTTATGGTACATTAAACCTAATTAGTTCCAAACATAATAGTTAATAATATGAAAGCAAGATACAAAGAGACAGGATATGGCATTATTAGTATGCAATATGTCAATTTGATTGGTGTATATATTGGTTTATGAATATGGACATAATCCTTTTCAAAGACTGAGAGACTTCTCCATACTGATTATGTTTTCTCTAGTAGGCGGTAGGAGCTGCCTGAACCTCTATAAGCTTTCATTTGGACCAAGTGTTTTTGTTTATCTTTGTTTGTATTGTACCTATAAATTTAGACTAAAGTTAGATTTGATGGCTGGTACAAAAAAATGCCAATTTCTAGATCTTGTTACCACTATTTCAGCTACATCTCTTCTAGCAGTGGAGGACTCAACTCCATCTCTTCTTGTTATAAGTGACAAAGCTACAATAAAAATGGGAATTTATTAGATATTCAAATAAAGTTCATGGCAGATAATGAGGACACTTATGTTTTGTTTTTGAATAGTTGTATCATTTGGAATATGTACTTTAAATCTAAATCTTGTTGAATTTTACTTCTAAAGCTCATTAGCATGGAAATTATATATCATAAGCATATAGATAAAACTTGTTTTCGAAACACAGGGAATTCGAATTCCCGTATAACCTTCTAATAATCTTGCCCTGTTAAAATGATAGCCAATATAAATGAACTTTAAAATTGGTAGGACCAGGAAAATAGAACAGATAAAAGCAATAGATGTTTATCTAGATATACAAAGAAGAATTGAAAAGTTTATGAAAAGAGAAGAAGAAGAAGTGGTATTTTAAAAATGAATCTGTCCTTCGAGCTCGCGATCTCAAAATTGAGATCGCGATCTCAAACTCGAGATCGTGATATCATCAACTTGGTGCAAAAATAGCCTTTGTAGAAGCTTTGAGTCCAGATCGCGATCTCAATTTTGAGATTGCGATCTCAACCAAATGACCATTCTGCCCTCCAGAAGTTTGAGTTTGAGTTTGAGATCGTGATCTCGAGCTCAACTTCTTCAAAGTAAATTTTTCACATTTAGTCGAAATTGATCTACTCTTAATCACTTTTTTCCATTTGAAAGGACAAACCTACAAACAAAAATTCACAAGTTAGGATAACAATTTTCACTCATTCTTTAGCACCATTTATTCAACTGAATGAAACTTAGATTTTTATCTAAAATTCTAATCTAATTAATCTAAACTAAAACACATACTAACAGAAAGCAAAAACAACTAAATGAAAAACTTGGGTTGCCTCCCAAGAACTGCTTTTTATAGTCACTAACTTGACTATGGCATGGACTTCATTCCAAGTAATTAAGGATGATTGACCCTCTTTTTCCTTCTAGTTTCCACGGAAAAAGTTTGATCCCCTTTTTCTTCATGATTAAAGCTTGATTTTTGGATTTTCCTTCCACAAGTCCTTTCTTTCTAGCCTTAGCCATCGCTAGTGCCCCAATTAACATTTCCAATTATTTCTCAAACCATTTTCTTTTCTTTTTGTGCCTTCTCAATTTCTTGACATCACCATTTCGCTTATTCTTTGCAAAACTCTCTTCATCATTCGTCAACGCACATCCCTTATTGGTGTGGTTTTTCCTTCAATTCATTTCTCGGATCTTCTTTTATTTCTAAACTTGCTTGAGTAAATTGTCTTGGTTAACTTCATGTTGCTCTTCATTTGTCCTAGCAAGGAAAGAATTAAGAGATTGGTTAGCACATTTCTCTTCAACAAAGAGAATATTTTCATTATATTCAAACACATCAAATTCAATTGATTCATTTTCAACTCGTAAGACCAACTTCGCACTGTTCACATCAATTAATGTATGAATAGTTGACAAGAAAGGCCTCCCAAGAATCAATGGAATCTCACTCTCTTCACTCGTATCTAGCACAAAGTAAACAACGGGAAATACCAACTTTTTAACTTGTACAAGCACATCCTCCAACAAACCATATGGTTTCCTTTTGGATAAATCCACCAATTGGAGTGTGATATTAGTTGGCTTGTTGATCCCTAATTTGTCATAGATGGCCTTTGGCATGATATTTATGCTTGCCCCCAAATCACAAAGTGATCGATGCCACGTGGAATATTTTTCCTCCAACATTCACCGGTATCATAAAACTACTGGGAAATTTGAGCTTAGGGGAAAACCGCCTTTGAACAATGGCACTACATTGGGCATCAAAGCATACTTTCTCATCATCATCCCAATTTCACTTCCTTGCCAAAAGATCCTTCAAGAGACGAGTATAGTTGGGCATCTTGGTGAGGACATCAATCAAAAGAATGTTGACATTAATCTTGTTCAACATATCCAAGAAATGGGTGAATTGCTTCTCTTTTTCCTTCTTCCTTGGAGCAATGAGTCTTTGAGGGTATGGCACTTTTATTGATGGATCTATCTTTAAAGGTTCCTCCACATGCTTCTTCTTGGATACCTTGATCTCATTGTTTTGCTCCTTCTTGGCTTCATCATCAACCACTTCCCTTTCATTCTCAACTTCCTCGAACTTTTGTTCCTTGCTTCCTTCCTCCATTTTTTTCTTCTTCTTAGATTCAACCAATTTATTTCCATTCCATAAGGTTATGGCGTTGATTGCATTACTCCTTGGGGTTTGGAATAGTATCACTCGAAAATGCCCCAATAGGTTTGTCATTATTCAACCTTGCCAATTGCCCTAATTGAATCTCCAAATTCCTTGTAGATGCCTTCAAGTTCTCATAATCCCTTTTATGCTCTTCCATTTTCCTATCCAACTCTCATTCTCAAGTACTCGGCTTCTCTTTTCCATCATTCTTCACCCAAACTCTCTCTTGGAGCATATTGATCGTGATGCATGGGTTGGGAATAATTTGCATAACGGAAAGAAGGTCTTTGTTGTTGGTTTTGAAATGAAGGGTTGGGAAAATTTCTTTGATGTGGCGGTTGATAAGGTCTAGGTGAGGAACTTGAGGCTTGAGTTTGTTGGGCATTTTGAGGTAGGGAATTTGGTTGGTAAGGAGGATTCGATTGGTTGTTGGTGTTACTCCATGAGAAATTTGGGTGATTCTTCCAAGAAGGATTGTATGTGTTCCCATAAGCTTCGGATTGGTTCCTCCTTATTGGAAATGATGATTGATTAGCCACATAATCGATTTGCTAATTAGCTCCATATGGCATCTCACATTATCCATTTGCATGGCTGCCTCCACAAAAATCACATGTCATACTTGGTTGAGTTGGAGAAGAAGACATAGCATTTACACTACTAGGATTCCCTAGGTTCTCCAATGCCTTTGCCATGTTGTTCATCACACTCATGAACATGCTTTGTTGTGCCAAAAGGGCATCTTGCTTGTTTAGATTCAATGCTCCACTATTTGCATTGGCCTAATTAGCTTGGTATTGAAACAGTGGTAGAGTTATCGGTCTACGATAGTAGTGATTGTATGCCATCCTATTTAATAACTCTTGAACTTCTTCCGGAGTCTTATATGAGATAGAGCCATTGGCGGAGGCATCTACGATGGATTTCGTCCCTTGAAGTAAACCATCATAAAAGGTTTGGATTTGAAACCACAAGGGAATGGTGTGATGAGGACATTTTCTTAGCAACTCTTTGAATCTTTCCCAAGCTTCCCTAGGCTTTCACCAACATCTTATTTGAATCAGGTAATTTCATTATTTAATTTAGCAGTTCTTGCGGGTGGAAAGTACTTCGCCAAGAACTCTTGAGCAAGTTGGTTCCATGTGGTGAATGTTTCTTGGGCATGGGATTGTAACCATTACTTTGCCCTATCACGAAGATAAAAAGGAAACACCCTCATCCGCATACAATCCGGGTGTACTCCATTAAACTTGAATGTGTCCAGAACATTTTCAAAATTCTTGAGATGTGTATAGGGATCTTCATTTGGTCCACCTCCGAACATGGCATTGGCTTGGATAGGACGGGCTTGATTTCAAAATTGTTAGCTTGCACGGGCATCCGTACAATGCTCAAGCTCGCCCCATCAAAATTGGGTAAAGCATACTCCCTCAATGGCCTTCCATTCCCATTTATGCCATTACCATTCTCGTAGCCACCAATCCCATTATTTTCAACAACCTCTTCTTCATCATTTTCATCACGTTCAAATTCCCTTGATGTGTATTAGCATTTCCCATCCCTATCCTTTTCTGCTCTTGTCGTACCCTTCTCAACCTTTGAATTTCTCTTATCTCTTTCTCCCGTTCCTTGTCTAATCAAATGAATGGCTCTTGAGCTCCTCTTACCATGCACTACACAAAACCAAAATAGTCAATTGAAGTGCCAAGTCAATTCCGCAAGAGAACCAATAAACATAATAATTCACAAAATTAACAACTAAACTAAACTAAAGTGCTTAATCTAAACGAACCATAAAGCACTTGATATTGCCAAAAACTGGAGACAATCCCTACAACGGCGCCAAAAACTTGATTGCTTCGTTAGGTAGAATTCAACTTTGAAAGGACAAACAAGCAAGAATTAACCACACTAATTCACTATATTCTACCTAACTTCTGTAAGTATATGGAGTTGATAGTGGTATAGGATGAGAGGGTATCATCCCACAAGGATTGTTGGAAGGCAATTGCCAAGATTTACGGATATTTGTGTAGTTAAGCAAAATCAAACAATGGATGATAAAACTATTCTAATAAAGACCATAATTAAATGAAAGCAATGAAAACTTAATTTTAAGCTAGATTGACTAAAAAGCAAGTAAGTGAAAATAACCAATTACGATATTTAGAAACTAATTAATCTATTCTAGTAAAAGAAAGTAAAGGAAAGCATTTAATTATAACCAAAATTAACTAAACTATGACTAAAATTAAAAGAAACCTTAAAGATTAAAAGCAACTATTTCTAAACTAGAATTTGGAAAGAGTAAAACTTGGAATCTAAGTATTTTTTTGGATTTTTGATAAAAACAGAGAAAGTCCACTAGGAATTAAATAGAAATTAGTGCAAGAAATTTAGAAAGTCCACTAGGAACCCTAATTTTCCTAACAAACCCTAGATTGCAAGATAAGAAATTCTTACTAAATTGGACTAGAAAGTAAGAAAAAATTATATCTACATGAAACTTGCGATTAACCCACTAACGATTATCTAATCAAAATTCAAACTTGACAAGAAACTAAAAGAAGATCTAAGAGACAATTAAAAAGAAAATTCTATTAAAGAAGAAAACTTGGGGTTCAAGATATCCTAAATTATCCTAAAATCTACTAACTATCTACAACTATTCCTACTTTTTTTTCACTTCCTATTTTTAAGTAGCTTAAATAGTGTAATGTTACACAAGGCAAAAATCAGGAGTTGTTGGCTAAAAGTTTACAAAATTGCTCTTACAACTTAACCCTCTACAAGTCGAGATCGCGATATGGATCATTTGAGATCGCAATCTCGACTATAAAGCATTTAAGACATTTTCCCGAATCAAAATCGCGATATGGAAAGTTTGAGATCGCGATCTCGACTCTGTTCATTGATTCTTCATTTCTTCTATTATTGCAATTTGGTCCTTTGAGTTTTGTTCATTCCAGCTTCCAACCTCTAATTTTTGACCTGCATAATATTAACACCATTAAGTAATTAATTAAACTAGCGAATATTAATAAAAACTTATCATATTTAATCAAGAACAGAAATACAAACACATATGCAAGAAATTAACTAAAATCTTCAATTACTTATCCAAAGTTTGGGATTTGAACTATCAAAATGCTATAATTTAGAGAAAAATAACTCTAGTTTACTAGAGTTATCATATACGAGTGCTTGCGAATGCTTACATCTAATTGTGATTGTGGCTTAGTCGATATAAAATTTGTAACAAATGCTAAAACTTGGTCAATATAAATTATGAAATAGACATTTACTCGAACTGATATAACAACATTTATATTCTTTTTATTATCCACAAAAATTATTCCACACTACAATCATAAGCTCCTCACCTCCATTTTATCTATAACACAAACAAAATTGATAATTCCACAATACAAACATAAGCTCCTTACCTTCATTTCATCTGCAATACACAAACAAAAAACATTAATGTACTTAAAAGTAAAAAAAAAAAAAAAATACATTTGTTACTAATAATTTATAAACCTTATTGCTAAATTTTTTGTGACATTATATTTATATGTCTTTTTTACATATATATACAAGATTTTCAATTTGTTAATACCTTCAACATTTCTTCAACTTTGAGTTACTAATTACACATACATTGCCTCCTAACACAATTCAATGACTACTAAGTGCAAAAATCTTCGAGGATGGATGTGTTATTAGAGTTCTATTTTAAGGTTGACTTTTGTTGGGTCAAATTTCTAAAATGAGAATCCGGAAGTACCCTATGGGAAAGAAAATGAAGAACTGATATTGAGATAAATATATTATTGAAATATCAAGATGGTACCGCTTTTGAGGATAATGGACATGATAAATTTAATATGGCATAACAAAGGCATAGCTTACTGTTTTTTTTTTTTTTTTTTTTTTTTTGGAATAAATAGTTTTGAAAAATTAATGGATTTTGATATAATACTTTTGATTACGATATTTTGGATCTTGAATAATTTGTAAATGACATGATAGTCTGTATATGAGTAAGAGTTTGTTTCGCAATTGAACTTAAGTAATGTTTAATAAGTTTTGTATACGAAATTAGTTGGACTTTTGTTAGTTTTTTCTATATCGAGATAAGTGATTATTATCCCTTTATAGTTTCTAAAAATATTTTTGCCTAAAATGTTACTTTTTTAAAAAGTATTATTTTATTATAAAATTAGATCATATACAGATACGTGACTTTGTTTTTATATTATGAACTTATATATAAGTATACATGATTATTTTTTAACTAAGGTTGCTTGACCTTTTTATATTTATTGAAAATAATGGACAAAGATTCTTAAGAGAATCATGAATAGTTGGCAAGGACTATAGTTTTTCTTTTTGTCCAGATAATGTAAGATCTAGTATTCTATTTCTGAGTCAATGTAAGATTTGCAAGATCCTTGGCAAACTTTTCTAGCGGGTTTCTTAGTACTAGAATGAGTTCAATAGTTTGATGTTAGCATGTTTATTTTATAAGCCTATAATGAATCTTGTGTGAACTTTCGAATTCTAATTATGGACTTCTGATTCTAACATTATGATTCTGATTCTGTTTTTAAATTCCTAATTCTAAAATTGTGATTCCAATTCTGATTTTAAACTTCTGATCTCTGCGAAATTTATTTTGTAAATTTTTGATATAATGCTACTTGCGCTAAATATATGTATGCAGGGTTTTCAAAAGGATTTTTGAAAAGAAATTTTCTTCCTATTGTATGAAATAAGATTTTGTTATAAATATGCATTAACATTTTTTTGAAATGCTTCTATGTGAGTGTTTGACATGTTTATTCTAACTTATGAGAAAAGTTAAAAGGAGAAAAATGATATGGTATTACCCAAATGAATTAAATCTTGTCGTTTGGAAAGAAGAAACTAGAAAAAGAAAGGCCATAGAACTCAAAGAAAGATGAATTGAAAAATAAATGACAACTTTTTTTGGGAAAAGAAAAAGATAAATTGACACGCAAGCATTAAATCAAATTAAGATGACTTTACAACACAACAACTGTATATATATATATATATATTATTTAGGTCGAGCTTGAATTGGACTGAACTTAACAAAACTTTAACTCAATTCATTTTAAAATCGATTTAAAATTTAAGCCAAATTCAATCCAACTCATTGTAATAATAGACTCGCTCCAATTTTAGTGGGCCAAACTTGGGCCGGCTCATCCCCATTGCAGTCTTAAGATTGTTCACTAATTGTGAATTTGAATACCACACAAGCTTAAATCTTACCTCTCTCATTTTTATTTTTTTTGGTGTGTGTCAGTTGTTAGGAAGTAAAGAAATTTTAATTTAGTTCGAGTTTCAACCAAATAGTTAAGTGAAAATGATCACATCTGCATACCAGAGCCTAAACAAGATAATTGCACGTTTAACTAATTGAAATCTAGGATCACAGAATACTAACACTACAAGTCTACAAATAAGAAAAACAACCGAGCAAACTTCCAAAAACTAAACTTACACACAAACGTAAAACATTCTTATCATAGAAGAAGCAGCAATTTGAATTAGTGCAATTTCAACAAACAAACTAAACAAAAGGTAAAGAAACTACCGTAGACCCAAAAAAATAAAAATTAATAATTTACCTTAGTTTCAGAAAAGGAAAACACTTCAATTATTTATTTACCTCTGCAGTGATGTCAAAAGTGAAAGCCAAGAACATTCTTCTAAAATCCAACCAAAATATCATCATTTAATGGCCAAATTTGTTTTCCTTGATTGTGCTGATAACTGTTGGATCAGACTCGTGATTTAGCCGTTCATTTATATCAGTTTAATGTTTGCACTCATCAATTCTGGACTTGGTTACTAATTTGTAAATAATGATGATAAAAGGACTTGATTTCCTTTTGAGTGCAATCCAGTAATCAGTTGAGCAGGGGCCTTATATTTCAAACTTCATGCTTTAATTATGAACGTGCATATGATTAGATTCAAGATTAGATTAATCCTTAATACTGTAAACTATTAAATAGATTGTTCCACATGAAAGTTTATCATTATTTGTTGGCTGTATGATTATTTGACGGTTTTACGGTAAATTGAATGTAAATTGTCTAATGTTTTCACAGTGTAATATTTGCTGGGATATAGTTTACTTTTTAAAAAAAAATGGATAAATTGACTCTCACTATTCATTAGAACTTTAGTAGGATTTGCCCAAAGGTAAATTATATATTCAATGAATTGTGAGAATTATGGAGACAAAAATTAATATTTTGTTGGATATATCTGAATGTCCTAAGACAACATGTGTATTTGATGAAATATTTTATTTGTCTATTGAGTTTAAAAGCATTTAATTTATGATAGTATATCATAATATCTACCCAAAGGAGAGCTATGGTATACTTGATTGCTTGGTCATCTGAATTCCTAAAGCAAATTCAATATTTTGAGCATTTATATATTTTATTTTGCAGACATTTCGCTCCATTCGCATGCTTCATCTGTTGCCGTATTCAATGGTTTGAACTTCTCCGAATGGTGTGAACAAGTAAGTTCGAGTTCCATTTAGGTGTTTTGGACCTAGACTTGGCACTACTGAAAGACAAGCCTGCTGCTATTACTGATTCAAGAAGTGAGGAAGAGAAGTTATACTATAAGGCATAGGAGCGATCAAACAGATTGAGTCTTAAGTTTTTGCAAATGACTATTGCCAACAACATTAAGACAACAATTCCACAAACTGAAAGTACAAAAGAATATCTTAAATTTGTGGAAGAACGTTTCCGTTCTACCGATAAGTCACTCACTGGTACTCTAATGGCACAACTCACGACCATGAAATTTGATGGGTCAAGAGGAATGCAAGAGCATATCATCGAGATGAGCAATATTGCCCCAAGGCTAAAGACCTTGGGGATGGTGGTGGAAGACTTCTTTTAGTGTAGTTCATTTTGAACTCACTACCTCCGAATTATGGGCCATTTCAAATCAACTACAACACTATTAAGGATAAGTGGGATGTTAATAAATTGGCCAGTAAGCTTGTTCAGGATGAGGCGAGATTGAAGAGTCAAGGAAGCCATTCCATCAACCTTGTGAGTCAAGGAGCTGGGAAAAGATATAAGGTGAAAACCAACAAGTTTAAGAAGAAGAAAAATATGTCTACTAATATTTCTCATATTGAGAAAAAGGAGCGGACGGCAGTTAAGTGTCACTTTTGCAAGAAAGTAGGACATTATCAGAAAGATTGCCAAAAACATAAATTTTGGTTCGAAAAGAAAGGTAAAATCTATTATGTTTCTGTATGTTTCGAATCGAACTTAATTGAAGTTCCTAATAATACTTGGTGGTTTGATTCTGGTGCTACTACTCATGTATCCAACATGATGCAGGGATTCCTTACGATCCAAACCACAAACCCAAATGAGGATTTCCTATTTATGGGGAATCGTATGAAGGCTCCAATTGAAGGCATAAGGACTTATCATTTGGTCTTGGATACTGGCTATCATTTGGACCTATTTCAAACTCTATATGTACCTTCAGTTTCTAGGAACCTGTATTTCTGTTTCAAAACTTGATGCTTCTGAGTTTAACATTAATTTTGGACATGGTTGTTTTAGTTTATTTAAGAATAATAATGTTATTGGTTCTGGATTTCTTATTGATAGTTTATATAAACTGAAACTTGATAATAATTTTATTGAATCCTTACTTGTTGTTCATGGTAATATTGGAATTAAGCGTAGCATGCTAAATGATAATTCTGCTTACTTGTTGCATAAACATTTGGGTCATATATCCAAAGAAATGTTAGAAAGATTAGTAAAAAAATGGGATTCTACCGAATTTAGATTTTACTGATCTCGGTGTATGTGTGGATTGTTTTAAGGGAAAACAAACCAAACATACAAAGAAATGTGCCACAAGAAGTACCCAACTTCTTGAAATAATACACACTAATATATGTGGACCTTTTGATGCTCCATCTTTTAATGAAGAAAAATATTTTATCACTTTTATTGATGATTTTTCACGTTATGGTTATATCTATTTGCTAAACAATGTTCAAATTCTCAATCGGTAAATGCCCTTGAGGTATACATCAATGAGGTTGAAAGGCAATTAGATAGAAAAGTGAAAATAGTAAGATTAGATAGAAGTGGTGAATACTATGGAAAATATACTGAATCAGGACAATGTCCAGGTCCACTTGCAAAATTTCTTTAAAGTCATGGCATATGTGCACAATATACTCTGCCAGGCACACCTCAACAAAATGGTGTAGCAGAAATGCATAATCACCTTAATGGATATGGTTAGGAGTATGATGAGTAACTACTCATTACCTATATCCTTGCATGCAAGCACTCAAAACTGTCGCATATCTTTTAAATAGAATTCCTAGTAAGGCCGTCTCTAAAACTCCTTTTGAATTATGTACTGGAAAGAAACCTAGTTTAAGGCACCTACATGTTTGGGGTTGCCAAGCGGAAGCAAGAGTCTATAATCCACATGAAAGAAAATTAGATTCTCGAACGATGAGTGGATACTTTATTGGCTATCCAGAGAATTAATCTAAAGGATACAGGTTTTATATTCCAAATCACAGTCCAAGAATTGTAGAAACTGGTAATGCTAGATTTCTTGAAAATGGTGAAGTTAGTGGGAGTGCTTCAAAACAAGTTGTGGATATACAAGAAATTAAAATTAATTTTTCTACACCAATAAATGTTCCTTTATCTACAACTGCCAAATGTTGTTCCAATTGTTAATGAATATCCTAATAATACTGGACAACACTTAAATGATGAAGCACTCTTAGAAGAAACTAACTCGTCAAGGTCTGATGGAAATGAACCGCGATTGATGCCATTAAGAAGATCTCAAAGAGAGAAAAAATCGGCTATTTCTGATGGTTATGTGGTTTATTTACAAGAGTTAGATTTTGATATTGGAATCAGTAAAGATCCAGTTTCATTTTCACAAACTATAGAAGGTGTTGAGTCTGACAAATGGTTTGATGCCATGAAAGATGAGATGAAATCCATGGAACAAAATAAAGTCTGGGATCTTGTATGCGAATTTCCAAAAGGATCTAAACGAGTTGGGTGCAAATGGGTATTTAAAACCAAGTGCGACTCAAATGGCAATATTGAACGATATAAAGGTAGACTCGTTGCCAAGGATTATACTCAGAAAGATGGCATTGATTATAAAGAGACTTTTTCACCAGTCTCTAAAAAGACTCCTTAAGAATCATTATGGCATTGGTGGCTCATTATGATTTAGAGTTGCACCAAATGGATGTAAAAATAGCCTTTCTTAATGGAGAGCTTGAGGAAGAAGTTTATATGGACCAACTTCAAGGGTTTTCAGTTAAAGAGAAAGGTCACATGGTATGTAAACTTAAGAAGTCAATATATGGACTTAAACAGGCCTCACGACAATGGTATATTAAGTTCAATGATACCACAAAATCTTTTGATTTCCAAGAAAACATAGTTGATCGATGTATATATCAAAAGATCAGTGGGAGCAAGTTTATTTCTTAGTTCTTTATGTTGACAATATTTTACTTGCATGCAAATGATTTGGGCATATTGCGAGATACAAAAAATTTTCTCTCAAATAATTTTGAAATGAAAGATATGGGAGAAGCATCTTATGTGATAGGAATTGAAATATTCCATGATAGATCACAAAAATTGTTGGGATTGTCTCCGAAAAACTATATCAAAAGAGTTATAGAGAGATTTAATATGCATAATTGTTCAACAGGAATTGTTCTTATACAGAAAGGAGATAAATTCAGTCTCATGCAATGTCCAAAGAACGATGTAGAACAGAAAGAAATGGAATCAATTCCTTATGCCTCTGTTTTGATATATGTCCAAACCTGTACGAGGCCCGATATTAGTTTTGCGGTCGGGATGTTGGGCAGATATCAAAGTAATCCTAGGATATATCGCTGGAAGGCTGCGAAAAAGGTTTTACAGTACTTACAAGGAACAAAGAATTACATGCTCATGTATAGGAGATCTAGTCAATTAGAAGTGATTGGATATTCATAGTCAGATTTGGGTGTAGATGTCTTGACAGTAGAAAATCCACTTTTGGCTAATTATTTCTACTTGCTGAAGGAGTCATATCACGGAAAAGTGCTAAACAATCTGTTATTGTATCATCTACTATGGAAGCAGAATTTGTGGCATGTTTTGAAGCCACAATTCATACATTATGGTTACGGAATTTTATTTCGGGACTTGGGGTAGTCGACACCATTACCAAGCCACTGAAAATTTATTGTGATAATTCTACAGCAGTATTTTTCTCCAAGAACGACAAATATTCCAAAGGTACAAAACATATGGAATTAAAATATCTTGCCGTTAAGGAGGAAGTTCAAAAACAAAGAGCGTCTATTGAGCATATTAGAACTGATATGATGATTGCAGATCCATTAACTAAAGGTTTACAACCGAAGATATTCAAGGAACATGTACATAGAATGGGTCTTGGTTGCAATGATGAAAATGTTTTATGATACTGAGACATTTTAAACTCTAGTAATGTGTTTCTGACATAACATGCTTAGTATATTTTCTATTTCTCATGATTGTGTACACATAATTTTTCGAAATCATTTACAATAGGATAGTCTTCATAAGATGTTATTGTGAACTATTATGTAGTAGGTATATCACTGAAGGAACTATTATACTGCATTGTTAATGTTGTAATGTATGAAAAGAAGTATGTGACTTAAACAATATACAACTGCCATAACTCACATTTGCAATTCATTATAGTACGGTGATCATGATGCTTATGTTCTCATCGGGCCAAGTGGGAGAATGTAAGATTTAAGCTATAATTAAGGGATCAAAATTAAAGATAAAATCAAGTGGCCCAATTTTAGGTATTTGGTTTTATCTCAATAACTGTAAAACTTATCTATTCGGTTACTTGATGGACGTATCGGATTAAACTCAGATATATATATATATATATATATATATATATATATATGATCCTCCCTCCACCTATTAGGCTCATACAGAAACATACGTAAATTTATTTCATCATATTAGAGCACTACATGTGTGGCAGAAAAAAAGATCAGGAGGGAAAAATCAATTTTCATTAGCAGTTCCTTTGGTAATCACAAAATGGCTAATTATAATTCTTTTATATAATATTAATTATTTGCATAATTATATAAGAGTTTTAATTTTAACAATACTATCCAATCAAATACATTTGTCTTGTGCAACTAAATTTGGTAAGTTAAAAAATGGACTCCTTAATATCAACATTAAATATATAGTTATGGATGCATGTAGATTACCCACTCAGAATCTAAAAAAGAAATATTAAAAAAGCATATGATCAACTCGTAACCATTAACTTCCTCCAGCGTACAGGTATTTAGATTTCAGGTCAACTAATGAAATGAAATTGAAACTAGCAATAGATTTATACTTTGAATAGGAGACAATTGTACTAGCATCTTCGTTCATGATTCTAGATAAATGCTTGCTTGTGTGTGTTGATATTTGTTAAACGCTCAATTTGATTCAAGGTAAAATACAAGTTATCTCAAATCTCTATCCTTATCTTTCAAATAAGATTGATGTGTTGAATAAGGATTAAACAATCAGGATCGAGATCTCGTTAATTAGAGATTCTGAGTTCAAGTCAAGTATCACAAATATGAACAGAGTCTAACTCTATGTTAGCATTATTCCACTATTTGTGGGTTAGCTATAATGCTATAAGTCTAAATTTGTTTGCATTGATATCAACATTGTGGGTTAATTGTAATCTTAATCAAACTATGTAATCAAACTATGAAAAAACGTATTAAGTTCTCAAAATTTATTAAACAAATCAATTTGAACATTGGCATTAAGTACAAAATTAATTATCAACCAAATGTTAACCAGAATATAACTTCCAAACATAATTCTAACTTTTTTTTTTCTTCTTCTTGGTAAAATAAAGGCTGGCATTATTGTTAGAACAACTTATATTTTGTTAGAGCAATTTTACTCATCAAGACAAAAATGCCCTCAACAGTCAAAGCTCTATAACTTATCAGATCTAGCAACCTCGTCTCCTCTGTTTCTTTTAACGGCAAACGCATGTCTCTGGCTTCCATCAAGGCCTTCTCTTTCACCTCAACTGCCTTTATTGCGTAAACAATAATTGGATTTTTCCTCACTCGGAACCCCATCTTCCCTCCTCTCCTCTTTATATAAGATGGGCCGTTGCTTTTGGCCCACAGTTACCAAATTTAATGTAAGTTAGGAAATACGGTACAAGTATAGGGACGAGCTTTATTACTTTTTTAAGAAATACTATACAGAATGCGATTTATTACTTTCACTTTTTAAAATATCGGATATATATGACTACGTTCACTCTTTAAAAAATATTGCTATATTGTTGCTATAGGGATACTAATGCGTGCGGGAAATAAAGATAATAAAAATGCACACTAAAATAAAATATTATAAATAAAATAAAATTTGATATTATGTCGTATATTAGTTGTTTTTAGAAAACAACAATTTGTAGTAATTAAATATATTATGCAAGCAATTAGCAATACCACTAATAGTATGGAAGGTATCTGCAGTAAAACAAAATGTAAGGAATATATAGGAAGTGTAATAATTCTGATTGTGATAAATAAGTATACAAGATTTTTAGTTTCCGTATATCACAAATAGATCAACCTATGGGAAAGGTCCCAATACAATAATGTAAAATCATCTTTAATCAAGAAGATCATCAGACATTCTCAAAAATGTTGAAACTAGCTGGGAGCACTGCAACTATGTTTACTAGGATTTTTCCTTTGTCTGCCCTATTGAGAATAGTGTCACCACGTTTCGAGGTTACAACTGATATCAGTATTTAGTGGACCAGTGGTTTTTCTACATTAATACAAGTATAACATTATTAGACAATTTCATAGTACATTTTCGTTTAAGCACTCAGCTTTGAGAACTTTGATTGCCATAATCCTGATTATATAACGTAGCTTTGAATTTCTTAGGCATCAAGTTAATTTTAAAAAGACTTTATGCACAAATCAAACAAATCTAACATCATAAAAAAAGTTCCCATTTCTCAGAAAACTGAAATTAAATTGCATATTGAAAAGAAGTCATACCTTGAATCAATCTCTAAGCCTTCTTAGAAGCGACCCCCATTTGATACCCCATTAGAATCTTCTGTAATGGGTACCAAATATGACTTCTTGTTCAAGATTTCATACACTGCAAAAAGTAGAGGCAAAAAAGGCAAAAAAAAAAAAAAAAAAAAAAGCTCCGTGCGGTAATTATACTATAACTATCATAACTATCAAACAATATCGGGATTATGTATAAAAATGGACACTAACATATAGAAGAAGAGAAAACAAAACTAAAAGAAAGAAAAGAGGAGGGAGCTCTTGGTGGTGATCCATATGTGTGAGAAACGGAAAACAATTTTTACCTGTATTTGTAACAGATTATACATCTTGTACCTCAAAATCAAAAGAAAAAAAGTCGCACAATAAAAATCTACCCGATAAGTGAAGCTTCACGTCAAACTGTGCACAAAAACAAGAAGCAATGACTACAAAGAAATTACAATTAATAAAAATCCTAAAAAAAAAAAGCAACAATTAATAAGAAAATACCACAACATACCAATTTCCTATAAATCAAATTAAATATTTTCACCATAACCATATTTTTAGTACAAAATAGAAATCTGGACGAAGTAGTGTTGCACAACAACCAATCTCAACCAAAAGAATCTACTAAATTCACTATATTCATCATCAAAATTAGAACAGAATAAACAAAGTGAACATTTTCAGTAGACCAATAAACTATAATAATTGCAGATCAATGCGAGAACAAATTTTTACCAGCAGCAAATGAGACGAAGAAAAAAGCAAATGAGATAAAAAAAATACCTTATCGTCATGTGTGGAGAGTTGCGAAAAAAGAGAGCAAAATGGTCTTTGTCAATAAGTTTTGGTAGGGTCTGGGAAAAGATTCTAAAGAGGGAGAGAGCAGGGTGAAGTCCAAGATATAAAACAAGAGAAGAGAAAAGACACGCTAGAGAAGTGAGAGAGAAAGGCGGAACGACGCTGGTAAAGAGAAGAGTTGGCAGGGTTTTATGAGATGAGGGAATGGAGAGGATTATGGAGCTTGTGTTCCGTATAGAGGATAGATTAGGATTTAGGGTTATAATAGAAATTCATGTGAAGCGCACACAAGACGATGACAATAATTTTTTTCCAGTCAAAAAGTCCACGTAAAATGATTACCAAGAGTATCACTATAACAAAACTTTTGACAACTCTAATTTCTTCTTTATACTATATTAATGCTTAGTGCACATCCTACACATGTGCTTTATTAAAAAATATATATTTATTTTGAAGAGAAAAAAGAATGGAAGTTATAAAACTACAAAAGAGAGGGTATATTAAAAATAACATTAAATGACATCTCATCAAAATGAGACTTTTACTTTATATATAACTAGCTATCAAGGTGCATTCAATATGTATGCAATTCATTGCAAACTTATATTATTGTTTAAAAAGTGTAAGTAATTGTAATTTTAAGAGTGTATTTAAGCGTAAATGAAATTATTTTATGTAAGGTAATTTTTTCCATTATATTATAAAAGCCTTTATGTATTACACATAAATATTTGGAATACTTAGCATATAAAATGACAACGATAAGTAGCATGTGATTGACTGTCGATTATATTTGTACAATGTTATAGAAAATCATAATAGCACCATTCATGAAATTTACATATTTAATCATCTACCTCAGTCATTATTGAACTCACTGCTTCTTCTTCAAACAAAGGTTTGCAAGATATTGTAACTATATACCTAATATATTCAACGAACAAAATAATAAAGCTATTATGAATAGTAGGAATATAAGTTAGATGATGTACTTCAGGATAATGATAATTTAAAAAATTACCTTGCAGCAATTTTAAAGTCGTTTACGTATTTTTTCACATCTTCCCACCATAGTCTTTCACGTTTCTTGTAATACTCTAATCCAAATAGACAGAATTAGTAATAAATATATATTTATTAATATAGATATTTATTGAGGAATATAGTGTACCACGTCTGTGTCAGAATGACCAACTTTACGCATATATTTCTTGTGGTAAATGACATAGAAATAGTATCATTTCTATGTATTAATAAATAGATTGTGTAATATGTTTTTGATAAACTCGTAAGCATAAATGAGATTCATACTTAAATAATTCTGATTCATTCAAATTCCTTGTCTCTGTAATCCCTCTCGACACAAATAAAAAAAAAAAAGAGTTAATGATGTTGCGTTGTTATCTAAAAATTCAATTGAAATTTCGAGCTACTATGATACATACCTCTATTAAGTCCCATCCTTCGATCCAACATATTCTTTTAGACATATTGAATCACCAGAGCATTATAAAATTAGTATATATATATATATATATATATATTCGGTGTAAAAAATCTCTAGTACCTGCACAATGACTAGTTGCAACAACAGTATCTATTAGTGTTGTTTTCAAATCAAAGCATATTAGCCTAGTTCCATTGCCAAGATACTTAGTTCAAGATTAAGATTTCTCAAGAGCATTATTGGGCATCCAGGTTTCAACACTAACTTGTGTGGAGGCATACCACTTCGGCAAATGGAATTCAAGAACTCCTGTTGATAAAGGTTATGGCTATCACCCTCAACTGAATCCCTAGATGTATATTCGACTTCTTCTCTAGGAAAAAAGTGTATAACCATTTCATTGATATTATCAACATCAGTATTTTTTGGAGTGATTATTCCTCTTTTAACCATAAAAGTTCGATCATTTGCACAAATAGTTAAGGCAACTTTATGAAGTCTCCATTGAGAGTAGGCTCTATGCTATTACCAACATTCTACAAAAAGTCAGAGAATTGCAGATCATTCAATGTTCTCATATTTTGCTTTAATCTTAAGAATTGAACATCACTCCAACATGAGGATTTTTGCACACTTGCTGAAATTTGTTGTGCTCTAGATCCTTTCTTAACCACCGGTAGAACTTGTTTGCAATCACCCCCCCAAAATAAAGTTCTAACCTTTCCTTCAAAAGGTAATTAAGAATCTAAAATGTCCTTCAACGTCTTGACTAAAGCTTCAAATGCATATCGATTACTCATTGAAGGTTCATCCTATATTATAGCAGCAGTACACCTCAATAATTCTACAAGATCGCACTGTGTACTTATCCCACACATACTCGTAGTATCAAGGTTAAGAGGTATTTTAAATCTTTAGTGTGCAGTTCTTCTACCAGGTAAAAGAGTTGCTGCGATACCTGATGTTCCTGTGGCAATAACAATATGACCTCTTTTCCTTAAGTATGCCAAAAAGGCACGATATAAGAATGTTTTACCTGTGCTTCCAGGACCATCAGTGAAGAATATTTTGCTTTCCTTTCGTTCAATGGTTGAAGTAACCAATTGAAATGCGCTATTCTGGTCAGAGTTCAAATGTTATATTAATCTAATATCCTTATTAGGTATTCGACTAAGAGTTCATCTTCAATAACTCTTGGAAGAGTTGAGTTGTTGCCACACTATATACTTCAGAGATGGTAAATCAAATTCTTTAATATCCCTATTGTACTTTTGCATCAATTTGCGCAATTCACATAGTAGCCTAGTGACTGGAAGGATGTTGTTCAACTGATGGGATGAATATGAGCGGTCAAGCATGTAAAAAAAGAATCATCCCAAAGACCACGCACTCCAGTTGGTTCAAAATGAATTAAAATAGAAACAAACAATCTTCGAAATGAAAATGGCATTCGTACTGAACTTGCCTCAAGTAAGTATTGTCTAATGTAATTATCTCTATCTAAAAGCTCTCGCCTATCTGTTGCTTCTTTGAAAGTAATGCAAGTGGTCCCATTAACAGTTAATAGATCTTCAAATGATTTAGAACTTTTGACATGGTTCAGCAAAATCCGAAGATAGAATCTTTCTCCTTCAGAAGGATGTACAATATAAATCCTCTCAATCCAGATTTTAGTGTTTTGATGCCAGACAAAATGTTTAGAAAATTTACTGTATAAGTAAGTATTTGGTACTTGAATTTCCTATTCATCTACTACAACTTGTAACTCCTGGTTCTTTAAAAATAATTCGGTAAGAATTGTTTTTGACTTTTGTTCGTCGTTCAAGATATCTTTAACTCTTTACTATAGCCTAAATGCTACAGATTGCATGCCTAACAGATGAATCTGTAATCTGATGACTGATGGATAATGCGACTCATTTCAAATTCAAGAAGTTTTCTATAGTGCTTCTGGTGCAGATATCCATCTACCATCCACAAATTATTGTACTTCACCATAATTCGGATCAGGTCGTACTTCCATATCTACTCAATCAGGGTCTTTAAATACATATTTGTACAAATACTTCACACATATTATAGTACTTGTGATCTCTACATTGATGTGACAGTCATATTTTAGAAGTAGCCAAGGAACCTGACGACCCAGGCATTATCTACTCAAATTTGAGAATCACTATCAGGTTGTACTGGAGCCACATTGTGCCTTCTATATATTGGAAATGAATTATAGTCTGATATTCGAGTGCTTGAGGAGAAGGCCTTAGGAAAATGTCTCTTGCATTTACCATCTTTCATGCATGGGCTTTTTGGATTTCTGTCTCTGCACGGACCATGTATCATATGCTTGAAAACAGCTTCACACAATTGAGGCTCATACTCTTTAGATGGTATTTCTGCTCTTACGACCCAGTCAAAATCTTCAGGTGTTCTTAGCTTGTCATTCTCAACCAATATGACAATCATATAAGCATATGGCAAACCTCTTTTTTGATATTCAATTACATAAGCATAAGCCAGTTCTTTTTCAAGAATACTTTTTTGTACTATATCATCCTTGAAGTCATTGAATTTTGCATGAACGATGCATGATAAAAGATCCGGTCAATCTTGAAGAAATTGGCCTGGTAGCCATTCATATTTTATTTCACACCAATTTGGATTACATGTCATGTTTAGCACTAAATCTGGTTTTCCAAATTTTGGACTGATGCCATAGTATCTTGATAGCGTTGGTGCATATCTAGTCACGGGGGCTCCCACCAAATGAAGAGGGCAAAACAGTCTTGCGATCAACATTTCCTTTTAGTCGGGAATAAATTGAGTTGCGAAAAAAGATTAATATTTTTGAATACATTATATTAATTATTTAATGTTCTAACCTGCAACGTTTTCACAACCTTGGATTGCATCTTGCAATTTGTGATATAATTTTGATTTGATAGCATCTTGGTTTGCATGTACCCATCGTAGCTTGTGAGTTTCAATTTTGACATAATTGTCCACTATGTATTGTTGTAGAAGACATGCAGCTCT
Source organism: Cinchona pubescens (assembly GCA_025175665.1). Lineage (NCBI taxonomy): Eukaryota > Viridiplantae > Streptophyta > Magnoliopsida > Gentianales > Rubiaceae > Cinchona > Cinchona pubescens. The sequence continues at coordinate 115,942 of JANKKI010000253.1, read as the reverse complement.
AAGTGAAATAGATGTATCGTGAGATCGAATCTATGATTTTTTATAAATGATTAGTGTTAGTTTAAATAAAACTAAAATTGTAGATTGAGAAAATTAATATGTAGGTCCACCTGTAATAGGTAGGAATAGAATTCACGACATGTTACTTTCCGTCCATTCGTACTTCGGGTGCTGACATCCTATCCGTAAGTTCTAAACGGGAAAAGAAGATGGTATTGCAGAGTATCGTAATATCCAACAATATTAGGGACATTAAATAATTGTCCACTATTTATGTGAACAATTATATCCCTATTGTTGATTTGACCCAGCTCTTCACCACCAACAGCAATTGTTGCAACTTCAGACATGGTGGGCATATTGTATTGGTGACGATTCGGTGGCTGCTGCTTGATAATAAGTTTGCAATTCGGTAAATCTTGACACTGACCCAATTGTCTAAGAATTTTAGTGAATGGATTATGCTCGTCAAGAATCCTTTTTATTTTTTCTACGAAATCTCTATGCAAGCTTGGATTCTGAGATATTCTATTGTCAATTTCATGATCAGGATCCCATGTAAAATTTTGGAGATATCTACTTCTTTTATTCATAGATTTTAGTAGACTCTCAATTTTATGATATATGGAACCTTGAGTTCTAAAAGAATATACTCCTCCACCTCTATTTATATTTTCATCGAGATATACACCCATAGACGTGAGTGAGTAAATATGATTCAAGGAAAACATTAGTAATTGTTGTCTATTTGAGATTTATACAAAATGAATAATTCAGGAGGACATGGTGTAGAAGGTAAGATAATCTTTCCATTTGAACAGCACATCTTAGATGTTTCCCCAGAAAATAATTTGGCTCGACAATAGGGACAGATTTGTGGAGGTGGCAACTAAAATCTTTGATTGCCTAATCGTTCATGATAATTTTGTGCTATGTTGTACATTCTCATTCTACTTGATCGATTTTGAGCATTCATATTAGAATGAATGAGCTGTCTGATCGGAACAACTATTTCAATTGAATATATAAATTTAAAAATAATGAAAGATGATTTGTTTGTAGTTTTATTTTTTTTCCATTTGTATAGTGCATGTCACTATAGAAGGAATATTTATTGTTGCATATGCACTGTTTAGATGAAACTAATAATTTTGAGGAATAAAATATTATGCGCTTATTGCAATAGACTTGAGTTATTATATATGTGTGTTAGAATTTTATAATATGTATACATATTATGTGAAGAATAACTTATGATGTGAGTAGTAGGTATATGCACACATAATTATTTGGAATTAAAATATAATGAATAGTTAGAAGAAAACAACATACCTTCTATTCTTTCTGTTGGTATGTCATCAAAATTTTGGCCTTCTTCATTTGCTGCATTTTTATGAGTAACAGTAGTTAAATGGTGTATAGAAGATGAGAAATTTCTAATTTTTTGTATTAAATTTGGTAACATGAATAAAAATATTGTGATGTAATATTGACACTAACAATTGTATGTTTTATCATGTGAAGTTGTCAAACGAAAATAGACCTCGACTTGTACTGCCATATTCATATGTGGATGAGTTGGGGTCTATCGCAGGCATATGTGTCACGGTAGTCAACTAATTTCTCCCTCCGACAGTTAGGCTATCAAATGCGGCAAAAATATGTATACTTACTTTTGTATGTAGTCACTACAGTAAACAAACAAACATAGGTGAAGAATGAAATGTATATGATTGCATTTTGTTGTTGTGAAATGTTATTTGATCCGCGTTGCTGATACAATGATTGTCCTCTTGACAATTGTTGTTGTTGTTGCTCTGAATTCATTGATGCCCTTAATTGGTGCATATTGTTACGATGGTGCTCCAAACTACTTGCACGTGGTTAACCTCAAGATGTCCTAACACGCTATTGTTGTAGCCGTTGATTGTTGCGATTTCTTTCTCTAACTTCCATTAAACAATCCATTTAATAGAAATCCTTTATTTTTTTACGGAATGGAGTCAAGTATTGTGCATGAATTTTTTAATTACCAGGTAAACTTGTTAATTCAGATTATATCTAAAATATAAACAGTAGTAATGAAATTTAATAATAGCATATGTTCATGTAATTTATAAATTAATTTGAAATAATGATTTGTGAAGTTTGATTGGCTTAGCAAAATGTGTAGTATATTTTTAATAGTGTATTATCTTAATTGAATGGCTAATAATTACCCATTTACGTGTTTGAATTAGCATTAAATAGGCAAATTATATATGATTAGTAACGCAAAGTTGAAGAAATGTTGAAGTTACTAAAAAATTGAAAATCTTGTATACATATGTAAAAAAGGCATATATAAATATATTGTCACAAAAATTTTAGTAATAAGATATATGATTAGTTTCGGCATATAATTTTTTTTTTTTTTTACTTTTAAGTACATTAATTTTTTTTGTTTGTGTGTTACAGATAAAATGAAGGTGTGAAGCTTATGATTGTATTGTGAAATTATCAATTTTTTTCGTGTTACAGATAAATTGGAGGTGAGGAGCTTATGATTGTATAGTGGAATTATTTTTGTTGTTAATAAAAAGAATATAAATGTTGTTATATCAGTTCGAGTAAATGTCTATTTTATAATTTATATTGACCAAGTCTTCACATTTGTTACAAACTTTTTATTGAATAAGCCACAATCACAATTATATGTAAGCATTTGCAAGCACTCGTACTTGAATAAACGTTGAAGGTATTATCAATTTTTGAAAATATTTTACGTATATGTAAAAAAGGCATATACAAATATAGCGTCACAAAAAATTTAGCAATAAGATAAATTATCAATTTGGCATATAATTGTTTTTTCTTTTTTAAGTACATCAATTTTGTTTTTTGTGCAAATTAATCAAGAACTTAGTAGTCACTGAATTGAGTTAGGAGGCAACTTATGTGTAATTAGTAACTCAAAGTTGAAGAAATGTTGAAGGTATTAACAAATTAAAAATCTTGTATATATATGTAAAAAAGACATATATAAATATAATGTCACAAAAAATTTAGCTAGATGATAAATTATTAGTTTTGGCATATACATTTTTTTTTAACTTTTAAGTACATTAATTTTTTTTGTTTGTGTGTTACAGATAAAATGAAGGTGAGGAGCTTATGATTGTATTGTGGAATTATCAATTTTGTTTGTGTTACAGATAAAATGGAGGTGAGGATCTTATGATTGTAGTGTGGAATTATTTTTGTGGTTAATAAAAAGAATCTCGATAAATGTTGTTATATCAGTTCGAATAAATGTCTATTTCATAATTCATATTGACCAAGTTTTAGCATTTATTACAAATTTTATATCGAATAAGCCACAATCACAATTAGATGTAAGCATTCGCAAGCACTCGTATATGATAACTTTAGTAAACTAGAGTTATTTTTCTCTAAATTATAGCATTTTGATAGTTTAAATCCCAAACTTTGGATAAGTAATTCAAGATTTTAGTTAATTTCTTGCATATGTGTTTGTATTTCTGTTCTTGATTAAATATGATAAGTTTTTATTAATATTCGAGTTTAATTAATTGCTTAATGGTGTTAATATTATGCAAGTCAAAAATTAGAGGTTGGAAGCTAGAATGAACAAAGCTCAAAGGACCAAATTGCAATAATGGAAGAAATGAAGAATGCTGGGAATAGAGTCGAGATCGTGATCTCAAACTTTCCATATAGCGATCTCAACTCGGAAAAATGTCTTAAATGTATTAGAGTCAAGCATCGCAATCTCAAATTATCGGAAAAATGTCTTAACCCGAAAATCAAGCTTTAATCATGAAAAAAAAGGGGATCAAACTTTTTCTGTGGAAATCAAAAGGAAAAAGAGGGTCCATCCATGCCATAGTCAAGCTAGTGACTATAAAAAAGCGCTTCTTGGGAGGCAACCCAAGTTTTTCATTTAGTTGTTTTTGCTTTCGATTAGTATGTGTTTTAATTTAGATTAATTAGATTAGAATTTTAGATAAAAATCTAAGTTTTATTTAGTGGAATAAATGGTGCTAAAAATGAGTGAAATTTTTCATCCTAACTTGTGAATTTTTGTTTATAGGTTGTCCTTGCAAATGGAAAAAATCTCAAGAGTAGAGTAATTTTGACTAAGTGTGAAAAATTCACTTTGTAGAAGTTGAGCTATTGTGATCTCAAACTCAAACTTCTGGAGGGCAGAATGGTCATTTGGTCGAGATAGCAATCTCAACTACAAACTTCTGCAAAGGCAATTTTTGCACCTGAGTCGATATTGCGATCTCGATATTGAGATCGCGATCTCAACTCAGTCGAGATCGCGATACCAAATCTGAGATCACGATCTCGATATCAGGCCAGATCGCGATCTTGAAGGACAGATTCGTTGGTTAGGTTTCATTTTAGTTAGTTTATTTCGTATTGCTTAGGTTTATTCTCGTATGGTGCTTTCGTTTATTTTTGTTATGTATTCCCTTAAAGGAGTAAGTTTTTCTTGATTATTGTAGGATTCTTTTCTACAATGTTCTTGTTTTTCTTATTATCTCAAGGGAATTATTTATTTGTTTTGTTTTGTTTTGTTTAGTGTTTTCTCCAGTTTTTCTGGGGCGACAAGGGGATATTTATAACGGATACTGCTCCAGACGTGAATTAAATCCAGAGAAGCTTTTCTTTTCCCATTTTATGTTTTTATTTTTACATTGACGATAATGCTTCATTTTAAGTGTGGGGTGGGAAAGTTATTCGGATTTTTTTTAAGTTTGGTGTATTTTGCTCAATTTTACTGCAATATATTTTGAATTTTCCTTTGATCTGAGAGTTTGTTACAATTTTTGAAAATTTTGTGGATTAATTGACCATTGTTTTTACAATTTTTGAAAATTTTCACTTAACGTATTTTTTTTTCATTTTTCTGCATAGTAAATCATTAGTTGAACCATGCATGAATGAGTAGTCGGCGTTAATATTTTCCATTCATGATTTTCAAGATTTTTCAGCACTAAGCCATACTTTAATTTGTGATTTGGGATACTTAGAGAAATTTATGTAGACTCAATTATGTTGCATCCCAAAAACTCATTTTAATACATTTTCGAAACTAATTCTTAGACGACCTGATTTAATTTAACAATGAGGGTAGTGCCTTTTTTTGTTTGTTGAGCCTTTCTCGCCAACCATTTTAACAATTTATTTCTAAATACCTTATTTGAGTCTTATTCTTGTGAAGAAAAACATCATGCACCTTCATTCACATAAACTCAATTTACCTACCCTTAGTGAGGACTTATTGTTTAGTGATTAATGTTCTTTTCATTGTTTTATCTTAATTTTCCGTTTAAGCACTTATGGTGCACATTATTTGTTAAGGGGATATAAGGGTGGAAGTTTGTGAAAAGTGAGTGATGTGTATTTTTGTAGCGAAGTAGGGTATTGAAAAAAAATTGTTGAAAGAAAACAATGAACATGGAAGCTTTTGTGGTTGCAGGTAGTGCCCATCTCTGGTACCTGCATGTTTTTGATAATTACAGGTAGTGCCTATCACTGGTACCTGTATTTGCAGATAGTGCCCATCACTGGTACCTGCCTATTTATTTGTTGCGGGTAGTGCCTACCACTGGTACCCGTATTGTGAACGGACATAAAAATAAAATGATGATGTGATGTATATATGTCCGAGGGAGGTTGGCATGTTTGGTTGTTCGGAATTCTTCATGGGTGTTTGTTACTCAAGTGTGGGGTTGTGGATGTTTGATATGTCGCATGTGAAGAGAGTTTTATTTTAATGTGTGTGCTACCATTATTATAAAGCTCTTGTTCTTATTTACTATATCCACTCCCCTCTTTGGCTAACTAATATCCTAGCCTATAGTTCGAGCTAAAAGTCCTACCTAAATTTTGGATTGAATCGGTTGTCTAGAATAGTGGAGGGGTGTAAAAAGAGTGAACTATGGGGTGTTTAGAAAAAATTTTGAGGGTCTTCATGATTTAATCTAAATATTTTTAAATCTAAATTCTTGAATGGCTATACACACATACACACGAATTTCATGTTTTGGTTTTTATTAGCATTTGAGCTCTTGGGTTCTTAGACTACTATGATTGGTAGATTGATTATTGATTAGTTATGTGGATATTTGAAGGAATATGTTGAGTGAAATGTGCTAAGTTTAAATGTTCTAATTTTATATTTGATCGAGAACGATCAAAGGCTAAGTGTGGGGTGATTTGATAAAATGATACGGAGTTGTAATGCTGTCGTATGCGCCCAAAATTAACAACTCTCAATATGTAGTACTAGCGGTGAGTACAGGTCGTCCCACAGATAACAGAGTTTATTTTCATGCTAAATGGAAAAAAGGGGAGTTTTGAATGCTTTTAAACTAAAACTAAAATAATAAAATAATTGAAGAAAATTCGATGTAAGAAAAGTCTTGGTCTTGGTCATATCCACCGTGGCAATTTCACTAGTCAATCCTTGATACACAAGATAATTCAATTTTATATCAAGCACTAATTGAAGAATTAACCCGAACGAATACCAATTCAAAGTTGATTCTTATTTCTTTCTAAAGTTGGTTAATTTTCAACACGCAATCCAATTAACCCTAACTATTAATTTAATCCAGACACGTGCCAAAGATTAATTAATAGAAGCTTTAAGATCAACAAGAACAATTAGACTAATTAAACATAAACACACTCGGTTATGCCAATTAGATGATTAATTTCCCTAAATTCATTAACACTAATCTAGTAATTATCAAACTTAGTTGCTTCACAGAATGAATTAAGTACACGCAGTTAAAAACAATGTAGCAGTAGATTAATTCCAATAATTTAATACTCTGCAGCAATAATAAGTTAAAAAGAACAATCATAAAATTAATCGCAATGTGTATAATCAATCCTTGACATATAATTGAATAAATTCAAGCACAAGAAATCTCATAACTTTGTAGAATTGACCATGGCTTCAAATCCCTCGACCAAGAAAAGGGTTTAGGCACAAAGTGCCATAAAAGAATAAAGAAGAATTTCTACTGCTAAAAACCCTAGCCAAAGAAAATAAAAGTGTCAATCTCTTTCTCTCACCCTAAATGGGGTATTTATATTGAGTATTAGGGTTACAAGCAAGGATTTATGGATAATGACATAACATCGGCTGAGAAAGAGTCCGTCCAGGAGAAGAAACCTGCTAGAAATCCACTTTAGGCCTTGTCACTGCCTTCCGCGCACATGCACTGGGGTCTTTGCGTGCATGTGCGTGTGAGGCAGTGAGGTCCTAGCCTGTTCCATCCTCCGCGCACATTGCGTAGGGACCTTAGCACGCATGTGTTCACAAGCCACATTTGGGAATCTACTTCTGAACACAGCGCATATGCGCTGCACAGCTCCGGCACATGTGTGCTAGCTTTCTCTACTGTGCTCCGCCTTCGACTTCGATTTTCATCTTGAAGATTTTGGAATTTGAGAAGGTGTAAAAAACAAAAGTTGTAACTATTTTCCTTTTCTTTCCAATGCATCTTAAATCATCTCAATCGGAGCTCGGGATCAAAAGTTACGTCTGACATACAAAATAGTGTCTAGAATGGCTTTATACTCGTGCATGTCCTGTACTAAGCATTTCCCTTTCATCTTTTGCATCTTTTTCATCCCCTTTTCACTTTAACCCTACGAAAACTAAGAATAACCAAATTAAGCTGAATAATAACTCAAATCCTGCTTACATCACATAAAAATGTGGTACATGACACATAAAATATAGCACAATTATGAACTTATCACTATCACATGATTTGAAATTGTGTCCAATGCATACCTACATAAATAGCAAAATTTTGGGCTTTTCTCATACCTAAATTCAACCTGTCTTGGCCCTTCTTCAGTTCTTACCATGGTCGCTCTGAGAAATGGCTGAGTCAAATCAATCTTCACTTAAAGTTTCATGTATCTTCCATTTCTATTATTCGATTGGGGTATTACTACATCCTCCACATCCACAAAAACTCCCCCCAATCTTCTTCCTTACCTCTTTTGTAAGCCAGTGGATAGGGACATGCCATACTTGAACCCACATTAATGTTTGGCAAAACCTTTTCATCCTTCTCCGTATTCTCCTTCCAAGGGTTGACAACAAAAGGACAATTATCAAAGATCTGTGGTCTTCTACCTAGGACTCTAGTAAGGTCTTTGTTGGATTCAAATTTAAACTGATACAATTTGGGCCCAATTTCTGCAATTCTAACAAGCTTGTCATAGTTCCACATCTTTTCTACAAAACTCCTAATTCCCATTGAGGTAACAGATTTGTGGCCAAAAACATTTCCCCATTATGTGTTGTTTACACTCATCCACACACTTCCTGTAATCCTCTCTTTCCAAACTAATCCCACTATTTTCTGTACTTGATAGTTCAAACTTCTTCAAATATTTAATTTTGTCCTCCTCCAAACCTAGAGAGCACATACAATTAATAGTAAATGATCGCTTACCCCAGCTTTCATTGAAATGAGAAAGAAAATGCACCCAACATCTTGAAGAAAGTTAGGATTAAATTAGAAAGAAAAATACACCACTTAAGGATTCAAAAAGGAATCAAAACGATAAGGACAAGATGGACGGAGAAAAAAAAACCTTGACTGTATTGGTAGTATAAAAATTTGGCAAAAAGGAAATAGTTCTAAACTACCAAAGAGCAAATTAAAAAATGAGAAAATAGTTAAAAAGATTAAGACAAAAAACATAAATGAGAAACAGATTTGCCTTAAGAAAACTAGAAAACAGAAAACATCAAAAATACTAGTACAACTATTGTAATAAAGAAGAGAGGTGTAAAGGAAGTCAAGTTACTAATTTTATGGCCATAAGGTTAGATGATATCTTCGGACCTTAGATCTAGTTCTCCATCAAAATCTAAGCTAAAATTCCGTGAAGATTAAAAGCAAAACCCACAAAGGATACTTTCGCTCTCTTAAGAAAAGAGAACCACTCTCCTATACACGTGGCAATTAGTAAGCTTTTTATACTAAAACTTGTATCAATATAAATTTTGGTATCAAAAGTACTTCACTAACTAGCAAACAACCATCAAATATCACCAGGCACTATGTTGAGCCTCATTACTGCAATGTTCTCGACAAACACATAAAAAACCCCAAACAGGCATACAAGATCACTCTTTTTTATTATTTATTTATTTATTTATTTTACAAATAATATTTGGCATTTACACGCCATTTTTAGCCTCTTACACATCTCATATCCAATTCGTGTATTATAGCAGTTAAACAGATCCAGATCATATTATATATGGATCCAGACTGGATAAACGGGCCTTAATGAACAAGTGAATCTGGGTCTAGAACCTATTCGCCTAGACCCAAATCACACATATTTCAGACCTATTTATCCAGTTTGGATCCATGTATAAATCTGATTATCCAAATTCATATAACTATTATAATACACAGATCATAAGGACTCGGATCTGATCAATATATTTAATATACAATATATATATATATATATATATTTGTTATTTTATATGCACAAATATTTTGTATAAATTGTCAATATAGTTTATACTCTAATGTTAAACATATACATAAATATTGACATGAACCAAAGACTCGGATCTGATCAATATATTTAATATACAATATATATATATATATATCAGTTATTTTATATGCACAAATATTTTGTATAAATTGTCAATATAGTTTATACTCTAATGTTAAACATATACACAAATATTGACAAGAACCAAATCTTTTTTAATAATTAATAAAAAATTCTACAAAAATTTTGAGTTTTATATTTAATTTCAAACTTATATAATATTTTCATATGATTACTCTAATAAATAAGTAAACATTGAAAAGAGTTTATGAATATAAAAATGGAGTGATGTGGATGAAGAGTTTTTAGTCATTTTACTTGTTAAAAAGGGATAAAGATATGTAAGAGGCTAAAAAATGTATGCAAGTATCATTCGCCTTTTTTTTTTTAGGGTAAAAGAGTGTGGCTTTTGTATATGGGTTAACTACACTTACAACCAACACATAGTAGAGTTGACTATGGGATAAGGCATTTTTCGCTATGAGGTCTGGGTTCAAACCATAGGCCTAGCAAAAATCAAGGCAGGAGCCAAAGCACTCATGTCTGATTTGAAGGGTCCTCTCTTCCTCAAGTTCATTCATAGTGCCCAGTTGGAGTACGTTAGGTGCTGATCTAACCCCAAAAAAAAGTAAATTACACTTACCTCCCTTGAAATTTGGCCAAATTACTAAATAAACTCCGAGGTTTGGCTAAACTATAAATATTCCCTTCATTTGATTAAACATTTAACTAAAAATTCCACAACCGTTTAGCATCGTTAAAATATTGTTGTTGTCAGCTAAAAATTAATATGATTAGCCAAAAATGCCCTAGGGACCTCTACTAATATTTTAACTTTTAAAGTACCTTTTCATTCTAATTTACCAAACTTATTTTGCAAAGCCATTCAATGTCTCCCGAACCAGAAGGTATAGATACCACACCCCGGTCCCTATCCTCGCCGATCTTCACCACAGTTCGCCAATTCCCACTTCCTTTCCTCACACACTACAACCATGCCTCTCCTAAATCCCACCACCAGCAACCATACCTATTCCCCAGGCATTTTCAAAAATAAATTAGCATAGAAATACCAAAATTATCTCACCAAAATGTACAAACGAACAAGGGAATTCAGTCCCCAAAATCCTATAATCGAACTGGATACTTTTATGTCTTGGAAGAAACAAACAATAAACTTCCATAAAAAAATTTTCATTTTGGTTGTGGGATTTCAAAACTTCGAGTTTAGATTGACGTGAGGTTGGAAGCTTCTTTTGTCACCTAATCAATTTATGTTCTCCATCCACTGATTGGACTTTGAGAACTTGTCGGGGTTGACATGGTGATCGTGAAAGAAAGAATCCATCTTTATTCTACTTGTTTCAAAGAATCATTCTGTATAGTAGTTAACAAAGTATAAACAATCAATCTAAATAAAGAATCAATCTTTATTCAGTTGACTAAAGAAATCAATGTTTAATAGTTCATAATGGGTTGCCATTGAGTTGAATTATAATTTTATTATGTCTCCAGCAACACATAGAGGACAGTACCAATTGGACGCAAGAAAGACTAAAATATTATACCAAATCCCATTACTGTGAGAGGAGCCTACGGTGTGGTTTTAGGGATATGTTTGATTTATTTGCTTTCCCACAAGGCTATCTTTCCATTTCATCACCTTACTGGTTATCTAATGCGAGCGTAGGTGGAGGAGAACTGGAGCTATGGCTTGATTCTATAGTGGGAAGAGAATAGGGTTGTTGATGGGGCCATAAATTTGCTAATGAATGTTGACTACATAGGAGAATTCTAAATTTTCCAACCCATAAAGTGCAAGGGTAATTGAGTCTTTTTACATGGTCTGTTAATAAGAGCTAAATATATGGCATATTTATAATTTGGTAAAATCTCAAAGCTTGTTTAGTAATTTGGCCAAACCGAGGTAAATGTAATTAACCCTTTATATATTTAAGATTAAGACTAGGGGAGGTAGGCTGCACAAGACACAACCAGAAAATTTGTAAGGCAGGTATATAACTCAATCAAAACCTAAAAGTTACTTTATTTATATTACCAACTGAAAAATTATCATTGATTATTGAATCTGCCTTTGTACCTTAAAGTCTTGAACTACCAACTCATTCAACAAACCTCAAATACTTTCAAAACAGTGTTTCTAAATTTGGTGGTGACCCCTGCAAACTCCATTCATGTACGCGCATTCCAGAATGGAATGGAATACGATCACGTATCAAAACGGGAGAACATGACTCTTTTGATGTTCTGGTTGTAGTTTGAGATTGATGGAGTTTTACTTGATTTCAAAGTCAAAATTGATGGGCCTGATTTTCCTCTCCAGGAACGACGAAAGTTCGGCGACAACGAAAGTCAGGCAATGATGAGACATCTTCATCTTTTTTGTTTGTTTTGCCAGGGGAGTCGACTTGACAGGAGGAAAAGAGATATAGCAAATGTAGAAGATGGATTGATGGAGTCTCTGATGAAGAAGGAGAAGAGGGGTTAAAGATGATGAAGGTGAGGGTTGAATTCTGACTCTTTGAAGATGTTTACTGGAAACCTCCCTTACAGGCAGTGGCTGGGATGACGTAATAGAACTTTAGGGTTAGAGATATTATAATTTCAAATTAGCCCCAAGGTATTTTATAATATATGTAATTGCCTAAAGTTTTATAATTTACCCTGAATTTTTACTTTTGTTTCTTGTTTGTATTTTTTTGGGCCAAAAGTGATATGTTTTGAATAGGCCAAAATTAGTTATTAAAATAAAGCCCAGGAGTAGATAAATTAAAAACTAAAACATGTTCCTTATAAGAATAAAGTTCCGTGTGTTTCCATGTATCAACAAAAAAAAAAAAAAAAACCCTTCCTCCATTAATACTGAAGCAAATCGTCGTTTAATTTTTTTTAGGAATATTTTTTCCTTCTCATATTTTCACGTACTCATTATCATGGCTTTCGACAAGAGAAATAGACAAAAACTTGAATAATTTGAACCTGAAATAAAAGAAATTGAGGAAAATTCAAGTGATGAAGGCGTTGAAGAAATTAATTTTATAAGCACTCAATCTCAATCTACAAAAGCGGATACGTCATGCTCAGAAATTTTGCAACCAGATAATAAGTTAAAGCCACTTGGAGTGAAGTCACATATGTTGGTGCTGTACAGGGAAAAAATGTTGATGGAGACAAAATTGAGTTATGCAATCACTGTATGACTCCACATTTTTGCTTGCACTAGAATTTATTATTAGTTCTTTGGTGCTTCACTAGGGACAAAAGCTAAAATTGCATGATGTAGTGCTATGTTGAAGGATAGGGGTGCATATGAAAAATAAAAAAGAGTATATGTGGCTGAAAAATCTAGTGTCTTCTCGCCTTTGAAAAATGCAACACTAACAAAACCCTGGAAGTTATTTGCCAAGTCCATCGAGGATTCTATAGCATTGATGGAGAAGGATGCAATTGATATGAAAATTATTAGAGGTTTATGTGCTAATGGAATTCAATTTATCATTTTGAGAAACCCTCAATTTCATATGAGATGGTGTTAGCAATAAATAGAGGTCTCAAAGGTTACAAGGCACCTTCTTACGATAAGGCAAGAACTACTTTGTTGGATGAATGCAAGATAAATATTGAAAAGGATTTAATTCCTGTCAAGGATACTTGGTACACACAGTGTGTTTGAATTGTTTCAGATGGATGGACTAATTGCAAAAACCAAACCCTGATCAATGTTATTGCAATAAATAGCAGGAAAGCAATGTTTTTCTATGCCGACATTTATTAAGATTTTTTGGGGGTTGAAAAAATGGGTAAAAACATTGCTGAATTTTTGTTATGAGCTTTTGAAGAAGTGGGCACTTGTAATATTCTCCAGGTCATAACTGATAATACAGCTAATTGCAAACTTGCTGGGAAAGAAATTGGCAAAATACACCCGCATATTTTTTGGTCACCATGCGTTATACATTCATTGAATTTAATTTTGAATGATTTTGCAAAATATTTCAAATGGCTCGAAGAAACGTACAAAATAGGGAAAGAAATTGTCAAGTATTTTGTCAATCATTCACATGCTTTAGCTATTTTTACACCAAATTCAAGGCTGGAACTTTTGATAGTTGCCAAGCTCAATTTGCTTCCCTTTATATTTTATTAAAGTGACTTGCTAATTGTGGGGAAGCTTTGGCAACTACTATTGTTCTTAAAAGTTGGAAGGATTGGGTAAAATATGGGGATGGATTGGGTGAAACATAGGGATGAAAGAACGAAGGTTATGGGTTCTTTGGTTCCTTACACAGTACAATATCTAATGAAATTTTGGGATGAAGTGGATAATATATTAACTATCACAAAATCAATTTATTTGCTGATAAAGTTTTATGATGGTGAAGGACCCAAAATGCGAGAGATTTATGAAAGAATGGATACGATGCTTGTAGAACTAAAAGACATCATGAAGGATAAGATGTAAATAATAATTTATTTTAATGCATTTATTTTATACTATATATCTACACTAGTTACATAGTAGAAGTTTTTTTCTTAACTAATGGAAAAATATAAATAGTATTAGTACAGTATAATTTATAGTATTTTATATTACATAAAATGATATATATATATATATATTTGTAAATAGAGATTACTAAATGTCAAAAAATTTAAAAGTAAAAGTTAATAGTGAGCAAGTTAAATATACTTTTTAATCATTTATATGGAAGTCATATGATGGAATAAAATAATATGTATACCATTAACCAATATACCATGTAGAATATATCTATCTATTTGATCACACCATGGATTTTTATGATAAATTTTAATATATGCATTAATTTCACATATTTCACATATCTACTAATATCTTTAATTTTTTAAGGCATTGGGATTGCTTTGAAATGATGGAGGAGATTGTGATAGGAAGACGGACAAAGTTGAATGTACAAATGCATTGCCTTGAATTTGTGCTCACGCTTCGGTTTTATAATCATGAGTATCTCACCTTACTAGCACTGGGAGATATGACTAGAAAGGCTCCAAATGAAAGATATGGCTAGAAAGGTTCCAAATGAAAACAAGAAGGTTATTAGTGGGGTGATGGAAGTATTTGAAAAAATAATATATTGTGCTAAAGAAGTTAGAATTTTGTGTGAACAATTTGCTACTTTTCATTCATGTAAAGGGTTGTATGCTATGGCTACAACACAAGTTGATGTCGTGACAATGGATACAGTTGATTGGTGGGTTACATATGGATCAGAAACTCCAATTTTGTCTGATATTGATAGAAAGGTATTATCTTCAACAAATTTAAAGTTCATCTACTGAGAGGAATTGGAGCACCTAGTGCTAAAAGAAATAAACTCAATGCCACAAGAGCTGACAAATTAGTATTTATCCATTCCAATGTTCGTTTGCAATCTTGTTTCACTGAAAGGTACAATAATGATCCTCATAAAAAGTGGCATGTTGAGTCGAAACTACTTGTCTAGATGAATCTAATATCAGATTGGAAGAGATGAAGTGGAATTCTTTGGAAGGTGACTATGTAGAAAACCCAAGTCATTCTAAGATAGAAACTGCGGAGGCATCTTATCCTACTCTAGCTCCAGCTTCTAGTGGATCTAAAAGAGGTTCTCTATCTACTAGCTTTGAAGTTCGTGGACTACATCAAACTCAAATTTCTAGATTCATATCAAGCAGTAGTGCTAAGGGAAAGAAAAAGACAATAGATTAGGAAATTGTTTATTTAATGCAATTAATATGTCATCAACAATAATACTTGGACAAAATATTTTTGAAATTACATACAAATGGGTAGTAACCACCTACCTTGATATTGCATAAGATCGTAGCAAAGAACCGACCAATTTCCTAACAAAATTATCAAATACTAATAGAGTTTAATTTCAAAATAAACCCATTCATATATAGAGTTTCATATCTTTGGTAATATTATTCGGGTTCCAAAAAAATATTTAATCATGTTCATAGTAAAATATATATATTCTTTTTAATTATATAAAAACATAACAGTTAAAATATAGTACTAATACAATAAAAATATTGAATATGTTATTATAAAAATAATATAGTACTAATACTAAAAAAATATTGAATATGTTATTATAAAAATAGTTCTTTAGTATGTTTTAATTACTTATACAACAAGTATTCAATTTTTAGCAGACAAACTAAATTTCAGAAACTTAAGGGACTTATCATGCAATTTATCCTAAACTAATACATGTTAGGAGTCTAAGGGACCAATAATATAATTAACCCAGCCTTTGTAAACTTTCTGCCAAGTTTTCTGATGTCCCGTCACTGTCTCTTCCTGATTATTTTTTTCTTACTTCCTTCTCTCTTCTGGTCACTTGTCTTCTCTCTCCTACTTTCTTTACATTTCTTTTTCTTTTTCTTCTCCCTTATTTCCTCTAGTATCAACACGCCATCACCACCATTGTTGATCACCACCACTCACATAGCTGCTACTAGCGGCGCTAAGTAGCAGCAGGAACACCCAGGAACAGCGGAGCAACCAGCCACTGCAACAATCGTTCTCTTCTCTTTTTCTTTTTGAAAATTTTGATTTTAAATTTTCAAAATAAATACATCATTTTTAAAACAAATATATAAATAAATTCTTATACTTTTAATTAAATCTCAATTTTTAACAAGAAATTCAATGTATTAAATTTAGTCCATCGAATAATAATTAACAGAAAAATACAAGTTCATGAATGATATACTATATACAAAAAATACTTACAAAGAAAATAGAATAATAAAAAATTTTAGTTGAAAAATTATACCAAATAGGTGATACACGACGAACTTCTAGTATGCACGAAAAGTCTTCTCACAAAGTTCAAAATTTTTGCATAAAAAATAAAGATATAACCTTATCAAATATTAAATTTATACATATTTTTACTCCCAAAAACTTTCAACTTCTAGTTTCTAAAAGTTAGCTAAAATTCTTACAATTCCTACATAGATTTGGTAACTAGAAGTGGCTGAAATTCAGCATAATTTTTAATTATGAAAATTACCAATTAATTGGCAAAGACTTGTTTTCCAAACGCAAAATGTATTTAGAAGTTAGTCCAAGGCAATTACCATAAAACAAATAAGATTCTTAACTAGACAAGAATTTAGTTTTACAAGAAATTACCAACACAAATAACTCAATTTCAGAAACAATTCTTTAATTAAGTTATCATTATCTTATATTAACAATATATATTTCTTTTTTTTTTTTAAGAAAAAAGGTTTATATAATGGGTCACATCAAATCATCCCATTAATTAATGGGTCATTATTGATGACACAATACGAATACCTAATGGGTCGTGTCTGGATTTAAGTTTTTTGACACGAACCCGATAAAAACTCCACCCGACCCATTGACACTTACATGCATGTCATTATGCCTTTTCCAGATCTGATCTTGTGGGTGCAGGTTGAGGAAAATCTTATTGACCCTTCCATAGTAAGAAGAAGACCTGGAAAATCTAAGAAAGTGAGAAGCAAAAGTGCGAATGAAATTGCTTAAAATAGACATCAGCAAGGAAAAAAGGCAACTAGGAATGGTTACACTTACAAATGTTGCAACTGTATTCAACTTGGTCATAATTCTAATTCCTGTAAGAATGTAGAACACCCAAACTAAAAGAAGAAGAAAGCAGCACTAGAGCAAATAGTACTCAATTGATTGTTGTATCCAAAATTATGTTACATTGTGAATTTTTAATTGATGTTCTTAACATGGACCGTTCTCTTTTCAGGTACCTCAAGAAAGTGGAGATAATAATCAAGAAAATGTGTATATTATTTGAGGTTCAAGTTTCAATTAATACCAGCCAAGAAACTATAACTCAAGAAACACATGATAAGGGAAATGCTATAGGTAAGGGTATGTAGGTAGGGATCTTAGTGTAGGTAGGGGTTTTGGTGTAGGTAGGGGTATTATTATAGATAGGGAACTTTCAGAGGAAGGGGCTATGGTGCTGCAAGTGAATAAATTAACGGGTCAGTGGAGGTAGAGGAATAAAGGTAGGGCAAAAAATTATGGACCTTGTTCTGGAATGGCATTGGTATTTTCACAATGACTAATTTTATCCCACACTTTCAGGTAATACATTTCAATTTTGGTTATTTCTGCACTATTTTCGTATTAATTGCCTAATTCATATAATTTTAAGAAGTTTTAGTTTTCTAGACCTACACAAATATTTGGCACTCTACAGCCAATATTTCTGGTATCCATTCACCACCTTTTTGGTTTTCCTTGCTTATAAAATGATTTTTTCATATGTAAATTTATTACTAATTCACTTCTTCTGTAAATTGACAGTGGTCTAATAATCAACACAATGTCAGCACTACAAGAACTAGTTAAGTATCAACATCTTCTGGACTTGCTCCACGTCTTGGATATGATCCAAGTTATCAGGTGAATTCCCTTTGCAATGCAAGGCCCACATCACTTTATTATTGTGTTAACTTACACAAACTATGTTTGATTTATTGGTTTAGGTTGAGAGACAATAATCCAGATTTGATAATGTAACTTTTTCTAGTTAGACATCTAACATGGCGTTCATGTCTAAAAAAGTTCAAGTCAACATAATGATCAGCCTGATGGTTTTTAGCTTACACTCTGTTAGGCGGTATTTTCATATTGGATTTTGATTTTGTTTAGGTGGTTGGAGCATCTTTTGCGGCTTTTGTTTGGTTATTTGGTGGTATCATCTGGGTTTCTGTTTGTGTGGTATATTGTTCTGAATTTGGTGGTAGTTTTGGGTACTTTCTTTGTATAATGGCGGTACTTTATGGCATCCCATTGTTGATTTGGTTTTTCTCAAGTTTATAGGGGCCTATTAGTGTTGTTTTTTTGAAACACCATGGCACTTATTGTGGTTTTTTGGATATGTAAATAACATATGAACTATTAGTGTTATTTTCTGGAATAATTATGTTAATCAGTTGAATGGTTCTGTGTGGCTGAAAGTTTATGTGCTGGTTATACTTAGATGATGAATGGTCTACTTCTTATTGTTATGAAAGACATAATCTTTTTTATTCATTGCAGATAAAAATCATCTAGGCCTTCGTTAGAACATTTTGTTAATGCTGAAAGCATACATTACAATTACTATCACTAGTACAATAAGCATACTTTTTATCCTTGCAGAACTTCTTTCACAAGCCCTTAGAGCAACTTTATATCTCTTCACTTGAACGGCTAATCCATCACATCTTTGCTGCAATTGTGTGTTTTCTCTCAAAATGTGTTCAATCATCTTATCATGTTCATTACTTGAATAAACCAACACTTTCATTGTTGACTTCTATCATGTTCAAATAATCAAGTCTCTAGCTTATTGTTCTCAACTCTGTTTCCTTCTTTGTTTGCAGCAGGATCCATCCAAAGAACCCACATCCATCTTCATTCTTAGCTTATAACATATGGAGTCCAAGTTAGCTTATGATTGCAAACAACACAACTAAATTTCAATGATATTGCTTCTTACTTTGTAGTTCAAACAACCAAAAAAACTTCCTTCTAGGATTCGCTTGTATGCATGATGTCCAAATTGATTCATTTTTTCCACAATAGCACATTACTCTATGTTGGCTGCTGGATGAGAAAGACTTTGAGTTCTTGTGTTTTCCTGCATTTTCTTTGGGTTGGATGAGAGAAATTTGCTTGGCTAATAGATCGATTTATAAATAACAGCTTAAAGCATAACTGCTGCAATTAAGGCACCATTGTCCATCAATTTTGCTTTTCTAAAACATTTCAACGTCTTCCATGCAATTCAAACAAGCTATGCGTGCAACATGTGCGCAAGTCAATTCAACTGTTAAACTAGTTAAAACCCATTAATTAAATGTGGTATCTTGTGTATTAATTTTTTATAAGGGACATAGTGAGGCACGAATAACTTTATAAGGAACAAAAGTGTAATTAATCTTAAAATTTAAAGCTTCAAGAAAGTCGATCAACATTAACTATTAATACGTACCAACTTTCAATGAAAACTAGATGCAGCCTAGTTTTGCAGTCACTTGTATAAATGTTTACCTTCTTTAATCATACTGTCAATACCATTCATTATACTCAAGAAGTATAGAAAAGTTTTTGTGTACAATATAACACCTTATCATATCCATGACTATCTCATATCAACTTAGAGACAACTCCCACACACTTGAGCTCCAAAAACAATAACAGATAATGTTACGTCTTTGATCCACACTTGTTTAACATGTACCATTCGTTATATCTGTGAAATTATACTTCCACAAATACAAGACATTAATCATATACTAATAAACCTCAAACATTAATAATGATAGTTTTGAAATTTCTATTCATAAATGATAAACAAGATAGTGTCGTGCTTATTCATATAATAAGTTTTTAAATGCCAAATTCTATATAAAGGACATAATGTCATGAGCACACAAGTTCAAATTATTCCAAAATCCATCAACTCCATTAAGTTCCTACTACTAAATAGTCTTTATGGTTTTCCCTATTCAAGTGTGTTTAAGCTCCATTCTCTAGGATAATGTACTTGTACTCACGATTTGTATGAAAATATAAGGAACAGGATGAGCGATAAGTTATCTAGTAAACAGCACATAGCCCCCTCTGTATGATGCAGTTTTATATACCTACACTTTTATAATCAAGTCACACAATACATGCTCATACTTTTAAGAAAATCATCTTTACAAAACCATATGCTTTATATTTATAAAATCACTATCTAGTACTTTTGAGATAAGGAGTAATATACTATAATCACAAGTAAATCATTTTCAATTGACAAATTCCATAATCATGTATGCATCATGAATTTCCTATTTATTTTCATAATTATAAAATCATGTTAAATATTGCATTTATTTATCAGAAGAAATTCTAAACTAACCATGTTTTCATTGGCACTATGTACTCAACCTAGTAATTGCTCTCACTAGAAAAGGTTGTCAAGAGATTTTCGATAACCACTTGACAGTTTCTCTAATCATTGTCACTGTCATTATCATTGTCATTATCATTTTTATAATCATAATCATAATCATAATTAATTAAAGAGTTCAGGACTATAATATCTACCAATTACCTCACATTTGTTTACAGCCATTGTTCATTAAAGTTTTACCCATACATGACATGTATATCATACATATTCAAAATCATATATGTATCACATTTTCTATAACTTTAAAACCAAACAAGTCAAATAGCCATAAATAAAACCAAATTTTTATAGCAAAAATAATCCTTTCATAGAACACATTTTCCATAAAATGACCTTGAAATTTAAGTGAGCTCATAAAGCAATTTTTAGAAATATTGAAGTTTGTTAAACAATTTGAAATTTTAGAGCATAAGCACAACCTATCTCAAATGAGCTCAATAACCGTACTTAATCTTGATGTTGATATTTTCCTATAAGAAATCACGATATTCTATCATCAACAAACACTTAATAAACTCTTAACCCAACTCGATATATTCCTATTGCAAATTCTTAAGAACCATGATCGGTTTATTATTTTAAGTATTTTCAATATTTATTGGCGACATAGAAGTGTGAGAAGTACTCTTAATAATAATATAATCTTTTAAATTTTTCAAAACAATTTTAAGTCTTTAATAGGTTTATTCACTTCAATTTCTATCACAAAATAACTTTTAGTTTACTATTATAATTCTTTAAAAACTCTAGGGTTATTTTAAGAACATTTAGAAAACTTTCGAGCTTTCACACAACTACACAAAACAATAAATGGCTCCATATAACTGTTGAAAAAATATTTTGAGGGCTATCATATAATTTGTGAAACATTTTCAGGACTGTCTCTTACTATGGTTTCTTAAAACTTTTTGGGCCACTGTATCTTCAGGAGGTCAAAGTGCAACTTCAAAGAGCTCTGGACCTCTGTTGACTCATCCAAAACATACTGGGTTGTACTTAACTACGAAAAATTCATAAGGACATTATCTGTGCCTTTTGGAATTCATCGGGCCTTAATATAAACTGTATGAAACCTAAGGGACTCAACTGCAAATATGACATAGCAGCCATCATCTTCTTCATTTTACAGATGCCGGTTCCTGGTGCTGCTATTTTCTTTATTTCTTTTTTTTTTTTGAAAAATCTATTTTCCCTTTATTTATTTATTTTTTGAAAACTCTTAAAGTACTTACAGAAAAAATAGTTTTCAATAATTCTTAGTATACTCTTATTTTTCAAAATAAATACCTACGAAAATAGCTCATAAAAATTTTATCCTTGACCCACAAATTTATTGTTAATCTCAAGTTAATCATATATGAAATTACGCAAATAAATTATATCTTTGATGCACAAAATTAGCATGAATAAATCACACCATTAAGTCTACATGGTCCCTAACAATCTACAATAAATTAAAGCCAAAAATAACAAGAGAAATTAAAATAAAATAAAATAAAATAAAAAAACTGACTTTTCTTTTGTTGGAAAATATCTCCTCTTTTCTCTCGGATTTCCAGTAGATGTCTTCTTACCCTAATACCCAATAGTTATAGGAAATTTATTCCTAAAATTTCTCCTGCAATTTAAGATAGTCAAGATTGATATGGATTAATATTATACACTTATTTTTGTACTAAAATTCTGGTTTTTAGTATATCCCAAATAATTATTTATTTTCCTATTCATTTTTTAATGCAAAAAATGCCGGGCCTCACAGATAATATGTAGTATATTAGATTTTTAAGCTTTATAATGTGATTATACATTATTTCAAAACAAAAAAAAAATTATCTTGCAAGTAATTTACAGAATAGGCGTACACAAGTGTATGTGTAAATAGCATTCAAGGATGAGAAAAATCAGAAAATAATTCAATTATGGGTTGTAGTGTTTCCAGTACACGCAAAGAGGTTTCTGGTTAAAATTGAATCCGTAGATAAAAAAAGAAAAAAGGTGGGAGAGTTAGCTTGTTGACATTACAAAAGAAAATTTCAACAATGTCATATGAAAATCTACAGAAAATATTATTAGGATTGAAGAAATTACATTCAAGTACCATTTTTGAAGAAGGATTATCTAGTCCCTTGAAAATGTCATATGAAAATCTACAGAAAATATTATTAGAATTGAAGAAATTATATTCAAGTACCATTTTTGAAGAAGGATTATCTAGTCCCTTGTAAGACTGCGTCACTTATCACTTGCAGTACCCGGAGAATTGGCAAAAAATTATCTCCGATTCACGGTTCAAAGATTCGGTCGAATCTGAGTCGATTTGGCTAAATCGATTTGGAACGGTCTTTTTCAATCCGATATCTATACATTGTTTCGATCTATATATATTTTGAAATATTACGGAATAGAATTACAGTGTAAGATTTATTTTTGACTAGTTAATATCTTAAACTAATTTACAAACAATTATTTATAATTTTTATCTTTTTTTTTTATAATTTTAAATAAATTTATGTTTGATACCATTTTACGACCAATGATAAATAATTAATACCGCGGTCACGACTAATACTGCTACTTTAAACTATATTCACATGTAACTACATTAGAAAAATACAAACATAAGAAAGTAGGCTTAGTGCAATTTATCTTAAAAAATAAGGAAAAGACCGATCAAGATAACATAAAGAAATATAGAAAGATATTGACTTCCTTGAAATCACATCAAAAGGGTAGGAAGAAAAGAGAAAGATTTAGTTAGACATAGTTTTTGACTCCACTAGTAGATTTTGTGATGTAAATTAATTGTTATGGAATGTATAACATAAATTGTTTATTCTATAAGATTTAATTTTGACAGTAAAATGTACAGATGAGGCCAAAAATAGGGTCTATCTAAGTATTTTTTCGAAAGAAAAAGGTGGAGCCGATTTGTTGAATAATACTAAGAATTAACGGGATACAATTTTTGTTTGGCAATGATATTGCCCCAAAACTTCCTTGATGCCACCACAGTTTTTCAAGAATTTGACTTCTTTGCCCTTTCAAATGAGCCCCATTTCCTACCAATTTATGTTTGGAACCCAACCAGTACTTGCCAAGTTCATCGACTGAAGGCCGCGCTACCCAACCACCTCCTTCACTCCTGATCTAACCTCTCCTATAATACATTTAACTGCATTATTAGTGGTGGCCCATTTCCTTGCACAACTCAAAAAACAAAAAGTGGATAAGATAGAGAAGGGATTTGTACACGCCCTCCATTCAAGCAAGCAATCAAAATCACTCCAGCAAATGGAAAGCCATCCAAATCACTCTAGCCAGAGAAGAGAGCCATCAGCCAAAGAAACCTATCACTCTATAGAAAAATCATCACCCAATATACCCTCCAAACCGCCAAAATTCCATAATCCACCAAAAAACCATATTCAATTTTGTGCAAAATGCATTCATTCCTCCAAAATGTATTAGCAGCCGTGGCCATTTTTTTTTTTGAGATTTTTGACTTGACAATAAATCTGGTCACTGGCGTAGCTCCTTTGAGCAACTAGAGATTCATATTAGGAACTCTTCGACGGGGATAGAAATTTTAGATGAGTGGCTTTGTCTGGATTAAGTGCGCAAAGGGAAGCAGATGAGAGCAAAAGGTACAAAAGTGAGAGAAAGGGTAGGAAAAATATATTGGAGGGCTCGAGAAGATGGGGAGGCAGCCTCTAGGCCTCAAAACATTAGCTATGGAATTTAAATATAAGGGGTAAATTTGGCATTTCACAAGAATTTGCTATGACATTAAGAAAAATGCTGTGGCAGTATCATTTGCCTGTTATTGGAAAAAAGCACAAAATATCTAACACAAAATCTGGGGGCAAATTTGGCTTTTCACTAGAATTGCTATGGCATTAAGAAAAATGCTGGTGCCAATATCATTCTCCTTTTTATTGGAAAAAAGCACTAAATATATAACACAAAATCTGGGAGGTAGGTATAATCAAGAGGCCATGATAGAGTAGAGGTACACGAGGAAAATCAAAAAGCTGGAAAGAAGCCAACCCAAAAGCAAAGATAGATGAATGTATGGCTCTTCGTATAATCTGGCTTAATCCAATTAGCAACCTATCCCTAGCATACTATTCGGGTTTGTTGTTTTGACAAATTAGCCCATACACAATATATTACTGTTTGGGGCTCAAGTTTTATTATGGAAGGGTAAAAATGTCAATGTGTTATATTTTTGGGGAAAAATTGCAAATTCTAAAAGTTAAAACTTTGATTACATAGAACTTCCTAAATACTTAGTAGAGGTTCTAGAACTATACTAGTATTATATTGTCAAGGTTTTACTAGTCTATCCAAAATATTTTTCACATGGAAATCCCATACTTGAAGGAGTATTCTTTTCCATCTTATTGGTAGACAGATGGGGGGTGTGGAGTTATCTAAGAAAAGAGATTTAAGGTTTCTGTGAAATTCCATATTTTTTGGAATCTTGGGATATTATGAATTTGTAATTAGGAGGTAGATAATTCTATTTTCTTATTTATAGGAGAAGATTTTTAGTTTCCTTAGCTGTAATGTTTCATTTAGTTAGGATTTGATTTAGTTTAAAATGAATTATCATCCTTTGTATGTAAAAGATTAGTATCAAGACATTTAGCTATCTCTAGAGCTTTACGTATATATATATGCCAAGAATTGATGTATGAAGTTGAAAGAAATATAAATTGCTTCTCTTAATTTACTTTATGGTATCAAAGGTAGCATTAGATTTTTCTCACATCCACACGTACCTCAAGTTCTGTTTAGCCCTTTCTGATGGGCTGACTCACGCTAGACCAAGGTAATGGGTTCTCAATCCATGTCCAACCTATATAACGAGTTCTAAATTAAGTCAACTCACGTATGAGAGGGAGTGTCAAATGACTACAAAATATCCCACATTAGTTACTCAAAAGATTTTAAACTAATTAATAAGGTTCGTAGGTCACTCCACTTATTGCCAATTAGTTTTAAGATAGGAGGTGATTTTCTTTAACATGGTAGCAGAGCAATCGATCTAGCTCATTGCTTTTCCTGTATCTTTCAAGCCATTACTCTTTGACTCTCTCTTTCTTCTAACTCATTCTAATTATCAAATCACATGGCGTCTGAATCAAGAAAGTTCCCTAGGCCCTCATATGGCCAAGAATTTGTGAATTCTAGTAGGACAGAAGACTCGATTCTTCTCATTACTCGACACAAGTTAACTGGCCATAATTATCTTCAATAGGCCAAATCAGTGATGATGTTCATCTCAAGAAAGGTAAAGATGATTATCTCACAGGAGCTATAGTCCCATCGAAGAAGGATGACCAAAATTTTAGGATTTGGACATCAAAGAACAACATGGTTATGTCCTAGTTAATCAACACCATGATGATGAAATTGGAAAATATTTCCCCGTATTTCCCAAGGGAGACATATGCTACAATGATAATACAACGGAGCTTTTTGAACTCAAATGCATTCTTCATGATCTTAGACAAGGTGAGATATCCGTGACCTACTATTCTAATACTCTCCATAGTTACTGGTAACAATTAGATGTGCTTAGAAGCCAGATTGGGGGTGCCCAAGAGATACAAGCAGCTACAAGAAGATTATTCAAAGGGAAGGATTTTCAAGTTTCTATTGGGCTTAGATAAATCCGTTGATGAGGTCAGTGGAAGAATTCTTGGAGCTAAGTCTCTTCCATCAATTTGTAAGGGTTCTCATATGTTCGAAGGTAGGAGAGGAAGAAGAAGTTTATGATGGGAACTTAGTCATCTTCAAGTACTCGAAGCACTCCCAATGGTTCTGCCCTTGTATCACATGGGACAAATTTAAACACTGATGCATGACAGAAAAAAGGTAGACCCTAGTGTGAGCATTGTCATCATCTAGGCTAGACCAAAGAAACATGGAAAGCCGCTACGTAGATTGGAAGTCAAGCAATGAAAGAGAAGCCCGAATTTTTGTGGCTGATTTTGAAGGAAAAATAAAAAATGAACCTATACTTTTTTAGCAATGAATAGATTGAATGGCTTCAAAAGCCGTTTAGTCAATGATCTTCTCTTGCTCCAATTATCTCAACAGGGTCTGGTACATGAAAAGGTAACTTCTTTATAATTCTACATGTTAAAGCTAAGGACTCATTCATTTGGATAATCGATTCTAGAGCCTCAGATCATATGACATGTGATGAATCATTACTTCACGAGTCCAGCCCATGTCACGAGAACTATAGAGTTAGAATTGCATATGGCTCACTTTCTACTGTGACCGACATTGGAGAAGCGAGCATGTTGGAGACACTTATCCTCAAATTAGACTTATTGGTTTCCAATTTAACATGCAATTTTCTCTCTATCTGTAAACTTACTAGGGACTTGAACTGCGTTGCTAAATTTTCTCACGTTCATTGTTTGTTTCAAGATTTAGAACTCGATCCGGGGAAGATGATTGACAATGCTAAGAAAAGTGGAGGACTCTAATAGATTAGGGCAAATGATTGACCTAATAAAGATAATACTCGATCTCAGCATATTTTATTCTCTACAACCAACAATTCTAGTTCCACCTTATTTTTAGATTCCAGTAAAGAAAGTGTAATTATGATATGGCATTTCCATCTAGATCATCCAAATTTCATGTATTTGTCAAAATTGTTTCTGTTGTTATTCATTAATAAAAATCCCAAAATTTTGTAGCATGAGGTTTGTCAACTATCTAAGCATTGTCATAATTCCTTTCTCTACAAAAGTACAAACTCTTTCAACCATTTTCTGTTATTCATAGTGACATTTGGGGACCCTCTAGGGTTCAAAACATTATCTAAGCAAGATGATGTGTATCCTTTGTTGATAATCACACATGAATTACATGGGTGTTCCTTATGAAGGAAAAATCAGAGGTAGGTATATTCAAAAACCTTCATTCCATGATTCTATCAAAATCAATTCCAATAAAAAATTCAAGTGTCAGGATTGACAAAGCTAAAGAGTAATTTAATTCAGTTCTTCTCAAAAATGGCATTGTTTAGCAAAGCTCTTGTGTATATACACCTCAACAGAATGGGATAGCTGAGAGAAAGAATAAACACTTGCTTTAGGTAAATAGCTTTGGGAAGAGGCAGTTCTAACTGCAACCTACTTGATTAATAAAATGCCCTGAAGAATCCTGAAATTTAATACACCTTGTCAAGTTCTACCTAAGATGTTTCCTCAAAACCAATTGTTGTTGATATTCCCTAAATTTTTTTGGATGTTCTACCTATGTCCATGTTCCCTCTAATCAAAGAAGAAAACTTCATCCCAAGTCTATCAAAAAATGAGTTGATCATATGGGTAGGATTTAAATGACTAGAATAGAACCAAATGCTTTGTCATGCATTAACACACATATGAACAAACAAAAACCTACCTCATTTTAACTCTACTTCTACTGATAAATCACGTAAGAAACTAATCTTGACAATTTTCTAAAGGTATTATCAATCAAAAGTACTCCATGAAACTACTCTCTAATATCATTAGTTCAAAAAATTTGTATTAACAGAAAGAAAAATTTGAGATAATTCCTAGCTTCAACTCGTTTAAGAAAATAATGTAACATTGAATCATGCAGGTCCAAAACAGTAGGTTGTCATATCATCGTCAAGTAACATCAACCAAGCCATAGCCAGAGGAAGAGTGATGCAAGTGATCTAAGATTGCATTTGAGCTCTTAAAGATATGAAACGTCCCCTACTTCAAGAATAGCAATCTCTTCTTGTGGAGGGGATCATAAGCAATCGAAGGGGAAATGGAAACAATAGGGAGAACTAGAAGAAAAGAGTCAACGGACTCTTATATTTTAGTTAAATTTTTATGTTGTGTTTAGTTTTGTGTATGGTCTATATGTGTGTAAGCTTCTATTGGATGTACTTTCATGTATAAAAATGATGGAATAAATAAAATCTGCTTTTGTTCTAGTTCATTCTCTTTACCTCTTTTGTGCATAAAAATCTCAAATTTGAATTATTTTTGAAATCTGGTTAACAATATGTCAATCCAATCATGACACAATTAAGAAATAAAAACTAACACTTGTGAACCACTTGCGCTTATACTTGGATAACCAAAAAGCTCTAATAGTTGAGGAATGAAGTCCATATAATTGAATATGAATACTTCTAAAGAAAGCACAATAGTTAACTCAAAACTATTGTTTCACCATCAATTATGAAATTCATCAATAATGTACTCCAAATATTATTATGCAAATGAGAAATTTTAAGTGAATCAGACGAATACAAGCTCCAATTAAGCACATGAATCTTAGAAATTGATTTTCCTTTTTTAACTAACATGGTTACAGTAAGCAGGGGTCATTGGGATTTCACCGAATTTAAACAAATAAAAAAGACAAAAAAATAGGTAATGTGGTTTAAATTATGCCCAATTTGTACCTCAACTTAGCTTAGCAACATTGAATTAGGCTTAAAAGATACTGAACAATTAAGACTAATCTAAATCTAGAACAAGCATTTATATAATATTTTCATAGACTACACAAACATAGCAAAAATAGTGTATCCATAACTAAAATATCCACAACCAATTAGCAACATAAGTTCAAGTCCATCCATATATCCTATATCACAATCACGAGAAACAATATAATCCATCATCTTTGTCATCAATTAAACAAATATAACCAAAAGTAATTCACAACATAAAACACATAAATTAACTACTCACAAGGCTTAAAGTCTTTATTACTCCACTAGATTATTAAAAAAAAGCATATAATAAAATGAAACATAAAAATAAATAGAATTAAAAGAAACACTCACCTAGTAAAGCCAAGAAGGCTTGTCGAGAATGTTGTAATTTTGTAAGCTGTCATCATTCAATAGCATACTAGAAGTTACCAAGGCTAGGTAAAACTTCAGTATAATTATTCATCATCCTCTCCCTAACTATTTCTATAAGTTGAAGTTGAGTCTCATTCTTCTTCTTCAACTACCGCATGAGCCGACTCTTCATCCATACACACTCCATAAGCACTTCATTGTATGCGATGGTCAGGAGATTGGAGCATTCTTGTGGTTTCTCTTTCTTTCACATGCTTAACGACTCAACCATTTCCTTTTGGTCTTCAAATTGTCTATTTTCTTCAAGTGTTGAAAGAACTGGAGCCCTCGGTGTTCATCACCACCATTCTTGCAATCTTGGCAAATTGGTCTTCTAATCTTTTCATGGAATTGGCTTGATTCTCCGCAAAAGTCATCATTATACTCTTCTTGTTTCTCTTTCAAAAATTTAAGAACATACAATGAAACGAAGAAAAATAAATTACAATTTACACTTCTAATTAGTATTCTTGTTAAATTATACCGATATTGCCAAAGACCCAATTCACGACAATGACACCACAAACTTGATACGTGAAATATCTAGTTATAAACTTTATAATCTCATAATCCAATTGTTAGCTAGATATAGAGCATAATGCAAAGTGTACAAGATTAATAGTATATGACAAAAGTAGGAGTCAAATCCATGAGGATTTGTTTAACAAGTAACGGTTATTTAACTCAAACACTATTTGAACGAACCATCACGAAAGACATTTAACTGAAATTAGTCTAAAGGACTAATATTATAATTAATTTATAAAAGAAATTAAAGATAGCATTAGATTGAAAGCATGGATGAACAATTAGAAAACCTAGAAAGTATTTAAAAGAACAATAAACTAGAATTAACTAATGTAATGAAGATCAAATTATATTAAATAATTCTTATCTAATGAAGAATCACAAGTTTTGGGTCTAAGGTTGTTAATTACGAACATTCTTTTTAACTCTTCTTGAAAAAAAATATCAATCAAAACCCTAGCCTAATCTTGCAACTACCAAAGGGAAGCTAAAGAAAAAACTTGTTTTTGAGGTTCTAGATACCCTTATTAATAGGTATTAAGAATTATTTGTGTTGGGCTCTTCATAAGTCTTTGATATGCTAAAAAACGGCCTAAAACAAACACCCAGAACCCTAAAAAACTAAAAATCATTAAAAACCATGTGGTTCTGTCTATGTTTTCTTAAGGCAAACATTTTTGTTATTCCCCTTTGCTAAAAGTGAACATGATTCTAACCATGTTTGCCAGAAGCAAACATGTCGACCTATGGAGTTAGCTTAAGGTGAACTCCCCATAACAGCATGCACCGGTTTTGCCGTTTTAATTCTAAAATCTTCGTTCGACGTCTGATTGATGTGCCGTTTGTTCTTATGCAACCCTAGAACAAAAAACACACTAAAATATATACTATAAGACTAAGCAAACACTTGAACACTTAAAAAAATTGACAAACATATAGAAACAAAATACATGAAAATAAGTACATAAACCCTAAAATCATCGAAACTAAGTGCAAAAACTATACGGAAAAGAATATGAATAACCCTAATTTCTTAGAGTTATCACATAGTGATGCATTTCATATTGTATTTTTACAAGAATACAAACAATTATATGGACGAAAAAGAAGAAAAAAGAATGATAAAAAAGGAGAAGAGTACATGACAAAAATGAACCTGAATTTTTTAGTAGCTCATAGCTAGACATACAACAATCAGTGATTATCAAAATCATTTTCAAGCCCTAGAATAAAAAACCAACTAAATATATCAGTAAATCAAAAAATTGAAGCAAAAAAAAGTTCATATCTTTAGAAAGAAAAATTATTCTTGCTTACATCAATTCTAACAGAGCTCTTCTCATGGTCCAATCACAAAAATAGAGGAACTCCACAGCTCATAGCTCTCCTCCAATATAAACAAATCTTATCTTACGAAAAGAACATGCAGGAGGTTGTAGGTAGTATATTATTATTATATATACTATAAATACACTAACATAATAGTTGGAAATACAGGAAATGCAATTAAGCAAAAAAAAAAAACAACCAATTGAACTGATGAAAAGCAACAATAATTGGGGTGCATAGAAATTCAAAAAATAAAAAATAAATAAAGAGGCAAGTTAGAGGTACTTGAGTGGGAATTCTAGCATCAATAGTGAGGAGAAATTAGGCAAAATCACCAGAGATAACAGAGGACAAGATGGTGAGGGGATTAATATTGTGGGTTTAGAGAATTGGGAGCTAGAAATATTCGAAGAAAGAAGCTCCTTATTGTGAAATATGAAAAAAGGAAAAAAAATCGATGATAGAAGGGCCATTGTTTCCTCCTGTTTTGGTAGGATTTTTCAAGTAAGAATTTTTGGTAAAAAGAAACATCAAATCTCACCTAAAATTATGAAAAAAGTCGTGAGATGAAATAGGAGAAACCAAAAAAACTTCTTTATTTTTGGGCGGAAATAGTGAAAGAAGGAATGAGTGCCTGAGGAAAACCTAGAAAATAGGGAAAAAGTAGTACTTGGTTGTTTAGAGTTTATTATTTTGATAAATTAACCCTTAAATGGTAAAACACAAAAAATAGGAAAAAAGTAGTACTTGGTTGTTTGGAGTTCAGTCCATTTTGACCAATTAACCCTTAAATATTAACTTCCTATTTGGATATTCTTTTTTTCTTCAAGGGACCTAATAGTTAGCATAACAAATTTTAAATACTCCATTAATGATAAAAGCCATTAACAATAGTAAAACTATCTAAGCCATCTGTGTAAAATATTAGAATGACATTGTCAATCAACCCACTAATATCTAATTTTCAGTCATCCAACCAAGCTCAAAATAGAGAAGTAAAAAAAATTGTTTGCAACACCTGAAAAAAGAATGCTTGAAGCTACAGTAGATCAAGTCCTTTCCTTATCTTATTGGTAGACTAGATGAGGTTGTGCAAAGCACAGCTTAGGCGCACCCAATATCTTTCTTTTCTAAATTGCTAAAAAAAAATTTGATTGAATTTGTTCGGTTATGTCAAGTCTGAAGTAATAGTTTTATGTACTATTGTTTTAGCTAAATTTTGAAGTTCTATATTTCACGTTACAGTGAATTGCTAATGGCTATGTGAGATTTTCTTTATATGATGGTAATAAATTTGTAGTGGTTATCGATGATATTCATATTTTTTAGTTGATGGTGAACTAGTTCATTATTTGTGTTTTGAAAGACGAAAAATGCTATGTATTAAGGATATTGTTACTATTCTATAATGAAGAAAATATCAATTAAATTTTTATATTGCTAGTTTGTGTTAGTTGTAGTAAATAGATGATTTTCTAATGAAATTACTTAGTTGTTTATTAGGTTACATAGAATTCTTTAAAGAAGCATTTATATTTTGTGATAATTTATGGAAATACTACTTGTACTTTTATGTTTACCATTATATTATGTTTTTTATTCAGTATTTTAAGTTCTTAGTTTTACAGTTTGTTCGTATGCATCGTAGAGAAAAGAACAATTATTTTTGCTCATATTTTATGTTCTCTCCACGAGATTCCACAACAAAACTAACCAAAGGACCTAATTGTGTTGTCTTGCTAACGTAAATTAAGTCAAATAGAAACCTTTCAAGTGCATTAGTAAAATAATCTAACATTCATTGTGCACACAATAAAGAGTAGAAGACTCATAAGAAAGGCATGTCTAATTGGTAAACATATCAAAGCAAATTGTACCAGTTATACTTGGCCATCTTTAGAGTACAATAGTTAATAAAAAATTTAGCACTGAACACATAAAAATGTCTAAATAAAATTTTAAGGACATCTCCCCCACATACTTTAAACAAAAATGGAAATAAAAAACATAAAAGGGATTACATATTGTCAATATTGATAGGTAAAGTAGAAAAAGTTGATGAATTCTATCAAGGTACAACAACATTGAAATCAACTTCTTGGTTAACATCTCTTTGTACACTAAATGTTACTTCTTCTATTGAAAAACAAAAAGCCTATTACAATTAGCAAAGACACATCAAGACACATAAGGACAAGTAACCAAAAATGTTATGATACAAAGTGCAACTGAGTTAATTTAACACACCCACACAAAGCAATATACTCTTTAAGCTCTGAAGCTATAACATGAAGAGTGAAAAATTTTAGCAAACATTTGCAAATGAGAAAAATGCCAAGTATATTACCACCCACTTATTTATTCCATAATCGTGTAAAAGAACAACCCAGAAACTACCTTAACCAATTATACCATTATTGATAGAAATTATACAAAGCATTAAAAACATGGATTAAACAAGAAAGGAATTAAATGATAAAGATTTTAAATTTTGCATCAATGGGAATTCCATTTGGTATTCCCATGATTCACACCATGTTTATTGCTAACTTCAATTTCCATTTCAGTGTCCCCATGATAACTATTAAAATTGCTAGTCTAACAATGCACAACTTGAATATGCCATATAATTTCAACATTTTTGTATCTGGTTACCTTACCTAAAATGATTGGAAAATGATAAAAATCAAGAACTAAAAGGGATTATTTGAAATAAGCATTTT
Source organism: Cinchona pubescens (assembly GCA_025175665.1). Lineage (NCBI taxonomy): Eukaryota > Viridiplantae > Streptophyta > Magnoliopsida > Gentianales > Rubiaceae > Cinchona > Cinchona pubescens. The sequence continues at coordinate 81,812 of JANKKI010000253.1, read as the reverse complement.
TGGAAACTCATAACTAAAAAATGAGTTGAGTTGTATCACTAAAATTATGAAACAATTGCTTTTTTAACAATTTAACCAATTTCATTTTTGTCTCAATATGATTGTTAAATCATCTAGCATCAGTAAAATAAAATGTACATAAATGTGATATAAACGAAGAATTGTACCTTTTTTGCTACAAACTTCTCCCACAAATCATATTACACCATCACCATTTTATGTTCAATATTTCTAAGAAATCAATTGATTTAAAAAATGAAGAAAAAAAGAAATATCAACCAGGAATTTTTTGACACAAATCAGCCAAGAACTTACAAACCCAACGAAGCATAGAGTGAAACATTCCACTATTTCTCCAAATGGATTGGCCACTCCAAAAGCAACCTATAAACATAGTACAATTAGTCAGCCAAAATATGTAAGTGTTAGGAAGTGTCCCAAGAAATTGACAAAAGTTCGAGACCAATCCAAAACAAACAATAACAAATAATAACAGAGAAAATAAAAGAGAGACACCAGATTTATGTGGTTCGGTCGAAAGACCGGCGTCCACAGGCGAAGGCGAGCAAATTTTACTATATGAGAAGAATACCAAACCTAAAGACAGCCATTTAGGAGAATTCTCCTAAGCCCACAAAAACACTAGTACAAAAACACAAGGAATGCCAAAATAAAGACAAAAGGCTTAATGACCAACAAGGCCCAATAGCCCACTACACTTTCTTATGTTTAGTGCTTGGAACATAAAGCCCAAAGCCTAAGGTCTCTATTTATAATACCAAGGCTACATAACTCTCCTTAAAATTAATCAATGTGGGATAAAAGCCACATAACAAATTTCCACTTTGGCATGTACCCACATCCATAAAATAACAAAATAGCAAACTTGCTCCATCTTCTCGAGAAAAGCTCCAATGGGCTTAATCAACAACAACGAATGCCAACCAAGTCCAAGCATTGCTTAAACTTGTAAACCGGAAGAGGTTTCGTAAACATGTTCGCAGGATTATCTTTGGTACTATCTTTTGAACAAGAACTGTCCCCTTAGCAATAGTATCCCAAATGAAGTGAAACTTCACATCAATGTATCTAGTCCTCCCATGATACATCTTTGATCTTTAGTCAAATGAATTGCACTTTAACTATCGCAATAAACTGTAGTAACACCGTGATGCAGACTCAATTCGCCAAACAAATCTCTCAACCACAAGGCTTCTTTGATTGCCTTGGTCACGACCATATATTCTGCTTCCGTACTAGACAATGACACAATAGGTTGTAAAGTAGCTTTCCAACTGACAGCACAATCGCCAACACAAAATACATAACCAGTAAGTGATCTTCTTTTGTCAAGATCCCCGGCGTAATCAGAATCCACAAAACCAGTCAAAGTGTCACTATTTTTCCCAAACTCCAACCAAGTGTTTGAAGTACCTTTCAAGTATCTGAGAATCCATTTCAAAGGCTGCCAATGCTCTTTTCCAAGACAAGACATATACCTGCTAACCATACTAACTGTTTGTGAAATGTCTGGACGTGTACAAACCATCGCAAACATGATACTGCCGACTGCACTAGAATTGGAACCTGTGCCATAAAATATTCTTCCTCACCTGATGTAGTAGTTATGGTGACTGAGCAGCTGAAAGTCGAAAATGACTTGTAAGAGGAGTACTCACAGGTTTAGCATTTTTCATGCTAAATTTCTCCAAAACATTCTCAAGGTAATGCTTTTGGGTCTGGAACAATTTCATAGATCCTCGATCTCTCTTGATTTTCATGCCAAGAATCTTCTTAGCTGCTCCCAAATCTTTCATCTCAAATTCACTACTCAACTGTGCCTTCAAAGTGTGAATTTCTATAGTACTCTTGGCAGAATTGAGCATGTCATCAATATAAAGTAACAAATAAATGAAAGAAACATCATTCAATTGCCAAAAATAGACACAATTGTCATACATGCTCCTTGAATACCCATGACCCAATATAAAGGAATCAAACCTCTTATATCACTGTCTTGGAGACTGCTTCAATCCGTACAAGGATTTCTTTAGCAAGCAAACATGGTCTTCTTTTCTTTCAACTTCAAATCCCTGAGGTTTCCTCATATAAATTTGTTCTTCAAGTTCTGTGTCTTGACCATGTAGGAAAGCTGTCTTGACATCAAGTTGCTCAAATTCCAAATCATACATGGCAACTAGGGCAAGCAAAACACGAATAGAGCTATGTTTAACAACAGGTGAAAACAGATCATTGAAATCAATACCGTGTACCTGACTATAGCCCTTTGCAACCAATCGTGCTTTATATCTCGTATCTTCAACCCCTGGATGACCTTCTATTTTCTTAAAGACCCATTTGCAATCAACAATTTTCTTACCTAAATGCGGCTTCACAAGAACCCAAGTTTTATTTTTGTAGAGAGACTCAATTTCTTCATTAATAGCGACCAACCACATTAGCTGAATTATCACAAGAAACTACTTCAAAGTAGGTGGAAGGCTCACCAACTCCATCCGTTTCTTCAGCGACTGACAAAGCATATGCAACTAAATTTGCATATCGCTGCGGTGGTCGAATCTCCCTCCTTGGTCTATCCTTGGCAATGGAATGCTCCTCCTCCTCTGGTTCTTCTTCAATAGACTCTGACAGAAGAACCATGATTCATCTACTGAATTTTTTTTGTTGGAAGAGGCTAATTGAGAAGGATCAGAACTACCAATCTCTAACTCCACATGCTTCTGCGTATTATCTTCTGTATCTGAATCACAAGAACTAGAAGACTCCTTTTTCGAAGATAACATAGAAAGTTCATCCAATGTAACATCTTTACTAATTACAAATTTTGGGGACTTGGGATCAAGACACCATATTCTGTAGTCTTTCACCCCAAAAGCATAACCAAGGAAAATACACTTTTTAGCTCTAGGCTCTAATTCCTATCATTCACGTGCATATATGTTGGACACCCAAAAACTTTTACATCAGAGTAATTAGCAGGAGTACCTGACCAAACTTCTTCAGGAGTTTTGAAATCAATAGCTGCAGAACGATCTCGGTTGACAATATGACAAGCTGTAGAGATCACCTCTGCCCAAAAGTCCTTTGTCAACCCTGCATTAGAGATCATACAACGGGCAATCCACAAAAGAGTTCTGTTCATACGTTCGGCCACATGGCTCGACCATTTTTCCTTGGCTCCTAACTGTATTGTACCAAACAATTCCTTTATTTTTGCAAAATTCATCGAATTCGCCTTCACAAAAATTCCATGTCATTATCTGTTCTAAGCCTCTTGATCTGTTTACCTGTCTGTTTCTCAATCAAAACTTTCCATTGCTTGAAAGTTAGGTAAACATAATTTTTATGTTTCAAAAAGTAAACCCAAACTTTCCATGAATAATCATCAATGAAAGTCAACATATATCTGGCACCACTCTTAGATGGAACACGAGCTGGCCCCCAAAGATTAGAGTGGATATAATCTAAAGTACTTTTTGTCTTATGGATTGTTGGTGAACTGAAACTGACTCTCTTCTGCTTCTCAAAGACACAATCTTTACAAAAATCCATCGACCCGGTACTCTGTCCACAAAGAAGTCATCTTTTGCTCAATATAGTCATGCCTTTCTCGCTCGTGCCCCAAACGCGTATGCCATAATTTGGTGATATCAGAATCAGACAAAGATGATGATGAGAGATTGTTGCGGAACTTGTGACAGTAGAACCCTACAAAATGTACAAAATACCAGACCTGCAAGCTTTCATAATAACAAGAGCACCCGTACAGACTTTCATAACTTCACCTTCAGCGGCATATTTGCACCCAAGAGATTCTAAGGTGCCTAAAGAGATGGGATTCTTTTTCAAATCAAGAACATGTCTAACATTAGTGAGTGTCCTCACAATACCATCATGCATTTTTATTCGAACTGTACCCTTACCAACAAATCACAAACGGCATTATTGCCCATCAAAACAATTCCACCATTACAAGATTCATAAGTGGAAAATAAATCCCTATTGGGACACATGTGATAAGAATACCCCGAATCTACAATCCACTCATTTTTAGACCTTGTTCTATCATCAGTGACAAAGAAAATATTTCCATCACTCTCATCAGCTCGAACGCTAGCCACAACAGTATCATTGTTTTTCTGGTTAGATTTCTCCATATGCTTATCTTTATTTTTCATAGATACCCGAGGCATTCGGATTTAATGTGCCCCTTTTTGTGACAATAATTGCATACCATATTTTTATGTTTAGATTTAGATCTAGATTTTGATTTACTACTGTCAAAGTCTCTCCTTTCGGACCTACCCCTGGCAACCAAGCCTTCAACCTGATTTCCACCAATTTTCCCAGTTATATCCCTATCAATTTGCTCCTTAGATTTTAAAGCAGATTTAATTTCACTATACGAGATTGTTTATTTACCATAAATCATAGTATCACGAAAATGTTTAAATGATAGGGGAAGGCAACATAACAACAAAAGGACTTGATCCTCATCATCAATTTTCACATCTATATTCCCCAAATCCATAACAATGGAATCAAATTTATCAAGATGTGAGAGTATAGATATACCTTCAGTCATCCGAAGCACGTAAAGGGTTGGCTTTACATAGATGTGTATAATTCTCTATTGTCTTCTTCATATACAAAGTTTTCATTTTATCCCACATACCTTTGGCTGTCATCTCAGTAGAGGTCGACCTCTCTTAAAACCTCATCAGAGAGATTTAGGATAATACCTGATCTGGCCTTTTTATCAAGGACCTCAAAATCCTCCACCGACATCTTCTCTGGCTTTTTCCCCACACTATGAAGCGCTATGTCCACACCATCTTAGATCAGGATAGCCTCCATCTTGAGCTGCCACATCCCGAAGTTGACACTCCAGTCAAACTTTCTCTACATGGGTCTTTGTTATCATCATAATGTGACAAAACTTTCCTGGAAGCTCAGATACCAGTTTGTTAGGAAGTTTCCCAAGAAATTGATAAAAGTTCGAGACCAATCTGAAACAAACGATAACAAATAATAATAGAGAAAATAAAAGAGAGACACTAGATTTATGTGGTTCGGTCGAAAGACCTACGTCCACTGGCGAAGGCGAGCAAATTTTACTATATGAGAAGAATACAAAAGCTTTAGGATAATGCTCCTAAGCCCACAAAAGCACTAGTACAAAAACATAAGGAAAGCCAAAATAAAGACAAGCATAAAAAGGCATAATAACCAACAAGGCCCAATAGCCCACTAAGCTCTCTTATGTTTAGTGCTTGGTACATAAAGCCCAAAGCCTAAGGTCTCAATTTATAAGACCAAGGCTACATAACTCTCCTTAAAATTAATCAATGTGGGATGAAAGCCACATAGCAGTAAGATTAAAAAAAACCCTTAGATCCATAAAAAAGACAAAAAACTAAGAAGCTCAAATCAACTACAAGAATCGTAATACGAAAGTTAAAAGGAAAGAGGAGACCTAACACCTCAAGAAGAGAAAAAGAGGAGAGTGATGCCTTTACACACCTAGTTATAAATTTATAAACTACCTAAATCCTACTACTAACTAGGTGGCATCCCGCAAGTATACGGTTGTCAACTAGTAGCTAAGGGAAGTAGGGATCGTTCCCACAAGGATTGGCCGATAATTACTGGTTATTTGGTTAGATTTCAAGTTGAAGCGATTGATTAAGTGAAGAGATTTAACTAAAACTAGAACTAATGATTCAACTAATAAAGCAATTTAAAGTAAAGATTAATCACTAAGAAAGCAATTAAAAAGAAAGTGTCTTTAGAAAGCAAATAAAGGGAACAATTAAAAAGAAAAGCATATTAAGCAAGCAATTAGTTAATCTAAACTATTCATTATCCCTAAGCAAGCACAATTAGAGAAAGCCCCTAATCTATTCTAAGAAAGCATGTTACAAGAAAGTATTTTTAAAAAGTAATTAACTAACCTAAAGTACAAATTAACACTAAGAAAGCACAATTAATGAAAACCCATTAACTAATCTACCAATTAAACTAAGAAAGCAAGTAAAGAATGCAATTAAATGAAAAGCCCATAAACTAATTTATCCAAATTAACCAATCTAAACTATGAATTACCACTAAGGAAGCATAATTGAAGGAAATCCATTAACTAATCTAACAATTACACTAAGAAATCATGCAAAGAGAGAAAATATGTGAAAGTAATTAGACTAATTAAACTAAGGAAATATGAAATTAAAGTTTAACTAAAAGAGTTTTGACATAAACAAGGAACTTACCACTAAAAAGCTTCAATCTTTAGCAAGGAAATTGTGATTACAAGAAAGAGAAATCCTACTCTAATCTAATCTAAGAAAACCTTCCCCAAATGGGAAGGAAAAAGGAAGAAAATTACTTTCTAATCTAGCCTACTTCTACTAACTAAGTTCTCTCTCAAATGAGCTTTAAAATGGGTATATATAGTGCTAGGATAGTGGGATAATTGTGCAGCAAAAATCAGCCTCGAACAAAGTCATTTTTTGCTCCAGCTGCCTCCAGACCGCGATCTCAAATTTGAGAACGCGGTATGGACTGAAACTTCTGAAATGCAGCACTTCACAGTTTTGCTTCCAAAATTTTCATCCGACGTCCAATTAATGCACCGTTTATTTTCATGCGACCCTAACACATAGGAGAACATCATTATCTATAATAAACACTGAAAATAACACATAAACACATAAATAAAAGTCTCTCAAAATTTTAGGCCAAAAAATGAAGGACAAACAAAGACGAATGAAAACTTAACTTCCAACGAAATTAAGTCAAAGACACGACACAACTCTAGATGGAAAAACCTAATAAAATGTGCTAATTATCACCTAAATAAGTACTCAAACACTTAATAAACACATACTAACACATTCTAACATATTCTAACACATAAAAGAAAATAGATAAAAACACACACGAAAATACTAAAAATACTCGAAACTAGGAGCAAAATCATCAAGTTTAGGGTATATATAACTCTAGTTTCCTAGAGTTGTCACACCCCCAAACTTAAGTTTTTGCTCATCCCGAGCAAAATAAAAGACAAGAAAATGAACAACAAAAACGGAGAACGCAAAACACATGGCACAGCCAAGATAACAACAAAAAATATGAATAATGGATGTACTTTGAATAATTAGGATATCTCTCAAGGGACCTCAAATACCATATGACAATTGAGCTATTTTAACTAGTCATTCCAAGCATTTTAACTCTTCCAAATAAATCGAGTTCAATAACCAACAAAAGGTTTTAAATAACCAAGTATTAACCATCATCAAAAAGGTTTTTGAAAAACAAATTCCATTCGTCTAAAACGTAGTTTTGCTCAAATCAAAAGAAATGATTACAACATTTTTCAACCATCTCGACAAGGCTACATGGAAATAGAAGATCATTAGGAGTCTGCTTATTATGTACGTGTCACACATTTCGGGAATAAACCTCTAACAAGGAATAAGTAATGTAAGATTAATGATAAGTATTACAAACATTTACTCCTTAACTTATTGGTATATTAAAACACAATTCCTAATGACTTAATTCAGAGAAACAACATGGGTACATGTCGGAATCCCGTACTCGCCTTATTACTACTCTAATGGCTTATTTCGGAGAAACAACATGGGTACATGTCGGAATCCCGTACTCGCCTTATTCCTAAAATTATTTATTTTTTTCGGTCCTAAACCAAGGAAAACGAGTGAAATGTACCTAACACAATTTATCTCAAATATCAATTATTCACAAGTTAGAAGAGCATTCCCTATGCAAACACACAAAATGTCCCGAAATTCCTCCTACTTCATTTAACTCATTTCTTTCCAAAAGATGAATTGACCAACAAAGCAATTTGCTTTGGTCAAAAACAATGTTTCAAATGAACTACTATAAAAATGTGAATGCCTCACTTTTTGAACATAGTAATACATGGCTTTTGAAATTCTTTTGTCGCAAAAGAACTACTCAACACACCAAAATTCGCAGAATGCCAAGTTTAAATAAGTCAATCATATGATATTTCAAGTCATTTGTCATCATCGAGTAACGTAATCAATCAATTTTTCATCCAAAATTCACCACAAATATTTACATTCATGAAAAGAAACCATTCCAACACAAGTAAATAACACCCCAAACTTGTCTTTTTATTTAAGTGATGAGTACAAGACATCCTACCGCTCACCCAAAATAGAACAAATGCATAATAATACTACTAGATTTGTTTAAGCTTAAAAACAAAAGACTAGGCAATGATTTTGAATTACACTTGGACAATCAAAAAGCAAAAATAGAAGATGAACAACATATTAACCAAGTGCATGTGAATGCAATCAAGTAAGCTGAAATTGAACATAACAGCAAGAGTTCTACCATTTAGTTATGGCCTTCACCAACATTGAGCACAACACAAATCAAGACTAAGCGATGAGAAAATTTCAAGTAGATAATAAAAATGCAATTTCCAATTAATCATGACTCCTAAAAATTCATTTTTTTTCAACAACCAATCATGGTTATTACTAAGGAAGGGTCCTCAGGGCTTCACGGGGTTCAAACAATTTAAAGAAAAAGAAAGGCACATATAAGGTTAACAAGGTTTAACACAACAAATGGGTTATCTAAATGCCCAACTCATCCCCCAAAACTTAGTTTCACACATAATTGGTTTCAAAGAAACAATCAACCACCAGGACTACTCGCAAACCAAATCAATCATTCAAATAATTGTCTATCCACAAAATGACCTCAACTATTTCGCACTTGAAATGTACAACAACTAGAATGTCCACAAGTAACAGTAAAAATCAAGTCGAAAGTCATTCCATAAAGTATGTATATCATTCACAAATCATAATAAGTCATACATTGTATCAACATTTTTATCAATGGCCAAATTCATCCAAGTGTATCCAAATTCAATTACCAACAACAAAACATAAGCTAAATTAATCACAAGGCTACAAGCCTTTATTACCAGCGGGATACTTAAACTAAAGCAAGAAAACTAAAATAAAGCATAATAAATAAAAAGGAAAGAAAAACTCCCTCAACACCAAGGAGGCTTCCCAAGGATATTGTAATCCTTGGTGAACTTGAGCCATTGCTTAGCTCCTGCGAAGTCTCCAAGGAAATAAACTTCGGCATAAGTAGGTTGTGCCTCCTTGGCCCCCTCTAAAATGTTTTCTTCTTCTTCTACTCCTCCAAGAACCGACTCTTTCTCCATGAACACGTCAGGAACTTCCCAAATAGAACCTCTTTTATTGTAACCCGGACAAATGTACACTTATGCAAAGGGAAAATTGGTGATTCCTCTACATAACCGTTGGTTGTTTCGGTTGTTGTAACTTCAACTTCATGAGGCTCTTGAGAACCAGTTTCTTGCAAGACATTTTCAATTTGTTCTTCTTGAACCGGTTCTTCACCCATTGGTGGAGGTGTTGGAATACATTGTTCTTCACCATTTCCTATTCCTTGAATCTCGGCAAGTTGGTCTTGTAACCGATTATTGGATGTGGCTTACTCTTCGCAGATTCTATCTATTTCTTTTTGAAGTTGAGCAAGTTTTTCCCGTTCTTTGGCCTCAATTTCTCAAAATTGAGCCCTTTCATCTAGAAGTTGGGCTATTTCTTCTCGAAATTCTTGAATTTGCATCCACTTGTCCATCCTTCTTATGTCTTCACTCTCTTGAGTTGTTTGGTGAAGGAAAATATGACTCCATTTGATCATATGAAGGCTCTTGTGGTAGAAGATTGGGAAAGAGTAGAAATTTTCTTGACAGTTTTCATAAGGATATGGATGACTAGACCATCCCATTTGATAATTTTGGTGGCTCTCATAAGCGTATTGACGGCTAGACCATCCCGCTTGATAATCTAAGGAGCAAGGAGAGTAACTATAACAAGAATCATGCTCACTGGGCATACCTCCATTACTATAAAAATAATAATATCATTGGTATGAATCATTCCAATTAGGTCCTTGAATGTTCTTGAACAACCAAAAACACAAATAAAAGCAAGAAAAAGAACTAAAACAACACAAACAAGAAAATTAGGAAAGCTTAGACTACTATCTAGTCCAAACCATCCATCACCAAGAAAATCTTTTTGTATTTTTCAAAATAAGAACACAACTACAAAAGGAAAATCTTTTTGGTTTTTCAAATAGGTGAAACAACTATACAAGAAAACAAAATACTTCAATCTAGTCTTCCAACCAAATTATATAAGATATTACCGAAAACCAATCCCCGGCAACCTTAGAGGCGCCAAAAACTTGATGCCTCTTTAATACATCTAGTTATAATTCAATGAAACACCTAAATCCTACTACTAACTAGATGGCATCCTGCAAGTATACGGTTGTCAACTAGTAGCAAAGGGAAGTAGGGATCATTCTCACAAGGATTGTCGATTGTATTACCAAGGTTTAAGGGTACTTGTGTAGTTAAGCTAAATCAATTGGTAGATGATAGAACTATTCCAATGAAAACTATAATTTTAAAATTTAAAACAAGTGAATCCCTCAACTAAAAAGACTACAAAAGAGAAACTTTGAATATTAAAAGCATTCATTACTAAATTATAAATTAGAAAGAGTTAAACTAGAAATTTAAATATTTTTTGATTGGAATTAAGAAAGCCCACTTAAGAATTAACTGGAAATTAAAGTTAGAAATTGAAAATTCTTAAATAGAAAGCAAGAAATTGATGAGAACCCTAATTTTCCTAAAAACCCTAATATGAAAGTAAAGAAATTTTTACTAAATTGAACAAGAAAGAAAATAAAAATCATATCTATGCAAAGCTTACGAAGAACCCACTATGATTATCTAATAAAAATTTAAACTTGACAAGAAATTTAAAGAAGATCTAAGATAAAAGTTAAGAGAAATTTCTATTAGAAAAAGTAACTTGTAGTTCAAGCTATCCTAATCTTGCTAGAACTAACTAAAACTATCTACTCCTTAAAAACTCTCTGCTTACTAATTCTACTTAACTTAAATAATGCAGTAGCATTACACAAGGCAAAATTAAGGGTTTTCTGGCTGGAAGTTTACAAAATTGCCCCTACAACTTAACATTCAGCGAGTTGAGATCGCGGTTTGGAACTTTTGTGACCGCGATCTCAACTCTAAAATAGTAAAACTAATTCCCGAGTCGAGATTGTGGTCTGGAATAATCGAGACCGCGATCTCGACTCTCCTTCCAGCAATCTTCATTTCATCCATTTTGCAATTTGGTCCTTTGAGCTTTGTTCCTTCCAGCTTCTAACCTTTAATTTTTAACCTGCATAATATTAACACCATTAATAACTTAATTAAACTAAAAATTTAACACAAAATTATCATAATTAATTTAAGAACGAAAATACAAATACATATGAAAGAAATTAACTAAAATCTTCAATTACTTATCTAATTTCGGAATTTAAACTATCAAAATGCCATCATTTAGAGGAAAATAAATCTAGTTTACTAGAGTTATCACACCGCCAAACTTAGTGTTTTTCTAGTCCCGAGCAAAACAAAGATTAACAATAAATGAAACCTACTAACATTCAAACATTTAAACACCACCAAAGTTGACGTGACACTTGATGAATCATGGATATACTTAGAACAATTAAGCGATCTCTCAAGAAATGTTCAACACTACGTGATATGTGAAGAATATGAATAAATCAATCCAAAATTGAAATTTTGTTTTACAAAGAAGCACACATTCATTCACTACACAAGATTTCACATCACCAAGCATTGCCATTCTCGAAAAGTTTAAGTTACCAAAAGTTTTAGTTCTTTTCATTTGAAACATCATTACTTCTCAAATCACAAATATTATAAAGTTAATCAACTCTCTTGACTAAGCATCATGAAAATAGAAGTTCAATTAGAAATCAACTTAAATGCAATTGTCACACACTTCGGGAATAAACCTCTAACAAGGAATAAGTAATATGAGATTAATGATAAGTATAGTGGTGAGTATTCCCACCTGTCACGAGGGCGACCCGAGTTCGATCCCCGGCAACGGTGCCAAAAACTTGATGCCTTTACACACCAAGTTATAAATTTATAAACTACTTAAATCCTACTAGTAACTAGGTGGCATCCCGCAAGTATACGGTTGTCAACTAGCAGCAAAGGGAAGTAGGGATCGTTCCCACAAGGATTGGTCGATAATTACCGGTTATTTGGTTAGATTTCAAGTTGAAGCGATTGATTAAGTGAAGAGATTTAACTAAAACTAGAACTAATGGAGCTAATAAAGCAATTGAAAGTTTGCTTGTAAATCAAAGATTAATCACTAAGAAAGCAATTAAAAAGAAAGTATCTTTAGAAAGCAAATAAAGGGAACAATTAAAAAGAAAAGCATATTAAGCAAGCAATTAGTTAATCTAAACTATTCATTATCCCTAAGCAAGCACAATTAGAGAAAGCCCCTAATCTATTCTAAGAAAGCATGTTACGAGAAAGTATTTTTAAAAAGTAATTAACTAACCTAAAGTACAAATTAACACTAAGAAAGCACAATTAAGGAAAAGTCATTAACTAATCTACCAATTAAACTCAGAAAGTAGGTAAAGAATGCAATTAAATGACAAGCCCATAAACTAATTTATCCTAATTAACCAATCTAAACTATGAATTACCACTAAGGAAGCATAATTGAAAGAAACACATTAACTAATCTAACAATTACACTAAGAAATCATGCAAAGAGAGAAAATATGTCAAAGTAATTAGACTAATTAAACTAAGGAAATATGAAACTAAAGTTTAACTAAAAGAGTTTTACAACATAAACAAGGAACTTACCACTAAAAATCTTCAATCTTTAGCTAGGAAATTGTGATTACAAGTAAGAGAAATCCTACTCTAATCTAATCTCAGAAAACCCTTCCCAAATGGGGAGGAAAAAGGAAGAAAATTACTCTCTAATCTGGCCTACTTCTACTAGCTAAGTTCACTCTCAAATGAGCTTTAAAAGGGGTATATAGTGCTAGGGTAGTGGGATAATTGTGCAGCAAAAATCAACCCCGAACAAAGTCTTTTTTTGCTCCAGCCACCTCCAGATCGCGATATGGACTGAAACTTCTGAAATGCAGCACTTCACAGTTTTGCTTCCAAAATCTTCATCCGATGTCCGATTAATGCACCGTTTTTTTTTTTCATGCGATCTTAACACATAGGAGAACATTTTTATCTATAATAAATACTTAAAATAACACCTAAACATATAAATAAAAGTCTCACAAAATGGGCCAAAAAATGAAGGACAAACAAAGACAAACGAAAACTTAACTCCCAAGAATGTCACGAAGTTAAGTCAAAGACACAACACAATTCTAAATGGAAAAACCTAATAAAATGTGCTAATTATCACCTAATAAGTACTCAAGCACTTAATAAACACATACTAACACATTCTAACACATAAAAGAAAAATGGATAAAAACACACACGAAAACGCTAAAAATACTCGAAACTAGGAGCAAAATCATCAAGTTTAGGGTATATGTAACCTAATTTCCTAGAGTTATCAGACAGAAAAATAGTTTTAAGAGAAAAAAAGGAAAAGAATGTAATTGTATTCTAAAAGAAAAATATGTTAACATATCGATGCATTCTCTATCTATAGTTGGTGAGGGTTTTACGGGAAAGCAAATACCAAACTGAGTGCGATTGGGAGTTTGTTGGATAACTACTAGATGGTGGATTTATGCTGCAGGCTTCATAATAATTCATGGATGGTAAAAATTTTATTTTTTACAAAAATGAAAAGAAAAAATAGAACTAAAGGAAAAGAAAAAACAATAAGAGAATGTAGTAGAAAATAAATGGCCAAAATATGTGATTGAAATGGAGTGAAAAAATCCTCATCTTTTATCTTGCAAAAAAAAGGAGAAAAAATTAGAATTGGAAGGGAAAAAGGAGAAGGAGAGAAAAATAACAGATAAAATTAGAGGAGAAGGGGAAGAGCATCTGTTGAGGAAGAAAGGAAGAGAGAAAGTGGCAGTATAAAATTCTTAATCGATTTGTAGAGATAAGGGATTTAGTAGAGCTATTTCTGAGTTGATGGTTGAGATTTCAAAGAGAATCCCATAAAACCAGGATTATTCTCATCTCCCAAAATGTCAATAGGCAAGTAAAAACATCATATTCTATACCAAGCTTATAGCCAAATAGCTATAATACCCATATACAGTTACTAACTATTTAGGAAAATAGGAATACTGCTAACTTTTGAATACATAAACTTGGCTATAATGTTGGTTCTTCTTGTTTCCTTTTTATTTCTTTTTCATTTTTGACTAAACTTGGCATGATTGCTATTCCTACTAAATATACTTTTTTTTAGTGAAGGTCCTAATAAATATCTTATTTTCATCAAACTTTTTTAACAATTTAGTGAAACTGCGTTTATAGGATAATACCACCGATTTTGAGCAAATTGGTGTTGCTGATGTGGTAAACATATCTTCATAGACAAACACTACAAAGAAGATATATTCAGCTCATTTTCAATTAACTATAACCATTTAGAAAGAAATATTTCCTCCCGAGGATGTAGACATGAAGTGATCAAGACTTTTGCATTAAAAAAATCTTTGAAATCTCATGCAAACTATTATCAATATCTTCTTCCTTAATTTTCTTATTAGATGAAAAAATTAATTTTCTTATTAGGTTGCAAAATTTATTGATTTGCAAACTATTCTGAATATCTAGTTTATTATTAGGTAGGTTTGGTTTACTGTACCACTCATAAAACTTGTGACTATAAAGCAAGCTGCATGAATCAAGTGATGTCGAATAACATCAACATACCATATATAGGAGTGATGTCATCTAACATCATATAATTTATGTGCCTTATTTAATAACCATAAAATCAATAAATAGAACCGCAAACCAAAACTATTTAAGAATGTCCCTAATTAATTTCTAGCAAAAAGTCTATCTACATTGCCCAGATCCTCTGTCTGAGTATCCTATCTAAGCTCTATGTTTAAGTGTATGCACTGTCGTTTCTCTGAATAACGTGGCCTTAGCATTTTCTTTCTTGAGATGGGCCTAATTGTTTTGGGTTACTGGTAGAGGTGACAAAATAGATTTAAATTCATTTATTATCTAAAATCATTCATACTTAAATAAATGTGATTGAATTTTGAAATTTTAATGAATATAAATATTTTATTCATTTATAATCATTTACTATATAAATTTTAAAAGATAATCAACCCAATACATAGAAATCTATTTAACTACAACAAATTTCTACAAGATGATAAACTGCATATTTACACAATTTATTTTCACTAACACATTTACACACATCCATACTCAAAGACGTTATCATATACTTTAACATATTTTCATACACGCACATTTTTACACATACTTAACATATTTTCTGACACACATACACACACAGTCTTAAACACATTTACACATACTTCAATATATTTTCAAACATATACATATTTTTCACATACACTTAAACACACTTTTTCAAACATACATACAATTAGACACATTTTAACTCACACTTACATATTTTCACATACACACACTGACATGCATTTTCACACACACACATATACTTACACACATTTTCTCTCACAAACACACACAAACTTTCATATATTTTCATATACACACATACTCTCTTACACACGTTTTTGTACACATTTTCTCTCAGAAAAAACACACACACACATATATATTTTCACACACCTACACACATTTTCACACATTTACACACACACTCTTACACACATACTTACACATATTTTCACATACATACACACACATTTTCTCGAAACACACACATACACATTTACATTTTCACACACATGCATACACTTACGCATATTTTTACACATATGCACACACATGCATATATTTTCACATACACATAATTACACATATTTCTCTCACGCACAAATACACATACTATCACACACACACATTTTCTCTCACAAACACACATACTTTTATACATTTTCACGTACTTACATATATTTTCACACACTCTCACATACTCTTACATACATTTTTATACATACACACATACTTACACATTTTCTCACACATACGCACACTTTTAGACATTTTCACACACTCTTATACATACACATTTATGTTTTCATGCATACACACACTTTTCACACATATGCACACACTCACACTTTTTTACACAGACACATTTCACACATTATCATACACACATATGCTTACACATATTGTCTCACACATACACATTTGTACATATTTTCACACATATACGTACACATACTTACAAATATTTTCACACACGTGTACATATTTACACACACTTTGTAGAACACACACTTACCAATACTTACACAATTACACATAAGTTCTAGGAATTAATTTTTTTGATTTATCTTTTTGGTGGTTTTGGGAAGTTATACCAGTAACTTTCATATAAGTGTGTATGTGTGTGTACGAAAATGTGTTTTAAGTATGTGAAATTATGTGTGAGTATGCGTACGTGTCTGTGAAAATATTTATAAATATATGTGTAAACGTGTTTCTAAAAATGTGTGTAAGTGTGTATAATGTATAAATGTGTATGTGTGTTAAAATGTAAGTGTTTATGTATGTATATAAAAAAATATGTATAAGTGCATATATGTGTCTATGAAAATGTTATGTGTATACGAAAATGTGTGTAAGAGTGTTTAAATGTTTATGTGTAAGTTTGTCTACGTGTGAAAATGTGTGTTTATACATGTGTGTGTGAAAATGCTTGAAAATAAGTGTGTACGTGTGTAAAAATATGTGTAAGTATGTGTGTGAAAATGTGTGTAAGTGTATATGTGCTGGGTGAATATTTTTTTGCAAGTGTGTACGTAAATGTGTGTGAATGTGTGAAAATGTGTGTAAGTGTGTATAAATTGTGAATATACGTGTAACTGTATGTGTGTGAAAATATGTCAATGTATGTGTGCGTGTGAAAATATGTGTAAGTGTGTATATCTATGAAATAAGTATATGTGTGCTTTAAGAGTGTGAAAATGTATTTAAGTAAGTGTGTGTGTCAAAAAATGTGTGCAAGTGTGTGTGTGAAAATATGTGTATTTTTGGGTATGTGTGAAAATGTATTCAAGTGTGTTTGTGTGAAAATGTGAGTAAGTGCATGAATATATATATATATATATATATAAATGTGTGTATGATTTAAAATGTTATAAATGTGTGTGTGTGTGTGTAAACATGTGTGTAAGTATATGTGTGTTAAAATGTCTGTGTGCGTGTGTTTGTGAAAATGTGTATTGTGTATGTGTGTAAATGTGTGTATGAAAATATGTGTGAGTATATGTGTATTTTATTATGTGTGAAAATGTGTTTAAATGTATGTGTGTCAAAATATGAGTAAGTGCGCATAAATGTGTATGTGTGGAAGTGTGTGTAAATTTGTGTGTGTGATAATGTGTATATTGTGTGTGCAAGACCATGTAAGAGAGAATGGGAGGTAGGAAAATTGGGCAAGAAAACAAAATTGAAGTATGGATAAATGGTTTATCCATTATCTACTTAAATCAGACTATTTAAATCTATTTATTAAATGATTTAAAATGGATTTTATGAATTTTATCCAAATTCATTTAACTAAAGCCATAGATCATCTATTTATCCATTTTGCCACATCTAGTCACAGTGACTTTCATTTTACCAGTGATTCGATTTTATTTTGGTTATTAAAAGATTTGTTATAAATATGTGTCCGACAGAAATTAGAATACCGTTATCCTAATATATTTGTTTTTATCCTTACCCGTTTGATCTTAAAACCTACCTTTAAGCAAAAAGTATTACAACGTAATTTTATTTACACTCCATTATCTTATGAAAAAAATTCTCTCTGCGTATCTTTTGGGAGACAACCACCCTATCATCCCTATAGGGGATATTGGTAGAACTATAGTTAGTGTCAAGTTTAACTATATAATTTATTTTGCATGGACATTAATCCATGATAGATGAAATTCTTTAGAAAAATATGTCAACAATAATTTGGGTAAAAGAAAAAATACACAAAATAATAGATTTGCCTCATTCACACCAAATTCCTTTACATGAATGCCTCATGATATGATTCATAAATACAAGCTATAGATCAAATATTATTGCTCAAAAATGAAATTCGTGTCTAGAAAGTGTAAAAGTTTTAGAATTTAAACATTACTAACAAACTTCTCAAACTCAGAAATTTTTCAACAACTCTAAATGTTATTTTATATTTCACTTATAAATCTTAAAATTAGAAGAAAGGCATCTCAAAGCCTCTAACAAAGGAAAACAATTGGGCTTCCTACCACAAAGAAAACATAGCGAGAGCAAATGTGCAATTATCGAGAGAATAATGTTGTAGCAAAGACAATTGGGAGAAATGATATGTATTGATCAATAATAAAATAATCTAAATTTATAGACTTATAGCTACAATGAATCTAAACTATACAATGAACCTATACACTAACTAATAAGGTAATAGTATATAAATCTAGGCACTAATCAAGGTAGCTATATACAAATCTAGGCACTATTGAATAATATAATTATACAATAAATTTAGATAATCACTATAGTGAATTTAGATGTTAACACGCTCCCTCAAACTCATGGTGGTTGTCAAGAAACACCTTTGAGTTTGCAAGTGAAATCCTGAAATCAGCCTGGGATAAGAGCTTTAGTGAAAATAGCAATAGCTTGATCCAAGGAAGAAACTAAATAGAGCCACAAGACACCATGGGTAAGATGTTATTGTATAAAATAGCAATAAATTTTAATATGTTGGTGTTGTTCATGAAAGATATAATTGTGAACAATTTGTATAGCACTGTGATTATCACGATAGAGAGTGGAGGAACAGTGACGAATGATGTGGTAAAAGAGGATGTTGTGGAGCAGAGGCTCAATGGGATCTAAAGACTGAACAGTAGGTAGAGAAGGGACCATAGTATCTGAAACATCTAAAATTTTTGAAATACTTGCATCAGATAATTCATCTAGGAAAATATTGATTAATTCATCAGTGAAGAGACGCAAAGAACTATGTGAAGGGGTTTGAAATCTGGCTATACTAGAGAATGGCCTGTGATCCGGAAATAGAATATGATTAGATATCCTAAGACACTCAGTCACAAGATCATAACAACTATAACCCTTATGTTGAATACCACAATCACAAGATCATAACAACAGTAACCCTTATATTGAATAACATAACCAACGAAATAACAAAGATGAGTACGAGGCTCAAGTTTGGTAAGTTCATGTGGTTGAAATAAAACAAAGCTAGTGCAGCCAAAAACTTAGAATGCTTGATATTCGAGTGGAGGCATACCATGGAAACGCTCATAAAGAGATTGATTTTGGATAAGTGGAGAGAGAACTCGATTTATATTATACACAATAGTAAGAGTAGCTTCACCCCAAATGGTTTAGGAATATTTGTAGAAATCCAAAGTGCTCGAGTGGTATCTAAATCTATCTATGTTTTCTTTCAACTCAACAATTTGGTTGAGATATATATGGACAAAATTTGGAACTGACAAAAATGAAGAATTATTGTATTCATCGACATTATCATAATGGAAAATTTTGATGACTTCGAAAAATCGAGTTTTAACCATATTTTAAATGTATGATAAATTTGTAAGAATTGTGACTTTTGTTCTATTAAATAAATCCAAGTAAAACGACAAAATTCATCAATCGATATAATATAGTAACAAGGTCTACCCATAGTAGTAGGAGTTGGGCCCAAATATCAGAATGTACATTTCAAAGGTTTGGGAAGAGTAAAGTCACTTAAATAAAATTATAAAGCATGTTGATTTACTAAATAGATATGAAACACAATCAAATGATTCATTTTTGACATGACCTAAATGAATTGTAGAAACTAGTTTACGGATACGAGATAGGGATGCCTGTATAAGAGACATGTCAAAGTTGAAGTGATGTGATAGTGTTAGTGGGTAAAGAAGGTAAATGTAAAGAGGATAGGATAAATAGATATCCAAAGATTGGACTGGTCCCAACTGGCCTCCTGATCTTAAGATCTTAAATAACACAACCATTTTTTAGAAAAATAAGTGTCAAGATCAGATCAATAAGTCGATTCACTGAAAGTAATTTATATGAAAAAGATCCATTATCAATATGAACCGTTGTAGCATTAAGTATAGGTTTCTTATTAATAGAAAGAAAAGAAAAAGAGATCATATGATTGAAACAACTAGAATCAATATGCCAAGAACTATTAACTGATGTAGCAGAAAGAGGTGAGAAAGATAAGAAATCTTAACGAGATATAACCTGATTGACAGTAGTTACAAGGTTCTGATGACATGAAAAAAATGAAAATTTGAGAGTCCATTATAGTATCATGAAAATTCAAGAAAAATATAGTCTGAGCAAGAAATAATATAAAGATAGTCCAAATAGTACTCTAAGAAGTTAAGAAGGGAATGATATTGTATGTTTTGGAAAACGGAATTACACAGTAAAAATTAATAATATTACTCTAATACCATGTTATAATGGTAAAGAGAATTAGGAGAAATTATGTGTATTGATCAGTAATATAATGGCCTATATTTATATGCCTTGACACAAATTAATAAGATAACTGTATATAAATCTAAAAACTAATGAATAATGTAATTACACAATAAATCTATAAAATCACTAGTGAACATAGACATTAACAAATAAAAGGTGGTGTTGCATTGCAAGTTCTTTTAATTAGGAGTGACGTCGTATTTCATTGGATAGAAGACTTTCATATAGGAAATTAAAATAGAGGATCGGAAGCACCTTTTCTCTGCACGTATGAAAATTACCCACCATTAAAGCATTCACTATTTATGAAAATTGGATGTTTAAAAGAAAATTTAAAATGTGTGGGAAAAAGGAAAGGAAGTCATAGTTTGTGTTAATGATGAGTGTTGGCAAAAATTTAATACTTTGCGAATCAAATTCGTTTCCAATTTTATCTCACTCATGTGATTTTTTACCACTAGTTTTTATTTATTTTAGTCGGACACATTCAAAATATTAAATCTTTTAATTACATTTTATTGTTTGAGAAAAATACCTTTTGATTCTAATTATAAATTAATTTAATTGATTTCGAGTTTAAACAAGCAAGAATATAGGGAATATATATAGTATTTATTTTTGAAATTGCATCTAAGTATTGTATTTGAGCTAACCAACGTACCCGTTACTGGAATCAAACCTTATTTCATTCGTGTAAATTAAAATTCACTTAATTCTTGTTATCTGGAAAGAAGAAACCAGAAAAAGAAAGGCAATCATACTCAAAGAAAGATGAATTAAAAAAATTTGATTGATGCAACTTTTTAGGGAAAAGAAAAAGATAAATTGACAAATAAACCTTAAATCAAATTATGATGGCTTTATGACTACCATTGGTAGAAAAACAATTAACACACAGATCGAATTGAATTCAAATGCTGCAACCACTAAAAGCAATTTATTGGCCGTATACTTCAAACCAACAAAATATGTTGGAATTTTAATTAGGGAAAACAACCCTATTAGTCCCTCACATTTTATATTTGTACTTTTTTAGTTCTTTATATTTAAAATGATGCATTTTAGTCCCTCACAAATTCAAAATGTACCATTTTGGTCCCTCGACACAATTATCAACATATTTTAGTCTAAAATACTCACATGTGTATCGAATGTTACACTTTTTATAGAAAAATTTGCACCACATAAATTTTAAATATTAAATAACACTACCTAAAACCTCCATCACTACCACTCTAAAATTTTCACCTACCATCACCACCCCAATTCCCCTCCCTCGTGGCTTTTCCTTCACTATCTCTTGTGACTCCAACAGCCCCAATGCTCTTTTTTTTGGGATAATTTATTGTTCAAGGTTATGTACTGTCAATTTTACTCTTGAATATGTTACATTTTATACGTATGTGAATATTTTAGGTCAAAATATACCCGTAATTGTGTCGAGGGACCAAAATGGTGCGTTTTGAATTTGTGAGGCACTAAAATGCATCATTCTGAATGTGAGAGATTAAAAAAGTACAAATGTGAAATGTGAGGGACTATTATGGTCATTTTCCTTTTTAATTAACTCATGTAGGTTATATTTTTTTAAATTTCAAATGTTTGATCCAATATTTAATTTTGATGTTTATAAAATTTGAGATAATAACTACTTTTGTGATAATTATCACGTTGATATTTATTACGTTGTGATAACCACTCACTATAACCACTTTAGTTTTCCTGATGGGGAAAAATGATATAAATATATGGAGTGTTTTGGGTCCCTATGCCTGACAATTATTAGAAAATACACTATCGTATTAGTTTATTACAATATAAGGTGTAGAAGCACCCAAAAAGTTATTTTTATTTCTTCTCATACAGTAGTGACCTAATTTCATCAATGGCTGGAGGTATGTATCATTTGTTCTATTCTGCATTCGATATTCTGTGGTGATATTCTGTTGTATTATTTAATCATATCAGAGTATTTTATGCCTCTGCCTTGATTTACATATACATATAAGTTGATTTGGGTTTACTATTGACATGTTATTGAGGAAATATAGAATTATAAATCATTTAGAAATTCATTCTATCTTTTTTCATTGATCAAAACTTCTATTTGAGTGTTATTTGATGCTAGTTTATGGCTATATATTTTCTATTTATGTATATGAATTGTGGACCATGATTATGAGTTTATGATCTTGATGTTTTTACTGAAAACTAAGATTATAAATCATTAAAAATTTGTATTTTCATATTTTATGTGATTAAAAACACAATTTTTGATGCACAAATACCTAAAAATATGTATGGGTTGCATTCAGGTTGCAATTCTGGTCACACAGGTCGATTTGGGTCCAAAGCGAATGAATAGATAACCAAAAAAAGGGTTGAAGAAGGGTTGCATTAGGAAGTTTTTTTTTTTTAAATAAACAAGCTAAAGTCCAAATCTAATTTTTTTAAAAAAAAAATTTGCAAGCGTCGCAGGAATTCTTTGACCCCTTTTTTGGTTTTAGTCATTCGCTTTGGACCCAAATCGACAGTGCTTACAAGCCTCCAAAACACTTCCCAGATGTGTATAAGAGACAGTCACTAATCAGGTCATTCTGGCTCGGAAAAAAATTTGAAAGCAAGTGGAGGAAATGTTTGATCCCACAACCTTTCGATTGAGGGTCAGGGTATCTGACAACTTAAGCTACTCGAGAGGATTGATTGATTTTGGAGCATGATTTTATATAAACAAGTTAAAGTTTAGTTCTGATTAAAAAAAAAATCCATATGTGATGTTGGAAGGCTTTCAACCCGCGACCTTTTGATTAAAGGTCAGGCAATCTGACCAGTTAAGCTACTCCAATTGTATTTCGCTTTTGGAATGTATTATTTATGTATATATAACTTACTTCCAGTTTGTTCTTTGCTATAATTATTAACGTCTTGTGATCTGTGTATATATATAAATATATAAATATATATATATTAATTATAGAGTAGTTGCACCATAAATTATACATTAATTCTTTTGGGTAAGGATCACTTATAATGTAAGACATTAATTGTATTTATATAACATTTAATATAATAAAATTTTTCCCATAGAAATTTTTATTATATTATATTATGTGATTAATTGGGATGAAATGTTAAATTATATTCCTTAATTTACCCACAAGAATTAAGGAAAGGAGCATGATTTAATAGTTTCGTTATTTTGATTATATGAATTTAATTGAATTAGAAATTTAGCCCATAGGCAATGTTTGTGTAATGTAATTCATATTTCTTAGTATGTTTTGCATTGGTGAAACATAATAAATATTGACTTGTCTCAAATTTTTTATATAAGCATGTATATAATTTATTTTGTGCAGTTTTAACTTGTGAACATTTCTGATGTGAAATGTGACATTCTTGAACTCAAGGGTGACAACTATAAGTTGTGAAAAGAGAGGATTATTCTTCATTAGGAGTGGATGAACATTGATTATGGTATCCAAAAATACAAACCACCTCTGATTACTTAGAACAACCAACCTAGTGATGTTGAGCTTTATAAAACGTGGGAGCGATCTAATCACCTCAGTGTGATGTTTATAACAACCAATATCTCTGCTAGCATTCGGGGTTTTATCGATCAATATGATAATGTCCGAAAGCTATTGAAGGCTATTGATGAGCAATATGAGTCTTCAGATAAGGCTTTAGCAAGTACCCTAATCATAAACTTTTCCTCCATGAGACTCATTGGTATCAAAGGAGAGTGTGAACACATCATGCACATGAGTGAAATAGCGGCTCAACTGAAAAATCTTAAGGTCACAATGTCTGAGTCTTTTTTCATGCACTACATTCTGAGCTCTCTGCCATAGCTAGTATGGGCCTTTCAAGATCTCTAACAACACACATAAGGACAAATGATCCATCAATGAGTTGATGACCGTGTGTGTGCAACAGGAAGGAAGGCTACTTATGGAAAATAGAGAGAGCGTGCATCTGGAAACTCAAGGAAAGAACAAGAACAATCAATCGAAGAAGAAGAGAAAGGAAAAGATGTCCTCTCAGATAGATATTAAGAAGGAATCCAAGTGATTCTTTTGTAAGAAGAAACGACACATAAAGGAGGATTGCCCTAAATTCCAGAGTTGGCTTGAGAAGAAGGTTACCTAGTCTCAATTGTATGTTATGAATCTAATATGGTAGATGTTAATCATAACACATAGTGGATTTATTCTGGTTCTGCAATCCATGTTACGAATTCCTTGCAGGGATTGCGAAATCTAAGGAAGCCAATGAAAGTGATGAATACATCTATTCAAGAAATAAGATGCGGTCTAAGATGAATGCAATTGGGACATGCAATTTATTTCTCAGTAATGGCTTTGTTTTAGATTTGTAAAGGACATTTTATGTTCTGAATTTCTGGCATTTTTCAGATGTTGGATTTAGTTTGTTTTATAAATCTGACCTTGTCAGGAATGATATTTTGTTTGAAAGTCTTTTTCTAATTAATTTGCAAAACAATGCTACATTTACTACTTTGCATGTTCAAAATAATGTCGGTGTTAAAAAATGTGTTATGAATGAGGATTCCTTTATATTGTGGCACCAGAGAATGGGACACATCTCCATTCAGAGAATCAAGAGATTAGTGGATGACAGAATACTTAGTACTCAAGATTTTACTAATTTCGAGACTTGTGTGGCCTAATAAAGGGAAAGCAGACCAAAATGTCGAAAAAATAGCCAATAGAAGTTCAGAGTTATTGGAGATCATACATACAAACATATGCTATCTGAACATGGATGCATAATGTCAAAAGTATTCCATCATCTTCATAGATGATTACTCACGATATATTTATCTCTACTTGCTTCATAACAAAACAAAGAATGACGCACTAGATGCCTTTAAGGTGTTTAAGGCATAAGTGGAGAAACAATGTGAAAAGCAGAATAAAATTATGAGATCAGATAGAGGTGGTGAGAACTATGGAAAATACACTAAAGATGGACAAGCACCTAGTCCTTTTGCAAGGTTTCTTGCTGAGCATGAGATTTTTGCCCAATACACTGCACCTGATTTTCCGAGCCAAAACGGTGTAGTAGAGAAATGAAACCAAACATTGTGGGACATGTTGTGGAGCATGTAAGCATGCTCAAAACTTCCTAAATCTTTGTAGAGTAAAGCACTTAAGATGGTAGTGTACATATTAAACCGAGTTAAAACCAAAGCTGTCCCAAAGATGCCATTTGAGTTATTCGAAGGTTGGAAACCAAGTTTGCAACATGTACGCATTTGGGGATTCCCAACTGAAGTGAGAGTTTATAATCCATGAGAAAAGAAGTTGGACCCAAGGATCATTAGTGTGTATTTTATTGGATATGATGAAACGGTCTAAGAGATATAGGTTTTACTGTCCATCTAATGGTAAAAGATTGTGGTGTCAACAAATGCAAAGTTTCTTAAGAATGACCTGATTAGTGAGAGTGATCCTGTCTCATTGGGTATTGGATTTGAGGTAGAAAATTCTGTTCCACAACTTTCCACTTCTAGTCATAGACGGACTATTGTTATTCAACATGCTCCTTGAGATCAAGTACGTGTTGAACAATCAATCCCTAAAACTCTACAAACTACTAATATAATCTAGTAGATACTGTTCAACAAATACCTGAAATTGTTGAACCAGTTGAACAACATATTTCTCAGGATGATGTTAGTACAACATTGAGAAAGATCTACTAGAGTAAGGAAAATAGCAACTCCAAATGACTATACGGTGTATCTACAAGAGTCTGAGTATAGCATTGGAGTCTAAAATGATCTTGAAACATTTTCAAAAGCCATGAGCTGCAATAAATCTGACTTATGGTACAATGCCATGAAACAAGAAATGACAGGATTCGATGGCATCAAATAGAGTCTGAGATCTGGTCGAGTTTCCTTCCGGTGTAAAAACCATAAGATGTAAATGGATCTTCAAAATCAAGAAAGACTCATTAGGCAACATCGAAAGATAAAAAGTGAGACTTGTTGCCAAAGGATTCCCTCAAAATGAAGGAATCGATTATATGAAAATCTTTTCTCCTGTATCTAAGAAAGATTCTCTTAGAGTCTTTATGGCATTGGTTGCCCATTTTGATATGGAGTTGCATCAAATGAATGTGAAAATGGCGTTCCTTAATGGAGATCTAGAGGAAGATGTTTATATAAAACAACCTGAATGATTCTCCTCTGGTGACTGTGAGCATTTGGTTTGCAAGCTTAAAAAGTCTATATATGGATTGACACATGCCTCCTGTCAATGGCATTTGAAATTTCATGGTGTGAACTCTTCATTTAGTTTTAAAGAGAATATTATGGATCAATGTATATACTAGAAGGTTAGTGGGAGAAAGATTGATGTTTTCTTGTTCTATATGTGGACGACATCTTACTTGCAATCAATGACAAAGGATTACTACATGAGGTAAAACAATTTCTCTCTAGAAACTTTCATATAAAGGACATGGGTAAGGCATTTTATGTTATTGGCATAAAGATCCAAAGAGAGAACTCGGTGCATTTTAGATTTGTCTCAACTGACCTATATTAACAAAGTTTTAGAGAGGTTTTGGATGAAAGATTGTTCGCCTAATTGTCACCTATTGTGAAGGGTTACAATTTCAACTTGGACCAATGTCTGAAAAATTACCTTGAGTGGGAATAGATGAAAAACATTTCATATGCCTCTGCCGTTGGAAGCCTAATGTAACCTAACATTGCATTTGCTATGGAAATGCTTGGAAGATATAAGAGTAATCCAGGTATAGACTGCTGGAGTGCTGTAAAGAAGGTAATAAGGTACCTACAGGGAAAGAAAGATTACATGCTTACGGACTGATAATCTAGAGGTGTTTTGCTACTCGAGATTCAAACTATTCTGGCTGTATTAATTCAAAATTTGACAACTGGTTATGTCTTTATGCTAGCTGGTGGAGCTATGTCTTAGAGAAGTGAAAAACAAACTTTGATTGCAACCTCTAATATAGAAGCTGAGTTCGTTTCTTGTTTTGAGACAACTTCGTATGGTGTATGGTTGAATAGTTTTATGGCTAGGTTTAGAGTTGTGAATTCTATTTCTAAGCCATTGTGGTTATTTTGTGATAATTCAGCTACTGTTTTCATGGCTAAGAATAATAAGAGTGTTAGTCAAAGAAAACACATCGACATCAAATACTTAGCATTCGAAAACTTGTTAAAGAGAATAAATTGGTCATTGAATATGTTAATACTGAATTGATGATTGTCGATCCTTGACTAAAGATGTGCCACCAAAGATTTTCAGGGATCATATAGTTAGTATGGAACTTGGTTCCATAATGTGACCTTATTTCACATTTATATACATTTGCTATTTCCAATGAAACTCTTATATTATCAGTTATGTTTTTTCATACTTAGTTGCGCATACTTTTATGGTTATTTAAGAAAACTCACATAAATTGGATCTATATTGAGCATAAGGCTTATTTATTAAGTTGTATTGTCACATAAATTTTTGCATTGAAGAGACATAATGCATAGAAAAACATAAAAGACTACTTATTTCTAAGAAGAATAATTTTGGTGTTCTGGATCTTGCTTGTGAGATTTGATAGTTTGTATATCGAATAAAATATATGGATCAAGTGGGAGAAATATTAGAATGTTAAATAACCCATGTGGTTTTTATTTTTTAAATTTCAAATATTTGATCCAATATTTAATTCTAATGTTTATCAAATTTGAGCTAATAACCACTTTTGTGATAATTATTATATTTGTGATAACTACTCACTATAACCATTTTAGTTTTTCTAGTGGAGAAAAATGATATAAATATAGGGAGTGTTTTGGGTCCTTAAGCCTAACAAATCTATTAGAAAATACACTATCATATTGATAGTTTGTCTAAAGTTTAGAAGCACCAAAAAATTATTTTTATTTCTTCTCAAACAGCAGTGACCCAATTTCATCAGTGTCTGGAGGTATGTATGTTTCATTTTATTCCACATTCGATATTTTGTGGTAATATTCTGTGGTATTATTTAACCATGAAGTACAATTTTGTTCTAGAGATATAAAATCTATCAAACAGAGAACAGATAATTGACTTTTATTGTGTATGTGCTGGATTATCATAGTATACTTGAATCTTTGAAAGAATTGTGCATTATTTTTATTGTTTGGATATTGCAGTATAGAATATAATTAGGGGTGTTCAAAAGTTAGTCAAGTCCAAAGATTCAAAGTCAAATTGACTATTCGACTTTTTCAATTAAGTCAAACTATTGGTCGAATACTGATGTACAAATTGACTGATTTGACCAGTACACCAGTCGAACAAGTCGTTCGATTTTGCCGATCAAATATCAATCAAATAAGTCAAACTTATACACATCTCTTTCTATATATATATATATATATATATATATATATATAAGGTCTACATCTACAATCATAATAATATATTAAAGCATTCGTGTACATAATATTTTAACCATAATATTTTTAATTCTTAACAATAAAATATATTAATAACTGATAATATTATTTTTTTCTTAATAGTTAAATATCTTTTCTTTGTATAATTGATGGTGTTATGTACAATTTATGTACTTATATATTAACATAAATGTACAACTTATTAATGTAACACTTTTATTTTAGTAACTAATTATGAATCATTAATTTCCTTTTAATACATGTAGATACTAGAGTTAAGTGATTCATATAATAGAATTTATAAGAGACTTGCCATTGACAGGCTCACAGTCACCAGAGGAGAATCATTCAGTTTCCTCCTTAGGCCAAGTGACATATCTAATTAGGTTTAAAGACAGTCAATTTAAACCTAATGTAGATATCTTCTTTGAGATGTCATCCTAAATAGTTGCAAATTTGGATAACTTGCCAGAGTGTGTATTCAAGTTGCTATTTATTTTGCACATGGGATGGCCAAGTAATCAAATGGTTCATGTTAACAACTAGATAAAAAGGTAAGGAACTCCTCACACATGCCATGTGGCATTTGAGTCTATGTGGCTAATGATGTGGATTTTTTTTTTTACTTTGGATTTTTCCTTTTTATAAATAATGGACAAAAAGACTACTCTTGCCCTTTGAATGAATTGTACAAACAAAATCCTAGAGGTTATATGTGTCAATTCACTATTTTTTTTGCTATTTCAACACAATAGAATTTGTGTGGTCATGCTCAAAATTACAGCTATATCCTTCTAACAAAAACAGTTTGAAACTATTGAGGACATTAAGGGTATTTTATATTCCCTATGATTTGGAAGCAATAATTTTGACCTTACTTTGCAGTCCAATTAGCCTAAACATCAATTAGTATATTTAGAAAATTAAACTCCATTTTAGACTAGTCTGGCTGCCATTGTTTTGACACTTAGATTCGAATTTTTAAACCTAATTACAATCAATATCAAACTCTGAATCATGTTTATACTTAGGGGTGTTTGATAACCCCATTAAGTACTTAAACTTAATTCATTAAGTGCTTTTTGTATTAAGTGTGTTTGATAACGAAATTCTCTTACCTCTAAATGCATTAAGTGCCACTTAATTTCTATATAAAATTTTAAGTCAAAAGTCTATTACTTAATTTGTTGAATTCTTTACTAGTATAGCAAAACTCACCCAAATTTTCTTTATTTCACATTCACACACTATTTACACGCACTTACACACATTATATTCATTCTCTCACACATAAACACACTTGCACACACTACATTCATTCTGTCTCACACACAAAGACACATTTGCAGACACTATTTTCTTCTCTCTCACACATAAACACACACTTGAACACACTATATTCCTTCTCTCTTATACATAAATACACATTTGCACATATTATATTCATTCTCTCTCACACATAAACACACTGCTGTAATTTGCACACACACTATATTCCTTCTCTCTCATACATAGGTGCACATTTGCATAAAAAATATTCTCTCTCTCTCACACATACACACTTGAACTACTATATTCTTTCTCTCTTATACATAAACACACGCACATACTATATTCATTATCTCTCACACATAAACACATACTTACACACATTATATTCTTTTTTTCACATAAACATACACTTGCACACACTATATTCCATTTCACATACAAAAATGCACACTTGCACTTATTATATTCATTCTTTCTCACATATAAACATACATTTGTACATAATATCTCTCTCACACATGCATACCCCTCTCTCATACACACATACTCTATATTAAAAAATTATTTATTTGTATTAAAAATATAATAATTAAAATAATCTATTATAAAAAATATAATATTATCATCAAAATATATAATACAAACGAGGTAAAATATTTTAATTCAGTATTTAGATTCAACTGATTATCAAATAGATACAACTTTATAAATTCAACAAATTAAGATTTTAACATTTAATTTTCAATATTCAGAATTCAGAATTCAAATTTTAGTTTTATCAAACGCACCTTAATTAATCTCCCCTTAACTAAACGTTCTCCAGCCGGAAACATACATACCCTGTCTCTTATACAGAAATCATTCACCTTCTTTTTTTAAATTTATGAAGAATTCAATCAAACCTCCTCTACAAAATTTGTACTTCATTCACTCTTATGGCATCTCCCTCTGTGTATTAAAAACACGGAAAATATGCGATTTGGTGAATTTTACTTTAACAAAATAAGAGGTCTTCTTTTAGCCAAGGAAACTACAGGTACTACAATTATTTCCTCCAAATCTTGAACTGTTTTCATTGCACGCCTCATCTTCTTTCTTTTTTGTTCTTTCTTTCTCTTCCTTATCTAAGATCCTCGATCTGATATTTGCAGAGTTTTTAATTTTCATCTAATTTTGTTCTTTCTTTGTTTTTGTTATTTATTTATTATTTAATAAAAACTTTGTTTACATGGAAATTTTGTAGGAGATGGCTAAGATTTGGTTGCCATTGTGATTGCTTGGTTTTTTCTTGGTTTCTTCCTATCTCGATAAGAAGTTTCTACTTTAAATGTGTTTGATTATTATGTAAGATCATTCTTCCTTTCTCTATTTTTTGATTTTTTTTTTCTGTCAAAATATATTGTTTACAGTTGACCAAACTTTAGAATTTTTGAGTGTGTTCCATATCAATGTTAAGATGTGTTTATACACAACTATGTTTTTGTATTGTGTATGTGCTTTATAGCTTTGATTTTAATATCATCCCAGGGTTCTTTTGCAACTTCAAATGTTTCTTGGCTATGTCTCTTATACACTCTAGTGTTTAAAACTTTCTACTCTTCAATTCAAATCTTTTAATATTTGAGAAAGACTAATTAATTAATATTGTCTTAATCCATTTCAATTATGTTCTAATTAAAAGTATGCTAAAAGTGATGGTTTTTTGGTATAATTGCAAATTTTGAATGGCTAGGACAATTGGTAGTAAAATCATGCATTTTTAATTTCTTCTTTTAGCTAAAAGTACCAGGCAATCTGTTAAGATTATTCTTACTATAGTTGCTGGACCTACAAATATGAACAACACCAAGAATAATTTTGAGACCTTTGGATGAGCAACACGAAGGATAATTTTGAGACCTTTGGTGCCAATATTTCATGAAATTTCAAGTTTGGTAAGAAAATAATTTAAAGGTTGATACAAACACTTGGAGACCTTTTTTAATGCAGATTGCAAATTGTCTCTTATACAAATCAAGTAGAGTAATTGTTTTGTTCCTTTACATAGTTTCTCTAGTTGAATCTTTTTAGCACTTTTATTTGAATGTCTGTTGTATTGGAATGTCTGTTGCTATCCATTCTTAGATAACATACTTTCTTGTATTTCCTTGGTTTCATATGACCTCTCATGCTTAATTCTCTGTCTGATTGATGACTTGATAGATAGATGGATATAGATTGATGATGAAGGTATATTTCCTACACCCCTTTAACGAGCCTACGATGATTTTTGTTAAAAAAAATTTAAAACCATAATTTTGACCTTTTCCGTATCTTGGCATGGTGAAACTCTGAGGTTCATGAGAAATTTAGAGAGAGCCCAACAGGAAAATGGGTTTTTAAATAATTTGTTTTCATTTTGAGTTTTATCTAATTTCCTTATATGGCAATTGTTTGTTTTGTAGCCATGGCATTTGAGCCTTTGCCTTCAGATTGTAGTCAAATCGGAGCATCCCTTTCCAAGTTTTAATATACCTTCAACCCCAAAGAAAACTGTTTGATTCCTTTTTTGTTTTATAAATTTACTACTTGAATTTAGCAGACATAAATAAAGCATATAGCTCTATCCATTGTTTTGTATCAGGTACATAAAATTGTTGAAGTTGAACCACATGCCATAGGGAAATAATGGCTTGGAAAAACCATTGCCCATTTCTTTTATTGTTACCTTGCCTATTCACAAAAGTTCCATTTCCATTATATTCAATATTTGATTATTGTTCAATTTTTGTAAAGTTGATTCTCAAGTTTTGTAAGGCAAGCTCAATCTCAATTAAATGTATTTGGTTACTCTGAAGTTTTGTTAGGTTCATTTATTATTGCACAAGACTTTTGATTCCGATTTTTATATTATGATCCATTGTGTTTATGCACTTTACAGTGAAAATGAGATCAAATGGACATGAATGAAAGTATATAAATTATGGAGTGCAAACAATTAGCTTCATACATGTAGCTTAATTTAACGTCTCTTAGAACTGTTGTAATAATGTTTAACCAAGTTCTTAGCACTTGTTAATGGAAAGATGTATTATTAATTTTTATCGTGAAATTGTCTTTCAGCCGTGACGGAGTTGAATAGGCATTTGTTAGCCTATAAATCAAGACATGATTAGTAAATCATGCACACATTCACAGTAGAATGAGATGGGTTAACTAACATAATTTTCTGATACAATTGCAAACCAACAATGGTTTGATATGTACGATTTATTCAAAAAAATATTGTATTTATAATTTCACCTGGACAGTTATTTACAAAATAGCTTTCTAAAATGAAAGAAAGAAAGTGTTTGGTTATTATCTTTTGATTTTATGTTGTGTTTATTTTTTGCTAAATTTAGTCATGGATTATGGATGTACATTTTTTATTTCATATAGATTGTCAATTCTGCTATCATTAAAAAATAATGTCAATTATTTATAATTACAAAATTTAAAGTAAAAATAGTAGGTGGCTAGCCCCTACTAGTATGTGTATATATATACACACACGCACGTACGCTCACATACACACACATACATGTTCTTATATTCATATACTAAAATTTGTATAATTCATAATTATAATAAAAATAGGTTTGAGAGTAAGTTATAACTGTCCTATATATTTATTGCATACAATTTAATTGGGGTTGAAGATTCAATAAAAAAAATTTATGTGAATTAATTTTAGTACTTAATTCTGAATTTGTGATTTTGTGAATTAATTTTAATATCTATATATGCTATATACATTAATACACATTCATATATTAAAATTTCTACCTTATGTGTGTATATGTATAGTATACATACAAAGATATGTGTGTGAATTTATACATATAATCATTGTGAAAATTACATATATAATATATCATGAATTATATTTATGTACACACATTACATAAAGATGATAATGTGGATAATAATATGTCAATTAAAATAATTAAAAAAAAGATACTTTATAAAGATATGCATAAATGTAATATATGAAAAGTAAAACTACTTTACAAAAAAATAAAAAATAAAAAACGAAAAGAGAGAAAGTTTTAAACCTAATCCTAATCAAATAAGTTCTAAAAGACTACAACTACATCATTTAGTAATGTTTAGTTATATATTTTTTATGACTTTTTTATTATTTATGAACTTATATTTTGAATTTGTGGAATGTATAGAATTTGTGGGATAGTGTTCTAAATTTTGAAATTTAAATATGGAATAGAAAAAGATTAAACGTTTTACTTATTCTTTATGTAATGCTGTCTGCTTGAACAAGTCGAATTTAAATGATTTGACTTTAATCGACATAAACACTAAAGAAGTGAAGTTGAAATTTTCAAATTAAAAATCAAACAAGTCAAAAAATGGAACACCGATCGAATGTACACTCGGACTTATAATGTTGGTTCTTTCTTTTTCCTTTTTATTTCTTTTTCATTTTTGACTAAACTTGGCATGATTGCTATTCCTACAAAAAATACTTTTTTTTTTTTTTTTTTTAAGGAAGATCCTAATAAATATCTTATTTCCATCAAACTTTTTTTTTACAATTTAGTGAAACTGCGTTTATAGGATAATAACACCGATTATGAACTAACTGGTGTTGCTGATGTGGTTAAGATATCTTCATAGACAAACACTACAAATATTCAGCTCATTTTCAATTAACTACTACAATTTAGGAAGAAAATATTTTTCACGATGATGTAGACATGAAGTGATAAAGACTTTTGCATTAAAAAAAAAATCTTTAAAATCTCTTGCAAACTATTATCAATATCTTGTTGTTTAATTTTCTTATTAGTTGAAAAAAATAATTTTCTTATTAGTTTGCAAAATTGATTGATTTGCAAACCATTCTAAATATCTAGTTTCTTATTAGGTAGGTTTGGTCTACTATACCACTCATAAAATTTATGATTATTACACAAGCTACATGAGCCAAGTGATATCGAATGATATTAGTATACCATATATAAGTGATGTCATCTAGCATCATAGGATCTATGTGCCTTGTTTAATAACCGTAAAATCAACGGATAAAATTGCAAACCAAGCCTACTTTAGGATGTCCGTAATTGATTTCTAGCAAAAAGTGTATTGAGACAGCTCTGATCCTCTGCTTGAGTATCCCATAGTGCTATGCTTTATATCATAGTGTATGCACTGTCGTTTCTCTGAATAACGTGACCTTTAGCATTTTCTTTTTCTGAGGTGGGCCTAATTATTTTTTATCACTGGTAAAGGTGTCAAAATAGATTCAAATTCATTTATTATATAAAATCATCCACACATAAATAAATATGATTGATCTTAGAAATTTTAATAAATATAAATATTATATCCATTGATAACCACTTATTATGTAGATTTTAATGGATAATCAATTCAATACATAGAAATCTATTTAATTCAACAAATTATTACAAACTAATAATCTAAATAAGCTACAATTTATTTTCACACATATATGTACACACAAACATTTCAGTGACATTTTTACATACACTTACACATATTTACACACACATACTCATTATCATACACGCATATTTTTACACATACACTTAACATATTTTCTCACACAGATACACACATTTTCACACACACACTCTTAAATGCATTTAAACATCCTTCAACATGTATATTTTCAAACATATACTTATGCACATTTTTCACACACACTTTTTCACACACATACATTTAGACACATTTTAATACACACTTACATATTTTCACATACACACACATATACTTACACACATTTTTTTCCACAAACACCAGACTTTCATATATTTTCACATATACACACGTGCACATTTATACACATTTTCACTTACACCCTTACTTATACACATTTTCTCTAACCACATAATTTCATATATTTTCACACACACACACATTCATATATTTTCACACACCTACACACACCTACACTTATTTTCATGCATTTACACACACTCATACTCTTACACACCTTTCACACACACACACACACACACACTTACATTTTCTCAAACACACATACACTTAAATTATCACACATACCCACACACACACATTCACATATTTTTACACATACTCACACACATGCATATATTTTCACATAAATATACTTACGTATATTTTCTCTCACACACAAATGCACTGTACATATTATCACACACACACACACACATATTTTCTCTCACAAACATGCACACTTTCATAGATTTTCACACACTTACCCATATGTTCACACACTTACTCTCACACACTCTAATATATATTTTTACTTACACACACATATTTACACATATTTTCTCACACATGCGTGCACTCTTAGACATTTTCACACACACATTTGCACACACACTTACATTTCACACGTACACACACACACACTTTTTCATAGATACGCACACGATTTCATACATTTTTACACACACACATTTCACACATTTTCATACACACATACGCTTACACATATTCACACACACATTTATACATATTTTCACACACATACGTATACACACTTCGCATACTTTCACACACATATAGATAGTTACACACACTTTCACACACACACTTACCAATACTTACACAATTTCACATAAGTATTGGGAATTAATTTGTTTGATTTATCATTTTGGTAGGTTTGGGAAGTTATACTATATACTAACTGTCATATAAGTGTGTATCTATGTGTACAAAAATGTGTGTAGGTATGTGAATTATGTGTAAGTATGCGTATGTGTGTGTGAAAATATGTGTAAATGTATGTGTAAATGTATGTGTAAACGTGTGTCTAAAAGTGTTTGTAAGTGTGTAATTGTGTATAAATGTGTATGTGTTAAAATGTAACTATTTATGTGTATGCAAGAAAATATGTATAAGTGCATGTATGCGTCGTGAAAATGTGTGTAAGTGTGTGCAAAAATATGTAAGAATGTGTATGTGTTTGTGAAAATGAGTACAAGTGTATGAGTGTGAAAATATATGTAAATATGTGTGTATATAAAAACATGTGTAAAAGTGTTTAAATGTTTGTGTAAGTCTGTCTATGTGTGAAAATGTATGTTTGTGTGTATGAAAATGTTTGAAAATATTTGTAAGTGTACGTGTGTAGAAATGTGTGTAAATGTATATGTGAAAATGTGTGTAAGTGTATGTGTAACACTTGTGTGCAAATATATGCAAATGTGTATGTAAGTGTGTCTCTGTGTGAAAATGTGTGTGTGTGTAAATGTATGAAAACATGTATAAGTGAGTGTGTGTGTGTGAAAATATAGAAACGCATGTTTGTGTTTGTAAAAATGTATGTAAGTGTGTTTGTGTGTGAAATAAGTATATGTGTATAAGTGTGTGAAAATGTATATAAGTATGTGTGAGTGTCAGAAAATATGTGTAAGTGTGTGAGTGAAAATATGTATAAGTGTGCATGTGCGTGAAAATGTGTGTGAGTGTGTTTGTGTGCATGTGAAAAAGTGTATAAGTGTGTGTGTGTGTGAAAATATTATAAATGTGTGTGTATAAACATGCGTGCAAATGTGTGTAAGTGTGTGTGTGTTAAAATATGTGTGAGTACGTTTGTTTGTAAAAATTTATGAAACTGTGTGTGAATGTATATATGTGTGTGTGAAAAATGTGGTAGTATGTGTATGTGTGTGTGTGAAAATATGTATTAAGTGTGTATAAGTATATGTGAAAATGTGTAAATGTGTGTGTAAATGTGTGTAAGTGTATGTGTTTATGTGTGAAAATATGTGAATGTGTGTGTCTCAAAATGTGTATATGTAAGTGTGTGTGTGTGAAAGTGTGTGCACATGTGTGTGCGTGTGATAATGTGTAAATGTGTGTGCAAGACTATGTAAGAGAGAATGGGATGTGGGAAAATTTGGGAAAGAAAACAAAATTTAATGATTTTTATATGGGTAAATGGTTTATCCATCATCTATTTAAATCTGTCAACTGAACACATCTATTTATTAAATGATTTTAAATGGATTTCATGAATTTTATCCAAATTCATTTAATTAAAACCATCATCATCTATTTATCTATTTTGCCACCTCAAGTCATAGTGACTTTCATCTCACTAGTGATTCTATTTTTTTTTATTTTTTTATTTTTTTATTTTTTTTGTTATTACAAGATTTTATATAAATATGTGTCTAATAGAAATCAAAACATATACTATTATCCTGATGTATTTGTTTTTATCCTTATCCGTTTGTTCTTGAAACATACCCTTAAGTAAAAGGTATTACAACATAATTTTATTTCACTCCGTTAGCTTATGAAGAAATTTCTCTCTACACATCTTTTGGAAGACAACCACCTATCATCCCCACGGAAGATCTTGGTAGAACTATAGTTGGTGTAATGTTTAACTGTATCTTATACATGCATCTACATTAATATAAGATGACACATCTTTAGATGTGTATGTCAACAATAATTTGGGTAAAGAAAAAAATACGCAAAATAAATTTGCCTCATTCGCACCAAATTCCTTTTCATGCATGCCTCATGATATGATTCAAAAATACAAGCTACCTAGATCAAATATTATTGTTCAAAATTCATGTCTAGAAAGTGTAGAAGTTTTAGAATTTAAACATTACTAACAAGATTCTTAAACTCAAAAATTTTTCAGCAACTCTAAATCTTATTTTATATTTCACTTATTAAAATCTTATAATCAGAAAAAGGCATCTCAAAGTCTCTAACAAAGGAATACAATTGGGCTTGCTACCAAAAAGAAAACATAGGAGAGCAAATGGCCCTCTTTGAGCGAATAATGTTGCAGCAAAGACAATTGGGAGAAATGATATGTATTGATCAATGATACAATAATCTATATTTATACACTTATAGCTGCAATGAATCTAAACTATACAATAATCCTATACACTAACTAATAAGGTATATACATCAATCTACGCATTAAGCAA
The DNA here is from genome assembly GCA_025175665.1 of Cinchona pubescens. Taxonomy (NCBI): domain Eukaryota; kingdom Viridiplantae; phylum Streptophyta; class Magnoliopsida; order Gentianales; family Rubiaceae; genus Cinchona; species Cinchona pubescens. The sequence goes on along the minus strand of JANKKI010000253.1, from coordinate 42,472 downwards.
GGTAGCTATTCTTAAATCTAGACACTATTGAATAATATAATTATATAATAAATCTAGACAATCACTATAGTGAATCTAGACGTTAATACGTTCCCTCAAACTCATGGTGATTCCCAAGAAACAATTTTGAGTTTGCAAGTGAGATCGTGAAATTGGCCTAGGATAAAAGCTTTAGTGAAAATAGCATTAGTTTGATCCAAGGAAGAAACAAAACAGAGCCGTAAGACACCATGGATATAAGATGTTATTGCATAAAATAGCAATCAATTTTAATATGTTTGGTATTGTTCATGAAGGATATTATTGTGAACATTTTTATATCATTGTGATTATCACAATAAATAGTGGTGGAAGAGTGACGAGTGATACCCATATCCTCAATTAACAAACAAAACCAAACTAGTTCTTGTTAAGCGTCAGCTAAAACACGATATTCAACGGGTAGAGACAGATCGTTTCCCGTTGTACCAAGAGATCAAAGAGTTTTCTAAGAAACAACAAATCTTGTAGTAAATTGCTGATCAGTAGGAACCCTTACTCAATCAGCATCAGAGTATGTAGTAATTAAAGTGAAGAATCCGAAGACTTGTTGCATAATGGGTAGAGCGAGGTACACCCATAAACTGATGGACGATATCGGCTGCATGAGTAATGTCTAGGCGAGTGACTATCAAATAGATATGATTGCCAACCAATTGATGATACGAGTAGGATCATCTAATAATAAACCATCCAATGGAGTTATAGAGATGAGTGTTTGGTTCAATAGGACTAGAAGCAGTCTTATTAAGGGGCAAACCAGCACGAGGTAGGAAATCGGATGCATATTCTAGCATGACAGAAGTAATAACCATTAGCAATAGAGGATACCTCAAGACCCAAAAATAGTATAGTAGACCAAGATCCTTCATTTCAAATTGTTGATTGAGAAATTGCTTGACATGTTGGATATCAATGATAACCATATCGCTAACAAGTGAAGTAATAGGATAGTACCATTAGTCATCTGATGAATTACGAGAGCAGGATCGTAAGAGTTAGAATAGAAACCCAAACCAAGCAATGTAAAACTGAATTTAGCAAAGCAAGCACACAGAGCTTGTTTATGTCCACATAAAGCACGATAGAGGTGACAAACCTTTTGAGACATGATCAAAACCTAGTAGAGGTTGCATGTAAACATCTTCTTCGAGATCACCATTGAGAAATGTATTTTTTATATCCATTTGATAAAGTGACTAACGAAGAACAGCACTGATGGCAAGAAGTACATGAACAAATGTAAGATGGGCAATAGGAGCAAAGGTTTCCTCGTAGTTGATGTCGTACTCCTGAGTGTGACCTTTGGCAACAAAACACGCTTTATAAGCTCAATAGAACCATCAAAATGAGTCTTGATCTTGTAAACTCCTTTACAACCAGTTGTAGTTTTCCATGGGGTGAATCAACCAATTCCCAAGTATGGACACATGCCAAAGCATCTAAATCCTTTTGCATAGCTTTCTTTCATAACAGGTTAGAAGAAGCCTTATGGAAAGACTTGGGCTCATATAGGATAGTAAGAGCAGGATAACAATAATAATCTTATAAATGAGAAAGAGCACCCTTACCTGAATAGAAAGTGTGGTGAAGGAGGGTGCTATGGAGCAGAGGCTTAATGCAATCCGAAGACCGAATAGTAAGTGGAGAAGGGACCGTAGTATTTGGAAGATCTAAAAGGTTAGAAATACTTGCATCTAATAATTCATCTAGGAAGAAGACATACTAAGGAATCGTGAAGAGACATAGAGAACTAGGTGAAGCGGTTTGAAATTTGGCTATACCAGAGAATGGCCTATGCTCCCAAAATAGAATATGATGAGATATCCTAAGATGCTTATTCCCAGGATCATAACAACGGTAACCCTTATGTTGAATTCCATAACCAACAAAATAACAAAGATGAGTATGAGGCTCAAGTTTGGTAAGCTCATGTGGTTGAAGTAAAACAAAGCTAGTGCCGCCAAAAACTTTGAATGATTGATATTCGGGAGGCATACCCGCAAATGCTCATAAAGAGATTGATTTTGGATAAGAAGAGAGAGAATTCGATTTATATTATACACAGTTGTAATAGCAGCTTTACCCCAAATAGTTCAGGAATATTTGTAGAAAGTAAAAGTGCCTGAGTGGCATCTATTTTGATGTGTTTAAGAGATTCTGTCAACTGAACCACTTGTTGAAAGTTTTACTTGGATTTATTGAATAGAACAAAGATCATAAGTTCCTACAAATTGACAAAAAAGCAGAATTATTGTATTCATCAACATTATTAGAATGGAAAATTTTGATGACTTTGATAAATCGAGTTTTAAGAAAATCTAGATTCGTGATAAATTTAGGAATTATGATCTTTGTTCTATTCAATAAATCCAAGTAAAACGGGACTCTTTGATCAACTAGATGAATAGAATAAAGAGATCTACCCAATGTAGTAGGAGTTGAGCCCAAATATCATATTGTACATTTTAATGGGTTGGGAAGAATAGAGTCACTTAAATAAAATTGTAAAGCATGTTGTTTACTATGTGGGCATGAAACACAATCAAATAATTTATTTTTGACATGCCTTAAATAATAACAGACAGAAACTTAGTTGACAGACATGAGACAGGAATGCATGACCCAAGTGAGAATGCCAAAGTTGAAGTAATGTGATTGAGCTAGTAGGTAAAGAAGGTAAGTGTAGGAAAAATAGATATCCAACACAACATTCTTTTAGAAAAGTAAGTGTCAAGATCAAGATCAGTAAGTTGACTCACTGAAAGTAAACTCTATGATAAATTTGGTACAAGAAAAGTATCAGAAATAGTTAAATTTGATATAGAGATAGAACCATGGTGACTAATATTTGGAGAAGGTCCATTAGCACTGTGAACTGATGTAGCATTAGATATAGGTTGCTTATCAATAGAAAGAGAAGAAAAAACTATTACCTGATGTGGCAAAAAGAGATGAGAAAGATAACGAATCTTTGCGAGATATAATCTGATTGACAATAGTTATAAGGTTAGACATGAAAAAAATGAAAATCTGAGAGTCTATTATAGTATCATGAAAATTCAAGAAAAATATAGGTTGAGGAAGAAATAATATAAAGACAGTCGAACTAGTATTCTAAAAGTTATGAAGGGAATGATGCCGTATATTTTGGAAAACAAAATAACAATGGCAAACAAAATAGCATTGTAAAATGTGTATAATATTGCTCTAATACTATATACATATCTAGAAAGTATAAGATTAAATAATTGTATTGGTTAATAATAGTATAATGACCTATATCTATAGGTTTCGACACTAATTAATAAGGAAACTCTACATAAGTCTAAGAACTAATGAATAATATAATTACAAAATAAATCTATAGAATCACTAGTGAACATAGATGTTAACAAATAAAAGCTTGTGTTGCATTGCAAGTTTTTTTAATTAGGAGTGACATCGTATTTCATTAGATAGAAGACTTTCATACAGGAAATTCAGATAGAGGATCAGAAGCGCCTTTTCTCTGCTTTATATGCAATTTTTCACCACAAGTTTATTTATGTAAGTATACCCATTCAAGATATCTCTTTTAATTATCTTTGCTGTGTTTGAGAAAAATACCTTTTGATTCTAATTATGAAATAATTTAATTGACATCTGAATTTAAATTTCAAGTTTGATGGAAATATATATAGTTGGTATTTTTGGGATTGCACCTAAGTAATGTACTTAAGCTAAACCTAGGCCTTATCAAACCATATGTAGTTCGCGTAAATTAAAATTCACTTGATTCTTAGGTGTTTGTTTTGAGTTTAATGGGCGAGTAATTAACACATTTGAATTTTTAATGAATTAATTAAACTTGATCAATTTTTAATTCGGTGGAATTTTAATAGAAAAACTCTACAAAATAATATATTTTACGGCAAAAGACCATATACCCTTCTTAGCTTCCATTTGGTACTAGATTGCCAGCTAAAATATTTTGTGATCAAAATGGCCACTTAGCTATGAAAAATCTTTTATACAGTCCTTCCATCAATTGTGATAATTAATTAAGGCATTAGTGAATAAAAAGTGACATTCACGTGATTTATGAAGGGATAAATTTGTCTAGTCACTAATTATTTCATATCACACCAAAACCCTAGCCACCTTTTACTATTTTCTCTAAAAATTTGTCAATACACTTGCCACCAACACCACTACCAATACCACTACCACTACCACCCCTCTTCCTCCTCTTTCAGCATTTCCCTTTTTCCATCCCTGCCTTCTTCTTCCTTCTTCCCTTCAAATCCTCACCTCTTTCCGTTCCCTTTCCCGACCAGATCCCATCTCCCTTTCCCTTCCCCATCCCTCTCCTCTGCTGCCTTCTTCTTCCCTCTTTCCACTGAATCCTATAACCCTTTTTTCATTCCCCTGCCAGATGTCGTCCTCTTTTCCTTTTCCTCTAGTATGTCCTGCCTCTCCCTCCTTTGCTTCCTGCCAATTCTGTATCTCCTCCAATTTCTGGATATTTTCATATCTCATTTTTACAGGGCAATAAATTTTTGGATCTCTTGCTTATGTGATATAAATTTGGAGACTCATCTTTTGGAAAATGGTTTATGATTGATTAATTTCATATTGCTAAAGTTTTCCAAATTTCTTTTTTTTTTGGGATAAAGATTTTTTTTTTTTTGGTTACGAAAAGAATTTGTTTGGTTGGATAGAGGATTTTAATTTGGCTAAAATTTGAGGTTGGGTTTGGTTTGTTTACATATTTTCTTGATCAAAATCCAGTAGAGTGGAAGAGGACAGACTAGGGAAGTAGTGGTGGTGGTGGTGGTGGCGATAAGGAGAAGGGGTATGCAACTAGAGGGATGGACAAGTGGTAGCCAAGAAGAATCAGGGAAGAAAAAGAAGAAAAGTTTGAAAAAAATCACTTTGACCTCCTAATATTTTATACTATTAATTTAATGCACCAAATAAAACTAATTATTTTTAGGCATTTTTACCTTTTCAAAAATCTATGTGCAACTCATGTTTTCATTTGTTAGATTTCCCTCAATAGCCAATTTGATATCTAAAATAGATGGAATGAGCATTGGTCTATGACTTTAAGACTTGAGTAACTAACTTGGCCACTAAAAAATTCATTGGGTAAAATTAGTATGATGCAAAAGTTGAGTGATTTTTCTAGTACTTTGCCCTATATTTTATAGTTATTGCGATATGTAAGAAACTTTGGAGAGTTTCTTACAGATGTGTATAAGATTAAGTCACATGTACTTCTTAAAGAACTACAATTTTTAAACATCAATTCTTTTATGCCTATTGAAATTGGCATTTAAGTAGAGTTTGGCTATTAGAGGCAATAATAATTTAAACGAGCTCAAAATCTGATCTAATTATTTTATTTATTTCTTGTGATGCCTTAAAAGTCAAGACAGACATAAAAATGTAGTTTAATTTATTATCACCATAGAAAGAAATGTGGGAAAGTAGATTAGCCAATTTAATTTTGTACCTTAAAGGGTAAATTTGTGCACTAAAGTGGATTAATTTAATTTATTACCTTAAAAGGTGATTTTGGACACTAAGGTCAATTAATTTAATTTATCTACACTATACTAAATGTGTGATTGTAATTTATTGATTTAGATTTTCTCGCCAAAATTATCTTTACTATAAAGCTTAACGACTACACTATTTCTTAAAACTTGAGGGTATTTTATAATTACTGAGGCTACTTATGTAAAAATCTCCTAAAGGAATAAAAGATTAAATAAAATCAATTTGAGATTCATATTAGGAATCAAATTTGATTATAGCAAATTTGCTTCTAAAATGGAATTTTAGCAATATGGTATAGAAATTACGAAGGAACAGTGTAGAATGTTTCATAGAAAGACCTCAAAAGTTACTAATTATTACTTCATGTGATTTATCGATTTAGATTTTCTTTTCTAAATTACCCTAACAATAAACTTTAATGACAATGCTATGTCTTAAAATTTGAGGGTATTCTATAATTATTGAGGCTACTTATATAAAAAGCTCCTAATCTCATAAATGGAATAAAGGAGCAAATAAAATCAATTTTGAGATTCATTTTAAGGATTAAATTACCATGGACTAAATTTCCTTCTAAAATAGAATTTTAGAAGAACATGGTATAGAAATTAAGAGGAATAGGAAACAATGTTTCTATTAAAGCCTTAAAAGTTATCAATACATCTCATTTTGGGAGTGAAATTTGCTTGACGTAAATTTCCTTCTACAATATAATTTTAGGGATGTGTTTTAGAAGCTAAAATGAATAGGAAATAAAAATTTTTTTTGTTGGATTATATTTTTTACAAATTATACTATACTTAAAGAATTTTAAAAATATAAACAAGAACCACACACTAAAATTGTATTTTAAAAAGGTACTTAAAATAAAAATTAAAGAATAATAAGAAACATCTAAGAAAATTTAGTTGGAGAATAATTTTTAGTTATTAATCTATACTTTTGGAATTTAAAACATATGAACAAGAATCACATACTTAGTTTGTATTTTTGAAAAAGTAATCCTATTTAACTTTATTATCATTCGATTTGCAATTAAAAGCAACCTGATACATACTTGTTATAAACTTTTATATTTTTCATTTTTAAAATTAATCCACTAAAAAATAATTTTTGGTCACCATATCTAAACATATAATAATATCACGATACAAGGTTAGTATATCCTTAATTTACATAAAAAATATTGTATATTTTTTTTATCTTATTTAATAATTTTAAAGTAATTAATTAATATATGTTAGAACTTAGAAATTATGGCTTTTAGACGTATATATGCTTAGGTTATATATTCATGGTGAACTTGGAAAAAAACTCATGGAACTAAAAAAAACGTGAAAGTTAATTGAGGCAAAGCTTTCTCAAAGTTTCTAAAACAATCCAGGGCTAGAGTAAGAAAAAAAATGAAAGGCCTAAATAAAGCACCTTTATGTTGGAGCTACATAGAAATAACACGAAAGATGCAATTGTACCCTTTTGTATAAACTGCGGAAACAATCTTTTATGGTCAAGACCAGGAATAATAGATTTTACTCTATTTTGCACACCTTAAATTGTACATCATATTCACTTTACATTCTAAACTTATTTTTTTGGACATATTACATCCTGAACTCTCAGAGTTATCCAATTCAGTCAATTTTTAAAACAATGTTACCAAAGTTAACAAATGTTAAGCAAGTTCATACCGCGCGCTTATTTAGGGGCTGAAAAGGTAAACCAATGGAAGTAGTATTGAATAATTCCACTTTGCATCTTCTAACATACAATCAATTCTCAGTTTATACTCCCAAAAATTTTAAATTTTGGACACAATGCATCCTAACTTTTAGATTCGTTCTAATTTTTAATAGTGTTAAAAAATTTGAGGAATGTTCCAAGTGCATGGTGCGCATAGTTAGAACATACATTAACTTTGGTAATGGAGTTAAAAATTGACTAAAATAGATAAATTTGAGAGTTCACGGCGCAATATATCCAAAAAATAAATTTAAAGTGTAAAGTGAGCATTGAGTACAAATTAATTGGGGAATGCAAAGTAGAATAAGGACAGAATAATAATTGAAACCTACTAAAATAACCAATCAGGGAAAAAAACACATAGCCACTACTTATTTAATAAATAAAATTTGATTAATTTTCCTACACTGCGTTTGCAATGGTGTCAATTATTTTACTGGGATTATGTGCTTGAATTGTCTTTGTAACATATGTAATACTTAGGATTTTGTTTTTGCATTTAATTCATATGTCAATTCATTCTTCAAAATTTCAAATTATAAAATCATATTATTATGGATAAATTTTGTATTACGACCACTATTTCTTCTACAATGAACCAATAAAACAAAAATAATATAGGAGATCACCACTATGTACTTGGATTTACATCAATGATTAGTCCCGTTCTTTTGAATTTGCATGTTATTTTGTTGCAATTATAAATTTCATATTATTGGATTAATTAGAAAAGCTATTCAATACGAACTTCAAACATTCAATAATATAATTAACTAAAAAAAGTAATGTTATAAAAGATAATCACATACTATATATCTCCAATCTTTCACTAATAACCTAAAAATAAAGTATAATTCTTGTACGTAGCACTATATTGTCATCTTAGTAGTATATTGTCATGTTCAAATTTGAAAACTTGGTATCTGTTTATATCTGATAATCAATATAGAATTCTATCTTGATTACTATTGTAAAACAAGTCATTGTACATACATTGTGTGCTAAGTAAATAATTAATTATTTTGATTAATAACATTATAGATACTGTGTCAATTGTATAAGATAAGGGATACCTATATGTTTATCTGTAATAACTCAAAATACCTAAATTTATAATAAAAGGTTTATATTATCGAAGTGGGTAGTTATGAATAAAAGGATAAAAGAAAACTTGGAATAAAACTAATAAGGTTAAATGAAGCACTAGGACAAAATATCTATACTTACCTTTTATATACTTCACTTTTTCTTGTGAAAAATGATTGATATATTCCACTTTTTTATGTATACATTTAAATTCTTTTAATTTTTTGTTTGTTAGGTGGAATGACTAAAATATTAATTAATTATCACACTTCAACGTCTTATACTAAGATAAAGAGGTTAAAGAATAAGCACTTTCATTCAAAAAGATATAAAAGAGCATACGAATCAAAAATATAGAGTGTATAAATAACCTATTTAATGAAGTTTGTTTCTAAATTATTTTTAAAATGTCTATTTTGTAATAATATATCAAATACTACATGTTTTTACATGAATATGTAGAATGTTATTATTCTTCCAACACCGTAATTTGGACACAATTTACATGCATCTTTAACTTTTACATATTTTCACTTTTGCTAGAAATTAGAAAAATATTTGAAATTCAAACAATTGGCATGATTTTGCTTTGAAATTTGATTACCTATTTTATGGTTACTGTGATTTTTTATGTTAATTTGACATCTTTTTATTTTAGGAAAGTTAATGTTCTTATGTATAAGAATTTAATAAAAATCGTAGAAATATCTTCATCACAATTTGGAAAATATTTTTATGTCCTTCACATATACAATGGTACAACTTTGGTCCCTAATTACACTGTCCAATACATATTTTGGCCTGTATAAGAGACAGGTTTTCCAAAAGCCTAATTTTTAAGGGAGTAACTGTGAGTAAACATTAGATACTTATCTCTGTTATATACTTCACAACTACCTATAACCACTACCCCTTTCCCATTTCAGTCAGTATTTCTCATGTTTACCACTACCATTACCGCCACCACCACTACTAACAGCATCATCCTTATCACAATCCTCATTTACCAAAACGAAAAACTTAATCGTCCATTAGTTGTGCTAAAGATAAGGAATAATTGATGGTGACCATGGCCATTTTTGTGATAGTTTTTTATTAATATGGAATTGTGAAGAATTAGTAAAATTATAAAAATATATTTTATGAAGATTGAAAATTTGAAATACACTTTTAGGCTAAAATTAACTTGATTTAGTAACAATTCGATAATGGTAAGACTCACATACAATTTTAGTGGTTGGTGGCGATGGCAGGGATGGAGAGGTAACGGTGGTACATACAAGGTGGGGGAGGTAGTGTGTTGGGACGTGGATGAGATTTTTTTCTTTCCAATTTTAGCCCTAAAAGTTTAAAAATATGAAAAGTGCATGCACTTTTCAAGCCAATTAACTACCAAAAGCATGATTAGGGAGTAAAACGGTTGATTTTTAATTATTATAGATTTTAAAGACATCATTTTATATTTGAAGTGAAAAAAAATAATTTTAAAATATACTAGGGATATATATATATATATACATTTTTCCATGGAGTTTATTATTCTATTCTACAATTGTAGTTGCGTAGATATGCATGATTATAAATATTTTTAACAAGTTTAGGAATTAACTGTTGGACAAGTATGGGATCAAAAATAAATTAACTGTTGGTTGGATTTTCATAAGTACTAAACAACTACGAATCCAAAAAATAGTTTGCAACAATTAAAATGCTTACTATCGCTACAATGTTTCCAATAAATTTCTTTTTCATTCGATGTGTATAAGCCAAAATAATTTTAATTCCCACTTCTATCTCTAAATGATCTTAATTTACATGTGTATTTCTAATTTATTATAGACAACAGATCATACATAACTTGAAGTAGCTGTCGATAAACAACATATGTTTAATAATACATTAAATAGTAACCATATTTTTCTTACATTTTAATTATTAATCCTTTTAAACTAATTCTGTAGATAATTTAAATGAAAATATATAATATTTGTGGCATATAGAACGATCACATAATAATTCAATGCCCGTTACTCATACTAGTTAGCTTAAAAGGTAATTTTTGGCACATCGATTAATTTAATTTATTACCTTAAAAGATAATTTTGGACACGAAAGTCAATTGATTTAGTTTAATGTCTTAAAAGAAATTTTTTGGTGGTAAAACCGATGAATTTAATTTTGTATCAAAAGATAAGGCACTAGAACCAATTTTTAGGGCATTAGAGCCTTTAAAATTGATTTAATTTAGTACCTTAAATAATTTAAGCGGCAAATGAGACACTAAGAAAAATTTTAGGGGAATTCTAAAATCTCTTTTAGAGAACCATTACATTAGTTTTAAAAGATTGAATAGTACAAGATTTTAAAGTAATTATGCTCTACTGTAAAAGCATTTAAAATGCAAGGGAATGATTCCCTATAAATGACTGTAGAATTTTCCTAAATTTTAAAGCACTAAGTCCAATTGATTTAGTTTAGTTACTTAAATACTTTTAGAGGTAAATAAGGCATTAGGATTAATGTTAGGATATTAAAACCAATTGATTGAATTAAATGACTTAAAAACTTGAGAGAGCACCAAGTCCAAACAGTTTACTCCGGATCAGAAAACCCTAGCTATTGATTTCTTTTCAATTGTGCCAAGGTCTTTAAATTAAAGCTCTTGACAATAAAATGGAGCCTAAATGGTGAGATTACAATTCTCCTCTGACCTAAGTCAGGGGTTTGAGTTATCAATGGAGTCGGTGGGACATACAATGTAAGTCATCTTTGGGAAAAAAAAAAAAAAAACACTAAACCTCCACCAAATCTAGATATCATGTATCATTAGGATTTAACAACCAAAAAAAGTTCTTTTAGCTATCTATTGGTCCATTTCTAGAAATGGGAATAGATAGCTAAAAGAACTTTGTTTTGGAAGTTAGAATTAAAGGAATAGATAGCTAAAAGAACTTTGTTTTGGAAGTTAGAATTAAAGTTAGATTCATCTTCTTTACTCTAACTTTGCTCCTTCCCCTTTTTTAACTCCTGAAAACGACTAGAAAAGAACTTGAATTTAGATGGAACTCTTAATAGATTTTCTTGAGAACACACATTCTCACAATTAAACCTAAGAAAGACGAAAGCAAGCTCTAGTCCAAAGTTAGGGACACAAACATATAAACCAGTAAAAGAAAATTGGAACAAGAAAATATACCATCTACCTTCGGTATATTTTAGACTTCAATCTTTAAAAAACTATCTGATCTAAATGTTTCAATATACATAAAAAAATTCAAAATAATTTAACGGAACACACCTTTAGCATGCTTCCTCTCTTATAAATATAGAATTCGTGTTCTATACCTCTCCTATGCAGCTTTTTTTAATTCTTTTCTTTTACTATTTGTTTGTGCCTTGTACCTTCTGAATTCTATGCTCTCCCTCCTTATTGCCTTAGTCTCTTTATATATATCTTTTTTTGCCTCTAAATTATGAGCTCTGGCTCCCCTCATTTTCTATGCAAACAAATAAAGCAACGATAGCGGGAGAATGTGTGGAGTAATCACCATTTTTTCTTTCAATTTGTTTTGTGGATTGTGGCAAACAGGCCAATCTTTCGGCACACTAAATCGATATATCGGCAAGCATATTGATATAAAGTAAACGTGCCAGTGCGCAAGTAAAATGTCTTTAAGATGAATGTTAAATGTGCTGAAAAAAAAATCTAACCTCTAAAATGATTGCTGTTTGTCCACCTTGTGGACCAAGAACGTAAAATTGTTTTGCAAAGGACTTAAATTTGGAATTATCAGCATGAAAATTTAAGGCTGAAAGAAAAATATACCAACTAGACAAGGAAATGCTTGTTAGTCTGTCTCTTATACACATCTTATATATATATATATATATCTTTCTAAAATATATAAATTGCTTGCTGAAACACATAAATTGCTTTCTAAAATGCATAAACAGCTTCTAGAAATGTAAAATTACTTGCTAAAATATATAGAAACTTGCTAAAAACGAAGTAAACTGCTTAAAACTAGTGATAAACTACCTAAAACTACTTAAAACTAGAGAATTTTGGGAGGCTAAATCATTTGTTTTTGTTGGAGTTTTTTGTTGTTCTTCTTGTTGTCCTCTTCCTTGAGCGTTTATTGGTTTTTATAGGCCTTCTTTTCCTTGAAAAAACTGCCATCGGCAGCTGTGATATTCAAAATTTGAAATATTCACATCCTTTTGGCCATAACTACCTACGTTCCTATTTGTGGACTGATTTGCATCCATATAGATTTTATTTGTGCCACTCATCATGGTGGTTGATCCATGTTCTTTGCCATTACTTCCACCAACTCTTGAATCAGCACTCAGGGCCAATTTGATAATAACACATTATCGACTCTGGTAAAATTGGCATACTTGCACTCGATTTGTTAGCTTGTTGAATGTACATAGGGTAGATTTGATAATAACATCTTATCAGCACAGCTGGTATCGCACAAGTAAACGAATTCGTATAGGTCTGTCTCTTATACACATCTAGAGTTGATACTGGTTGGGCCTGTCTCTTATACACATCTAGATGTGTATAAGAGACAGGTTCATTATTATCACTATATTGGTTATTGGCTATCTTGGCTTCTTTGGTGCCACAAATGCCACCCGATGCACTTCATTAATGTGTATGTTTTGGATTTGATGGCGTGCTTTTATTCTCAAAAACTGATATAGGCAAATGAATGCTAAACAATGTGATTAGACTTTTTGGATCGACATCGATAACTAAATTTTACAAAATAGCATTATGCATAGTTAATAATTATAAAAGCTAACTTATTCAATCAATAACAATTTTCTGTCCAAGACACATCCTAGATAAGTTTAATATGAACTATTTGTCAATAATATCATGATACGACAAGTAATTTTAATTGTTGGCCCTTGACCTATAATTTGTTGATTACTCCAAATTAGGCAGTCGTCTATGCATCATACCTGCATCAAAGATTCAATGGAGTTCGTCTTGATTGACATAATATACCTCCAATAATGAAAATCCATCTTTATTAGGTGGTCATCGGTGCATGATACTTGTATCAAATAACTTCTAGAGTTTAAATTATTTAAAATAATAAAACTCCAAAAATTAAAATTGTACCTCGTTAGGTGACCTTTGGTGCGTGACACCAACATCTATGGTTAATATAATTTAGGTTGGTGCAAAATATGAAATCCATCCATTATTGTTGATGAATCTAGGATATCTACCTGTCTCTATAATCATATATCAGTATTTATTGATAATAGAACCGATATCTACATCGGCCATAGAAGATATTTCATTTTATACCGATTTATGATGATTATCAGTAATTATGCTTGTCTTTTTTTTTTTATTACATGTTGAGATTTTAAGTGTAATGAGATGTCAATAAGAGCACCTTCATTAAAATTACCCTTGTTTCATCACGAGATAGTATAATGATACATGATACATTTGGTGGAGGTCCCCTAAAATTTTTTTTTTTGTCTCATTTGCCGCTTAAATTATTTAAGGTACTAAATTAAATCTGTCTCTTATACACATCTAGATGTGTATCTGTTGACGCGATCCATGTGTAATGTTTATCATTTATCATTAGTGGCACCTCTTCACTATCCAAAATGGATACAAACTATGCATCAACTTGTTCTATTTGTAAATTCGAGAATGAATTAATCTTCTTGGAATCAATGTCAATATGATCAGCATGACTATTATATTTTCTACTCATATCATCAAGATCTTGCACGAAATGGGCCATATTCCAGCTAGAGTTTTCTCATCGAGTGTTGATATCAACATAGATATCTTATCAGAAATCTTGTTGTGGTTCCTAATCAATTTTCATTGAGCATCCAGATTTTAGCTCCTAAATATTCTTTTTCAGTTCGTTCATGGCCTCTTTAAGTCATTCTTTAGACATTGTCTATTGGCTTCTTTCTTTACCTCATGTAAGGTATTATCTTCAAAGGTACAATTCCATCCTTGTACTTCGCTATGTGTATAAAATTCAAAATCTTCGACAATGTCCCAGCAAGAGTGCCAATTTTGTTCGCGCATTTTTCGGTGTATAAGAGAAGATAAACTGTCTCAAACATATGAATTGCTTGCTGAACATATAAATTGCTTGTTGAAATATAGAAAGTGCCCTGCTGTAACGTAAAATTGCTTGTTGAAATACATCTAAATAGTTTAAAAAGAAGTAAACTGCCTAAAACTAGTGATAAATTGCTTAAAACTACCTAAAATTAGAGATTTTGAGAATATAAGCCATATGTTTTGTCTCAGAATTTTTTTGTTGTTCTGCTTGTTGTCCTCTTCCTTAAAAGTTTCTACACTTTTATATGCCTTTTCAACCTTGAAAAAAATGCTACGGCAACTACCATATTCAAAATTTGAACTTTTCCCTCCTTTTGACCGTAACTACCCATATTTCTATTTATGGGTCAATTTGCATACACGCAGATTTTAATTGTGCAACTTATCATGGTAGTTGATCCATGTTTTTTGCATCTATTTGTTATACAACTAGTAGATCAGTACTCAGGTGTATAAGAGACAATAATATGCAAATCCTGTCTGTTAGAATCGGCATACTTGCTGTCAATTTGTTATCTAGATGTTGATTGTACTTTAGGGTCAATTTGATAATAACATCATATACACTACTGGTATTGATACACCTGCACTGATTTGTTACCTCGCTGATTTGACAATCAACCTAACTAGAATTACCTCAATTGATACAGACACAACTGATTTCGGATGAATTCGAGGATATTGAAATTAGTTGATGTTATCGGCTATGTTGGCCGATTTGGAGCCAACAGGTTGCTTTGTAGATAGAGCCACATTTTGAAGGCCATCACTGAACCATTTCTTCATTTATGACATGGCTTGAAGTGGTCCTCTAGCCACTTCATTTTTTTTTTTTTTTTTTTTTGGTTAAAATAACAGGCACAATTGATTCTTTTAAAGTTGG
Source organism: Cinchona pubescens (assembly GCA_025175665.1). Classification (NCBI taxonomy): domain Eukaryota; kingdom Viridiplantae; phylum Streptophyta; class Magnoliopsida; order Gentianales; family Rubiaceae; genus Cinchona; species Cinchona pubescens. Next base: position 27,053 of record JANKKI010000253.1, on the reverse strand, counting down.
TAAATTGGCAATTGATTCTTCCATTTGTTGACCTTCTGATGAATTGGTCACACACCATTTCTTTTTTCTTTTAAATTTTTTGGTTTAACATTGAGAAGTCATGAAAAGTCAAACAAATACACTTGATTCTCTAAACTTTATTATAAAGTGGTTATGGCATGCTCTATAAATGTATAATTTATAACATTTTATATAAAAATGAAAAAATTACAGTTTGTCCATCAAAAGTCAACTAAACTAATTTGGGATCGTCTCTTCCTATCTCTCCCCAGGACTCATACCCCTTTTCATGTTAAACCATCATAAGAGCTTCAAACCTTCCTCCGCATATTTTCCGAAGTCCTAACCCAACTCCAAATCTCAGACATGGATTCGACATCAATCAATGCACTTAATTTTTCAAAGCTTGAACCTTTATCATCAAAGTCATAAATAGTATAAGCTTTCATTTCATTAAAAGAAAAATGTAAGTATAAGCTTTCATTACCTTTTACTTCCCAATCTTCCACTGAATCTCAAAAAAATCTGCTAGATAGTAAATTTTTTCACAAAATCCTTTCTGAAATTCTCTAAAAATTTAAGTTTTGAACATATAAATCAAAAGTATGCCTCAAAGAAGCAAACAACATATTAAAAGAACAAGCTGAAAATAAAGAATTTGAAATGAAAAGAAATTTAAGAAAAATAAAAAAACAAGAAGAAGAAGATAAACTGTGATGGAGTTTAATTTTCATGAAATTTTGCAAGAACAAGATGCCAATTTACATCGTGCATTTCTTGGTTTGTATGCTCAATTTTAGATGACATTAATAAATCCCAAAAAAATTTCAAATAATCCTTTCTTCTAAAAGTATAGATTTCTTTTTCTGGCATTGTGAAGAGATTGATAAAAAGGGGGGGATAAAGTAAGGAAGTCAAAAGGTTAGAAAAAGGTAGGGAGATGATGGTGTTGATAATGGGAGGTACGAGAGCCAGCGGCAGTGTCCGTTGAATGCCAAAGGTTGAAGAAACGAATCCAGTGTTGTGGGAAGAGAAAATTACAAACTTGATGTGATTCCTGCCAAAAAGTTTTCCTTGATTGGCAATTTTGGCATTTAAAGCAAAAGTATAGGTAGCAGTATGTGTATACACTTTTATTAACATTAGCCTTACACAAAAGGGTATTAGTTGAATTTAATTATGAAAACAAGGGTAATTTTGGTAAAAAAAATTAATGACATCATATCACAATTCTTACCCATTTGCTTTATATATAGTATAATTAATATATTCTAGGATTAATTACACTTTTACCTTGTAAACAGTGGACATTTGTAAATTGTGTATAATGTTTTTTTACCTACAAATTACTGCCAAAGTTTATTAAAGTTAAAATTTTCATATAAATGAAGTAGTAGAATGTCATAATTGTCTTTAATATTTTATGTTACACGTTGTGAATTTCTTTACTAAAATTGTTCTCTTAAACTTAAAAGTGATGATAATTTAAAATTATTATTGTAAGTTTTTTTTTTTCTTTTTCTATAGGTAGCATGAGGGGGTGAATTAGTTGATCAATTTAAATTTATTAAAATCTATACATATTAATTATATTTCAAAGTAGTATATTTACTCAAATGGTGAGATTCTTTAAATACAAAGTGATAAATTAATTAATGAAAATAGAGAAAATAAAAAAAATTATGAAACTCTAAATAATGTGATTAAATAAATAAATATAAACAATTTATTATATATATATATAGTAAAATAATGGAACAAATATGTGATGGTATGCTAAAAATGGATGTGAAAAAGAAAAAATAAAATAGCAAACTAATTCATACAATTAATATTGATGGGTAAATGAAAATTTCAATAATGCTGGATAGGAAAAATGTCATTACTATTGAATGAAAAATTGTGTATAAAATAAAATCAAATTGCAAATTGCAAGTCACCTTGATTTATGTTGGTTAATGCAATTAAAAGATTGAGGGTAATTATGACATTTTACTACTCCTTAGATGAAAATTTTAATTTCATTAAATCTTAGGGGGTAATTTGTAGATAAAATAAACGAGAAATTTCACCGTGCCATTGAGGGAACCATCTACTCAACTTTAGAGGTTTATATAGTATAAGGTTTTAAGGTATATGGTGTTGTATTGTACAAGACTATAAAGCACAACGGGATGGTTTTCGCAGTAGGACTGTAGAATTTTTCATAATAAACATAGATATAATTTGTAACTGTTTTTGGTTTATTGGGCAACAAACAAACCTATATACATAAGTGTAATAAACCAAAAACAGTTAGAAACTTTATTGTTTTATACTGAAAAATCATTGTCGTGTCTTTATACACAATTATAAGATTTAGTGCTAAATGTAGAAAACTCCTCTAAATTTCATCCTAATTGTAATTTTGCCACCTCAATTTATTTAATAAATACTTAACCACTAGGTTTCATTTCTTGGAAAAAAAACTAACCCTACTATTTTATATATTTAAATTCGTTAACTCTTATTTTCTGTTTTATTTATTTTCTCTCTTGTTTTCCTTTTATTTCTTTTCATTTTATCACTACTAAATAATTATATTACTTCTAATAATTAATTAACTACACGATCTAATTTTTTATGTGTCAAAATGATTTAATTTTTAAAGTAAAAATACTTAAATCAAGTAACATATACTTAATTGTAATATATAGTTTGTAATTAATTACTAATGCTAAACTAAACATAAAAAAAAGGATAATTCAAAAGAACTATATAAACTTACATTAAGTATATAAATAAAATTGTAGTATAGAAGCTTCTATTGAATATTATATTTCTGGTATAACTACAGTAGAGCATTAACAAAATATTACGCCCATTAAATAGGGGTCAGAGACATGGTAAAGTGAGTCAATATATGACGATCAAAGGGTTCAACAAGTAAAATTTTATCATACTTCCATCCGAAATAGGTATTTTATCATACTTCCATCCGAAATATGATACCTAAATGGCACAGCAGTAAATATTTTATATGTATACAATATAATAGTTTGTTTAACACTTTGAATTAAGATAAAATTTTAGTATTAACATATACTAGATGTGTATAAGAGACAGGCAAAGTTAATAACTGATAAAAGAGGAAAAATAAGAGAAACACAAAAATTAAAATAATAAAATAATAAAGATAATTTTATCCCAAAATATAAATAGAGAGTTAACTTCTTATTAACTAAATTGAATGGGTAAACTATAACTGAAGCGAAAGTTAATAAATGCATTCTGCTTTAACTCATGTTTTTAAACTGGATCCAAGAATGAAAGGATTAGTACATTAGTTTTTGGTTTTCATCATTCAACTAGTTAAACGAGTCAGTTCACCTTCGTCATTTACTTATTTTTAATGAAGTTAGAAGTATAAATATTTTAATGGGTTAATAAGTTGTGTCTGGTTAATCCATTAAATAAATAGGTTATACACAACATAATACGAATGTTTAATGGTTTATATTCGGGTTTAAGTTTACTGACACGAATTCGAATAGGGACCTAACTTCTTTGAGGCATACTTTTGATTCTGTCTCTTATGCAAGTAAAACTCTATAACATTTATTTCTAGACTAATTACAAGGTTTATAGGTGTGTCTCAAAACTGGATCCATCTTTAATAAAAATCCTAGAACTGATGTTGACACCTGCAATAAAAAAAATTACAACCTCCATCCTAAATTTTACATCGCTTTTCGGGAATCCAACTTATTAAGAATAGTTTGTTGATAGTGATAGTTATTTAAATCTTTTCTATTTTATCCTTTAAAATTCAAATTTTAAATGGTGGAGTATTTGTCTTCACAAAAAGACAAAGAATAAAAGTAAAAGATATGTAATAATTATACATGATCTTTTAAATATGCAAAATATTTTGGGAAAAGAAAAATGAGAACATGACATATAGAGGGAGTAGCTTTTAACACCCAAAACATACCCTTGATAGTCGGCCTTTTTTGTGTGGGATGGATTAATATTTTAACTAAAATTCATGGGAGGCAATTATAATTACTTCTTGATTTAATTACCAAAATATGTTATTCATTCAACAACATGTGACATTTGTGGTAAGGATAAGAAAATAGGATGAGCACAATAAAAGTCAAGTCACATTTTAGATTTGTGAAATGGTTGTAAAAGCCAAGTCCCATCTTTGTTTAAGCTAATCATTAACTTAATTTTGTCCCTTATATTGCCTGGATCTATTCTTAATTGTAATCTCATCATTCTAGAATCTTCAGACTTCTATTTAAAAGATGTGAAGTATTCATTCAGTAGGAACAACTTGTTTTGTTTACAATTCTTAGTTGACCTATTAGGTTTGATAAGTTTCTTCAAATTTTCTTGAATATGTTCTTTCTCTCCTATTATTTCTAGACTTTTAAAAATATGTGATTTTATCATTATATGTATGCATTTAAAATGTTGCATAAAAATCAGTCTTTTCTTAACTCTTTGGAGTGTTAAATCTTGATGAATTTTTTTTTTTAATGATTCTTTGGTGTAGATACAATTGAGATCTGTTTCAAAACACACTCTTTAGTAGAACAATAAATTGATTAAATTTACTTTATCAAACTTTTAGCCACATTATCAATGAGTTGTATAATTATTCAGTGTTGTAATATTTTAGTACTTGAAAAATATAACTACTTGCTTAGAGAAAAAAAAAAAAAGGGTTAACTAAGAAATATTTCTCCCTAAACTTCTAAAGCATATTTTACAATCAATACCCTTAACAAGTTATAATGTAGCTTTTTTGGTGTTTTAACATTTGTTCCTTTTATCAAGAAAAATTGATATTTATCTTGAATGCAGTAATTTTCACATGACTTCTTTTGGTGGAGTTTACTTCTTCGCTTGCTTTTTGTTTGTTAGCGCAAGTGTTATAAGGTAACAGTCATCATACAAGGATCGGTTTGTAACAAAATAGGGAATAAATTGTTGGTTTAAAATAACAAATTCGGAAATGCGCCAAAACAACGATTTAGTTAAATTGGTATATCAATATCATGCGCTAGAGTTTCAACTTTAATCCCCCATAAATCAACTCTAAAATTTTCAAACAATTCTATCGGCAAGTTTTAGGAGGTATGGTGATGAAGTTTTGTGAATATAAACTTGACTTGGGAGTGAGAAACTTAGGCCTCGCATAAACCTTGGAAAGAGCAACGAAAAGAACACAACATAGAGTTTATTAACTTTGGTTGGTCAAATTTCATTGGTAGTACCGATAAACTATCTGGCTTTGACCTTTCACATGAATTTGTCACACAACTTATAACAGTTAGGGCATGTATTAAAGTAGCTACTACAATTTTATCTCTATGATATGAGTGTTCCACCCACTGTTTTGTTGAGATCAAATAACGAGGATGGAGTATATGTTAATATTAAGTTGACTTATATTAATTTAATACATTTACTTGATAACCATTAGTAATTTGTATATCTTTTTACTATTAACTTTATAAGTTGTTCTCAACTACTTATAATAAATTAAAAGAAAGACCTTTAGTTCGACAATAAAACAAATTAATATTACATTTGATCTTAATATGATAGGCAAGATTGAGATTGGACTTAATATTTAAGCCCTTTTTTTTTCCTCTGTGCTTTGCCTTTGCTAAGTTTAGCCATATCTGAACTCAGCCAAAATAAGGCAATATTATATATGTATGTACATACATGCAATTAAAAGTTGTTTATTACATACATATCAATAATATTGTGTATGTGTACACATGCATGCCTATAATATTAAAAACATTTTTTTTTTAAATATACATCTTTGATTTTCTGAATGAAATGGAACAATTGTATTACACAATTTGTATACACATCTGAGTGTATCATTCTTCAAATTTATATGGTCAATTAAATAAAAATTAAATATTTTTACTTGAGTGATGTGTATTTTAAAACATAATGTAAGATACAAGATTATATTATTATATTATATAAATTTTTGAGAATTTTCTTGATCAGTACATAAGTTATGTGAAACTAAAGTAACAAAAGTCCAAGAAGCATAAGTTTTTTTTTTTTTTTATAACTATTTTTATGATGCAACAGTTTTATCCAAATCTTGATAATTTTTCACCATCAATTAACTCAAATTAGGGGAAAAAAGAATACAAAAGAAAATATTAGAGGGTATACTGCAAACTACTCTAGAATGTGATAATTTGATAGTATAACTACAAAGTGAATAAGTCCTTAATTTTTGTCTAACAACTGACATATTCACGAAAAAGGTATATTTTGACTGCAAAACTAGAAAAAAATAAAGGCTGAAGTTTCATGGAATATTCTTAAACCTGTATCTTATTCAATTGTTTAGTACACGACTTTGTAATTCTCACGCGTACTTTCTTTGGCTTAACAAAAAGCATCTTAACAAAAAAATTTTATAAAAGTTTTGAATGCATGAATTTTTTATTTTTACTCCAAGTGTCATTTTGGAGTTTTTTCAGTTACTAAATCTTTTCTTTTTGTTATAAACAGTATCCAAAATTAGATAGTTTATTGGATCTAATTTGAGATAATTTTAGTTTTATTATTATTTACACAGGTTAAGAATTTTCTGAACCTGCCATTGACACATAAGATATAATATTTAAAATACTTAGTTAAAAGTTTTTTTTTAAAAAAAATCATTTTATTAATTGCAGATATTTAATGAATAATTCAATGTTATAAGAGAAGTTATGAAAATATTATTTATATAAATATTATGCAATATCGTGGATATGACTTAATACAAAAAATTACTTACTAAAACTTTAGTTCATTTACTCATTTTATTAATTCATAATTACATTGTAATTCAATGTTGTCGGTTGCAAAATCATGAAATCATTTTTTTTAATTGTATTATCCATTATGTGTAAAATTTAAAACAAAAAAATGTATAAAAAATACTGGGAAAGAAAATCTATTACTTTGAAAATTCTTTTTCTTCGACTACCTGTTGGCCTCTGTCTCTGTAGCTTCACATCCAAATTTGAAAGTACATCAGGGGGATTGATTCACCATTAGTTGAAATTTTAAATATAATATTTAAGTACATTAACGTAGTTGTTTAAGTATTAGTTCTATATCAAAGATAGAAATTGGAGACTAAATAAATTATTTAATGGGTAATGAATAAACAACCAATTTAAGGTAATGATAAAGATGTTTCTCTTTTATACTTTTAATTTATTAAAAGTTGAAACAACCCATTGAGATATCGATTTTTTTTTTTTTTTTTTTTTTGTTAAGTACAAGGGAAACTCAACTAAAACCATTAACTATGAAACTAAAAAAGTCTACACACGCATAGAAAAAAAATCTCGTACTCCTTGACGCATGCATCTCCTTTTTTATAGAATTTCACAACTTTTGATTTCGGCACAACATTAATTCCAATGCCTCTGCATTAAAAAATTTCTCATACTAATTGAAAAACATACAAAATTTAGCTCTAGTAATAAAAATCAGATTGGGCAATTTTCATGCCTACGAACTGGATGAACAGCTAGAACTACCAAAAACCAACAAACAAGTGACAATTTTTATACAAACCGAAATCATATACCTGAACTTGTTTTTTAACCCGTACTTTTTACGGACGGGAATGGTTAGGGAAGGATGGAATACCCAATATTACAACTTTAATATTGAAATATTTGATGTTTTGTCTTGCTAATAAAAAAATTAAAAAGTATTACATACTTTATATATCTGTAATGCATTTAAGTTTTAATTTTACTTGAATGTATGCATCCTTACCAAATGAGCTTAACTAATCAGTACAATACCTCCGTAACTGGCATTTATTGTTGAAAGAAAATATTGACAAATTAGTAAGTGCTTTTTAAATCTTTGCATGATAAAACAAATAGTAAATAAATGAAATAAAAGAAATGGCACATATAAAAACAAAACACAGTACCTTTTGCCACATTAAAAGAACATCTTATAATTACCAAAAACAAAAGATGGAGGAAAAAGAAATAAGCAGATTTGTTGACAATATATCAAATAGGATGTGCCTTATTTCTCACAAATGACTTTGAACAAATTGTGTTTCATTTGAACACCATCTTCTAAGTTTCACTAGATTGAAACTTGTCTTTTGAGACCATCAATGTAACAAACCTGCAAAAGAATATAGAGAAATATCAAGTTTTAGAACCAATTATTTAGAGAGCTAATAAAATATAACAGCAGCATAGAAAGAGAATACTAAACAAATATAAAAATTTACCTTTATGAATGAACAAAAAGGGAAAGTGTATCGTGAATCCGTCGCACTTGAGTAACCTGATAGAAAAATTTACCTTTATAAATTATTTTTGTAAAAGTCATTAGAAATTGCTAATTAATAGCTCTCAATCACATTCGCATAAGTTTTGGTAACAATCATTTGAATAAGAATCAACGAAAGTCAATCTAAGAAGACAGAAGACTAAATTAACGAAAATTGAGATTGAGGAAGGAATGAGAGGTGAACTAACAAAATACTGATAAATTTTGTAACAATTCCTCATAAATCAAAGTACCAAATCCCCAAAATCAACATAATAACCATATTTAATATATAAAAACATAAATAAAAAAAAACCAACAACGGCATCGTTCAACAAAAAATTATTCACCATCGATAAACAAATAAAAAAATAAAATCTCAAAAAAAAATTAAATATTACACAATCATAATCAACTAAAAAATATAAGAAACATAATGAAAATAGAAAAAAAAAATAAAATAAATACACATGTTAATGATATCAATAGGGTAAGTCCCTTTTTTCCTAATTAAGTCTTTTATGATTTATACACATCTAGATCTGTCTCTTATACAAATTTCCCCTAGCATTTGAGTTAATTGGTGTCTCTTATACACATTTAAGCCTTTGCAAGGTGATATTTTGCATACCTGATTTCATTGGAAGCAGAAATTGAAGGAGAAATGGCAATCAAGAATCAACAACGATGCAAACTATAGGTAATTTTATGACTTCTATCATTTCAAGAGATTAGATGATGAAGGATAGCTTTTTATTTGAAGTTTGATTTGGATATGAAAAAATTCTATGACCTAACAGATTGATAATGGAGGAACGATAAAGAATTAAGAGGATGAGGAAAGGATCCGGTCTCCTCTTTCTGAACCATAGATGGATCCGGTCCATAAACTATACCATGGATCTCTTGGTTCAGAATCAATCACATCACCTAATTGAATAATGTGACTGATTCTGAACCAAAGAAATCTATACACTATTGCATGGATCCGATCCACACTTAAGAATCTCTCATGCCCACCCTACCTATTTTCTCACTCAACATTCAACTATTTCTTTTCCTTAACCTAATCAAAACACACAATAAACTACATATTTGTCAGCTATCATTCATCAATTCTCTCGATTTTCCTCCTCAACACACAATCTTAGTTTCATTTTTTCCTCTCAATCTCACCACAGAATTACATTCAGTAATTCGAAAAATGAGAAGATAAAAAAAAACTCTTCACACATGCTAATCACAAAACTCTCAAAAACTCATCAGATGTTATAAGATTCAGGATACAAATTCACACAGCAACAAATATGTACCTTACATAATAATCACTGTCACAAAAGTGGAAAGAAAATGAAAGGGAAAGGAGGAGGAAAGCTATAGCTAAGAGGAACTGAATTTGTCACTAATGGAAATTCATCCTCATATAACTTAAATCTTGTACTTTTTCCATTGCTCTATGCATTTTTCTAATTTAGTTTAGTAATTTTTATGTAAAACTATAGTCAAATTATTGTTCCATACATATATAATATGTCTCTTTGTGAGTTATATTTGAAGAGAAACAATTCATAGAAATTGGTCCTAGTTGCTTTCTGCCATTACTAAAGAGTTGACTTGTGCTTCTCTTTAGAGTTTATTTTTGAGTTTCTTCAACATCTAATTTTGAAGTTTTCTTGAACTGAACATATCTTGAAATTTTATTCTATTTCATTTTTGTTTTTATTTTACAATATTTGGATCTTTATATTTCAAGTTACAATATTTTGAACATAATACCGTCCACGAAGCAGAAGAGGTTATTATTTTTGTTATGTCTCTGTAGATTCTAACTCTAATTTTGTAAGGTATGCATAATATCTCGTTGTGATTTTTGGACCATATGTAGTGTCTATCTAGTTGAGTTTCTTCCAAATTTTGAATCAAATCATTTAGATTTGTGTGTTACAAATTATTCACGCTTTAGTAAGGAGCTATCTAGAATCACAACTTAAAGATAGTCGATGAATATTTCTAGAACTAGTGGATTTTAAAAATTGAAATATATATTCACTAATTTTTCTTAAAAATTATACATCATAAGGGGTATTTTATTTTAGTAATTAACATATTTTGAATTCTACTTGGTGAGATTGAATTTTCAAATTATAGTTGATAAAACAAAACAATTTTATTAATTGGAAAATAATTGCCAATTACGGAGGTGAAATTACTAGGTCTCTTTAGAGCTTGTAAAAAGCACTTAAAGTAATTTGTCAATATTTTCTTTCAACAATAATTGCTGTCTCTTATACACATCTAGCTCACATAAGTGATGTCATTGACATCATATAATCCATGTGACTTGTTTAATAATAACAAAATCTATAGTTGAAGTTGTAAATCAAGCCTATGACAGTCTAAAGATCTCACTAATCGATTTGAAGCAAAAAGTCACAATGCTCGGTCTGAGTATCCTGCTTACACTCTCCACCCTCTCTCTAAATGAATATGCCATTGTTTTTGTAAATCACGTGCTTCTAGCATTTGTTTTCTTAAGGTGGGCCCAATTTTTTTTGTTAGATACTTTCAGTGTACCAATGACTCGACCTGATTTTGTTTTTCTTCTTATTACAAGATTTGATATAAATGTGTTTCATAGAAATTAGAATTCCACTATCCTGATACATTTGTTTTTATCCTTACTCGTATGTTCTTGAACATACCCTTAAGAAAAAGGTATTATGACGTAGAAATTTTTCTCTACAAATCTTTTGGGAGACAACTACCCCATCATCCCCAAAGAAGATAATGATAGAATTATAATTAGTGTAAAGTTCAACTATATGATATTATTATGCAGGGATATTAATCCAAAGTAAAAGACATTCTTTAGAAAAACAAAATCTTACCAATAATTTAGGCAGTATAAGGAAAAATTACACAAAGTAATAAATTTGCCTCATTCAACCAAATTCCTTTTCAAGTTTAAATCAAAATTTGGATACGATTCAAAAATACAAGCCACCTAGATTTGATATTGTTGTTCAAAACTGAAATTCAAAAATAAAAGCCACCTGGATCTGGAAAGTGTAAAAGTTTTAGAATTTAAACAGTATTGATATTCTTCTCAAACTCATAATTTTTTTTCGAATCCTAAATCTTGTTTTGTATTTCACTTATAAGTCCTATAATCAAAAGAAAGGTCTCTGCTGCATTTAATAAGATCTTGATTTCAAAGCGACAAGAATTTGGCACAAAGGCCTATTTTTGTACAAGTAAAAAAATTTTTCATCACTAAATGTCCATTTGTTTGGATGTAAAATGTTTTTATCCGAATGATAGCGTGACAAAAAAGTGAGTTTAAATGTGTTTTGATCTTGTTTCGCAAAGGTCTTGAAAATAATTCTATAAATTTTTCCCTTTCATTGGCATCACAGTAATTGGCCCAGTACACCTCCTCCAAGTCATACCCTCTACTACTCTTTCCCCACCACATCGCTACAAACTCTATTCATTACCGGCGCTCCCCTCTATAACCAATACCATTCATCCCTATTGTGCCCATGATCACCACCATTTCCACCACCCACTACCAATATCTCCACCACAACTACCAGTATCATTTATGTTAAACTCTACCAACCTTCAAAATTATCATAATTCGCTTTGGTTAATCTTGACCAATCGTCAAATCTATATAGATCTAAGTGTGTTGTATAAGATTCGGGAAAGAAAGAGCAGAAAATGAGTGGGGATGACATTTGAGAGAGAAAGAAACAACATAAAACAAAAGTTGAAGAGAAGGGGAAAGGGAGACATACGGCCGTGGAGTTGATTATGATTGTGGCTTTTGTTGTTAAAGTTTATGTTTAGGCTTGGGAGAAGTCGTCACTGAGGTTTGGGAGGGTTGGACAGAGAGAAGTCATAGCTAGGCCCAACACTTGCCAAGGAAATTGACTTCATTAAAGTTTTCCAATAAGTTATTTACGCCCTCTAGCACAAAATATTTTCAATAAAATATTTTCTTAATTTCTAATGCAGTCAAACATGGGAAAATTCAGAAAACATATTCTCGGAAATATTTTCCACTCAAACAAATGGATCCTAAAACACGCATCTATTATGAAATAAGACGTTGTTCCTATTTAAATTGTATTTCCTAGAACGTAAAGGTTAAGTTTCCGACATTGAAGAAATGGATTCAAATCCCGTGCTTGTAAGTTTTGTATCCAAACATTTCTTAGTTTTCATTCTTGCCACCAATTTTTTAGATTTTCATGGCAAAGCCTTTTTTCTTTCCCAACCTCACTGCTTCCCCTGAAAAAATACCGCTCTTTGCCAATTAGATCTCGTCAATGAGCAAAAATAGACTTGATTTCATGATAGTTCATGTGTTCTCATTATTGTTTTTGTATAAAGTTCATGGATCTTTATACCAGAAAAATTCTACATTCTCTTTAAGAGACATGATACCCTTAGTTTTAAATAAACTGTTAGATATATAAGTTGAAACCAACATAGGAGACTACGATAGTTGGAGGTGTTGGTATGATTGTGTTTTACGGGACACTCGGAAAATGATACACTAACTGTCTCTTTGAGACACATCTAGATGTGTATAAGAGACAGATTGTATTTAATAACTAAAGTAAATAAATGTACAAATTAAACAATATACAAATGATTATATAGAAATTTCTTATGTACATAAGTATTTAGATAAATTTTAAATTACTTATATTAATCTATACTATAATTTGGTAGATGTTATAATTGATATGTCCAAGAGAATTTTTTTCCAAGGTATTTTATTTTTTTGAATTTTCTATATTTGATTTTTAATTTCATTCAATTAGGAAAAATCATATCAATTGCTGTCTCATAACATTCTCCAATTAAAATGATAAATTTTAGTCCTTCGAAAATCTAAACGTCGCTTTTAGTTCCTTATCACAATTCGATGGTATTTTAGCTAGAAAACACCACCGACATTGTGTTAAAGGACCAAAATATGGTACACCTGTCTCTTATACAATAAAACTTATCATTTTATGTTTGAGAGACAAAAAATATTTTGTGAATATTCAAGGACTATTGTTCGATTTTTCCTATAACTAATTATGAATATCGACATACATCCATCTATACTTATTGGTTTAAAAGGTCATCTACACCCACGATACTTTTAGTCATTTTTCAGATTTTGATTGTCATTTGATGGAATGTAAATTTTATAAACTAGTTCAGACAAACAAATTTAATAACTTTTTTGAAAAAAGGGCACTAATAGTAAGAGGCACAGAGATCGAATAATCAGTTGAAATTAATTCACATACATTTGTAATCTTTCTCAAATATTACTTGAGACATTTCTTTTATGTCTTATATATTCTCTCCATTTCATTTTATTTGTTGTTTTGGAGAAATTGTCTTGTGCCAAATTCTCTGTCGCTTTAGAAAATCAAGAAAGTATTAAATGATATTTTTCAATTTTTACCCTTAATGCCATATTAATGGAATGAGAATTATAGAGTTAGGGATATTGATGTAAAAGAGTAATTCAATTACTTTGAAATATCTTTTTATAATACAATTTATTAACTTTCTTAATTCTTGTGTAGAAAGTCAAAATGATAGTTAAAATGAAACGAATAGAGTAAGTATTTACTAAGAATATAACTAGGGCAGTAGCTAGCTAAATTATATGTGCGTTGTATTTTCTATTAAAAATAGAAAAATGAAACAATAATATTTTAATATGGGACAAACAACTAGTTTCTACTTGGTTCTGCTTGATTATTATGTTGTCTTCTTTCTCTATTTTATATATTTTGAATTTCACCAAGCATATGGAAATAGAAGGAGATTAAGTCGGGATTACAGAGACCTCTCTTGCTTTTCTGCCATTTTTTAGGAAAAATTGTACAATAGTCCCTTGAATATTTAAAAAATAATTTTTTAGTACCTTGACTATAAAATAATGAGTTTTAGTACCTCAAAAAATTTAAACGCACGTTTTTAGTCATTATAACAATTCTGATGGGTTTCTTGGCCAAAATACCATCGGAATTGTGATAAGGGATGAAAAACTTACATTTAGAATTTTTTCAAGGAGTAAAACACATCATTTTATATTCGAGTGACTAAAATATATTTTATGAATATTTGCGAGAATATTGATATGATTTTCCCATTTAGTTATTTATTTGATAAACTGAATCAAATATTATTTTTTACTATATCAAGAGTATTCTGTTTAGATCTGTAGTAATACTTCCTTTTATATTCTGCAATACTATCTTTATTTCTATTTTATCATAAAATTATTTTGCATATATTATCGATAATATATTTAGTTTGATATCTCACATGTTACTATAGGAACCTCTCGTAATACTTCCTCTTATTTTGAATATAACTATTATAGTAGTTGTTTCATAATAAATTAATATATATATATATATATATACATCTATATATATACACTCTTGATTTTTTTCACTTTTTTTTTTTGTTTTGTTTTTGGGTTTTGTTTCACATTAAAGTAACGATTTTATTAAATAAAAAAAAAAGAGAATAAATTGCATTAAACTCCATGCGCTATAGCTTTTAGACCCATAACCCTCATGTATTTTGAAAATATACCCTAAACACCCTTGTAGTCTAGACTAAATGATAACATGGATGAAAAGCATCCATACTAATAGTTTTATTTGAAATTATGTTCTACCCCTCTATTTGCCTAAACTAAAGTAAATTATTATAAACTTATATTTGGTATGGCTCTTGGACCCATAACACTTATGTATTCTATAAATATACTCTAAACCCCTACGTGGACTTGACTGAATGGTAAATAGATAAAAGTCATGCAATCTCATGATTTTGTTTGAAATTATATTTTTGCCCCTATATAATTTAACATCAAAGTTTTTAGATAATTGCTTTTTTCCTATTTTCATATATTTTAACTTTGAATTTTTATGATTAAAAAATGAAGATACTAACAATAATTTATTATTATAATTAAAGATCTGTAGATTAATGCATGAAAACAAGAAAAAAAAATCGAGAAAAAATACCATCTGTACCTTTGAAGTTTTTCTTTTTAGTTTTAAATGATGGACAAGTATAGCAAATTTGAGTATAGATTTATATAAGTAACAATAAGCGTTGGTTGGGCATAAAATGTTAATTTTTTTGAGGAAAAATGAATTTTCAGGCAACAACTTGCAATAGGGGCATGTTTGGTAGTAATTGCATTTAGTTTGGATGATTTACTTCTATTTTACCATTCAGTTAAGATGACATGGGGGTTTAGGCTATATGTTCAAATTATACACGGGGAAGGGGTGTTAAAGATTCAACATGCCAACATGAATGTTTTTGCCAATTTACCATGCTTTGCCCTCTCATACACATAAGGTGGGTCTGGGAAATAAAAGACAGGTCAATTTGGATGCTTTCATCCGTTCCCGAGTTGTCCCGTTGATTTAAAATCATATGTCCAAAATTCATGGTGTTATGAGTAAAAGACCATAGCGCATGGGAGTTTATGGTAATTTATCTAAACTTTTTGACGGAAAATTATGTTTCTCATTAAACACTCACTTTCGAGTGTGTGCTTTTAAAGCACTATTAATTTGGTTTATTTCCATCCACTTTACCTTAGAGACAAACAATAAAGCAATTTAAAACATATTTCCAAATATATAGAGTGACGGGTCAAAGGGCATACTACTTGAAGGTTTACGATATATATTTACACAAAAATTTATATTGTTTATTGGATATTGCTATAAAAGAACACTTTCGATGCACATTTTGCAGACATAGAAAAAATTGATAACATTATAATTTGATTTAATATTATTTTTTCTAATTATTGAACACACATTTTTTACTTTTTGGTACATAAATTATTTATTTTCATTTATTAACGAAAAATTAGGCTAGTAGTTTTTACTATATTTGATGCTTGTACTATCCAAATGACACATAGTAACTTCTACAATAGACACAGTATTATTTTGTCAATTCAATACTTTTGTTACTATTTAACAATAGTATTGCACCAAAATTTTATTAATTTTCTATATTTTTCATGTTTAATAGTTTGTTCTACTTTTTTATCATGAAAATTTTATTTTACGAGTATTTAAGATTACACATCTAATAAAAGATGATAAAATTTTGAAATCACTTTTACATACAAATAGTATGTTATAGTTATCCTTTTTTTCCCCAAATGTCAATAGTTTATTCATTTAAAAAAAGGCAAAATTCCAAGTAACTATACAATAGAGCGACTACTATGCTTTGGTCCTGTGAAAGCTCCAATATCCAAGAGGTTAAGATTTCCTTCCACATAATTGGGGAAACTAATGACGTAGGGAAATTTGTTAGATTAGCTGCTAATTGTTACTCGGTCTTGGGATAAAATGAAAGGAAAACTCTAACAACTCACTCGTATACAAAATATCCTTAAGCAGTGTAGATAATCTCATTTCTTCAGAGTCTTTTGCAATCAATTTATCTACAATCAATTTGTTGCTTGACTAGATGCTTAAGTGATCCCAACCATCAACTATTGCTTTAAACAATGCATTCTTGATAATATTAGCTTCCTTTAAATTTCCCTTGGTAATCATCCTCATGGCCAGAAAACCAAACTAGTACTAGTTTTTCCCTTCCATCTTTAGTAGCTATGCGTGCACTAGTCCTTCCATTAGCCACTGAGTAAGTTGAACTAGCTGAGATTTCAGTACCAATGTAATCTCTAGTGGGATTAGTGTTCCTTTCAGTTCTTGTCTCCTATTATCCAAAATAATGTTGTTTTAACATCTTAGTAGTATGTGCCCTTTTCTTATATAGTACTATTTCATTGTCTGTTATAATTTGAGTAATAATGTGTAAGTAATGTATCATGTAATTTTTTCCATTTACTATTTTTTTTAACTTTTTTTTGGTTTTACTTTGGCTTTGGAAAAATGACTCAATGGATCGTAATACATTGATTGTATAAGACAAATAGTACTTCCTTTAGAATTCCAATTGTTCTATTATTAAAGGGATTTTATACGGTCCTTTTAGGCTATATATTAAATTAGGTGTTCATAATAGTATCTTAAATAGAATTGACGGAGGTTGTCAATATCATTACCTTAGTGTTAGACCTTAGTTTCCTCCATTAGTTAAAATGGGTGTGCGTTCCCCAACACCCAATACTCGGGGTAGAGGTTTCATGCATTCGGCAAGGGTCAGTACCTAAATAATGCAACCAGGCTTGTACATGGAGTATTGACACAGTTGGCATGTACCGACAAGGCATTCGGCACACTTAGGCAGCAAGGAATACATGCCTTTATAACAAATGTGTGTGAGGATAATGGAAGATGGGTGTTGGCATAAAAACCTTGGGGCTTGGTATGGGCAAACTAGGCACACACATTGCCATCGGCTAGGCAACGTGTTGGTGGAGGCAGGCACTTGGACTGGAGGTTGCTGAGTATTGGTTTGGGCAAGCAAGTGGGCATGGAGGCTTTTTACAAGGGAAAAATGTTTGTACACATGTGGGGCACTGAACGTGTCTAATGGAGATGCCCTGGAGGCACTTTATAGGCTGACTGGTTTACAATAAAATGGTGTCTACTACTATCACTTGGAGTTTATTTTCCAAATCTTATATAAAGCGGGTATGGTAGTCCCACATGACTAGTTGGGGCCCGAGTGGGGCTAAGCTTGGGCACACTTGAACATGCCTTGGGTATTTCCCGAGACCCTCCTTCATGCCTTGAGAGGGCAAAGCATGGCCCATTGGCAAAAGTGATCGTGTTGGCATACTTGCTGAAAATATGGACGCCAGCGAGTAAATGTGCACGAACGGACCCATGCATATGACTGAAGCTTGGCATGAGCTAGGCACACCTAGTACATATCTTGGGAATTGTTGGGAGCTCAAGGAAAGCTTTGTGGATACCAAGGCTTGTTGGCAAACAATTTGGCCAAGAAACGTAGGCAACGGGCTGCATACATGCTGGACAATTATGGAAAACGATTAAGCAGCATGCACGTTGGGCAAGTGCACATGCACGGGTGTAGGCAATCAGTTGGAAGTTACCAACAAGGGTTGAGTACGGTTACTTGGCTGAGTTGATTGGCTGGATATGGAAGAAAATGGCAAGGAATGCTAGCAACAAGTTGTGATGTGGTTAGTGAGCAGTTACGGGTAGTTACCACCTTCTCAGGAATGTGCATGCAGATATGGTGCCAAACGACCAGGCAACCTAGTTGTAGGTATTTTACTTGTACAACAAAACTAAACAGTTGGGCTTGTCAAATGTGTTGCCTTTATTTATAGGGTGGCAGTCAGAGACTTGGCAAGCTATTGATGGTGAGCAATAGGCCAAGAGTGTTCTGCACACTACCCTTTTGTAAAAAGTCCTATTGTAAGCTTTTGTGGAATAAAAGTATTACAAAGGTTGACCTTGGGTCGTAATTGCTTGTGTGTTCCATTTCCATTTTGTGTGCTGTGTTTATTCTCTCGTGTGATTGCCTATTAATTCGTTTACTTGTGTTTGGGAGTGTTTGTGAGGGATCAAACATCATATTTTGGTTGGGCAAGTTCAAACACAAGTGTGGGTTGACTAATCAAAGATTGTGTGCGAATTTTGGTGCCATCACAGGCTTCTTCTTCTGACTTGGTTTGTTGGTTTCAGTATTAAGTAGAAGTCATACTTCTGTCTCTTATACACATCTAGATGTGTATAAACTGTCTCTTATACACATCGAGACTGCTCAACAGCTTGGAAAGTCGTGGACTAACTAATGGTGCGATTGGGAGAAATTCCAAGGTTATGTCTTTGTGTAGATGTGTATAAGAGACAGATCTAAGTGTTTCGGGTCTCCTGTGATTTCCAACAAGTTGAACAGCACGGAATGTTTATCTTGCTCGACTGCAAGATGAACTGATTGTTTTGAAGGGAGCAGTTGCTGGTGCGGACTCGGTTGGTCCCACAAGTCATTTTTCCAAAGCCAAAGTGAAAGTTTGAGACCCGAAACACTTAGATGGTGCAAGGAGTGCCAAGCAATTGGAAATCTTCATTTGGGACATGAAGCTATACTTTAAGGCAGGAAGTGTGCCTAAAGAGGAAAAAGTGTCCATTACTGGCATGTATCTTGTTGGTGATGCAAAACTTTGGTGGAGGACATAAGCTGGTGATAAAACTGTTACTTAAATTTCAACAAGAGAGGTGTTGAACAAGAAACTAAGAAAAGAGGTAATTCCCTCCACCAACACTTTGTGGCTTACAAGGGAGGCACTACAAAGGCTAAAACACATGGGAAGTGTTCGTGGCTATGTAAATAAATATATTTCCTTGATGCTGGACGTTCGTGGGATGCCCGAAAATGACAAATTGTTAAAATTTATGGCTGGGTTGCAAAAGTGGACACAAACTGAGTTGTAAAGGCAAGGTGTCCAGAATAAAAGGAAGTACTATTTCTGTCTCTAAGTCCGTCTTGTGTTAGAATGGATTCCTTGCAGTTGGTATGCGATACCAACAAATCTCAATTCTCTTAAGTGTTGGTAAGCATGGTAGGTAGGCTACCGGGTGCTAAGTAGAACCGGGTTGCTTAACTAAGAAAATGTTGGCAGTGGGTGGTTGGCAAGCAAAATGAGATGCTTGTTGGCATAGTTGGGTAGTGTAACAAACAAACATTATGAAACTTGGGCAAAATTAGTCAAACATGGGGTCTTGTTGATTAAAGGGGCAAAAAAACAAGTAGGAGAGTGTGCTATATGGTTGTCTTTGTCTTGGTTTCGAGGAAAACTAAGGCAAGTCTTTTGTGCGGACAAAGGGTAGGCATTTTGTGCATGGTGCCGTGGTCGTGTGTTGGCCATTGGTAAGGTTTGGTGAAAATGGAGACAGGTTATGTTGGGCACACTTAGCCATGCCTTGGGCATTGCCTAAGACCCTCCTTCACACATGAGGATACAAGGCATGGCTCGTATGCCTAGCAACAACGATCGTATAGGCATGTTGGCTGAAAGAGGGTCTTAGGCAACGGAATGTGCACGAACGTACCCGTGCATATGACCAAAGCTTGGCATGAGCTGGCATGCCTTATACACATCTTGGGCATTGTTGGGAGCTCAAGGAAAGGTTTGTGGATAACAAGGCTTGATGGAAAACGAGTTGGCCAAGGAACGTCAGCAACGGGCTGCGTACGTGCTAGACAGTTGCAAGAAACGACTAGGCAGCGTGCACGTTGAGCAAGTGCACACGCACGGGTGTTGGCAATTAGTTGGTAGTTAGTTTCGTGGGGTTAAGTATGGATACTTGACCGACCTGGTTGGCTGCATGTGCTAGAAAATGGCAAGGAATGCTACCAACAAGTTGTGATGTACTTAGTGGATAGTTATGGGCGATTACAACCTTCTTAAGAATGTGCATGCCAGATGTGTTGCCAGGTGGCCAAGCAGCCTATTTGTAGGCATTTTACTTGTCCAGCAAAGCTAAACGGTTGGACTTGTCAACTGTGTTGCCCCTATTTATAGGGTGGGGAAAGCCATTAATGGTGAGGAATAAGCCAAGAATGTTCTGCACACCACCCTTTTTTAAAATTCCAGTTGTAAGATTTTCTGGAATAAAAGTGTTACAAAGGTTGGCTTCGGGCCATAATTGCTCTTGTGTACCATTTGCATTTCATGCGGCTGTATTTATTCTCTTGTGTGGTTGCGTATTACTTCATTTGCTTGTGTTTGGGAGTATTTGTGAAGGTTCAGACACCATACTTGGGCTAGGCAAGTTCAAACACGAGTTTGAGTTGGTTGATCAAAGTTCATGTGCAAATTTTCGTGCCATCACGGGCTTCTTCTTCCACCTTCGCACGTCGAGTTTGTGTCAAGTAGAAGTCGTGTGACACTTAGTGCGGTGTGTTATGTCCATAGATGATAGAGTGATAACAGGCTTAGGATTGCTTTTTTTTTTGCAAATTTTAATGAGCAAATAGTACACGATAGTTATTTTAGATGGTACTATATTTATAATCCATAAGTTTGTTTCTTTATCTTGCATAGTACTATTTTGTTATATGTTACTATAATTTTGTTGATGTCACGATTAATAACGTAAGATTCAATTTTTCATTTTTTTAAAATACTTTCTATGTTTGATTTCTTTTTTATTATTTCACTTTTTTACCTCATATATTGAACCAACTAGCACATTTTACTATACGAGAATATTTTTGTTTTGATTTTTAATAGTACTAGATTTCATATTCCACATTAATTCCTTCACTTTTCATCATGTGTAAGTTCATCTTTTTTGCAATATAGGTAACAATTTCTAATCAATTATTGAATTTCTGTATAATAACTAATCTGATTTTTATATAGAGCAAATGATCTAGAAGGTCATTAAACTATGCAATGGTTGTTATTTTAGTCACTAAATTATTTTGATAGCCTAAACAGGTCATTTAACTTCCATAAATGTGCCGATATGGTCATTTCGTCTCTTCTGTTTGTTAAATGTTCCGTTTAGGTAGTCATATGACTTTAACAAGACTTTTAAGGGTAAAACTATACCAAAATTTTGAAATTCTATCTGACATTTTTCCTCAAGACCATACAGTAATTTAGAATACATCCTTTCCCTTTCCCATCATCATCACCACCACCACCTCTAACTCCCTTCTCCCATTTCTCTTCATCTCTCTTGGTTTTTCAAATTCACAACTAAATTAAATAATTTATTTAGATAACTTATTATAAATCATCATTTCAAATTAAATTTACCCAAATCCCTCTATACAAACCACAATTTTAGTGTATATTTTAGAGTTCAAAATGCTAGCTATAGCCCGAATGACTGGTCAACCTAACTAGGCAAATTTCTTAAACAAGCTAATATGCTTATTAACACCTATTGTAGCAGATGGAACTCCCCTAGGCAAAAAATTGGGATGTACCTAAGAACTTGACCTTCAATAAAAGTGACACTGTAACTATTATTTTCTGGGTAGTTTCCTCTTGAAACTACCCAGAAAATAATAGTTACAGTTATGTATAATGTATTTTGTCAATTTTCACATATTTCTTTGACATGAAACATTTAATAGGTTGTGTATTTTTTAAAATTTAGATTTGAGGTATTCTAGGAAAAATAATACCAAATTAAGATATCAATCTTTTGTAACAAGCTATGAAGCATGTGATGAAAATGTTATGGTGGAGTATCCCTTATGTTTGTTAGATGATGTGAAAACCCATGATTGGATATCTTTTGAGAATGATTCCCTCAAAAAGAGAAAGGACTATAATCGAAAATTCCCTTAGAGTATCTAGTAAACGCCAAACATTATATTGCACAATTCAATGCTTGTTTGAATAATCTAGTCTGGTGTTTGGATAATTCATAAGAATTTACCTTAGGTTTAGGGTGATTAAATTTTGGTATTTTAGAAACTAGATTTGTTTAATTATCTTGGAATTTTGGATTTTATTTATTTTCTAGGTTGATTTTGGAAAAATAGGCCGTAACTAATGAAAAACTATTTCACCAATTCAAACTACATTACCATTTACTTGACCGATTTTTTGCCTTTTTCGAATATATCACACAATCGGGTTGACTCTATGCATGATCATTACCAATTAATGTAGGCGTGTTCTATACACTACTATGCAAGATAAAGAAACAAACTTATGGAATATAAATATAGTACCTGTGACTTACCTGCTAATTATAATTATTCCAGAAAATCTTATGTGTACTAATTACAATTAAGGGTAATTGCATTACATTTTAATCTTTCTGTGAATTATAATACATGTCTATTCTGTGTATTTTGCAAACTTACATCAGATTTTTTGTAGTGTATAGGATATTAGAATCTGATTATTATATTTAAATTACTCTATAAGAGACAGTTTAAATAAAAAAACTAACTTTTTTTCAAAAAAAATTATATGTGCCTTGAAATAAGAAAATATTATTATATTTTTTTACACTAACAAAGTACTCCAAGAAATATTATAGTACTAAACTTTTGTGAATAAATATAGAGGTTTAAAAATTGAGACAAATCAAAGTAAATTTATACTAATATAGATATGTATATAAGATATTTGTGCAATTATGAATTAAATTTCATGACCCTTTTCTGATTCATCTCATGTGAAAAATACCACTGCAAATGTTCCGGCAATTAATTGTCTCAAATATAAATTCAAAATCTTCAAAAACCCAACAAAACCCAACCAATAAAAAACCCAATCCTTCTCATGGATTTTTCACAATACACATCTAGATGTCGTATAAGAGACAGATACATATCTAGAAGTCATTGTTGGAGACAGCATATTGAACTTATGTACTAATACAGGAAAATTGTCAAAAATTTGTATGACATAACGATATATGTTGTATCATATACTATGTTCCATAGTACACGGAGTTACCTTCGTGTGATTTGGTAATATTACAAAACCCTCTTAATGAGTAAACTTTCATAAAATAGAAATAGTTAGGTAAATTTGATATCTAATTTTATTTATAGAATTTATAGTATGAATTAAATCGTATAAAATAAATAATTTTAATTGATATAAGTAAAATTTTATAACATTTAATCTTATCAATAAGTTTTATAGGTAGGATTCAAGAATGAGTCTATCTAATTATTTTCCTTAACAATAACCTTAGAATTGATGTTGAAATCTGCCATAAGAAACAATTACCTTTTAACACCCAAACACACACTCACGATTATTGGGTCTTCTTTTTGTAAGATGGATTTATAGTTCAACTAAAATTCATAGAAGGTAAATATAATTATATTTTGATTTAATTACCAAAATATGTAATTCATTCAACAGCATGTGACATTTGTAAGAATAAGAAAACGAAGGAGCGCAATAGCAGCCAAGTCCCATTTAAGAAAAATTTTGTATTTGTAAAAACAATAGTTATAAAAGCAAATTTTATCTTCATTTAAGGTAGTCATTAACTTATTTTGTCCCTTGTAATATAGTTGTAACTATATTCACATCATTCTGTGTTCAGCTTCTATTTAAAAGAAGAAATGGATTATTCATTCCACAGAAACAACTTGGTTATGATTCTTAGTTCTGTTACTAGGTTGGATAAGTTTCTCAAAATTTTCATGAATATATCACTTCTTTCCTCTTATTGCTACAGTATAAAAAAATGTGTTGTTTTATCATTTGCAATTAAAGTGTTGCATATAAATCAGCCTTTTCTTAACTCTTTGGCCTGTTAAATGTTGTTGTTTTTTTTATGATTCTTTAGTATACATAAATTAATTTAATTTATTGAATCAAATTTTAGATAGTGTCAATGAATTATAACGAGTGGGTGTTGCAATATTTTAGTACTTGAAAAATACAACTATTTGCTTAGAGAAAAAAAAAAGAGGTGAATTAAGAAAAATTTCTCCCTAATAATAAGAAATTAGTCGCCCATAAAACAGCTTTAGACTATTCAAACAATTCTACTGGCAGTTTTCAGGATGTGATGAAGTTTTGTGAGCCAAAACTTGACTTGGCGGCAAAATACTTAGAGGCCTCACTTAGAGCTTGGCGAGAGCAACGAAAATCAGACACCGTAGAATTTTCATTGACTTTTGTTCGTCGAACTTCGCTAGTTGTACCGAAAAACTTCCAGGGTTCAACCTTTCAATTGGATTTATCAGAGAATTTGGAACGGTCAGGGCACGCATTGAGGTGGCTGATATAATTGTATCTCTATGATAATGGGTGTCCCTGCCATCGTTTGAGATCTAATAATATTAACTTGACTTAAATTAATTTTAATGTTTTACTTAATAACTATTAGTACTTTTATTTATCTTTCTACTATTAGCTTCATAACTTATTTTCAACTACTTATAATAAATTAAAAGAAAGATGGTTAGTTCGACAACAAACCCATTAATATTATATGTGAACTTAATATGACAGGCAAGATTGAGACTAGGCTTCATATTTAAGCCTTATTTTGAAGTCAACTGAGCTTTACTTTGCTAAGTTCAGCCAAATATGAAGTCAGTTAAAATAAGACATTATTGGATATGCATGGACACCCACATGGTAAATTAAAATTAATTTATATAAACATGCAAAAATAAATATTGTGTATGTGTATTTGTGTGTGTCTATGTTTACACATACCATGCATATATGCATACATGTAGACACGCATATATAATAATCTTAAAAATACTTATTTTTAAATATAAGTCTATGATTTTCTTAATGAAATGGAAAAATTGTATTCTATAATTTATATGTTGTATGAGATTTTCATTATTCAACTTTATATGGTCAACTAAAATAAAATTTAAATCTTTTTACTTGAATGACGTGTACTATGGAACATAGTATATGATACAACATATATCGTTATGTCATACAAATTTTTGAGAATTTTCCTGATTAGTACATACGTTATATGAAACTAAAGTTACAAAGCATAAGGCTTTTTTTTTTTTTTTTTTTTATAATTATTTTCAAGGTGATATGGTTTTTTTCTAGATATTGATAATTTTTCACAAAATTGGCTCAAATAAAAAATAGAATGCAGAGGAAAATATTAGAGTTTGTACTGCAAAGTACTACAAAATGCAATAAGATTGATAGTATAACTACAAAGTGAATAAGTTCTTAATTTTTGTCTGACAATTAATGTATCTTAAAATGTTTTCTCCCTAGATGCATTTTTCATGCAATAGTATATTTTTTCTAGAAAACTAGAAAAAAAAATAAAGGCTATAGTTTCACGTACATATTCTTAAACCTATATCTTATTTAATTGTAAGTTCATGACTTTTAAATTAATGCTCGTACTTTCTTTGGTTTTACATACATTGAATCTATATGAGAAAAGTATCCTATAATGCTTTTAAATGGTACAAATTTTAGCTTTTCAAATGATATAAGTCATAACTCATAATTTTATTGATAGAAAATCAATTTTCACAAAAATTCATGTTAAGCCCTAAAATTTTGTTTTAAGTCCCTAAATTTAATTTGTTAATTTATAAGCATTATTGCAAATTTTAAAGAATTTTTGAAAGCATGAAATGTTTTATTTCTGCTTCTTACAATAAAATTGGGCATAATGGCCACTTGGACTCTAAGAGTATCTCAGAGTGTATAAGAGACAGAAATTAAATAAATAGAATGGATTTATAAAAACATTTTTAAAATTTGGTAATTTATTATATCTGTAAAAAAAATTATAGTTTCTATAATTTTTTTGCACTGTTGACACGTTTTATAAGGCTATATGTGGCATATAGACAGATAATGTTTCTTAAACACATAAATAACTATAATTTAATTTTTTCTAGCGCCTCTAAAAAGTTATTTTATAAATTTGAAACATTTGAAACTATGTTTTAGTTTTAGGTTTTCTCCGAGCATACCTTTCTAAAAGTAGCTTTTTCGGATGAAAAATTTCCAATGAGGATCAAAGATTTTATTCTATGAATTTTAGGTTATTTTTAGAGTCTTCTAATAATTTACATTTTTTTGTGTGTGTGTTTGTTAAGTCGGTACAAAATCGCATGTCATGAAATAAATCTATTGTTGGCTGCAAGTGGGTGTACAAAATTAAAGCCCGCTTAGATGGTAGTATGAATTGTTATAAAGACCGCCTTGTTGTTAAGGGTTTTACGCAAGAATCTCAACACATTTTATTAATATTTTTATT